>OY757929.1:32207717-32468587 GCA_963585895.1 Sepioteuthis lessoniana
TTTTTTTCTTTCTTTCTTTAATGGCACATCAACTTTCGTGGGTCATCTATCTTTTATTCCTCGATTTATTATTTACATCACCTTTTTTACTATATTTTTATTTGATTTTTTTGTATTCTTTCTTTCTTTCTTTCTTTCTTTCTTTAATGGCACATCAACTTTCGTGGGTCATCTATCTTCTATTCCTCGATTTATTATTTACATCACCTTTTTTACTATATTTTTATTTGATTTGGTTCGTATCCTTTCTTTCTTTCTTTCTTTCTTTCTTTCTTTCTTTCTTTCTTCTTTCTGTAATGGCACATCAACTTTCATGGGTCACTATCTTTTATTCCTCGATTTATTATTTACATCACCTTTTTTACAATATTTTTATTTGATTTGGTTTGTATCCTTTCTTTCTTTCTTTCTTTAATGGCACATCAACTTTCGTGGGTCATCTATCTTCTATTCCTTGATTTATTATTTACATCACCTTTTTTACTATATTTTCATTTGATTTGGTTCGTATCCTTTCTTTCTTTCTTTCTTCCTTTCTTTTTTCCCTTTTTTCTTTCTGTAACATCAACTTTCATGGGTCACTATCTTTTATTCCTCGATTTATTATTTACATCACCTTTTTTACAATATTTTTATTTGATTTGGTTTGTATCCTTTCTTTCTTTCTTTCTTTAATGGCACATCAACTTTCGTGGGTCACTATCTTCTATTCCTCGATCTATTATCTACATCACCTTTTTTACTATATTTTTATTTGATTAGGTTTGTATCCTTTCTTTCTGTTCCTCGGGCATTAGCTTTCAGTTTCCTACGTATGTACCAGAAGCCAAATCAAAATAGGTTATAGTAACCTGTTCACCGATCCTCGCCTATTAAGGCACTTAGTATTCAAAGCTGTTATAAAGTAAAAATAAATTTCGTGACCTTAATCAAGGGTGACCTGAAGGCTCTCTTTTTCAATAGCTACATCACCGAGGTATAGGGAAGGGTGCTACTCATTCCCTGTATTGCTCCACTTTACCATTGATGCTTACCTAATAAAGCTGAGTGTTAAGCAAGCTGGCATCAAGTACCAATTTTTTGAGTTTTTGGTATGATCCGACCTAGGATTGAACCCCGGTCTCCCGGACTATTGGCGGACACTCTACACATTAGGTCAATGGCCCGGTTAAAGCTGTTATAATCAGTAACAAGTGCAACTGTGGATTTTTCCTTGTGTGTATTTACCCAACCCCCTCGCACGAACAGGATGTGACGCAAGGTCTATTTTTAAACGCCATTTAACAAGTTTGAAATCAGAGTTTTCCTTCTCCAAGACCAGTTTCCGTAGCAACGTAAGTGAACGCAGTCTGCCGTGCTCATTTACCCTTAGCTGGAGGGAGAATTGTTGAATGCATACTTCTCTTAAGGGTATTAGCACTATGTGAAATACAAACATCCACGTTCAGGATTTGAACTCGGGTCGCCGTGTCCCTTTCCATCGACGATAACTGTAAAACACGTGCTCTTCCATTTTCCTGGCTAGCTTAGAAATTAGATGGAATCTAGCCGTATCATCTCGGTTTAATTTCATGAAAATAGTTACTTCTCCTCTAGATGAGGCGGAAGAGAAGATAACAGTTGTCGCGTTTCAAAAGAACAAAGAGTGAAATAAATAGCTTGTGACAGGCAAAGATTCTTAACACTTTAGAATGTCATCAACAAAATTCTTCATCTATGATATCCAATGATTTCTTGTAAAGGATACACAAGAAAACACAAATGATCCCACTGCGCTTGACGTATTTTTCTCTGCTGACAATTTAGCTACCAGCTCACTAATCTTGTAAACTCAGAACATTAATTCAAAAGCAATGTACTTGTCTTACTCATCAGTTTTAAGCTCTAACTTCTATAATTTTTTAGCAATTCTTTCCGTCTTGCTTTTGTTGCTTTTCATTACAACTCGTAAGTCGTTTCTCATTCTTCGGCCTATAAGCAAATAGCATGGATCAGAAAAAAAGAGTAAGGTTCAATTATTGTTTTAGCTCCTCTCCAAGCTAACATAGACACAAGGTCATTTTTTAATGTGGGATGCCATGCAGGAAGCAAGACTTCCACAGCGGCAGGTTTAAAAATTGCTTAAGATTCCATCGAGACGCCTCGGACACTAGGAAACAAATTCAGTCCTTACCCCTTTTTGGTGAAAAGGTAGGTGCTGTCTAGGGGAAAGTTCCCTTGGAACTTCGGTGCTTCTCGCCCTTTTGACACGGTACCTCAATGTGATCTTAACCAAATGACTCAGTAAACTCACACTCTTTATCATTGGGAACCAGTATTACTGGGACACCGCCTTATCGATTAGGCTACGAAAGCTCACCAGAAGGCATCATTCATATTTACTTATATACCAACTCTCTTCATTATCTGATTGCACACCTCGCTACATTTTTGTTTACATATAGTAGCAGAAATAATAGTATTAAAGAGTTAAAATTTCTTTCATGAAGCATTGCCATTATTCATTTTGCCATTATTCATTTTGGAGCTAGTTTCTTTTCTCTTATTTTTTGCTTTTGTGGCATTTGTCTATATCCTACTTGAGTTTAGATGGATATACAGGTACACCGAAGATCGTTTGCCCGGTCGGCTGGGGCTGAAGAATACACTGACTGCACCTTTGCAGAGGGGTAAGACCCCCAACCCCCACCAATTAGTGTCCTGATTATGACACTGAACAATATCATGGTGAGGTTCCAGTAATGCTGGAGCTTTGGGGAATGCGGAGTACCCCTTCATTGCTATCGCTCCCTGGTCCACTCTGGCCCGGAGTGGTAGCACCTGATAAGGGCCCTAGCTATGGGTTAAATAGAACTAACGACATACTTATGCTAAACTGCATTGTTTGACCAAACTGAATAGCTTGAAATAGAAATGTTTTTGACAATTGAACCGTACTTACATTTTAACTGCGTGCTTATGCTAAACTGAATTATTTGAAATGGAACTGTGTTTTGACATTGAAACTGTACTTACACTAAACTGAATTGTTTAATATAGAACTGTTTTGACATTTAACTGTGTGTAAACAAAATCTGCACTTATACTAAACTGAATGAACTGAATTAGAACTGCTTGACTAAACTAAATAGCTTGAAATAGAAATGTTTTTCTCAATTAAACTGTACTTACATTTAAACTCCGTACTTATCCTAAACTGAATTGTTTGAATGAGAACTATTTTCTTAAAAATAGATTTGGCATTAAATAAACAACAAAGGTTGACATGTCATAAAACCCAAACAACCAACCAAACGAAGATCGTGAAATCTGCAATATCAACTTTATATAAATATCTGCTATTGTTTATATCCTTCTGTCTAAGTATCCTAACATTTTATCTAGGGAAACAGGAATAAGAATAGTATATCACATCAATTTTCCTTTGTGGATAGGAGCTGACTGCCCTGAAAATCAGCGTTTGAAATCCTGGCTTTTAACTAAGAAGGTTTGGTTGGTTGTTTGGTCGGGTTCTTTGTTCAATGGCATATCAACCTTCGTGGGTAATTTAATACTAAAACCGTCCTTGTAGAAGAACATTAGTCCTACTATTTAACCCATATAATAAGGGAAGGGGTAAGGGAATTTATACCTTTCCAAGAGGAGTTCCTGTGGGGTAGTGGCTAATGCGCTGAAATGTGACATTGTAGTAAATGAGTTCGAACTCCAGTCACGTTATTAAATTCACTTGGGAAAGGTATGAGCCCCGTTATCCTCCCAGCAATGGGTTAAACAGGACCACTACTGTTCTTCTACAAGAACAGTATTGGTATTAAATAACCCACGAACGTTGATATCCCATTAAATGAAGAAACCAAATTATACTTTATCCAAGGGTATTAGTCGGAAAATCAACGAAATAGCGAGACCGGAGTTCGAACTCGCTTACTACGATGTTGCATTCCAGCACATTCACCACTAAGCCACGAGGACTCTCCCCCCACCCAGGAGAATTGGAACAAAAAGATTGTATTGTGCCAAATGTTGATAACCTGCCAACTTATGACTTTTTACCTCGGAAATTAGAAGTAGGAAGATTTCATCATACTAATCTTCGTAACGGTGAGGAATTAACTATACTGGAAAAGAATATTCGAAATTCTAGTTTTTTTTTTGGGGGGGGGGTTACATCGGAATGTGCATGTAGAAAAATGAAGGACCTGAATAATCTGAAAATATTTTTTTCTAAATCAAAATGTATCTGGAAGAATGAGAATAGGAATATTGAGTGGCACCATTTTTCCAGATATTGGCCTGTCAACTTGCCTTGAAAATCATAATTCAATACCCTAGTATTCAGCTCATATACCAGACTAGTGGTGCTAATATGAAATACGCAACTACCTTAGCTACAAAGCAGGCTACATTCTATTCCTCTTTCTCGTTCTGTTTGTTCTTCTCTTCGTACAGCTGTCACTATTGAACAGCTGAATATTCAAGGAAGCGGGCATGGATGGATGTAAAGTTCAACTTGAACGATTGGGACTTTTGAGTCAAGTAACAAAACGCCTTTTCAACGCAGAAGACACGAAATAACAACTGACAGAGTGATCGGACAGTCAAGCAGAAAAGGGTTGATCAGCTGCTGCTACTGCTACTATAGGAGAATGATTCCCAGATTATTGACTCAGATTCGTTCAAGTGACATGGACGGAAAGGAATAATCATAGAAAGAAAAAGATTTTTTTTTTTCAAATTAAATAGAAGGTAGGGAGGATATGTCAGTAGAAAAAAAGAAAGAGGCAGTTATATGTATGCAAACAAAAATTTAAAAAAAGGTAAAGTTGATGTAAAGCAAAGTTGATATCATAAGAGAAAAAAAGGAAGGAAAGAGGAAGAAATAGGTGTACGAAAAGAAAGAAAGAAAGAAAGAAAGAAAGAAAGAAAGAAATGTGGCTATATATATATATGCAAAAAAAAAGATAAAAGTAAAGCAAAGTGGATATAATGAGAAAGAAAGAAAGAAAGAAAGAAAGAAAGAAAGAAAGCTTGTTCGAGTCTTCTTTTTTTTTTCAGTTATTCATTCTTTCTATTTTTTCAGTTTCTTTTTCACAAAGAAGTGAGGAAATCATAAAATTTCCAAAAAAGGGGAATAAATGAAATGAAAAAAAAAGATAAAGCGAAACAAGAAGTGAAAAATCCGAAATGATATTTTCTGTTCGGTGTATTGGTAAGTGCAGATGCTTAATGTGTCTACAGTCATTAAATTTGACATGTGGCCACTATTTTGTAAAAACATGATCATTGTGACAGGTGCTTGACACGGTCGGTTGATTGTTGGGTCTCTATGTACAGATTTTCATTTGCCCTCGACACTTTAACCCCCAACAGGGCTGTCGCTACGTCAGGCAGAGATGGAATCATAAAAGCACAGGGCGGAACTTTAGTGTAGGTAAAGTTGAACACCTAAAAGATGGTGAACAGCACTTATGAATTTTGATTTATGATTAGAATAGCGGACATGCAACCGAGAGGTCTACGGAGTCTAGGAACTGTCATCTGTCTAACCTGGCAAAAGATATAACCACCATAGTATACTGCCTAGGGCACCTCGAGTGGTGTAGTGGTTAGCAAGGTAGACTAGTAAACCTGCACGAGTGAGTTCGATTCTCATTGGGTGCCCCATTCATATGGCCTTGTGCTATATCTAAGCAAAAAGCTTAGTAAATTACCACCATAGTATACTGCCTTGATAGTAATTATGGAACTTTGTAGGTAATACTGAACAAGTGGTTCGGTTTTGGCTCTTTATTTAATGGCATATCAACCCACATAGGTTATTTAATGCCAAATCTATCCTTGCAGAATAACAACAGAGGTACTATTTAAACCAGCTGCTGAGTGAGTAAGGGTGTTCATTCCTTTCCAAAGGGTATTAGTGCGAAAGTGAATGTAATAACGTGACAAGGGATCGAACTCTCTTTCTACAATGTCGCAGTCACCTAGCCACGTTAGTCACTTAGTCAAAACATTGAATGTTACATAATTAGAATGTAGAAATAAACATAAAGGAAAAGCCAACCAACTCTTGAAAATCAATGAGCACAGGAAATCTACATCCAAAAGTTAAGTCGAAAGGTTAGGAGTAGCAAAGAATATCTGAAGAGAGAACGGATCATGCGATCTCCTCTGGAATAAAAATCCAGGTAATAGTTGACAACCAATCTAGAACGAGGAAAAATCTAATTTTAAACCAGGTTATGAGCCTCTAAAGCAGTAGGAGGATAACTGATTCTTTTCTGGCAACTCCTGTAGCGAAAAGAATTGCCAACTTAAACGTCATCTGGTGCCACTGAAAAAAACAATCTTGAATACCAGCAAAAATCGTTTCTGTGCAATAGCTCTTCTACTCAAAAAATAAAATTTACGCATAGCTTACTATGCAAATCTGGTCTGCATAGCTATAGACATTATTAGAACTATAGTCAATCAATAGATAGGTAGATAAATAGTAGTTGTAGTTAGGGAGTTCGAACTTCAGTTGCGCTATTACGTTCAATTTCGAACTAATACTCTTTGAAAAGGTATGAACCTCCTTACTCATCCAGTTATTGGTTAAATAGTACCACTACTATATTTTCTATATAAAAACCCTTGAAGTTTGATATGCCATTTGAAAAACAATTTAGAACTTTTCTTTCTTGCAGAACATACTGATCACTCTTCTGAACACAGACACGCATATTTTTTGTCTCGGAAGAAGGAAGTTCAATGTGAAAAGGAATATCTTGTATATTTGCGCAATTCCCTAATGAATTTTCAATGCAAAAAAATTTCTGTTAATTTGGCTTTTGCATTACATGTAAAAATCACCAGTGCGTTTTTTTTGTTTTGTTTTTTTTTGTTTGGTTTTTTTTTTGTGTTTTTTTGTTGTTTTTTGTTTTTGTTTTTTTTTTGGGGGGGGTTTCTTTGTTTTTGTTTGTTTTGTTTTTTTTTGTGATAGGTTGCATTTATTTGTATAGCAAATTTGTTGGTTTCTACCTAAATTCTATCTCATAGTTCTTCATCAGGATAGAATTTTTTCAAAACTTTAATGAAGTCATTTCACGCTAAAAGAATAGCGTTTGCTTTGCTTTGGTTTTATTACATATCAACCATTGTAGGTTATTTAATGCTAACTCCTTTTCATACAAATATACTAAATATATGTGATTTATAAACAGATTATGTTGATAACAATTCTAAACGAGCCTGAGCTCATTTTTTTAGCTCACGATTAAATGGTTTCAAGTATTGCTATCAAATACGAATAATTCTATTTGCTTTTCATTATTTGTTTGCACACAGTTAAACAATTTCAAGTATTGCTACGTAACAATAACAATTTGACATCAGTCATTTGTTACACACATTTAAATTGATATACATTATATGTAAGAGATTAGTTTGTCGGTAATTTCATTTTTAAATGAGTTAGAAGTAATTTATTTGCACACTGGCATCGCTATTGTTTCTACACAGTTAAATGGTTTCAATTATTGCTATCTAACACTTATAATGGTTATCTTTCGATGGCTGTTTTTATTCTCATCTATAGAAGCCATTCTTATAGATGAGCAGCAGTAGTTCCCCGATCGAACTGACAATCCTGAGCGTTAAGCCGCAAGACTCACACGTACTTCATGCTGCTTCCCATGTGTACGTGAAAAAAAAAAAAAGTGATGTACTCCTATGGACCCCCACATATGGCCGTGCAAAAGCAGGACGACCAGCTCGAACTTACATACAGCAACTATGTGAGGACACAGGATGTAACCCTGAAGACCTGCCGGAGGCGATGAATGATAGGGAGAAGTGGCGAGAGAGGGTCAGGGATATCCGTGCTGGCGGCACGACATGATGATGATGATGAACATTTATAATTCTATTCAATACTAATTATTCGTTTGCACACAGGGAAGTGGTTACAAGTGTTGCTATTTAACACTAATTATTCTATTCAACATTACTCATTTGTTTGCACACAGTTAAATGGCTCCAAATTTTATGTATCACTAACCATTCGATGAAAACATCAGTCCTTTGTTTACACAGAGTCAAATGATCAACTTTTCTATGTCAAACAATTCAATTTAGCATAAGTCATTTGTTTACCCATAGTTTAAATGCCAAACAGTTCTACTTGACCTATGAATAGGACCCTGTCAGGTGCTACCATTCTAGGACAGAATGGACCTAGGAGGGATGACAATGAAGGGGTACAGTGCATTCCTCAAAATTCCAGCATTACAGGAGCCTCACCATCAGCTTGTTTAATGTCATATCCAGGACACTCGGTGCGAGGGGGTCTTACCTTTCGGCAGAGATGCAGTCCATGTAATCTACAGCCCCAACTGACTGGTCTCAAATAATATCGTGTAAAGGGAATATCGTAACTCATTTTTCGTCACTGCCGAATATTAAAATGGAGTCAGTTCATCACCTGAATAATTACCATCAGTTCAACCTACTGAACCATAATCTGAGTCTCCTGACTTCTCGTCAGATCATAAAACGAAATTTATGATTCACGACCTGACAAATCGCTAAAGGCATTTTTGTCATAACAAATCAGCCGTATTTCACTAACAATAAATTTCAATGTATAATCATTTGAATTGTCTGGTAACAATTGTAACAAAGTTCCCAGAGGAGCACTAAATCACCATCTAATTGTTGATTGCGTAAAGAAAAAAAAAAAAGGAAAGCTGGACATGTATTTTGACTTTTGTCAAAATACACACTAGGGATTCGATTATTTATGACCAGCATCTTATTTTTACCGGGAAAAGTGATTTTTCTGAAAATCTTCGGCATACAAGAAAAAGTCTGACGAGAATAATTAGTATAATCTGTTAAACCAGAAAAGAAGAGAAAGGTGGGGGATGAGGAGGAGGAGGAGGAGGAGGAGGAGGAGGGTAATGTCTCAGGGAAACTTTTTTTAATACATGTAAGATATAGAGTGGAAAATGAGAATAGTTGTAATCCATTATCAACAGGGATGTATTCAGACCACATAACTAGAATGTGTGTGTGTGTGTGTGTGTGTGTGTGTGTGTGTGTGTGTGTGTGTGTGTGTATAAAAAGAATTCATAACGAGTATCACAGACAAAAAAGGCACAAAATGTGCGTTATATTATATTTAAAGAGAGCAAGAGAACGAGATAAAATATCCCTGTCTTTGTAGTGAATGACTAAAGCTTAAAAGTACACCATAAAAACATCAGAAGAACGACGTTCAAATAGTGTTTAGGGCATATTTCAACACCCGTCAGTCACCAAGATATGCGAATGTTATGGCCTTCCTGTTTTGACGAGAGTTTGTTTATTCGCTTCTTCTCATCTTGGCTTAATCATCATTTCTTACCTTCCTTTTCCTTCGCGTCTTTCAAATGCCGTCTGTTTCCGGTAGGTCTCTTTAGTTCAAATACTTGCTAACCTCGTTCTTCTAGATCTTTCCAACTTTCGAAATGTTTGCGGTAAAAATTACTGCCCGCCGCTGTCACCTGGATGTGAAGTTTGGTAACTATTTTTTGTCTTTTGTGTTTTTTGTTGTAGTTATTGTTGTTGTTGCTTTTTGTTTTCGTTTTTTTTTTTTAATGGGACTTTGGCAGTGATTTTCTTACACAACTTTTATCCTGTCACCGCCAATAGTGGAGACACTTAAACAGTATTTTCGCTCTTGAGGCAGACGGGTAATGTGGCAGTGTTAGAAAATCAGTTCATCTGCAAGATTTACAAGCAACCTGCTTTCACGAGCATTAGTTGTTCTTGATCTTCTGGTCCTCCACCTATTCTTTACATCGCCTTTTGTAGTGTGCTTTTGTATCTTTTCCTTCTTTCTTTGTTTAAAAGAATATCAATTCGTGGGTTGTTTAATGTCAAAGTCATCCTTATAAAACTCTAGTGGGACTATTTAACCCATAGCTGGTGGAAAGAATAATAGGTTTCATACCTTTACCAAAGGTATTAGTATTATAGAGATTGGGATATTATTATTATTATTATTATTAGGTTTTTGCTTTAAGGTTGAAGTTGGTTTTGCGTTGGTTATGTTGGTATTACATTGGTTGCGTTGGTATTACGTTGGTTGTGTTGGTATTACGTTGGTTGCGTTGGTATTTCGTTGGTAGCGTTGGTATTTCGTTGGTTGTTATCCCCTCGCTAAATGTTGATAGAAAATAAAGGCGGTTGAAGAAGAACGAAGACGTCGTTGGGTTTTAAATGAAGGTTTTAATGGCAGCATGAAGTAAGGGGTTTACGCTGGCATGCTGCGAGGCTCGTAGGAAGGAAAGAAGGCAGGAAGTTGTTAGAGTGTATCATCTCATTTGTTTTTAACTAGGATCCCTTGGTCTAGAAGAATAGACCCAAGGGGTCCATAAACTAGATGGCTCTCCTCATAGTGTATGATGCTGCTACTGCTATTCAGGAGCAGACGATAAAACGTCCGTTCCCATTGAGAGAGTTTCGCGGGCTTTCTTCAATTTTTGGTGCTGCTAGGAAATATGGTTCGGGCTGAATAGGACAGGGTATCCTGATTGGGTGAAAATGTTCGGTGACTCTAACGGTCAAATTAAATTACGCGCCAAACAAAAAATACAAGTTTCTTTCTGCTACCGTATAAAAGTGTGAGTGATAGTGCGATTGGAGTTCGAACTCGCTTACTATGATGACCTGCAAGTCAACCACTTGCCACGGGGACTCCCCTAAAAAGTAAAATAATCAAATAAATGAATAAAATGAAACAATTCTGGTTTGAAATCAATTAATACTTTGGGAAGGTTTTCGATGTATCCAACTGGGAACCCCTGATCAGACAAAGAATGTTTCAAATAGTAAAATAATTGGAACTACTGATCGAACAAAGAATGTTTTAAAGAATGAAACGATTCGAACTCCTGATCAAAGAATGTTTCAAAGAGTGAAACAATTGAAACTACTGATCAGACAAAGAATGTCTCAAAGAGTAAAATAATTGGAACTACTGATCGAACAAAGAATGTTTTAAAGAATGAAACGATTCGAACTCCTGATCAAAGAATGTTTCAAAGAGTGAAACAATTGAAACTACTGATCAGACAAAGAATGTCTCAAAGAGTAAAATAATTGGAACTACTGATCGAACAAAGAATGTTTTAAAGAATGAAACGATTCGAACTCCTGATCAAAGAATGTTTCAAAGAGTGAAACAATTGAAACTACTGATCAAACAAAGAATGTTTCAAAGAGTGAAACAAGTGAAACTACTAATCAAAGAATGTATATATATATATATATATATAGGGGTGGCAAATTTTACATATATATATATAGGTGTGAGTGACAAATTTTACATATATATGCGTGTGTTTATGGGGTGACAAATTTTACATATATATATATATATATAATATAATATAATTTAAGTCTATTAATAGACTTGATACAGAGTAAATATATAGTATTAATATATTTTAACAGAGTGCTCAATGCACATTGGCATGAGGGTTAGAGTGTTCGCCAATGGCCCGGGAGACCCATGTTCAATTCCAGATCAAATCATACCAAAGACTCAAAAAACGGTACTTGATACCTCCTTGTTTAACAATCAGCAATATAAAGTAGGGATCAAGGGTAAAGTGGAGCAATCCGGGGAAAGGAGTAGCGCCCTCCCCTGCACCTTGGTATAGTAGCTATCGAAAAGGGAGCCTTCGGGTTACCCTCGGCTATAGTCGCCAACTTTACTTTTATATAAAAAACAAGAATTTATCAAATACGAGATACGAATTTATATTTAAATGTAGACATAGAAATAAATCTAAATTATGATAACGAATATTGAATTTACTTTTTAACCCTATTAATCAAATAGATAAATAATAGTTGCAATACCTACGCTCTTACATATAAAGATCAATCTATGATCATTAAATATTTGATTATATATATATATATATATATTAGTATTTTATTGATTTTCAAGATACTTTATCTAAATATCATATAAAAATTTATACAATAACATTAAAATTCCTCATATAAAAAAATTAATTGATTTAATTTATTGTACCCCATTGTAAGTTTAAACAACAGAAAAAACTATATCTAAATTAATATCAAATTAATTTTACCCCAATAGATTTTTTATATTGAGACACGAAGATAAATCAAAAATATAATAATAAATATCAAATCTTAATTTTAGCCCTGTCATATAAATATATTGTTATATCTACTTTTTGCATATAAGGATAAATTTATGATTTTGATTAATTATTATTTTGTATGTTTTTCATTTTTAAAAATTTTGTAATCAATTTGAATTAAAGTTTCCTTTAGTGAATCAAACAACTGTAATATGGAATTTAAATAAAATTCAATTCAAACTTAAATCGCAACAAGGTAGATAATTATAAGTGATTCATCGGGTTTTTTTTTTAAGTTCAGAAACAAAATAATACATATTACTCACGAAATTGCTTTATAAACGTAATCACCCAAAATATTATATCATTTATTTGTCTAAATATTGTGATTTTGACAACTCCCCTGCCGGCCGAGCGACCCCCACTATATCAGCTTCTTTAAACCAAACTACTTATGGCCAGTGATTCGTCTAGTGGTTCCCAACCAGGGGCATCACACATTTCTTTACAGATACGCAAAACACGACCAAAAGGTGGAAGAAAAGAACAAACGAACAAACACGGGCTTGGGTCAGCTCCAAGTGCAAGAAGAGGGGAGTCTATGTGACACTTTTGTGCAGCTCTCCGTGCATTTGCAAGCTATTGCGGGTGTGTATTTTGCGCGAAACTTCTACAAAGCCACTAACAATGCTGACATCTTCTCCCGTTGGTTAACCCGGCCTCTGTAGGTAAACAGGTCTTAGCAGTCGCCTTTCTGACTTCTGTTGACTCTCTTCTCTGCCCTGCTTCCATCTTCTCACTGCCTCCTTCTGCTGACTGTGTCATCCTCTGGACAGCTATCTCAAGCCGACTGTTCTCTTCTGCCCTCCATTGTAAACTGCTCTCTCTGTCTTCTCTCGGATCTTCCTTCCCTCCTCACGAGCGATTTCGTCCTCAGGCCCTTTGTGTGGGTTTCGCGCCAAAACAGACAAAGAGATCGTCTGAGTGGCACCAACACAAACGGAAACAAATTGCTACGCATCGTGTCACGGTGATATTAACTGATTAACTCGATGGATATGAATAACCATATCATCTGATAACTTTTAGAATTTAAATAAATTAAAATGTAGCAATTAAGTTACGTAATCATTATTATAAAAACATTACGATCTTTTCAACGTACAATTGAATAATTGATAAGACTTAAACTGGAATTAGGATGATACAATTTGATTCTTGGAATTAATATATATATATATATATATATACAAAGTAACAAAAGTATAGAATTTTTTTTTTAACTTTTACTAGCGAAGTTTGTTTATAAATAAAGGAGTCTGGGACAACACCGGAAATTAACGGATTAATATCTAATTCATAATCTACTGAATGATTATATTCGGTTAGCGTAGTAAATTCCTTTCTTTTTTCTTTTTTTCTTTTTTTTTTTTTTTTGTAAATATATGTTGAATTATTATTACTTAAATGTCTAACGTTATGTAAAATATACATCCCGGTCAAGCGGTGAAAATTCAAATAAATTTTTTTATTCCATCTGAAGATACCGTTTTATAACAAGACTATTGAAATAAATTTATAATGTAACAAATCTGTTAAGTTTTTCTTAAGATTATATATATATATATATATATATATATATATATATATATATATATATAAACATATTACTGTTTAAACATTTACATTTAACTGAGCGGGAATATTAGTAGGAGGTGGTTTAGTTTGGTTTATTTGTTTAAAAGGAAACCAACCTCCATGGGTAATTTAATGCCAAAGCCATAGAAAAACAGTTGTGATATTATTTAACCGATTGCTGAGGAGATTAAGTGGTTCGTAGCTTTCCCAAAGGTATTAGACGGAAAGTGAATGTAATTGCCCGACTAAATTCGAACTCACTTACTAAGAGGCTGCAGCCCAGTAGTTTAGCCATAACGCCCCGGGGACTCCCTCAGTAGTAGTAGTAGTAGTTAGGCTACTTCATTAACTATTACCTTCACAAGGGAGCGATCTTGATATTATTTAAATTCGAGTTCTATCTTTAAGAAGGATAAAAGTAATGATAGGAATGAGATTGTTAAGATGTATTTCGCAATGAGATCGAAAGGTTCCATTCGTCTCCCAATAGTTTGACGAAAAACCTCCAAAAAAAGCTGTATAAATACAATAAAGATGACGATACATCTTCTGATAATCTTTGAGTATTTTTGTTCATATGCAAGATTCAAATACATACGGTGACAAGTGTCCTACTCACAGAAAAATAAATGTTTTTTTCTAAATTTTATGCACAAACACAGATGTAGTGAAACGCGTATAGATCCACTCTTCAACCAACCCGCTGCTTGCATCCTGAGGTACTATTTACCAACCCCTCCGCTCGGGCAGGATATGACACAAGGTCAATTTTTAAGCGGAGTTTAACAGGTTTTGAATTCAGAGTTTTCCTTCTCCTAGACTAGTTGCCTCACCAAGGCTGAAGAACCTAGTCCGACCTACTATTTACCCATAGCTGGAGGGAGAATAAGGGGGTTCATACCTTTCCCAAGGGTATTTGCCCGAAAGTGAACGTAATAGCGCGACTGGAGTACGAACTCGCGTACTACGATTCCGCAGTTCATCGCTTTAACCATTACACCACGAGGACATCCCCATGCTTGCATCCTGAGGTAGTGTTGCATTTTGAACGACTGTGGTTGTAACTCGATGATGAAACCTGACAGCCGTCCCTTTTCTGATAATCACAATAAAATCTACGAATAAATCCAACAACCTTTTATTTCACTAATTGCCATCAGTAAAACAATTAAAACTTTTACTTGTTGGATGACAATTCATCACAAATAAAAATACTTCTCTTTCTCAAGCCTTTTTTCTTTATTTATTTCTGGCATATTACCCTTTTCTGTGTTATCTTCTTTTTTTCATCTGTTTCTGTTGCTTAAAGAAAAACTGTATTGTTATTATTACTTACTAAAAACACTCTATACAGATGGGATTTTAAACTGTTTTTATGATGTGATAATCTACAAATTAATAAACGTCGTTGAGAGGTTAAAATTTTCTAGCCAGCTGGTTGACTATCAGTTAATGACAGACAGACATACCAAAAGATATATGGTAAACTATTGAAAGATTATTTGGATGCAATGATTTTTTTTTTTTTTTTGTACTCTGTGATTATTGCTAAAGAATGAATAACATCATGTCTCTTGTACTCTCTTGAACGCTCTAAAACTCGAAAGTTAGATCTTTACTGAATACTACAATTAGTGAAATCTGATTGTATTAAAAGTTGTGCACATGATCTTCTCGAAAATCTTCTTCTCGAAAATCTTCTGGCGTTTTTACGCGAGTTATGCACAAACAAAAGTATTCGTCACTTTTTTGGTGAAGTTTGATTGTGTGTAAAATTTTGTGTGTGAATTTTTTTTCTCCCGAAAGATAAATATGGCTGGTGACCAGAATGTTCACCTGACTTCAATCTCAATGAGAACTTTGGTGCTATTCAATTTCAATACAGAGTTGGTATACAGGAAATAAATTGTTCCAACTAAAATTGATACCTGAACTATGAACATAAACTTTTGGATTTTGTGTGTGTGTGTGTGTGTGTGTGTGTGTGTGTGTGTGTGTGTGTGTGTGTGTGTGTGTGTGTGTGTAAATTTTATCTTATTTGAAAATTCTTTATGTCATTTACAAGAAAATAAATAGGAGAACATTCTTTTTTTTTTTTTTTTTTTACAATCAAAGAACTGGAAATATCTTCATCTGAAGATTTATGAAAATAACAAAGAGACCTAAAAAAATTATAAAAATTCTACGACATTTTGGACTCAGAAAAATTGCACTTGTTCTACAAATATACAGTTTGTAGAATAAATACAATGATTTCTTCGAACAAGTTACAAACAAGTGTATGTACGTGGTGCATTCAATAAGTTTCCAGACTTTTTTGTACAGGCATTTAAAATTCTCGTAGACTCTTGAAAATTCACTATGTTATGGAATGCTTCAGACTGCTTTTCGACCATCTTGCATGAATCGAGCATCAGTTTTTGAGTGGCATAAGAGATTCAAGGAAGGCAGGGAGTCTGTGAGGGATGATGAGAGGTGTGGGAGGAGTAAGGAAGTCGGAACACCAGAGTTGACTGGCCAAAGGGTTAGGGTTAGAGTTAGGGTTACTATGTTGAGGTTTTAAGGGAGTTCAGGAAGAGATTCCTAGGGAAGAGGCCAGCACTCTTCAAATCGGGTCAGTGGCATTTCCAGCAGAACAATGCACCAGTCCACAACTGCATCCTTGTCACAGACTATTTGACCAAGATGGGCATCCAGACAGTTTCTCTCCGTCCCTATAGTCCAGACGTTGCTCCCTGTGACTTTTGGTTATTCAATAAGCTCAGAGGCTGTCGTTATGAGACAATTGAGGAGATGAGAGAGGCTGTGACGAAGGTCATTGACACGCTGACACAAGAGGACTTCCATGGGACCTTCGAGAAGTTGTTGGAACTGTATAACAAGTGCATTGCAACCGGGGGAGATTACTTCGAAGGGGACTAGAGTTTCATGCGTGTAGTATCAATAAAAGTGCCCATGCGAAAAAAAATCTGGAAACTTATTTAATGATCCTCGTAGTATAACGAACTGTATGAACTAAAATACTATAAAAAAAGAAACAAAAAAATATTACTTTAAATCATCTTTATCTGTCTCTTTATTTTTAATAGATTTGCTAATAAGAGTTAACACTGACTTGAAAACAGTTCAATTATACGTTAATTAATGAAAAATTTATTTTTGTTTTATTTTATTGTATTTCGTTTTTTATTTATGATTTAAACTATCTTTTAAGAAAAACCAGGAAAAAATTTTCTCTCTCTTTATTTTGATAACGTTTTTAAAATAAGGTATTGATAAAATTTCAAAATTTCACCTTTATAAACTAAACCCGTTTTTGTTTGCAGGTCCAGATTTTTCATCTGAAATAATTATCATTTTACATCTTCATCTTGAAGAGATAACGATAAATCTAATAATATTTAATCCATTGAGAAAAACATTTTTAGTGTGACAACAAATCTGTTACTTTTTGTCTTCAGGAGTTTTATGCCTTTTATCAATTAAAATCAATTAAAATTTGACACCGAATTCATTATTACAAGCGCCAATTGTTATTACCAAAGATAAATTCACATAAAAAGAGATTTTTTAATTATATCTTTTATATTGTCTTATGAATATTTTATGAAGTTAATATTTTTTGAAAGAATTTCTGGGGAATTTTGAAACGAAATACTTTTTGTGAAGGTAACTTTAAGATTTATTTTGTTAATCTTTTTGTTTTAGTCCGGATTGTTCATCCTAAGTCATACGATCCTGGTTATAAAAAAAAAGTTTAATTAAATAAATCCAAGGGAATTGAAATTAATAGTCATAGAAATAGTCAATAGAAAGTTTTCTTTGTTTGACTGGCATCTGCTATCTTCTTTGGTCGATGGTGATGATCGTTTTAACTCCCACGTTGTGTTCGATGGCCCAACTCCTTTCTTTAGTATCGGGCTACACGCTGCTTCGTTGTTACGTTCAAATACGGAGATATCTCTTACTGGGAAGATTAAACACTAAACCACAATTGTATGCGCACTCATTTTATCCTTTCTTACCTATGACGTCTATTCTGTTACATATAACCCGACTATTTTGGGAAGTTGATTCTATTACCCATGGATGGAAAAATATGTGCGTACCATTTTTATAAATGTGTGCGTCTCGACGCCTAGGAATTAAAAGTAACACCTAACTTTCTGGGATCATGTGATTACTCGCATCCAGTAAGAGCCAAGCTTTCATTTAATCTCAAGGTCACCATCCATCACTCAACTCAATGACTCAACGGTATTTTTTCGCACAGTTTAATGGTGTAGAACTTTTTCAAACTAACATACACTGCCTCTCAAATAATAGCTACATCTACTCAGTTATTTAACATCTTTACCATTGTTGAACTTCCTAGAAACTCTATACTCTAGACTTTTATTGATTTATATCATTTTGGATACATTCATTTTTCATCAATGTGAAAACGTTTTAATCATTCAGTTTCAGATTTTTTTTTCTAGGTAAAACTTTTTGTTTTAATTCACAATATAATTCCTCTACTAAAAAAAGAAAGATATACATCTATATCCTTGCCCTTGAGGTCTTAATATTTACGCGGATGCGTATTTCTAATCCTCTTAGGAAGACGTGGCCCTGGAGGTGACCGTGTCCTCTGTACAGAGTACGGATGTAACTTACAAGACACATTCAGGTTAATTGGCTGCGCAATTACCATGACTAGTTAATTTGCCGTCACTTGTGTGCGATATGGACTCGTGGCTCAGTTGTAGAGTTTT
The DNA here is from genome assembly GCA_963585895.1 of Sepioteuthis lessoniana. NCBI lineage: Eukaryota > Metazoa > Mollusca > Cephalopoda > Myopsida > Loliginidae > Sepioteuthis > Sepioteuthis lessoniana. The sequence goes on from OY757929.1 coordinate 32,226,256, forward strand.
GGCTCTGCAATCTGTGGTCGCTGGTTCGATTTCCAGTGGTGGAGATCACGGTATACACTGCTGATGAGACCTAATATGGTCAAAACAGCTGTCCAGTGTTTCCGTTTGTCGTGCGTAGGTGTTTGCCGGATTTTCTGGTCATGGTAATTTAATTCACAATATAATTCCTCTACAAAAGAAAAATATACACGTAAAAATTTTTATTCTGTATCTACAGCTGGTAAAGATACGGCCATGGCCACAAGTTGGATAGCAGCAACCCTCCCATCTATAGATCATCTCCTCTATTCTGTGTGCAAGTTACATTTAAATATAAATCAGAAATCAATCACTAATAAGAAATCAATCACCAAAAAGGATGATACAGGAAATATGATTAAACAGTATTCTCTAACGATCATTCCGATTATTGAAGCTATTGATCCCACATTTCAGGGCATCAGGGTGAATGACAGGTCATTTGGAGGAATCATAAACTCATTTACATGTAACTGGCGACAAATCCTTTCCGTCATACGTAGAGGTAGCTGAGCTGATATTGTCAATACCTTTCTTTGTCACTCAAAACTATGAGAGCAAGTCACGAAGCTGACAATAAATATCCAAGTTCAGCTTAGTGGTTGTATAGAACAACTGAATTCTAAAACTGGAAATGGAAAGATATCCTAGTGTTGTATAGCAGCGAAAGACAACAACGCTGATGTACTAAAATATACTATCTGCTTCTTTTCTTCTTTTATTACTCGAACTCTATGGGTAGAGTCAGAGAGGGTCGAAATAGCTGAGCAGCACACACACACAAACAGAGGGGCAACGGTGCGGTTCTTCTGTGAAACCTCTCAGCCTTTCTGCTTCATTCTGCTCGGATCAAAATCTTCTCTGGCTTATATAATTTTCCGGACACCCAGACAAATCCTCGTGGTCACAACTCCCTCTACACGCTGCACATGGACGCTCCCACTTCTAGCATGCCCTAACGCAACCAATGCACCATTTTCGCCGGGGCCTCTACGTCCTGTTTACTTTAGGCAACAGGTACATCTTATGCCCCCTAGGTAATTTACCTGGTATGTCAAAGGGATCTTTCAGTCAATATCCAACACTAGGCGTTAAAACTACGTCTTTATAAAGTGAAAGTCAAAGATTAATTCACTATCAAATCATACCAAATGGAAACAATTTGCCACAGATAACAATTGGAAGATGCAGGATCATTACTGATTTGCCTGCTTGTATTTCAGAGACCATCTATCATCAACCACATAATATAGAAGATTCATGAATGTCAGGTATCAATAAAACAAATATATACGCACTGTTTCACAAAACATCGGTTAATTATTTGATTTAAAACAAATTTTCGATAATTATGAGAAAAAAGTACAAAGTTCATTTTTTTAAAAAGTTGTCTCTTAAAATTTTAGAATCAACAAGTTTTTTTTTCTCCATATATCACTCCCCCAAATCAATTTAGATAATTGTTGTTGTTATTGTTGTTAATTAATGATGTGTTAGGGAATCATTTTTACATATATTTTTTAATTCATCGTTTTCTATTTGGTGCTCGTATGTTAACGGAAGTCTTACTTTTGGGACTTTCAAAACGGAAAAATTTAAATTTTGTTCTTCTCAAGGCAATTTTTCACTTACTATTTAAACTATTTTTATAAGGATTGATGTCATTAAAAAAAGAGAACACATAAACGATATTTTCCAAATTAGCAATGTTTTCAAAATTTTTTCTTTGTATGAGATTTCGTAATTTAGATGAAACAACATTGAATGAATATGACAAATGGTTAAAAAAATTTGATGCAACTATTTTTTCTGGGTTTCGTTTTTTTTTATGGCATATCAACTTTCATAGGTTATTTAATCCTATATGGTGGGGATAGGGGATTTTTGACATGTTTTTTATCGGATGATATTTTTGGTATGGAAGTCTGTTAGCATTATAAATCCTTAAAGGGGAAATAACTCTCTTTAAGCAGCTGGCTGAGAAGATGAATTTATCGTTTGCAGCGAAAAATTGTTTTTATATAGTTACTCTTCTTTCTTTTCTTCTTCTTTTTTGTATGGGTGCGGGGCAAGATATAACGTTTAGGAGGCATAATCCTCAAACATAAGATTCAAAACGTAATAAAGATTATTACACTTGCGATCTCCATTCTTTTTGAAAGTTCAATGCAGAATCAACCGTTTCAATCAATGCATTGCCGAAGTAATACAAAAACACTAACTAATAAATAAGGTAGTTTCAATTATAAGATATGAAAGTATATTCTATTTTTAAGACAGAAATTTGAGACTCTTTCTTTCTAGCAAAAAAAGAAGAAAAAAACGACATTTTTGATGTTTTAAATATACCACTGCTGTCACGTGAAGATGACGTTGATTATAATTATTGCTACTGTACTTACCTATATTACATAATGGGTTTTAAGGTGGTCTCTGATTTTCAAAAAGTATTTTGCGTTAAAGTTTATTTATGCATAATATGAATCTCACTTTCAAAATCTAATATCTTGATCCTATTTACCCAACCCCTCCGCTCGGGCAGGATATGACACAAGGTCATTTTTTAAGCGGAGTTTAACAGGTTTGAATTCAGAGTTTTCCTTCTCCTAGACTAGTTGCCTCACCAAGGCTGAAGAACCTAGTCTACCCTACTATTTACCCATAGCTGGAGGGAGAATATTTTGGATTCATACCTTTCCCAAGGGTATTAGTGCTATGTGAAATACAATCAGTCTGGCCCAGGATTTGAACTCGTGTCGCCGTGTCCATATCCTGCGACGATAACCATTGCACCACGGGCACCTAATATCTTGATATTTCCGTCACAAAAGGTATTTTGGTTTATACCTTATGACTATGTAATGACCTCCATTATAAATTGTTCCAGATTAGCAGCAACATAGCTATGTGATTTCTTCTCACATGTCTGGTTCTATGTATCATGAGCACATTTGATAACCTTGGGAGGCTGAGAATCCTCTCGAAAAGGATCGAACAAGGAAAACATATACATGTGTTGTGTTCTGATTAGTGAACACAAGTAGTAGTAATAATAAGACAAACCACGATATGTGAGGAAAATAGTTATATTTACAGGAATTATGTTCATGTATCTATATCTATATATACATATCATTTTTATATTTTCATAGATTGCCGCCTTGCTTAACACTCAGCATTATATGTTGCGGATTAAGGGTAAAGTGGAGCAATCCAAGGAAAGGCGTAGCGCCTTTCCCTCTACGCCTGTGTAGTAGGCAATGAAAAGTTAGCCTATATATATATATATATATATATATATAACAAAAAAAACAAAGACCGGTTAATTCAACTGACAGAAGAAATTTGAAAAATTAAAATAAAACAGAAATTCAATAAAACGAGGAGGTAACTCCTAAATCTCGTCCCCCTACACCCCACGTGTCTATTCTGGTTTAATTTTAATTTTAATTTTAATTAATTATCCATTGGGTCTGAAGAAGTCTGTATTGATTTTTTCTTCATGTTTTTGGTTCACACCAGAAACTGAAAATACAGGATGGAAATAAATTTATAATCCTGAATTAACCGGTCTTTGGTTTTTTTCTTAAAGAAATATTGCTGTGTAATAAATTACATTGAGCTCTCCACCAGGAAAATTTAAATGTTCAGCTCTTGAATGATTTTCTTGTCCTGAGGGAATTACTCCAAACTCTGGTTTAACCTGACCGAATATTACCTATATATATATATATATATATATATATATATATATATATATATATATTAAATGTATATACGTATACAGTTTTTCTTGTTGCAATTACGTCAATGTATTCTTAGACTTGATTTGATTAACATTTTCTGTATTAACTTTCTGAGAATAAAGAAAAAGAAGATTAAACCAAATTTTAAAAATTTTGATCGAATATTTTTTTGAGAAAGTTTCGATAATTATTTTGTCTATTGAAATTTGGGAAGAGCAGAATTGTTTGTCGTCAGAAATTAATGGATGTATTACTGACAGGATTTAGTTTCAAATACTTTCTGTAACAATAGAGAAAATTACTCCAATAAATGACAGTCATGACGTATACATTTTTGTCACCTTACTGTAGACACACAAACAAAAAATCTTATAATTTTATCATTGGGATATTTATTTTTCGGAAGAAAAATAAAGCGAATGATACTTTTTAAAAAATATGAATGAGATATTGATAGTGCAACTGAGGGATGTTTTTTAAAAAAAATTTTTTTCAAATGTTGGAATCGGCTGGCTATTGTTTTCTTGTTAAAAAAAAAAGGCAAGAACCAGATGATATCTTGCAGAAACTGTAACAGACGCAGACACTGCAGATGATATAGCGCTTCTTGCAAATACACATACCCAATAGTTTGGAGCAGGCAGAAGGAGTCATTGATCTGTGCACGAACACAAATAAAACCGAATAAATATGTTTTAAACGAGAAGGAGCCATCTCCACTCAAAGCGGTAGGCTTCTAAATCTTGTAGACATGTTCACCTACTTTGGCAGCAATATCTCATCAACTGAAAGTGATGTCAATATACACCTATCGAAAGCATGGACTGTTATCGATACGTTACCTATCATATGGAAATTTTATCAATCGATAAAATAAAAGCGGGATTTCTTCCAAGTTGTGGCTGTGTCTATACAATTGCATGGATGCACCACATGGACGCTAACAAAACGCATTGAGAACAAGCTAGTTGGGAACTGCACAAGAAATGATAGGAACTACTTTGAACAAATCCCGGAAACGACAACTCCCGAAACAACAGCTTTACGACCGTCTAATGGGTAAAGTGTTTGCCAATGGTCCTGGAGACCTAGGTTCAATCCTAGGTCGCGTCATACCAAAGACTTTAAAAATGGTACTTGATACCTCCTTGCAAAACACTCAGCAATATAAGGTACGTATTAAGAGTAAAGTGGAGCAATCCAGGGAAAGGAGTAGCACCCTCCCCTACACCTCAGTGTAGTAGCAATTGAAAAGGGAGACTTCTGGTCGCCCTCGACTAGTCTCCAACAACTTTTTGCCTCCCATCTCGAAAATCATCCGAGACGAACAAGGTTTGCGGAACACAACTGGAGAAATAAAGACAAACTCATAAGTAACGTTCTTCTAGGAACTCCGATACATGGACGTGCCAGTGTTGGCTGACCAGCAAGAATTCATTTACATCAACTTCGTGCGGACGCAGGATGTAATTTGAAGGACCTGCAGGAAGCGATGGATGATAGGGACGGATGGATTGAGAAAGTCTGGGAAATCCGTGCTGTCAGCGTGACTTGATGTTGATGATGATGATGATGAAATGTAAAATTTTCTTTGGACATTTTTTTTTTTTTTTGCGCTTTAAAAGAGACAACTCATTACTTGCTTATGTCTTATTGGCAAATTAAATTCCTTAAAACTACCGAGTTTTAACGGTTTTGGTTCTTTATTTAATGGCATATCAACTTTCGTATGTCATTTAATGCCAAAGCCATTCTCCTAGAAGAACAGCAGTGGTACTATTTAACCCATAGCTGGGAGGATAAGGGGATTCATACCTTTCCCAAGAGTATTTGTCTGTAAGTGAACGTAATAGTGCGACTGGAGTTCGAACTCGCTTATTACGATCCCGCAGTCCATCGCTTTAACCATTACACCACGAGGACATCCCCTGAGGTTTAACGTGAAAGGAAGATTTGAATGAAAAACGTTGATTAGTGAGGTTAAGTTGGAAAAAAAAATTAGACGTAATTCAGACTGTTTAAATTTTCAACATAGATCTCGGACCAAAAGGATTGGAAATTAGAAAAAAAGGTCGAACTATTGTGATTATCATTAAACTCAACTATACCACTGCTGTCACGTGAAGATGACCAATTTTTATGATTTCAGGTTCAAATGAACAGCTTCAGCAGCAATTGGAATGCACCCTACTAAAGCCTGATTGTCACAGATGGTGAATTTCAAGAATGCAATCTGGACGTGAGGACACTTTAGAAGAACGATATGCAATAAAATTCTGGTTTAAACAGAAACGTATGGAATGCTTCAGATTGCTTTTGGGGCATCTTGCATGAATCGAGCATCAGTTTTTGAGTAGTATAAGAGATTCAAGGAAGGCAGGGAGTCTGTGAGAGAGATGATGAGAGGTGTGCGAGGAGTAAGGAAGTCAGTAGACCAGAGTTGATTGGCCAAAGGGTTAGGGTTACTATGTTGAGGTTTTAAGGGAGTCCAGGAAGAGATTCCTTCGGAAGAGGCCAGCACTCTTCAAATCGGGTCAGTGGAATTTCCAGCAGGACAATGCACCAGTCCACAACTGCATTCTTGTCACAGACTATTGGACCAAGATGGGCATCAAGACAGTTCCTCGCCGTCCCTATAGTGCAGACGTTGGTCCCTGTGACTTTTGGTTTTTCCCTAAGCTCAGAGGCTGTCATTATGAGACAATTGAGAAGATGAAAGAGGCTGTGACAAAGGTCATTGACACGCTTACACAAGAGGACTTCCATGGAGCCTTCCAGAAGTTGTTGGAACGTTACAAGTGCATTGCAGCCGGAGGAGATTACTTCGAAGGGGACTAGAGTTTCATACGTGTAGTATCAATAAAAGTGCCCATACGAAAAAAGTCTGGAAACTTATTTAATGATCCTCATATATGTACAATATAATCTATATATGTAATGCATACCTATGTATATATATATGGTATATCCATAAAACATACACATAATGCCTATTTAAAATGCATATATATATATATATCATATATATATTACATTTGTAAATCTTATATTCAATATATATATATATATATATATATATATATTATTAATAACAAGAAAATTAATAGATGTACTCCATTATAAATTTATTTTACCAGCTCATCAACTGGCTCTTGATTTTATATATATATATATATATATATATATATATATATATATATATATAATTTCATCTGACGAGATTTAATAAACGAAATAAATTTATCATGGAAATGTGATACTATTTCTAAATTTCTTGTTTTTTTAAAACAAAATTATATATATATGTTATACATTAATAATATTTACACACACACACAGTATAGGGGTATGTATACATTGTATATATATATGTGTATGTGTGTGTGAATTATCGGGTGAGTTCTTATAGCAAAGTAAGCAAACTCAAACTTCACTTATTCTATTTAATTTCGAACTAAACGTATCACGTTCTTCCCTCGCCCCTCAAGCTATATGTTTAATAGTATGACTATTGTTTTTCTAATTTTTTCAATTGGCATTGAATAACCCACAAATTTTGATATCCATTAAGCAAAGAAAGTAAATATATACATTAAGTACATTATATAAATATACATATAATATATTGATATATTTTTTTTTCTTCCAAGTGTCCCAATGTTGTTTTTTTTTATAAGATCTTGAAATTCATTCATAGGAGCCATTTATGATAAGCCGAATACTTTCAGTTCTTATCAGAACCATTATCGAGTTAATGTGTATGTTTATTTCGGAATTAAAACTGTTTAATATTTAATATTAAAGTTTCAATTAAGATATTAACATACACATAACCTTGATAATGGTTCTAAGAACCGAAATTACTCGGCTTACCATAAATGGCTCCTTTGGAGAAATTATATATATATTGTCATCATCATGTCGCGCTGGTAGCACGGATATCCCTGACCCTCTCTCGCCACTCCTCCCTATCGTTCATCGCCCTAGGTAGGTCTTCAGGACAACATCCCGTATCCTCACATAGCTGCTGAATGTATGTTCGTGCTGGTCGTCCTGCTTTTGCACGGCCATGTGTGGGGGTCCATAAGAGTACATCTCTTATGAGTTCGTCCCTGCTTCTCCAGCAGTGTCCTGCATGTCTGGTTCGTCTAACTTGAATAGTTAATATTGTAAATATTGTCACTAATTCATTTCGTGGGTTTGTGGCGAACCAAGTGCGATATATATAAATATGTGGAAAGTTGGAAAAATCAAACACTTAAATCCATTTTAGATGCGTGATATTTCATTCTTTTTATTCCTAAGAAGTTCTTTGGAATAAAAAGAACGAAATATCACACATCTCAATCGGATTTAAGTGTTTGATTTTCCAACTTTCCACACACAATCACATATATGTAGAGAATATACATATATTTATACATTATGTATATGTGAGATATGTATGTATACATATACACATGGAGATTATATATATATATATATATAGTATTCTTTGGTCCAGTTAAACCGGAGTTGGGAGTAATTCCATCAGTACAAGAAATTATTCATGAGTGAATATTTAAATTTTCATGGTAAAGAGCTCAATGTAACAATAATACAGAGCAATAAATTCTTTAAGAAAAACAACAAAACCGGTCACATAGGATTATGAATTTATTTCCATCCTGTTACGCATTTTTGAAATTTCCAAAAACACGAAAAAAAATTAACAGGACTTCTTCAGATCTTTTAGATAAAAAAAAAAACTAGAATAGACACAGAAAAAGTGGGAGGGGATAGAAGAGGGGTGAACAGTTATCTCATTAAAAAAAAAAGTATATATATATATATATATATATATATATATATATATTACACACACACACGCATTTTCTTAGTACATTTTATATTTATCTATCATATATACACATTTTGTATAATTTAAAGTTATATTTATGTATGTTATATATAAATGCGTGTGAATCGGTTGTTTAACGGCATATCAACCCCTGTAGGTTACTTACAGCCAAATCCTGTTAATACATGTACTAAATATACACTACTAGTGAAAAGTATTGGTACCCACAAATTAAAAAAAAACCTTTAGGATGAGAAATAAAAATTTGATGGTTGCCAAATACTTTTGACTGGTTGTGTTTTTTTTTTATTTGTAAAACAAGTTTGTAGTTAACAATTCTTAGATGAACCAGATGTCACTTGTTAGCACCAAGTTAAATTGTTTCAGTTATTCCTAACACTAAAAGATTCATTTCCACTCAGTTAAATGGTTTCAAATATTGCTACTTCACGCTAGTAAATCTAATCAACTTTATTCGTTCGTTTAGATGCAGTTAAATAGTTCCAAGTAGGGAAAAATGATACAATATTTCGATTTCAACGATAACAAGGACAATAACTCCGGGCCTTACTGAACCTTGAAGTAATGGCAATGAAGGAATACACCATATCCTCCAGAGCACCAGCAGATGGAATTAAATTTCACTTCTTGGACATAAGTTCAGGAAAACATACTCTTCTGCAGAGCCGAAGTATTCTACAGCCTAAGCCGACTGAAGTATATATGTATATATACACAAATATTATCATAGCAATATATATCTGTATATTTACAAATATACATGTACATAACATTGTGCATATATATAATTACATGTGTGTGGCCTAGTGAGTAGAGTGTTCACCAATAGCCCGGGAGACCTGGTTCAATCCCAGGTCGCGTCATACCAAAGACTTTAATAACGGTACTTGATACCTCTTTGCTTAACACTCAGCATTATAAGGTAAAGATCAAGGGTAAAGTGGAGCAATCCAGGGAATGGAGTAGCACCCTCCCTTACACCTCAGTGTAGTAGCTATTGAAAAAGGAGCCTTCTGGTCGTCCTCGACTATGGTCACCCACTTTACTTACATATATTATAGATTCATGAACAAATTACATATATTATTAAATATGCATTATTAATAGACATTATATATATATATATATATATATATATATATACACACGCGAGCGAGACCTTTTATTTATTGTGTGTGTGTATGTATGTATGTATGTAATTATTTAAAGATATGTAACATATATACTGAAATTTTAAAAGCCAAAAAAAAAAAAAACAAAAAAAAAACGGTACTGCATTTTCTAACAGGATTCCAATCAAAGAAAAAAAAGTCAAGCAAAGAGGTGAGTACAGATTTTATTTTTGTCTATATACACTATACACAAACCAAAGAATGAATGTCTGTCCAGGAATATCATTAAATGGACAAAAAAAAAAAAAAAATCTACCTGAGTCCATAAAATCAGAGGGCAGACTGAAATTAAAAATGGGGTTCATAAGGTGCTGGATTAAGGCATGACTTAAGGATCTGCGGTCCAGATGCTTCTGCCAACTGGAGGGTATTTCCTCAATGATGAATCAAAGTACTCTATACATATTTTTTTAAATAAAGAGTCAATTAACAAACTGTGCATGTGTGTATATACATACACATAATCACACACTCTATAGTGTACCAAAAAGAATATACAAAAGATATCAAAAACAAACACTATTCTGTATACTCAAATATTGTATGACAATTTGTGATGTCATACAGACTATGTTCTCAGGAACTTAGAATTCATTGATATTTTGGAAAAATTTGTTCAAAAAAAATAAGAATAAATTTTTTAAAATTTTAAAAAAAAAAAAATTGAATCATAGCTGTTGTTAACCTTATAATAATAATAAACTTTTTTTTTTTTTTTTTTTTTTTTTAAATATTACAGGGAGCTTCACAGTACCTGTAACCCAGAGGCCTATGAAATCTTAATTCAGCACTAAATTCATTTTGGTTTTTTTTATTAAACAGGAACTGGATCTAAAGATATATATCTAGAGGTCTTGAAAAACAGGCCAAATTTAATTAAAAAATAAAATAAAGTATGCACAAAATTCTTTCATAGAAAATCAATTTCACAATAAAATTTTCTTTAATCATTTAACAAATTGTCAAAGGAGTGCACAATGAATAATAAAAACTGGAGGTTACACTGCCTAAATTTCACTTCTCCAGGATTGGATAAGTGAGCTTTATTAATGAAATCTCTGACATTGTATACAGTAGTGATTTTCAAACTGTAGTTCAGAGACCACTGTCAACAATAGGGCTCTGCTGTTGATGCTGGTGAGCTGCACTTGTGGGTTGTTCACAAGGGTGGTTTGAAAATTTATATTATCCAATAACTGATAGAACTACAAAATTGTATTTCTAGCTACTAATACACATCTATGAAAATTCAGTTTAAATAGCAACCACTCCCAAAATTTTGACTTAGTGTGGCTTCTGAATATCCACTGATGTCTCAAAAGACAAGTCGAAATGTTGTTTACCTTTTACAACAACATATTTATGCAAAACAGCATTTTCAGCACTTAACAATATGATGACCAAATATAGATCTAGACTTATTGTGCAAGAATTGACAATTTGTGCCAAGCACATCTCACTAAATGTTATCATGTAGTGCCAATATTGGATAGGATTTTTTTATTAAATTTTTTTTTGATAAGTTTCATTTTTATTTATATAGGAATCCATAAGATTTCATTTTCATTCATATGGGGTGGTCCACTAGATTTCAATTTTATTTATATGGGGAGTGGGGTTCTATCAAATAGACCCTGAAATAGAAAGGGGTCTCAGCTCCAAAACGTTTTTAAACCACTAGTCTAAAATATTTGATCAGAATACTGGCTTGACCCACCACTCCCTACAGCCTACACATCAATCTCCTGATTGAGAACTTGTTAATGATAACCTCTCTAAAATTTCAAGGACTTCAAGTTAATGGCAGTGATAACACCCAACTGACAGTGTACCATGTTGATTAAAAGTACAGGACCAAAAACAAATGGAAAGATGAAAGCTGCCAAACCTTTAATAGGTACCTACTAAATTTAGTTAAGTCTCACACAAGTTTAGGGTAACCCTGTAACAACTAAACTCACTACATAGTAGTAATAGTATGCTAAACTAACCCACTAACCATTAATGATGCGCATAAATAGTCTTAATGCTAGTAATGATCATCTTTTTTTTTTATCCAAATCAAGAAATAATACAAAATCTAGTTTTGACTAAAAAGAGGCCTTCTCAAACTATTTTAAATGAAATGATTAAACAGCAAAAAGAGGAAAAAATATCTAAAAATAAAAATAAAATAAAAAGGTGGATAATCTGGGTTTTTTTTCTATAATTCCAAATTAATCTATACTTCAAGATATTCTCGTAACCAATTACCATTATAAAATATTTCAGCGCAACAAATAAACTGTACTTAAAACTAAGAAAATAAAGGCTATCAATTTTTGTTTTTTCATTAGTTTAGCTGTCATAGAGATTAAGTGCACACCAAGTTCATACTTTTTTTTTGTTGTTCTTGATGCTACATATCTTCATACAAATGACTAAGATTAGTGGTGATAGAAAAATCAACATGGATGTAAGAGATGCTGTTGTTAAGTAGAAATGTTTTATTCTCATTTCATGTAAAGTGGCTCAAAATGATAAGAGCACCATATGTGAATCTCAAGGAGAGTTGAAGTTTTTGCTCATTTATGATTTTTGTCATACATATATCTGTGCAACAAAAGAACAGCAATCCTTATTCAGTCTTTTACCAATAGATTAAAACAAGTTTGAAAGTGATTGGAGGTTACTGATTGAACCATTGTTAAGACAATAAAATTAGTTTTAAAAAAGATTCTTTAAAAAAAAAAAAATCGTTTAGGCTTCTTAAAAGAACATCCTCAAAAAAAAAAAAGTTAAATGTTGTATATGAATTCATTTTGCATGAAGAAACTAAAATTTCTACCGTAAAATAAAATATTTTAAAACTCATTTTGTCAAGAATTGAGACAATAAGAATATAATGAAATGAAAATTGTTTGATTTTTCCCAATTCTTAAAAAAAAAATTTAAAAAATTTTAAAAAATGTAGGTTTCGAGCAAGATTTTGGTAGTTTAAAAATATGATGAATACTAAGGTTAATGTAATCCTAATAAAGTTAGAATAATTCTTTGTATAATTTTAGGTTTTTTTTACAAGGATGTTAAGATGGTATCTGAAAAAGAAAATGGTAAGTAAAAGATAAGTTCTGGCAATGGTGATATCAGAGATGGGAGAAGATGGATAAAGTAGAATAAAGTCACTAAAAAAAAAAAAAAAAAAAAAAAAATTTTTATACACACACACACACACACTCACACTCAAAATAAACAATACAATTTCAAAGAGGATTTGTACAATGTTTGATAGAACAAAATCAGGTTTTCTATGAAAAAAAAAATAAAAATAAAAAATCTAGTTTTTCATACCCTCTTCTTTTTTGAAAGATTTCAACTTCAAATTTCTTTTATTATTCTTCTTGTCAGAATATGAAAATGAAAGAAAAATTTCCCACTTTCATCTCATCTACCCGTTTGCTTTTATTAATTTTAGATGGGGGATATTAATTATTATTCAACGATTGACTAATAAAAATTAGTTTTTTTCGATTGACTGATGAGGTAGCTGGGTATTTTCTGAAGTTGGATACAAAGATGGCAGCAAGTCCTGTGAATCTGTTGGCACTGCAGAACCATCTTCAGATTTTTTCTGCTTCTTGGCTCTGGAATCAGCCAAGACCTGCTCAATTGTTCGAGAGTCACGTTTGTTTTCACTCGGCACTGAGAAAAAGAAAGAAAAAAAAAATATAAGGTTCTTTTATGTTAATCTGGAATGAATAGAAAAGAATTAAAAAAATTAAATCAAATTGAAAAAATATATATGAAATGTACTATTGAATAAATTGAAGGTTAACATACTAATCTTACAAACCACTGATAATACTTCACTGAGTGACATTTAAAGATCATTTTCTGTTAACTTAATTTAGGCTTAGATTAATTTATTAATTATCCCCCTTTTGTGAGTTCAATTCACAATATAAATCCTCTACTTAAAAAAAAAAAAAAAAAAAAAAAAAAAAAAAAAAGATAAATGTACATCTATATCCTTGCCCTTGAGGTCATAATAATTATGCTGTGTAATAACCATGCCGAGTTAATTTAGCGTCACTTGTGTGCGAGATGGACTCGTGGCTCAGTTGTAGTTTCAGCTCCGCAATCTGTGGTCGCTGGTTCAATCTCTAATGGTGGAGATCATGGTTATACACTGCTGATGAGACCTAAAAAGGTCAAAACAGCTGTCCATTGTTTTAATATGTCATGCATAGGTGTTCACCAGATTTTCTGGTCATGGTAATTCAATTCACAATATAATTCCTCTACTTAAAAAAAAGATTAATGTATATCCCTCTTATTTTTGAGTCATAATGATTATCAGTATAGAAAATGGAAGTAATCAACAGATTTCAAATTTTGGTTGAGGCTGTTTATGTTAACTTTGTTCCAATGTCCTTAATAAAGGCATGAATCTACTACTCATTTTCTCTATCTCATTACTAGAATTCTTGACAAAAGCTCTCATTAACTAGTATGCCAAGATCATTGGGGAAAAAAAAAAGAGAAAAAAAAGAAAAAAAAAAAAAAAAAAAAGGAATGAATGAGTGAACACTTGGTCAAAAACCACTCTACTATGATTACCTTTCCTGCTTAGGCAGTACTAACAGTAAATAGGTGTTTACCACAGTCAAACTTGATAGTTCAAATCTATTCAATTTTTGGAAAAGAGCAAAGACCCCCTCCCAATAAAAAGCAATTAAGAATCAACGTTACAATATGCAGTACATGAAGTTGACAGCTGAATATTTAGGCAAAATAGATGTAAGATTTTGTGCATCTGTTTTACCGAATATTCATATTTCATCTTTCTTCCAAAAAAGATGAAATATAAAGCAAAATGAGAAAAAAATATTAATAAGAGACAAAGTTGTATGAAAATAGAGAACAACAACACTAACCAAAACCATATGATTTGTTTGCTGTTGTCTGTTTAGCTGCCTCTTTGGCTGCTTCTTCACCAATCAGGTGTTTATATTTTTCCTTGTAGTCATGTGTAGGAGCAACGTCAGCTTTTCGTTTTAGATGATTGCTTTCAGTCTGAGATTCAATCTACAAGTTAAAATTAAAAAACAAAAACAAATAGTCAGCCACTTTTATATTAGTATAGTTAAAAAATTTTTCTTTGAATGCAGAATTAAAAAAAAAAAAAAAAAAAAAAAAAAAAAAAAAAAAAAAGACTTAAAAAGGTGATATTACAAAATGTCAAAGAGAAGATAAACTTAAGTTTGGTTTGGTTTAATGGTATATCAACCATTGTAGGTTATTTAATGCCAAATCCATTTTTAAACATATAAACAGTTCTATTTCAAACAATTCAGTTTAGGATAAGTACACTGTCTAGTTCTGTTTAGCCTATAGATAGGACCGTATTAGGTGCTACCACTCCGGGTCAGAGTGGACCTGGGAGAAATGGCAATAAAGGGGTATTCTACATTCCCAAACCTCCAGCATTACTGGAGCCTCACCATCAGATTGTTTAGTATCACATCCAGGACACTTGTTAAGGGAGTCTTATCTCTCTACAGAGATGCAGTCAGTGTATTCTGCAGCCCAAACCAACAGGGTCAAAGGTAAACTTAGTATTTCTTTTCAAAAAAATCAGAGCTAAAAACAATAATGATATTACACAGAAAGGAATTAATATTTACTGCATACAAAAATATAATTCATATATATATATATATATATATATATATATATGGCAGATCAGAAATTGTGTTTTTCTTTCTTTTTTTTTTTTTTTCATTATTTACATGAACAATTCTTTGGTCAGATTAACATAATTGGGAGGAAAATAAAAATCACAAAAACATAAGAAAAAGACAATAAGGCTAACTCATTAAATTTACTGTTTCATTTTGTAAAAAATATTAGTGACAATGTGGAAAACAGCAAATTTCACCATCTATTTAATAATAACCCTTTCATCACAGAACTAAAAATTAAAGAAAAGACATAAAATCAACAAATTTCCCTTATTTAATTTCAACTTTCATCATACAACTAAAAAATTAGAGAAAGACAAAAAAAACAAATTTCTCCTATTTAATCATAACACTTTCATTACAAAACTAAAAGTTAAAGGAAAGACATAAAAAGGAACCAAGAAACATTGTTCTGGAAATCTTTATGCAGTACACAAACATTTTTTAAATCACAATGCAGAAGGGAGGTAATTCGTTAAATCTATATCTTGTCTGTTTAATCGTGTATCTAAAACTTCAATCTGGTTTAGATAAATCCTAAGTAATTTCTTGAATATTTATCTATTTATACATATCTGTTAGTCACCACTAAAAGTCCAAATGTTACAGGCCAAAAAATAAACTTTAAAAAGTATTAAAAAAATTCCTTTTTGCTTTTAAAATTTCATTTTTTGAAATTACATTAAAATAAGATTAGAATACTTGGTAAATAAACCAATAAGGATAATTATAATGAATTTAGATCTACAAACATGGTTTGGTCGTTTTCTTTGTTTAATGGTATATCAACCTTCATGGTTTATTCTATGCCAAATCCATTCTTGTAGAAGAATAATAGTGGTACTAATTAACCCATAGCTGGAGTCAGGGGATAAGAATATTCATACCTTTTCCAAGGGTATTGGCCCAAGTGTGAATGTAATTGCACAATTTGAATTTCAACTCACTTGCTATGATGTTGGAGTCCAGTACATAAACTACAACACAGGGACTGTCCCTGTCCAACATGATTTGGTAAAAGGTGACTCCACATTGAAAATAAATCTGGTAAGCAATTTCACCAAATAAATGCCAGGTAACATTGTTAGTGTACAATACTTTCATACAAACCTTCTGTTTGGCAAGTTCTTTTGCCTTCTCTGGATCCCATTCCTCACCTCGTCTGTAAGCCAATAATTCTTCATCTGAAGGTGCAAATTCCTACAAAAGAGAGACTACAATGTACTCAAAAGTTTCAAATGTTTTTTTAATGTATCTCTAACATGCACAGGGAATAAGCTGAAATTTCAGAGTTTATAAGGAAATAGAAAAGAAAAATCAGATATAATTGCAAACCTCATTCTGTGTTGGTACATAACATCTAGAATTTTGCAACAGATTGTGTCAGCTTATTTAAAACAGCACATACAAACATTTGGTTTAATTTTACTAACAAAATTCAAGAAAAAATATTTTAATACTGATGGATTCCATCAACATCAAAATCAAAATCATAACAAGCAAACCCCTAACAGAAAATCAGGGTTGTTTTTTTTCGGGGGAGGGTGCTTTAGCTTACGAGTAGATTTTATGGAGATGGTGGGGGTTTTATTCCATGGAGAACTGAAGAGAAAACATTGGTTTAAATTTCCATTAAAAATTTTGCCCAGTTATCTGGTCTCAGTTTCAGCAGTCTGTGAGTGCTTAATATTTTTCATGCTCTTGTTCACTGACAATGGTTAGTAAATCCCTTCCCAACACTTGTGTATATGGATTTCATCTTGGAAGATTGTTATTTTTCTGTTTTTTGAGGATAAGATATTTTGTTTTTATTTCATTTTCATTATTTCTTTGGGTTTTTTTTTCTAATTTTCACACATTGCATATGCTAGGCGGTTTCTGCCACAGTTTACACATTAAGGCTTTTTATCACCCTTACTTTTAGAGTGAGTGGTGTTTTCCGGTCCACATCTCTTATATAACAGTACCCCAGTGCATATATCTTCTTCATGTCCATAATGTTGGCTTCTGTAGCATCCGAGTGGGTTTTGGGACATATTGTTTGACATTTTCAATGGTATAGCCAATTTTGATTTTTGGAAGTGTTGATAGAGTGTTAAATACTAATACATATTTGCATGTATCAATTTAGTAAGTTTTATAAATTTCAAATGAGGTTTTTTGAAATTTCACTATTCTTGCTTCGTACCTACCCCAGAACCTAAAAGTAAAAAGTAAAATAGGCGACCGTAGTTGAGGACAACCAGAAGACTCCCTTTTCAATAGCTACTGCACTGAGGTGTAGGGGAGGGCGTTACTCCTTTCCCTGCATTGCTTCACTTTACCCTTGATACATACCTTATATTGCTGAACATTAAGCAAGGAGGTATCAAGTACCATTTTTAAAGCCTTTGGTATGACACAACTGGGGATTGGACCCATGTCTCCCGAACCATTGGTGAACACTGTACCCACTAGGCCAAACAACCAGGCCATTGGCCTAATGAGTAGAGTGTTCACCAGTGGTCCAGAAGACCAAGGTTCAATCCCAGTTTGTGTCATACCAAAGACTTAAAAAATGGTACTTGATGCCACCTTGCTAAACATTCAGCATTTTAAGGTGAGGATCAAGGGTAAAGTGGAGCAATCCAGGGAAAGGAGTAGCACCCTCCCCTACACCGCAGTGTAGTACCTATTGAAAGGGGAGCCTTCAGGTCATCCTGGACTACGGTCACCAACTTTACCTCAGAATCTAATATCGGGAAATGTCAAGGGAGCTCAATCACCTTGATACAACAAAGATAAAAGAATAGTACACTTGTATCTGGAGGGGCAACAATCACCTATATACTCCTTTAGTTCCTCTATCCAAGTATATTGGGACATCAGAAGTATAAAGCCATGTTATAGTTTCAAATTGATTGACTCTCAGCCATCACTTTTAAACATATATAAGAAAGGATTAGCTATAGGTTTATGATAGCCATTTATAGTTTTAAAAGGAGAGGGATAGTAAAAAGTGAGATGGGGATATGTATATATACAAATACATGCACACATTTAGTCTTGACATGAACCGCCAATTGATCAGATCAGTTCAGCTGCCCATCTAGTCCAACTAAGGGCTAGTGATTGTTAAAAGTCCAAAATATATTGTCCAATTCCCAAATCCCAGGATCTATCTCCAAGTATTACAAGTCACCACCCAAGGCAAACAGCTAGCCTCATTGGAGCAGAGGGCGCTCTTATCCACTCTGTAGAAGATACAGTGTTTTCTAGGCCACAGCCAACAGAGTGGGAAGCAATGGAAGAAAGAATGATCAGAAATCTTGTATCAAGCTAAACAAATAATGAACTTTATTCTGACTGGTGACAAAAATTGTACAATAGATCAGCCCCCAGGTGTGGTTTGGTTTGGTTTCTTTGGTTTTTAATGGCATATCAACCTTTGCAGGTCATTTAATGCCAAAACCATCCTTCTAGAAGAACAGTAGTGGAACTATTTAAACCATAGCTGGGAGGATAAGGGGGTTCATACCTTTCCCAAGGGTATTTGCCCGAAAGTGAACATAATAGTGCAACTGGAGTTCGAACTCACTTATGATTCCACAGTCCATTGTTTTAATCATTACACCATGAGGATTCAGCCCCTATAGCATTGTCAATAGTCAAAACCTAATCAACACCGAAATATGTGCAATTGGTTGAATAAAAATTAAGGAGTCATATCAAACTCCTTAATAATCAATCCACAAGAATCAAATGATTTCCATGCTTCTCATAGCCAAGATATCTGCTTTTAGAAGTAAAAATTTTTTAATGTCAAATTGATATCAACTAAAAAAACTGTCATCTACTTCTATATAAAAGACAATTGTATTCTACACAAAAAAAGCAGAAGGAAAAAAAAAAGTCAGATGTGGTATTAAGGAGAACAACATTACTGCTGGTCACTTTGTAGCTTAAAAATGTTTTTACATTTCTTTGAAAAAAGAAATTTAAAGAAAAAACTGAATCTCTTCAAAAATCACTAATTTTTGTGAAAATATTTGAAAATGATGTTTTCCGACATGCAAGGAGTGAAAATAGAAAATATATCATAACTATAAAATAGAAATCAAAAGATAATTTTTCCAAATAATTAGAAAAAAAATTAAAATCATAAATGATCTCAGACGTTCCATTAAAAATGTATATGGAAAAATATTTTTTAACTACTTTGTCATATATTGAATAGATGTCCATTTAAAGGTTGAATTAACTTTAAAAGATATACCAGTACATGATAATAATCATCAAAATGTTAGTAGCCAAATTATACTTTTAATCAAATATAGATTGTGGAGCGATTTTAATCTTCATACTTTAAAAATCCATGCAAATTTGAGCAAGTGCATAGGAGGCAAGGGAGACAATTGATATTTTCAATTAGAAAAGTAATATAATATAGACAAAAGTACCTTTTTCCACAGCATAACATAACGATCTTCTTCTTCTTGACCAAAGGAAAAAGATGTTAAACCTGCAACATCAGCAACTTCATGTCTGAAAGGTAGAAAAAGAAGTTTATAATAAAAAAAAAAAATATAACATCCAATCAACCAATGCATTTATTTTTCATAAATCAGACACTGAATTTATATTCATCATCATCATGTCGTGCCGCCAGCACGGATATCCCTGACCCTCTCTCGCCACTTCTCCCTATCATTCATCGCCTCCGGCAGGTCTTCAGAGTTACATCCTATGTCCTCACATAGTTGCTGTATGTAAGTTCGAGCTGGTCGTCCTGCTTTTGCATGGCCATATGTGGGGGTCCATAGGAGTACATCACTTATGAGCTCGTCCTTGCTTCTCCAGCAGTGTCCCGCGTGTCTGGTTCGTCTAACTTGTATAGTTTCGTGATGGGGGTCAAGTGTCCGTATAGTTGGTGTCTCATGGGGTGCTGTCGCCAGGACTTGTCCAATACTGCTCTCAATATTCTTGTGTAATTTCCGTCTAGTTTCTTCTCCAGCCGTTTAGTTAGTGTCCATGTAGTGCATCCATATAGCAGTATCGACACAACCGCTGCCTGAAAGAAACTGTGTTTCATTTTATCAGTTAGGTCTGATTTCCATATGATCGAGAGCCATGCCTTCGTCATGCCTTCATCAGTTGTGTGTCAATGTCTTTTTCGGTTGATGAGACGCTACTTCCTAGGTAGGTGAATTTGTCTACTAGTTTCAGAGAGGCTCTGTCTAGTGTGGCAATGTTGTCCGTTTGGTTGTAACACATATATTCAGTTTTGTGTGCATTGACATGGAGGCCAATGACAGCTGCAGCTCGTTCCAGACTATGCAGTAGTGTCTCTGCTTGATTAGGCGTATTCGCCAGTAACGCCAAGTCATCAGCATAGTCGGCGTCCGTGATTGTTTTTGCAGGGTAACTTTTGCTTCTTCTCTTAGTCAGCTCAAAGCCATTTTCTCTGATTTTGTCGATCGAAGTTCTAAGCACGTAGTCTAGACAGATGATACAGAGGTACGGGGCTAGCATGTCTCCTTGTAGTACTCCTGCAACAATGTCGAAGTATTCCGTGTCTCCATCTGGTGAACGTACTTTCACTTTGGTGTTTCTGTAGAGAATCATTATCGCTGCTACGGTTTCTTTTGGTAGGCTGTATGCTAGTAGGATTTGCTCCATCTTCCCTCTGTGTATGGAATCGAAGGCCTTGGTAAAGTCGACAAACAGTAATGTTGCCGGAAGGTTTTTTGCCCGAACACCTTCAAGGATTCTACAGATGGTCAGTATTTGTGAGGTTGTGGATCTATTTCTCCGGAAGCCATTTTGGTTTTTCCAAAGGATATTGTCTATTTTGGGTTCTATGCGGTTTCGTAGTAGGGCATTGTAGATTTTGGCTGCTATGGATGTAAGTGTTATCCCTCGGTAGTTCTTGGCTAGTCCGAGGTCATCTTTTTTAGGGAAAGGAAGGATGCATCCCTTCATCCATCTTTCTATCCTATTTTGACTATAGACTGCATTGCATTGCCGGAGCAGTATATCGTCGAATTGTCTAGTCTTCCACACTTCTGGGGGGATCTCGTCTAGCCCTGCAGCTTTCCTATTTTTAATTCTTCTAAGAACCGAGTCGAGTTCTTCTTTGGTGAAAGGACCTAGTTTAATGTCTAATTGCTTACTGATAATCCTGGTGATCGGTTCATCCGTTATTTTCGGTGGGTTTCCTAGTAGATTTTTGAAATGCTGTTCCCACAGTTTTACTCTTTCTTGTTGGCTTGCAGCTTTCAATTTTGCTTTGGCTGTGCTCTTCCTTCTAGTTACTTCGTTTATTGTTATCCAGGCTACCTGGATTGTCTATCTTCCACCAAGTCTCTAATCTTATCTATCTGAATTTGTATGTATTCTGCCTGTTCTTTTAGATATATTCCTGCTAATTGATATTGTGCCTTTTCTAGTTTTCGGGCATTTGTGTTTGTTGGGTTCTTCCGATAGCTTTTGGAGGCAGTCATACCAGACATTATCGACTTGTAACATAATAAAGTTTTTTATGATTTAAAACAAAATTTTTCATGAAGATCCTTCAATGGTAAAGAAAAAAAAATTTCTTTTAAACTACAAGTCCAGTTGAAAAAACAAAATAATCCAAAATTTGCAGAATTTATTATGAAAGTAGATGAATGTTTCGGTTATAATAAACCTCTTCAGAACTTAAAACTCATGAAAAATTATGTTAAAATAGCAATGAAGGTTTGATTTAAGATTTTTCATGAATTTAAAGTCATGAAGAAGGTTATGACAACTGAAACGATCAATGTCGACTTTCATAATAAATTCATCAAATTTTGGATTATTTTGTTTTTTCAACTTTTCTTCATACTGTCGGATTTATTTCCTTATTTACTTATACATATATACACACACACACACACACACACAGGGAGAAAGAATATATATCTTGATATTAGGCAAGTTTTTTCTGCATTGTCTGCAAGTTTAAGAATAGTCATTAACATTCAAACAAACTGATTTGGCTGATTCATACTACAGCCTGCTTCAAGAGTATGATTTATAAGGAAAAAGACAGTTCATAATATGTTTTTGTCCTTTCATAGACAAAATGGCAATAAGATTTTAAATGTGAAACCTTTGCAAATGGATTAGATGCAAAAATTTCTCAATTCTACTGACATTGCTACAGGTATCAGAGCATATACACTGGCAGCTAACCTGTATGGGCAATTTCATAATAAGTATAATGTTTGCAAAATCTATTTCTAATTAACCATACCTGTGATTCTATTCTGAAAAGTAAAAAAAGTCATGTTTGAATCTATTAGGACCTAAATAATAATAGAGTTAGCCACTTTCAATTTTCTCAATTTCCAGAGGATTTTACTTGAATCAAACTTTAAGAGAAGAGATGGTTTCTGTTAATATCTTTTCCCCACACACATGAAGATGCACACATTTTTCAATTGGTCTATACTCCAACTATCATTAGCCTTTTCTTTTTTTTTTTTAAACCTTCTAAATTAGATTATAATCAAAATAACTCCAAAACGACAAAATTAGACAGACACCAAAAAGTCAGAAAATAGACAAAAGATGAAAATTTTAAACCAAAAAATAAAAGAAGTTGAATCTCAAATATTTATAATCAACAATTTCACTTGAATATTACATTAGCAGCATTGTAAACCATTCAATGATTTAAAAAAATAAATAAAATAAAAATTAGTGCCAATGAAAATATACATAATTTTGCTTACACAATTGCTCTGTATACTTTATCCATTGGTTCTAATTTGTGTTTCTGTTGGGTACCATTTGTGATGAAAGTATGGATTCGTTTCTGCATCTAAAAAGAGAGGAGAAAAAAAAAATCAATTCTCATAGAAAACAAAATCCTTAAACAGTAATAAGATATACAAAACAGTAGATAAAAACTACCAAACATTTTGTTACATCATTAATTTTAACTTTTTTTTTTTAGTTCTCACTCCAAACCAACTAAGAAGCTAATCTGAACTGTAACACAGAAAACAGAAGACTGTCTCTATATTTTCTTTTAAAAAAATACTAATAATCTTAAATAACCAATATTGCATTTTTGTTTTATTTTCAATTAATTTTTCTTAATAAGCTGACTAATTCTGATCTTTAACCCAAAACTTCATTCTCTTCTCTACACATTTTGTTGAATGGACACTTACTTGATAGTCATCAATATTATATAATACAGCATTCTGCAGCCTGCTACAGTGCAATTTACTCTTAATAGCAACATAACTAAAACAAGCTGCATTCTAACAATCTAAATATCAAGGAGTATAAGAAACAAAAACAAAAAATCAAACTGGAAACAAAAGTTTTAAGAGTGGCTTTAAATTACAAGAACTTGCAATTATATATAGATTAGCTGAAAGACACAACATGCTTAGCAGTTGAACCTCTAGGAAAGTACAGATACAGAAAACACTGAAGTTGTGAATATAACTACAATGAGGACAACCGTGTTAAGTTTTTAGATTGTGTCAAAAGTTTTCCAATATTTTGGTACAAGCTAATTTTCAGCATTTATATCATGTGGCTGACACAATTCCAGCCGTGTTTAGTAGCTGTGATGGCTGATAGTATCATGGGAGTAAGTACGCTGATACATTCTATAGTGCTTCACTCCGTGTGTGATTTAAAAGCCAAACAGATGAGCATACAATGTAGTCTCATTTGGAAACTTATGCTTTACGAGTTCAAACTGGATGATGAGCATACAACCAAGTCTCATTTGGAAAATTATGCTTTACAAGTTCAAATTGGACCACAATGCTGTAGAAGCAACCAATAATTTTTTGTTGTGCGAAAAATAAAGGTGCCACTGATCACACTAGAGTAACTAGAGGGTTGAAGAAATTTTGCTCAGGTTGTAAGAATTTTGACGAGCAGGCAAAAGTTTCAGCTGCTGTATCCACCGGCCTTCCTCAGGTGTCCCTTGTTTATTTGGATATGGAAATGATTCAACCTGGGAAATCATTTTTAAAGTTTGACAGTCAAAACAAGGGACACCTGAGGAAGGCTGAGGATACAGCAGCTGAAATATCGTGTTAAAACTAACAACAATAAAGACGAGGACAACAGTGCGAAAAATAACCAAAAATATTGCACAGGTTTGGTTTTGTCTATTTGTTTAGAAGGCATATCAACTCTTTATGGATTATTTGATACATATATTTTAATTATTTGTAAATACTTGATTGAAATCCTAACTACAGTTTCAATGCTTCATTGCATCTTTTATCAATTGCACTTTATTTGTCTATAAGCATTTGTTTGTAGTTATATGATACCAAGTATTCCTATCAAATACATATAATTCCTACATAGAAATATTTGAATATATCTAATACTAATAATTTGCACACATTTATATAGTTTCAAGCATTCTTATCTAATACTAATAATTTATACACAACCATATGGTTTAAGTAATTATTCCTATTTAATGATAATCATTTGGTTTTGTTTTATGGCATATCAACCATTGTAGGTTATTTAATGCCGAATCCTTATTATACATATATCAAATATATGATTTCTAAACACATTTTGAAGATAACATTTTTAAACAAGCTTGAGCTCATTTTTTTTGCACACAGTTAAATGGTTTCACTTAATTTCAAACAAATTAGCTTAGCATAAGTACAGTCATTTGTTTACACAGTTAGTCAGTAGTTTAAATACAGTTTAATGTAAAAACAGTTCTATTTCAAACAATTCAGTTTAGCATGTCAACAAAGTTGAATGGTTTCAAGTATTGCTATTCATCACTAACAATTCAATTAAACATCAGTCATCCATTTACACAGAGTTCAATGATCAAACAGTTAATTTCAAACAATTCAGTTTAGCATAAGTACACAGTTTAATTCTATTTGACCCATAGATAGAGCCCTCTCAGGTGCTACCACTCTGGCCTAGAGTGGACCTGGGATTAATGGCAATGAAAGGGTACTCCATATTCACCAAAGCTCCAGCAGTACTGAAGCCTCACCATCAGATTTTTTAGTGTCATATCTAGGACACTTGTTGGGGGGAGTCTTACTCCTCTGCAGAAATGTAGTCAGTGTATTCTGCAGTCCCAGCTGACTGAGCCAGATAATCATTTGTTTGCACAGTTATATGGTCTCAAGTATTCCTAACTTCAATAAATTGCTACCAATTATACAGTTTCAAGTAACTAATAATAATTTTTAGTAAACAATTATAGCTTCAATTAACTATTCTTAATACAAATAATTTGCACACAGTTATATGGTTTCAAATATTCCTATCAAATACAAATAATTTTCAAACAGATCTACTTGACCCATAGATGGGATCCTAATAGGTAGTACCACTCCCGGTCAGGAGTGATTCTACACTTCCTAGAGACCCTAAACTGAAAATTCATCTTAATGACAAGATTTGAGAACATTAAAAAAAATACCATGGCACAGCTTCACATCATATCAAAAGAGGAATTTCAGGTACACTTCAACTAATGGAAAACTCACCAAGATAAATGTTTTTTTTTTTTTTTAAATTAATGTTTTATTCATTGTCCCTTTCTATCTTGGTAAATACAGCTTCAGGCTTGATACTTCTTTTAACACACCTCTGATGAACCGAAACATTATAACCATCTACTTTATAAGAATAATTTCTTGCTTTTTAACGGCATGTCAACTTTTATGGGTTATTTAATGCCAAAGCCATCCTTGTAGAAGAACAGCAGTGATACTATTTAATCCATAGCAGGAGGGACAAAGGGTTTCATACCTTTCCCCAAGGATATTTGTCTAAAAATGAATGTAATAACATGACTGGAGTTTGAACTCACTCACTTCAAGGCTGCAGTTCACCAGTTTAACCATTACTCCACAGAAATTACCCCCATCTTAAGGAATTGGATCTCTATATGTTCACAAAATAGCTCTTACTTGATCATAGATTTTACAAGACTTCTAAAAGGTTTCCTATGAGGATTTGGTGCCACAATGTTAACAAATCTTTTAAATGCTCCAAATTACAGGGCAGAGGTTCAGCAGAACAAATTCAGTGATCCAACCCATTCCATATGCATGTTCTATTCTAATCTGCAGCTGTAGTAGTTTAAAACATCCCACAGAAGGACTCAGTTCTTCATTTGAAGCCTCTCTGTCTTTTCCTTTGTGAAGGTCCTTAGCTCCTTCAGCCGCTCAGCAGATCTTAGGGCTCCCAGTACTACATTTTAGAGGTTCACTTGCAGCTTATCAAGCAAGTTGTGCAGTTGCAGCCCCTTCATGAAGGATGGGATTAAGATCTGAAGAGTTTGGTAAGCAGGACAACACAGGAAAATCTTCATGTTTCTGAAACTATTCCAAGAAAATTCATAGTGAGACAGGATGTATTGTCTTGCAAAAAGATGCCATTATAAAAGACAGCTGCTACTAAACGTCTTCAATGATGTCAAAACAGTATATGATAAAATACTTTCCATATGAATGAAAGGACCCAGTGTTTTCTAGCTCAATGTTAGTCAAACTATCACACTACTTTCAGCATTGCATTCTGGTGCCTCCACTTTCCCAGAATAATGATGCTCAAATATTCTGCCATCCTTCTTATTCTTGTAGAATACACCGACTGCACCTCTGCAGAGGGGTAAGACCCCCTCCCAAATAAGTGTCCTGTATATGACACTATATCTGATGGTAAGGTTGCTGGAGCTTTGGGGAATGTGAAGCACCCCTTCATTGCCATTGCTTCCAGGTCCACTCTGGCCGGGAATGGTAGCACCTGATAGGGCCCTATCTATGGGTTAAATAGAACTAACTGCATACTTATGCTAAACTGAATTGTTTGACAAAACTGAATAGCTTGAAATAGAAATGTTTTAGACAATTAAACTGTACTTACATTTAAACTGCGTGCTTATGCAAAACTGAATTGTTTAATATAGAACTGTTTTGACATTTAACTGTGTGTAAACAAAATCTGCACTTATACTTAACTGAATTAGAACTGTTTGAATAAACTAAACAGCTTGAAATAGAAATGTTTTTGACAATTAAACTGTGTACTAATGCTAAACTGAATTGTTTGAAATAGAAATGACTACTTGCATAAAAATGGATTTGGCATTAAATAACCTACAAAAGGTTGATATGCCATAAAACCCAACTAACCATCCTTCTTATTCAGAAGACAGTGAGATTCACCAGAGCAGGTGAGCTTCTTTCACTGATACAAAGTTTAGTTCCAACATCACATGCCCATTGAGCACTGTTTTGGTGATGGACATGGGTTAGCACTGGTTACTTGGACTGACCTGCAGCTGCATAGCCTCCCATTGAAAACAAACATCAATGTACTGTATGTTGTGACACATTTCTTTCACCTTCAATTAAAGCTAACTGCAATTTGAATCAAAGTAGCTTTTCTGTTGGCTCATACTTAGTGGAAAAGCCTCAATTCAGTTTTCACATCAAGTCTTGGCTACAGTTGATTTTTTTTCTTCCTCAGACATTTGTCAATAGGTACTCACCACAACTGACTTGAAGAGACTAGAAGCCAGAAGTAAGCGTAAAGTTGGCGACCTTAATCAAGGGAGACCCGAAGGCTCCTTTTTCAATAGCTACTACACCAAGGTGTAGGAGAGGGCACTACTCCATTCCTTGGATTGCTCCATTTTACCCTTGATTCTCACTTTAGAGTGCTGAGTGCTAAGCAAGGCAGCATCAAGTACTATTTTTTGAGTTTTTGGTATAACTCGACCTGGGATTGAACCCCGATCCCCCAGACCAGTGGCGAACACTCTACTCATTAGGCCAATGGCCCGGTTGTTTCAGAAATGTTATAACCTAGTCTTCTGGCCAGAGCAATTTAGCCTTTATGAGGTTAAATCAAATCTTTCTTCTTGCAAATAACTTTGAAATTTAACACATAAAAATGAAGTACTCTAGGTTGGCTTGTTTATATACCTCTGATCCTGACAGAATTTTTACAAAACTGTAGCAATAGTTCTTATCAAATGCCACAAACCATAATGTTTTGACTTGTCAGTATATACTTCATTATATATTGGGAATATAACAGTTGATAGAAAATGGAGAAAAAAATGAGAGCAATGAGAAGTTTTCATATTCTAGCTTCGAACTTTAAGGAAAATGGTTAATTGGTGTTTTATGGCATATCAACCCTTGTGGGTAATTTGATACCAAATCCTGTTTAGATATGATTTGTAAGAGAACAGTTTATAAGTAACTTTATTTTTAAATGAGTTATTAGAACTCATTTGTCTACAAACAATTAAATGGTTACAAGTATTCCTGATCTAACACTAATAATTCTATTTATGAAGTATTCCTATGTAATATAAATAATTTACACACAGTTTAATGGTTTCAGATAACTAATAATAATAACAGTCCTTAGTAAATGTTTGATCAGTTCTATTTATCCTATAGATGGGACCCTAACAGGTACTACCAATCCAAGTCAGAATGAACCTTGGAATTATGTCAATGAAGGAGTAATCTACATTCCCAAAGCTCCAGGACCAGAGCCTCACCATCAGTTGTAGTTTAGTGTCATACCCAGGACGTTCACTCTTTGGGGGGGGGGGTTTACTCTTATGCAGAGGTGCTATCAGCATATTCTAAAGCCCCAGCCAACAGAGTGGTTTGGGGAAAAGGCTTAACAGTTCTCTGAAGTCAGTTCTACTGGAAATAATCTTAAATTATTAAAAGAAACTGACATAACAAAAAAAAGAAGACAGTGAAACTGTAAAATCCATTTCCTCTTAACTATTCCAACAATGTATTTCCGCATGCAGTTGTGATCAGTAAGCTGTAAACAATGGTGTCACTGGCCAGATAAAACCCTGTGTAACAACCATTTAAACTCCAGATCAACATCACTAGCCAGAAGTCCTGTGTCACACAACAACGATTCTTCATAGGAAAATTAACTGTGTAGATTGCTACAGTAACTGCTAATTCACTACTTTTTAAAGATTCAGCCCAGGTTA
This sequence comes from Sepioteuthis lessoniana, assembly GCA_963585895.1. Classification (NCBI taxonomy): domain Eukaryota; kingdom Metazoa; phylum Mollusca; class Cephalopoda; order Myopsida; family Loliginidae; genus Sepioteuthis; species Sepioteuthis lessoniana. Next base: position 32,255,796 of record OY757929.1, read on the forward strand.
GCACTGTAAAGTTACCTTTTCCCATTAATAATTTTACCAATCAGATATGCAAATGGACTCAAATCTAATGCCCATACACTTATCTTCAGTCAACAGACAGGATATCCAATGCTAGCTATGGAGATGTTTCCATTGACATTACAAGATTTTGCCATTTAGATGAACTGTAATTGTTGCTAACACTGTCAACTCAATTACGTGCCAATTTTCAATATCATAAACTCTTCCTAGACTGCAGAAATGGCAAACTTGTGGGTCAAACTACAACATACAAGAATTAGTTTCTTTGTTTTTAATGTCATATCAACCTTTGTGGGTTATTTAATGCTAAAGCCATCCTTGGAGAACAGTTATGGTACTATATTTAACCCATAGCTTGATGATAAGGGGTCTTATACTTTTAATCCAAAAGTGAATTTAATAGCATGACTAGAGTTCAAACTCAATAGATGTTGCACTCCAGCATGTTAACCTCAATGCCATGGGAATTTCTTCTCCACACACGTACAGAGAAAATAATTTTAAGGGCCTATACATCAAACTTTGATTGACCATATTGATATGGTTGCCGTGGTGTAATGGTTATCATCGCAGGAAGTGGACATGGCGACACGAGTTCAAATCCTGGACGAGACTGATGGCATTTCACATAGCACTAATACCTTTGGGAAAAGTATGAATCCAATTATTCTCCCTCCAGCTATGGGTAAATAGTAGGGCAGACTAGGTTCTTCAGCCTTGGTGAGGCAACTAGTCTAGGAGAAGGAAAACTCTGAATTCAAACCTGTTAAACTCCACTTAAAAATTGACCTTGTGTCATATCCTGCCCGAGCGGAGGGGTTGGTAAATATGATATTGACATGGTTCCTGAAATTGTACAACCTCTATTTTAAGAACACTCATAATGATGACTCCTTTCAATTCAACAACAGATATTGACACAGAAAACAGTGCACTCACTTTGGCTCAAGTGAAACAATTATCTAATGATAAATTCAAAGTCGTGAAAGGAGACTTCACAACACTGTTTCAAGCAGAATTCTGGCCTTGGCTGGGTTACCTGGCATTTATGCAGGTGGGGTATTAATGACAAACATAGATTTACATTGCACCTAGTGAACCTATGACCAGCAGTGCACAAGCCGAAACTCCTGTGCAACTTACCCCAAATTTCCCACTATAAGAAAGACCTTGTGTTGTGATCCTGACAAAAGAAAGACACGGGAAAACACAAAAAGAGTTGATAGAAAAACGTATATATTCAAGTAACAGGAACAAGATACAAATGAACCTGGTTAAACAGTAGTTAGTTGATAGGAAGCTGAGAGTCCAGTGGGGCAGTGACTACGCAAATGGTATCACACGTGATTGTGTCATGCTGATTGGTGAACTCTGTTTGACGTTCTCATTGACGTGTATTTATGGAGGAGGGCGAGTCCATTATGTAGGGAGTACAACACCTTGTGTCAAATCCTGCCTGATGGGAGGCATGGATAAATATCTTCAAGCAGGATTCATTTGACAAGCAAAGTCACCATGGTCATTACCTTTACAAATGGTACCAAAAACATGAACAGTAGCAAGATTGTTGAATTAGTTTGGTTTAATGGCATATCAACTCTTGATGGTTACTTAATGCCAAATCCTGTTTTTATATATATATATATATATATATATATATATATATATATATATATTTATTATGTATGAGTTTTAAGTGAATAATATGTAGGTAATTTTATTATTAAATGAGTAAGACCTCATTCACTTGCACACAAATGGTTTCTAGGATTGCTAATAACAATAGTTCAATCTAATACTAATCATTTGTTTGCACATAGTTAAACTGTTTTCAGTATAGTAAATTATTAAATATTTCTATTTGACCCATAGCTAGGACCCTAACAGGTACTACCAATCCAGGTCATAGTGGACCTGGGAGTAATGGCTATGAAGGGACACCACATTACCCAAAGCACCGCGACTAGAACCTCAGCATCCAATGGTTTAGTTTCATATCCAGGATCTTAGCCCTTAGCAGAGATGTAGTCTATGTATTCTACAGTTCCAGCCAACTATACAATATTAAACAGTTACCAAGATTGATTGGTATCATCATCAAGTCCCACTGACAGCAAAAAGTTCCCTGACTCTCTCTTGCCATCCATTGGTCCTGGCAGGTCTTCTAGGTTACATTGTGTGTCCAATACAGAGCTGATGTAAGTCTTTGCTAGCCAGCAAACACTGGCATGGCCATGAGCAAGAGTCCATAAGAGAATATTGTTTACGAGTTCATCCGTGCTTCAGTATCAAATATTAATAATCTCTCCTCAAAAATAGGAAATACAAAATTATCTTCTAAAATAGATTTATTGCAAACTTGACATTGAGAAAAATAAACATAGAAAAGTCAGAAGTTGTAACACCACTTGAACTCCTGGAATATTTGTACATGCTTTTAGATTCACAAACTGCAAGAACAATAGTTAAAAAGTTCATGGACAACATTTTTCTCAAAGTCACTTGCATTTTTGTATACGTGAATGATGTCCTAGCTTTCTTTGAAACCAAAGAACAGTACCACAAAAAGCTAAGACAAGTAGTTGGAATTCTCTAAGAAAGCAGTCAAAAAATTTAACTTCACAAGTGCCAATTCTTTTAGAGAGATCTTATATTAGTCTGGAAGACCTAACTCCCATCACAGCAAAGACACAGGAAGTAATGAATTCCCTGAACTTCGTTAGTTTTGGGGAATGGTATATTTCTACAGAAAACTTGTTCCACAAGTTGGAGATATTTTTTTTTACCAATCACAACTGATAAAAAATATCCTAATGCTAAAACATTACAGTTCACATCTGCCAAAAAAGAAGTTTTCTCAAATATATTAAGAACATCCTTACCAAACTAACTGCACTTCCTTATCCTGACTCAAAAGCTACTTACTACCAGGTAGTTCTAAGTTGTTGGACCAGCATTGTATCAGATCATTGACAACAGACCTGTTCTCATCAAACAACAAGAATGTGACACAGAAGTAAAAGCCTACATAGACATACTTAGTTTACACTATGAATGATACAACAACAATATGTGATATCTCAACAACTTAGCCAAGACCATTTACTTTACAAAGGCAATTTTTGACACCTACAATGTCCAGGACCTAAAGCTACAATGAAGCTGATCAAGTCCTGTTACTTTTAGCTGAACATGAACAAAACATGACCCAGTTGACTGGGCAGCAGAACTGCATCTCTGCAGAGAGGTAAGACTTCCCCAAGTGTCCTGGATATGACACTAAACAATCTGATGGTGAGGCTCCAATAATGCCAGAGCTTTGGGGAATGCAGAGTAACTCTTTATTGCCATCATTCTTAAGTCTACACTGGCCCAGAGTGGTAACACCTGATAGGGTCCTATCTATGGGTTAAATAGAACTAAACAGTGAACTTATGCTAAACTGAATTGTTTGAAATAGAACTTTATATGTATAAAAATGGATTTGGTATTAAGGCAAAATTACTCACTATACTAAATCAGCAGTAGTTTCATCCCTACTGCCCTCTAGTTGATTTGAAGCTGTGCATAAGGTAGGTCTATTACTACCAATTATCATTCACAATGGCACATTCTTCAATGAGATACTTCATAACATGCATTAACAGTACCAGAATAAATGAAACCACTCCCACACAAGATATTTAAACTATAACAGTAGCCATGTCCTTTCTTAATACATGGATCTCTTGGTTTGGGATTCTCCTGTATATTGCTGCTGACAGAGGAACCCAGTTTAAAAGAGAGCTCTTTAATGAACTTTGCCCAGTCAGCTGGGGCTGTAGTATACACTGACTGCATCTCTGCAAAGAGCTAAGACTCTCCCAATAAGTGGCCTGGATATGACATTAAACAATCTGATGATGAGGTTCCAGGAATGTAGAGTACCCCTTCATTGCCATCATTCCAATATCCATGCTAGCCTGGAGTGGTAGCACCTGATAGTGTCTTATCTATAAGTCAAATAGAACTCAACTGTGTACTTTAGCTAACCTGAATTGTTTGAAATAGAACTGTTTTTACATTGAAAGTGTGTACTTGTGCTAAACTGAACTATTTGAAATAGAACTGTTAATGTGTATAAAAATGGATTAGGCATTAAATAACCTTAGATAGTTGATGTGCCATAAAACCAAACCAAACTTTAATGAACTGTTAATTCTGATAGGTTTTCACTGACTTAGAATTACAGCCTATTACTAGCGATCCAAAAAAGTGACTGAGAGGCAACACAGGATCATTATGACAGCAATAATAGCAAGAAAACAAACCAGGTTAGATGCCTTGCTAATAGTACTTGCAACCTATCAACAGATGAAAGTTACTCAATCAACCATTGCTGTTACAGCTAATGTGGTAGTTACTTTATTTTAGAATCACATTTTTGTAGTATTTGCCAATGAATGATTGTAAAAAAATGAATATATTTTCCCATTATTAAAGAGAAAAAAAAATTTAAAAAAAAATAAAAAAAATAAAAATCAAAGAACTACCATTTACTTAGATCCCTGTAAAGCCAACTTCCAGAAAAATGTTCTGCTTTCTCCACAATCCCATTTGTAGTAATACAAAATTTTTGTCTCTTCAAAATTCAGGACACTTTCCCCCACACATACACACCTTCATCCAAAATATTCTAACAACTTAAAACTATTACATCTCTTACTACTAAACTTAGGAATTACCTAATCTAGCAATAATAGCAAAGATGATTGCATTTATGTTAAATACACACACACACGAAAATTACTTACCTTGACTCGAAAATTTTCCAACCTTGCTTTATCTTCCTCTTGTTTTTTCTGCAACAAAGCATTCTGTTCTATAAATAGAAAAAAATGCAATACATTGACTGTTATATAATGGCCATGTACAACCAATTTTTTTTAAACAGAATTTTACATAACATTAATGGTTGCTTCAAATACCAAAAAGTATAGAATTGATTTGATTGATAGCTGCTTGCCCAAGGAAACCCAAAACTGAAGCACAGACTGCAAAAGTATTTCACATGGGCAATCATTCCTTTTTTACTATAATGTTTTCACTTAGGCTCCAAACTTAATATATTAGTTTATTCAGTAAAAATTAATATCACATGAAAACAATCTATACAACACTGCAATAAATTTAACAAGAACTTTTTTTAAACAATTTTTCAACATACACAACCGAATGAACTGTGAACAATATTTTATCAAATGAACAAAGACTTTTGTATTCTGTACAAAACACTCTCCGAAAGACTTATAAATTTGCGATTTTTTAAATTAATACTGCATTAACAAAGTTTTTTTTTTTTAATACTATTTGCTAGCTGAAATTTACTGCATTTTATCATTTTTTACGTACATTTTTTCCACACGCAGTTCCTTCAAAATTGATGTTAGATTTTAGTGTAACCCTTTCAGCTGCAGAAATAACGCCATGATGGGTCTTTCAACACAAGAAAATGAACCCCCGGTTTTAAATTTTTACCTAAAATTAGCTAGACACCTGTGGAATTTATTTCCAAGGAAATTAGTTAATTTTTAGTTAAATGGATTGTAAAAAAAATGACTTTTTTCCTATTATAACGGGTATCTGTTTTCCTGTCAATACGGGTCAAAGGTCAAGTTTTGTTACATCATATTCCCCACCCCACTTCCACTGCAATTATAAACGCGCGCAAATTAATAGGGGCCGCCAGATTTAATAAAAAAAATACGGAAGAGTAGAAGTGACAAAAATTACAGAAACCTGTTTTCTTTGTGCAAAATATCATCTCGTATTAACACATTAGAACCATTAATTTTTTTTTTTTTATATGAATTGACATTTATCAATTTAAAATCAAAAATTTTACATTAACAAAAGAAAATTATGAATAAAAAAAAAAATAAATAAACAGACAAAGGTTAGAATAAACTAAATTTGTAAACAGTTCATATATATATATATATATATATATATATATCAAGCGAATCAAAAGAACACGCGATATCTTCTCACGAAGCAATGACTACTATATGAAAAAGGGCAACTATTCAAAATTATCTCTTCTTACACAATCTTCTATAGAACTTAAATGCAGTACAATTAAACAAAAATCAAAATTCTTTTCTTAAGAGGAACTTGATAATCTTTATATTTTTCGATTAGTCAATTTTATTCAATAAGGAAGTCCCATGAAAACAATTTTTAAAATTTAAACATGAAAAACCTTTTTTTTTCAGTTTAATTTATATTATACAATTCAGGAGAAATTTTCTATTGCAAATTGAATTAGTAGCTCTGTCTAAAACCATTCAAAATCAGAATTTTTCAAACTCGACTAATTCCCTTAGTAGAAAAAGATTTCCCATTATTCTAAATTTTAAGTTCCATGTAATGTTTTTAGTTTGTTTGAGAAATTTCCTTAAAGTAAAATAAAGGGTGGGTGACAGACATAAAAAAAATATTTTCAAAGATTTTTAAAAAGATTTAAAAAAAAAAAAAAAAAAAAAAAAAAACACAAAAACTTGCATTTGCAAAAAGTAAATTCCTTTAAGTCTCGAAAAAATTTCATTAAAATCCAAAATTTTGTGATTGTTTGCAGATTTCTTTAATTGGTGATTTTTTGCTAAAACATTTTCCTCGACAAAACCTTGCACACTGTTTTATAAAATGTAATTTAAAAAAGAATTAAACTAAATTATCTCCAGTTCTATTGGGTGGGGAAAATATCAATTTTCTTCATCCTTCTTTTAACTGACAGCACAAAGATTTGGACGATAAAATTAATTTTTGTAAAAATTTCAACTGTTTTTTTGTTTTTATTTTTTCGTCATATATAGCTTTTCTTTTTCGTTAAAAATTTGTGAACACATAAGACTTTCAAGCAGTACTCTTAATCCAACGTGGTTTTAGAGTAAAACATGATATCTTTAAAAGCAAGACCAAAATCTCAAACAATAACAAACTGGATATATTTTCAGAAATTAACAAAACGAAACTATTTTCTTGGAACATACTGCATTAAGATCGAAAGAGTTAAGGTAACTAATTATGATAAGTTTAAGAGAAAATATAGTTTTCAAGTGTTTAATTTATTTACTTAGACGTTGATGACGGTTAATTTGCGTTGTTAAGGATAAGGGTTAGAAGTGAAAATCATTTAATGTTATAGCAAGCTTTCGTTTTAAGCAATAAAAATCTTAATGTTAAAATAAAAATAAAAAAAGAATTAGTTCTGAAGGGACACACTTCCTCAAAAACAAGAAATAAAATCAAAATAGGCTATATTTGTCAATGTTGGTAATTCCCCTATGCAAATGGCTTCTTGTAAAAATATGAATGTTCATTGTTGTGAAGAAATGAGTTTTTTTCTTCAAGCAAGAATTCATTCAATGCTTTGTCAGTTTTTTGTGTTTTGTTTTCAAATAGGAATACTAATTGTACTTTGTAAAAACTAAAATTTTTAATTATAACTTTTTTTAAAGTCTTAAAATGAATAATAAATTAGATTGAAGTTGTCCTTAAAAGTAAACATAAAATAGTGGGAGAAGTTAAAATAAACAGCAAATTTTGAAGATAAAAAATAACTAAACCGTTTGTTCTCTTTTTAGGAGGAAGGGGGGGATTCAATTTGAAATAGCGGTGGGAGAGGAAGACAATATTTTCACACCTTACATCATAAACACTTTATACAAAAAGAAAGATCAAATTTAAATAATTTTATTATTAAAAAAAAAAAAAAAAGACCTCACCTTTGGCTCGTTTCTTAGCTTTTTCATCTCCTATTGAAGGAGGTTTCTCCATAGAACCAAGGATAGAACCTAACAGATCCATAGTTTACTTCTAGTTTTATAATTTAAAAACGTAAAAAAAAACAATGGGTGTGCTTAACACTAAATCATGAGTTAAAGGTTTGTGTTTTTGTTTTTTTTAATTGTTTTGTCGACAGGCAGAATAACTAAAACAAAGGTTTAAAATTTGAAATATATAAACCGACTTTTCGACCAACCTGCCTGAGAGGACGGAATTTAAAAAAAAAAATAATAAATTCTTGGTTCTCTCCCTTGATAAAAGAGTGCAATATTTCCGCTTACCTGGTCGACGAGAGTAATCTCCCCTTATATAATGCGGCCCCTCTCTCTCTCTCTCTCTCTCCCACCTCTCTCTCTTTTTTTTGTTTGCACACCTGCTTGGCTTTTTATAGGTAGAGATTATTCGCTCCGATCCGTCCCTTAAAAATCTTCTGACACGCTCACCTTATAGCTACTTCTCAGCTTTAGCTGAAACTCGTTCTTTTCTCGCTTTTTCCTTTCTTCTTCATCCTCTAAACGGTGAGTTCTGTTCTCTGTCTATATTGTAACTAAATTTCAAATCGATCTCATCAATAATCAATATTGTAATGCTGTGTTCAGTTTACGACTCGACACACATATTGACACTTACTCAATCAGTCATCCACCTCTAAATTTGCTAACAAGTTGTTACTAAACATTGAAATGACTACACAACGTTCAAATGACACTTTAAAAAGGTGTTTTATTGTAAAATATACATTACCTTTGGTCTAATTTTATTTATTACATCTCAACAGATCTCGATTCCTACACAATCAAATAGAAACATGAAGAGAAGGTATAAAATATCTGCAGATCTTCAAGAAAACTGTTTAAACCAAAACAAAAATAATGTTTCTGTCATAAAGAAATTAATCATCAGTTATATCGATTGAGATATAAATAGAAAGCAAAAGAGAAATGTGTAAAAATAAATTAAATATTTGAGAAATTACAAAAATAGATTTTACTTATTTCTTAATTAATTTATTTGATTTTTTTATTGTTCTAAAAAAAATTTTAATGATCCCTTCCTCTGAATTTGTTTTGATTATTTACACTTTTACGTCATCCCCTCGAATATTGGCGTATATTGTGTAAAATTCAAACAATTGGTGGAAAAGTAGAGAAAAATTAAGAAAAAGACATTTTTTTAATATTTTATTTATGATTTTTTTTATTTGTTTATATACTTATTTAATTTTTGCAATTCCGAATATTCATATTTTTCAGTTACTCAAATTATCATCCTCCCTCCCAGCATTTTTTTTTTTTTTTTTTTTTTTTTTTTCGGTTTTAATCTTTTTACCTGCAGTGTGTAACGTTAACGTATGCTTGAAACCTTCTGATGTACCACAACTAATGATAGTGATACGGTACGATTATGAACCGGAATCAATATATCCCTCTTGGTCTTGCATTATCTTCCGTCTCTTCACCTCATCGTCATAACCTATCTCTTTTTATCCTTCATTCTTTACTTTAGATCCTTTTTCATAAAATTATTAAATCTAATACATACACAATTCACTACACAGGTAATCAACATATATTGTCCAGTAGTATCCGTTCGAATTCTGTGTAATAGATATGTATATATATATATATATATATATATATATATATATATATATATATATATATATATATATATATAGTCTTTGCTTTTGTTTGTTTTGTGTGTGTTTGTTTTTAGTTTCGTTTTTTTTTTTTTTTTTTTTTTTTGTTTTGTTTTGTTTTCTTTGAGAGGGGTCTCTCTTTCTGAACTGCCAATCTCAATTTTGCGTGCATTCTATTTTGTTGAGATGGGGGTGGGGGCTCCTTTTTTTTAAATTAGATTCCTCAATTCTGTAAATTTAATCGAAATTTTTTAATCTTATTTATTTTGTCTTTTGGGGTTTTTTTTTAGCTTTATTATTGTGTGTGTGTAAAAAGAGAGAGATGTGAGACAGATGACAGATGGTCGAAGCTGAACCCTACTAATTTCAACTCTGTTTTAAAAACCTAGTTGATCTTAGAAAGGCCCAAGTGGAAGTTCGAACTAAACAGTTGCTTGTGGTTTTATTAAACAACCACTTAGTGTACGTGTGTGTGTTGCAGTAATCGTAGGGTAGGAAAGAGACTTGACTGGCACGTTTGCTACATACAAACTGTATAAAATCTACAGAGGCGTGGAAAGAGCTTAATTAATTAAATAAATAACAAGAACATAAATAATCGATACATAAATGTCTGTCAAATCGATAGTAAATGCCAAATGTTTGTATCTTTTCCCCTTCGATAGCGTCAAAGTCAGAGACCGGGGATCAAAACGAATAAATGACTTTTAGATTTTTTGTATGTTTTGTTGGTTTTTATTATTTATGTAGCTAATGATACTTATATATAAAGAAACATTTTTGTGTTAGAGAAACGATAAATTTAGATTGGTTTTCATAATGCTGACTTCTGATACTCAATATCATGACATCATAATCTCTCTCTCTCTCTCTCTCTCTCTCTCTCTCTCTCATTCATTTATTTATTCATTTAATTTCTTACGACTTTGTATTTGTTCTTTTTTTCTCCTTTTACTTCCTTCCCACCTAATGCTTACTTTTTCTGATTTCTCTCGTTCTTTTTGTTTTTTGTTTTTTTTCTTTTGTTATAAATTCACTTTCTGTTTATCCTTTTTACTCTTTATCTATCTTAGCCCTTTCATATACTACAAATTACATGCATTTGATTTGAATGTGTTCCTGAAATATTTGTCCATATAAAATATGTATGAACTCTGTTTCCATTTCTCTCAAAAGGTCACACATATATATATATATATATATATATATATATACTTTGTCTATGACTTTTCACACCAATAGGCTTTAAATGACAAGTTTAATCTGGCAAATAACTCGTTTTAACACTTAATATCAGTTGATAGAAGAACAAAACGGAATTATTATTATTATGATTATTATTATTATTTACAAGTTTGTGTCATAGGTTTTCAACCCCAGTAGTAACTGATGGCTTTCACTGAGGTTTGAGTCGAAGATAATGTCAAACCCACAAAATTTGAATAAAGTTACAACAGCTAAAGCAAGGAAAACAAAGGCAGGGTGGTTATGTTAAAAATTGCCATTTTATTTTGTTTAAGAACAGGTAATGTTTCTTTAACCGTAAACTGGTTGTAAATTCTCAGATGCTGCAGGCCATATGGCTGAATGGTTGCCACAGGCTGGTCACTGGTCGATTGAATGCTACAAGTCAGTAATTGGCTGAGTGACTGTCACAGGTTGGTTGCTGGCCAATGAGCATTGCAAGCTGGAATGACTATTGCAAACTGGTCACTGGCCAAGAGTCAGTTGGAATGGCTTAGTGGTCAGTCTAGGCGTCAAGCTGACTGCACTACTGCTACTGGCCAGCTGGTGTTTGTTCTTAAAAGGACATACCACATAAAGTAGTCAGTGTTTGTGTCTTTAAAAGGACATACCACATAAAGTAGTCAGTGTTTGTGTCTTTAAAAGGACAGTTAGTAGTTCTGTTTGTCTTAAGAAGAACATGTCACATAAGGTTGTTGGTTTTCTTGTCCTGAAAAGAATAGTTGTATTGCTTGACCTTGAGTGAGCAGGAATGGCTGGGACAGATACTACACTTTGATTCTCTTCATCCAGGCCGTACAAGTGGCCCCACTGGGCAGCTGCTCTATTTTGTCTGGATTTAGGTATTGAATTTATCCTATTTACCAACCCCTCCGCTCGGGCAGGATATGACACAAGGTCAAATTTTTAAGCGGAGTTCAACAGGTTTGAATTCAGAGTTTTCCTTCTCCTAGACTAGTTGCCTAACCAAGGCTGAAGAACCAAGTCTGTCCTACTATTTACCCATAGCTGGAGGGAGAATTATTGGATTCATACCTTTCCCAAGGGGTGCTATGTGAAATGCAATCAGTCTCGTCCAGGATTTGAACTCGTGTCGCCGTGTTCAATTCCTACGACGATAACAATTACACCATGGGCACCTCCTCTTTCTTTTTTTTTTTTTTTTTTTTTTTTTTTTAGGTATTGAATTTATGCTACAAGCAGTAATAACAACTACTTGGTTTTAGGAGTAAATTCTGGTAGTGAATAGTAGCTACCAGTTATGACAAGCTCTTTGGGACTCTTCTCAGTATTTTAGCCAATTTCAGTAGTACTGTGGTCTGAATTGTCACAATTCTTCAGATTTCCAGTTCATCCAGGGTCTTCAGAATTGTTCCAAGGGCTCCAATTATGATTAATATCACTATCATCTTTCTGTTCTATAACTTTTTCATATCTTAAACAAGGTCTACATATTTATCTAGTTTTTCAGTTTCCTTTTACCTTTACTCTGTGATCTGCTAGAATGGTAAAGTCCACTAGTTGACAAATTCTTTTCTTTTTTTTAAATTAAAACCTGGCCAGGTCTTTTGGTTGGGATAGGGTTATTTGTTTTTATCTCAAAATTCCAGAGAATTTTGTGAATCTAATTTTACTGGATAGATTCTGTTCTGTGCATGTATAGCTGAAGTTTAGTTGCTTGCACAATTCCCAGTGGATCACCTTTCCCACCCAAATATGTCTGCATTTACTTATTTTGTGGTTGGTTGGTTAGTTGATCTCTCTCTCTCTCTCTCTCAGATTTTATATAATTGTTTTTTATAGCATTGTTCTTGGCTGGTATTAATAGGGTCCAGAGTATCTGCTTAGAGAGACTGTCCAGGTATTTGTTTTTTTAAGTTCCTCTTGTGAAGTTTATTTTCCTGTAGTTTCCTTGTCCTTCTGAAGACCTTCTTTCTGACTTTTTTTTCCCCTTTCTATTTTCTTGATCTAATATTCCCTTTGTAGCTTTCTTTTTCTTTGAGCATTTTGATACTTTCCTCATTGGGTAGTTTTATTTTTCTGTTGTTTCTCTTTTTTTTTTCTTCTATTCATTACAAGCATTACAAATTTCATCATGATATCTTCACTGGAAATTCTGTTTGTATTTCCATTTCATTTTTGTTTTTGACACCTTCATATAATTCATGTATATAAGGTAGTTTATCTTTTCCTTTTTGGGGAATCTGTATCTTCCTTTGCATTTTCTTAGGACATAATTTAACAGTATTACTATACCAAATAGTAGAGGAGACAATGAATCTCCTTGTAAGATGACTCTTTGTATTTTAATTTCTTCTAGGTGTTGTTTTATAAGTGTTAGTTCCACTGTTCATAGTTCTCATGACAAAGTTGATTATCCAGTCAAATTTTGAACATTTTCAAACATTCTAATATTTATTGTTGTGGGATTATGTTGTATGCCTTCCTTTTGTCTATCCATATCATAGCTTGGTTCTTCCTCCCTGTTTTTGCTTCTTTTATTATGTCTTTGTCAGTGCACAATGGGTCATTTGTGCCTCTACATCCTTGGTGGTATCCTTTCTGCCCCTCAAAATCAGTGATTTTCAAGCAAGTAATAAATTTCTTCTCTTATCTGTGCAATTAAGATTTTTCACATCCTTAATGGACATGTTATCAGTTTGTAACTTTTGGTTGCATTCTTATCTTTGTTCCAATCATCTTGTTGTATTCTCATATGCAGATGCAATGCATAAACATATCAACAACACAATAAAGACTAGTGACACAGTTCTTTTAGAAAAATATACCTCTCACTTTATTTGAAAGGTTGTGTCTGGGAGGGAGTTGGAGACCGAACAGAACTGCCACATATTGACCTCCCCACTCTTGTGGCCATCAGTGTTTCTTTCCCGTTCTCCAGGGTTGCTCAACCTAACTTTCTCTACCACATCTTGTCTCCAAACTCTCCGATCTCCAAACCTCCTGACTTCCTGTCTTCACCAAGTTATATAATAGTTCAATCACCCACTCAATATCTCCCCATAACTGGCCATCGGAATGTGTCACTTCCGCCGTCTTTGGAATGGCATGTTTGATCATCATCGAGCAGAAATAACTGTCATGCAGTTCACAGGTCACTCTCTTCCGGTGCATCCATCTGTGACTGTACCGTGGGATTTTATCCCTGTCCCATATTGTCAGCCAAGCTTGCCCACACCAATGGAATATGCACTTCTGCCATCTTTGGAATGGCATGTTTGGCAGGGTTGGAGGTCAATATACAACAATCTGCTCCAACTCTGTTTTATTTCATTTGCATCTGCTTGTTCAAGTTTCTTCATGCTTTTTCCCATTTATTTGTTGAACTGAAATTGTTTTAGAATGTACTATTTTGTTTATGTTGTAAGATCAGTATCTTTTACATTAACTTTCTTTAGTTAATATCTTTTGGTTTATTTCTTCAAGTTGGATTGTTTGTCTTTGTTGTTCATCAGTTATTTTATTGTCTTCTCAAATGTTTTGTTTTTAGTATTTTTGCATTTCTTCATGGTTTTCGTAATTTGTTTCTTCAGGCTCATTTCCCATCCAGTTTTGTTTGTTTGTTTGTTCTTTTTTTTGGGGGGGGGGGCTTATTGGGATACCAAGTTAGTCAATGACTACCTTTGCTCCTACATCAATTAGTGATGTTATCTGTTGGAATGTTTTAGTAATTTATTCACCTTTTCTAATTTAATTTTTTTTCCACTTTTGATTGCTTAGTGGCAATAATACTTTCTTCTCTTCAAATCAGGATTTTCTTTATCATTTCCACTTTGTTTCTTATTATCATTATTATTAATGATAATGATGGTTCCTATGGCAAGTATTCATTCAATGAAAATTCAAGAGTTTTGCTATTCTTTTTAATAAACATGCTTCTGTATAAATTTTAGAGTAGGAGTTCTATTGTTATTATTACTTTATCAGAAATTGTTTGGACAACTGAAGCACTTCTTTGTATTCTTGATATTGACGCAATGTCCCAGCTAAAGTACATCAACATAAAAATTCCAAGGTGAATTTCAGTTGTCTCAACAATTTCTGGTATGTTAATTACTTTTCTCAAAGTTATCAACCATAATATTACTTTAAATTTTTTTATTATTTTGAAAGTACTTGATTGCTTTATTTTGGGTTTTTTTTTATTCATATTTAAATCCTGATATTCTAAGCCTCTTAAAAGGCTGCAGAAAACAAAGTATAGCTTATAGACAAATTCAAATGATAGAAAAATACTAATGAAATTTTCCAAGGAAAACTATTTTCTTTCCCAATGTTCTGTAGCATATAACAAGCATTATAATTGATATTAACTTATTTTAAAAGTAAGCATTTTGATTTTTAAAAAATAAACAAAGATGAAAGAAAAAACAGTGAAAATTGACACTGTATGCATATACTAATGAAGTTGTATTAATGATGGTCAATTTATGCTAGATTATTTTTAGATAGTTTTGTTTATTCAATTGTAAATACAGGTGAATCATTATTATTATTATTATTATATGATCTCTGAGTAGTAAAAATAACTTTAACCAGCTACATATGTACTTGCTGGTAAAATTCAAAGTTAAAGAACACTTGTTGGCCATGAACTAGATAGGCAATGATTTCACCTGGTGTAATATACTTAAAATTTAAATGTACACAGTTTTGGTTAAAATTCCAAGATAATTCTTCATAATATTCTATGATTTATAATTAAACAAATTCTTTTAAAAGTGTCAATTCCAACTTGCAAGGAGAAATACAGATTTCTTATTCACCATTTCTTACCCCTGCTCAAAAAAAACTTTTCTGGTAAACCATTCTCTACTCTTATGGTGGTTGTGATCAATACAATATATCTTTTGTTTTGTTTGTCTCATTGTCATGCTATATTTTTGATAACTTGTTTATTGGGTGTTCTGTAAAAGTAGTATCATCTATGGAAAATGGGCCAAACAAAACCTGAAGAAAACAGAGATGAGGAACTGAGTTAATAACAAAATGTTGTCCTTACATTTGAATTGAAATTGATAAAGATTTTCAAACGCTATATATTTAATAAATTATCAATGCTATAAAAAAAATTACCTAATTTCACACAATCCAGCATCATTTGAAGTCAAAGACAAAGAATGATAAAAAATGATTTCAGTCTCTTAATCCACTTCATATAAAACTAATTATTCTAACAATTTTTGAGATAGAGTATTCTTACTCTGATATATATTAATCCTTTTGAACAAGTTTCATTATCTTTCTCTTTATCACAACATTTTAGGTGCTATATTCTTTTATATTCAGTAATCTTCCAGGAATGTCAAACTAAAACCATCACTTGATCCACTGGAGTATATTTTCATACATTTTGTGTCTTTACTAAAGAAGTGACAAATCTCAGTTCTTCCATTATTATACTGATCAGGTTTACATTTCTACACTGCTTGAACTCAGAACTTCCTGATGAACCTTACCAGCAGTTTTGAACACTGAAGTAGTTGATTCTGGAAGTCCCAAGTCTAATTTGTGACTCTCATATGCCATTCATACTTATGGATTGGATGATTATTCTTAATTTGTATACAAAGCAAGGTACAGCAGGTTTAAGCCAATTTCAATGCGGCAAAAAATTAGTATATGAATATCTATACATTATCATGGCTTTTTTGTCATTGCCATTGCTATTTCTACTATTTTAACCCTTTTCACTGTAACATCATTGCAATTCAGCTTTTATCTAGTTTCCTTTTTTTGTGAAAATCTCAAATACCAAATAATACTGGTTTGTTTGTTCCCAGTTAGAAATATTTTTGATCAAATTTATTATGGTTGGCAGTAGCAGAATAGTTATTTAGCTTTGAAAAAAAAAACTGATTCATGAAAGGAATTAGTTAAGGAGACTAATTAGTACGGATATATTAAATTAGAATCTGAATGTATCCAAGAACCATTAGAATGAGAACTTGAAATCAACTTAGCCAGATGGAGCAAAATTAGCAAGCCCCAAGAGTTAAGAGATGAAAATGCACCAGCCAATCATAACATTTTAGGTGTCCATTGACAGAAGCATGTTATGATATATTGTAGAAACTACTTGTTAATTGGACATGAACCCTATACTTCAGTGGAGTGGATTTCCATGTTGTAGTGGCTAACATGATGGACTGTGACATCACAGTAACAGTTTGAACTCCAGTCACACTATTACATTCCTTTTCTTATTAATACCCTAAGGAAAGGTATGAACTCCCTTATGGCTGAAATAATATTACTACTGTCCTTCTAAAAGGATGGCTTTGACATTAAATAACTTATAAAAGGTCTAGAAAAGAACTGACTTCTCAAAGTCATCAGTCCTGAAATGAGTTTATTGGCAATCCCTTATTGATTAATCTCCATCTTATGATTTTGGGACATTAAACCTTATTGTGCTGTTGGAGCAAATTCTTGGTGTAATTGTATCAGTAGTAAGAATCTTACAGTAATATTTCTAAGTCTCTATTCATACCTTGCCTGCACATAAGTCAGAATTCACTAAAATCTGGTTTGCTTTGTTTGAGAGCATTTGTTCTTTGTTGATTAATTATCAGGCTCATCTAGCCAAGCCTGCCAATAGAATGTGATGGAACTGATTTAAATGGATATTGGTCCACTGAAACAACTAGCATGGCTGATATGAAGACTTACAAGTGGTGCTGTAACCAGGATTTTGATCCTAAGGAAATCAATAACTGAATTGGCCAAGACAACTGATACAAACTCCAACCAAAACATTAGCAGTGAAACTCATCTGAACACACTTTGATACACTACACTGATTCTGCAGGAGAAAGGGAAAGGGAAGACCAAGACAAATGGCTGACATCTTGATAGTTGAAGGTTTGCACTATACAAGATTAGGTCAATATTTTTCTGAGATCAGAGAGCAAGCAATGATTAATAGAATTTTCTTTATTACAATCTCTTCTCTAGTTTTTAATCTTTTTGCTCTCATTTTCCTTTCTTCTTTGATGCTTCAACATGACAAGTTACTCTACAGTAATGAGCTTGATATTTTCTAGTTACCCTACTCATTGACTTATACCAGACTAAGTTAAATTTAGTAAATATCTTTTACTGCCTTTTGGTGAAGCTCTGATTAGCAAGTTTGTTTTACACACCATTTCTCCTAGAGGGAATCTAGTCTTCTCCAGGTACTCCTTACATGTGAATTTGAACTAAACTAGGCTATGTTTTCAATATTTAACAATTATTTGATCTGGCTTGGAACAGATAAATAAAAAAAAGATAAATAAATAAAAGCAGCCTGGTAACCAAACATCCATATTTCTCATAGATAACACCTCCCCACAGCAATAAAAAGGATGAGGTCATGTCTTAATGTCTCTGGCAAAGATCAAAGGAACTAGGCATTTTCTGGCAACTATCTGCACACCCACAAACATACAACTGAAGAAAAAAAAAATTGTGTGTCAGCACAGAAAACCACATTAAATCTCATCTTAATGTGTTCTATACTTGGCAAGTCTTTTTTTTTAACCCTTTTATTTTCCCTATTTATAAGACATGATCTGCCCTCCTTACTTCCTCTGTAGAATATACTTTGACAGATTTAGTTGAACTGTACATATTGTGAATTGTGTCTAGGAATTTTCTTTTTCACAAACTATTTGCAGAAGCTGATGTAAATATTGATTTGATTTTTTTTCTTTCTTTTTATAGTGAAATTAGGTATACTTTAGAATATATTGGATTTATTTCAGTGGAATCATTTAACAAAAATAACATTTAAGAAGTCTTTATTTGTTCAAATACCACTTAGGTGAAAGAAATTGTCTATCATAAAAACTATTATCACTCGCCTTTGAATATCACCCACCCTGCAATTAATCATTCATATTATAACTGAACTAATGATATCTTGGATCCCAACAGTTTTGTATAAAGGAACTACTATAACAAGTATAAAACTTCAAGTCTCGGTTAATTCATATATTCCAGTATTGAATGCATACATACAGGGATACAGAAAGTGTCATTTACATATTAAATTAAGTTTTATTTTACAGATGGCTACCAAGGGAAAAATCAATGTTGAGAAATGGGACCTGAACACAGATGGAGAACTCAACGAAGCCAACATGAGGAAGAAGTTAAAAAGAAAAGGCTATAATTGCATCATGTACGAGTTTCAGCCGGGCCAAGTATTTCCTGATCATACTCATGGTCATGCTAAAAGAGATGCTATTCTCAGTGGTCAGTTTGAGATGTTTATGTATGGCCAAAAGGTGATTCTTCAACCTGGAGATATGATAGATGTGCCAGCCAACACTATTCACAGTGCAGGAGTGGTTGGGAACAAACCTGTGATATTTTTGGATGCCAGTGTGATTTATTAATGGCATATATAAATTAATTTTTTATAATTTTTTTGTTTTTATTTAATTTTTTCTTCCCCCTCCATCTTTGTTACACATTTTTTCTGTGTATATTTTTATGTATATCTAGACATTTACAGTTTATCAAAATACATAAGTATATATGTATGCAAACACGAGTTAGAATATTCTATCATGAATGCATTAACAAAACTGGGCTTTTCTTTTTAAAGTTAAAGAATACTGTTAAGAAATATATATAATCTCAAAAGATTAAGTCATCAAACCTTTCATAGAATATTATTTCTTTTTTTAGTGTGAAAAAGTTCTATATAATCACGACCTGCTTGGTGGTTGAGATAATTGCAAATACCCACCAATGTCAAACTCAATGTTCTCAGAAACCAGGATTGTAAGAGCTAGGTTTCTCTATAGGCAGGTTTTCCTCAAGAAATATTTCTATACTCTGTTCCCTCCATTTGACCATGTACAGGATTTATATAATCATTTCTGAGAAACCGCACTTTATTTTGATATAGGATTATAATAAACACCAGCAATAGGAATTGAACCCAAAGCAAGCACTCAATTCATGTGTCTTCTTATAGAAAGAAGATCTTAGCATAAGCCTTTACATAAAATAAATTGAAAACAAATGATCAAATTGTAAGCATTTACATATTTGGCCTGAGTAGCAACAGCAGCAGATAAAGGCCAGGATGCTTTATGTTTATTATAGATACCAGGTTGGTTAGGCTCGTGATCATACATTTGCCCAGAATTATATTGCTCCCAGAAGGCTGTATGCATGACTTGTATCTCAGGACTAATCCAAGCAAGAGCAAATAATCTAATCTGTACTCCACCCACCCCAATAAGCATTCAAACCAGTTTATAGTTTTTGCATTTTATTTATAAGCAAAGGAAAAATTGCTTTTATTTGTGAAGAATTTTTTTAAAGATTTGTAGACTGTTTTATAAAATATATATTTCTTTTTAAATCTCAGACTTTTGAATAAGATTAGTAAGTTAAATATTATTCCTAGAAATAGTTGAGTTGTTAGGTTTAATCTACTATAGAATAAAGCCCGTTATAATTTAACTATCTGGTTTTCAGTCTTTTTAAGCAATTAGTAGTTTTTGTAAAGTAATTGATAAATCTATGAAGAGATTTTTGACACTAATTTAAATTTTTGACACCTTAGGTTGTTATAATCTAGTAATTCACCTATGCCACTTCGTTTATTTTATGATTTTTCCTAATATCAAACACAAATACTAAATAGCATTAGACGTTTTCTATTATCTTCTTCAACAAACCATTTTTTTTTCTTTTCTATCTAATCAAAACTTAGACATTTCTGTAACCCACCTCCACTGCTTAAATTAAAATTACTTTTTACCACTTATTGTTATAATAGACTAATATTAAGGGACATTGAACAACTAAATATTTTGTTGTTCCTTTAAGATAATCAAATATAATCAGAACTTGTAATTTGTTTAGATTGTTTCGTACATTAAGTTTCTTCTATCTTTTTAAAAGATCCATCCAAAATTGCATAAAGATTAACATTTTTACCATACAATTAAATTTTCACTTAGTTGTGTGTTAGAATAGATGAAATTTGCTAGGAAATAATTGTATGTGGTAATAGATAAACTCTAAAGTTTATAGATGTCTATAAATTTAAAACTTCTTTTAATTGTTTTTAAATCTTTACATTTATGGACATGCACTAAAGAAACATTTAATATGCAATCTTCTACAGATATGCACAACTGTGGTGAGTATATTTATGTCCTTCCAAAATTTACTATACTCAAAAGTTATATTTTCTTCCAAATAAACACACGCAAATATTGAAAATATAATTACACTATTTCTTTTGGAGTCCCTCCAATATTTTGGCATTGAGTTTTATATTATTTAACTTCATTTTGTCCAATAAATTTTTTTTTTTTTTTTATTATCTTGAAAAAAAAAAAAAATATATATATATATATATATATATATACATACACACCTACTCAGTATTACAATGCATGTACAAAGACAAACATACAAAGTAAAAGCATCTTGTATGGACAATCAGACTTCTCCAGGACAAAGGGACATGTGTTAGTCTCACTTATAGCTTATCTTTTATGATTTTCAGTCTGCACTGTTTGTATGTTGCTATAGACTGATGGCCCATGTAAACTACTAAATCTAAGGGAGAAGGGGGTAATCTTGCTGCTACGTATACTGCCTCTGTAAAAAGAATAATAAAAAAAAAAATATGGTGCCAAAAGAAAATGAAAGAAGTGAAGAGTAAATTTAAAAGATTAAATTTTATCTGCCAACTGTAGAATTTTCATGGCAGATAGTATGAATAACCAAACTTTCCAAAGCAAAACAAAAAAATAAGGAGACATAATTTTGAGTCTCACCAAGAATTTATCCTTTATTATTTCTGATCTAGTTTGTTTGCCTATAGCAGCAAACACCCCGAGCTACTTAAAATAAAATCCAGTAAAAGTTAAGATCCAAGCAAACAAATCAAAAATCAATAATAATGAGGATACAATCCTACATTTATATTTTAGATATTTGATATTTAAGAAAACAAATTTCATATTAAAGTTCCTTATAATAATTAGAATTTTTTTTTTTATTATTATTTGTGAGTGTGGCTGGTTCTACTTCACTTGTTTGTTCGATTAATTAGAGAGTCTTCAATTTTACTAGTAATCTAAAATTTTCAAAGCAGTTTGTTCAAATTAGTTAAGGTTTCCCTTAGAACATTGAAAATGTAAAAAGGTTGTAACAAGGGAGATAACTTCAATGAAATTTTAAAAACAAGCCAAAAAATAAGTTATCACTTTTGCAACAAGTTTTTGCACTTAAAAAAAATAAATACAAACCTGAATTTTTTTTTTTCGATATAAGTTACTGTTCATTTCTTTCAATAAAGTTTCCTGAACGGTTGAAAAAGCAAACTTTTCTTTTTTACTGTAAAATAAAAATCAACTAAAATTTCAAATTTGATTTATTTTGTATGTATGTTAAAACAAATTGTTTCAATTTTCCTCTGAGCATGTGGAAAATATTAACTGATCAAAAATTATATTGTTATTGAAGATTTTGTTTGCATTGGTATCCAATGTATTTTGTTAATGAAATAACCTATTTTTTATTTATTTATTTATCTTTTTTTAATTGATTGGTTTAAATTCCAAGGATATTTGTTTCAAAATGAAAACCATTTTTCTCAATATGCTATTTTGGTTTATTATCTAAACAATACACATTTGATGAATACAAATAGTGTATTAAAATTGCATATTCACAAATACATATACACAGCATTTCTGTGAGACATTCAAAACTACTTTTGTTTAAAAAAATTTTTTTAATTTTTTAAAAATTTGAAAAAAAAAAAAAAAAAAAAAAAAAAAATCTATCAAGTATCTTTATAAACTTCTTGATGACTAGTGCTTTTCAAACTTTCTTACATACCAATTCAATAATACTATTTCTTATACTCGGTCTAATGTGTTTGAGTCTTTGGCAGTATTGGTAAAGGCATTAAATTAATTCACAAGTGATTTTTCAAATAATGAATCAATTTATGCTGTATTTTATTATTTTAAAAATTGATGACTGCTAATCAAGATCCACTCCTGATCCTAATTGTGCTCTTCAAGTCTAGAACAAACCCCTTAAACACCAAAAAGCTTCCTTGGCATTTCTGACATCCTAAACAACTGCTTATATTATTTATCCTAAGGAATGATCCCTACATAGAGGTTGGTGTTCAGCTAAAAAGCAGAGATTTTGAAGTGATTTCTCTTGGCAAGCAGGCCCTCTCTATACCTCAGTTAGGTCTTGCACTATACCAAGCTTAATGAATATTTTATATACATAAATACAAAGGGAGATATATAAAATGTTGTTTTATTCGACCATCTCATTTCTACAATCATTAGACCGATATGAGAATAGCTGTCTTGATACAGCCTGATGTTGAGAGTTTTTAGCAGTTTCAATATTTTTTTCTCTTTATCTATTATACACCTGAAAGCAGTTGTAAAATAGAATGGCCAATATATTGTGGTAATAACAGCACAGAGGAATTAAAAATGTTGAAACAAAGTTTGAATAACCTTGATACATTTTGTATGTTCATAAAATTTATGAAACAATTTTAGATTCAAGAGTCTATCTTGTGGTGCAGTGAACTGACAGTAAATGCATTGTTAATTTCATGACACAGCACAAGTTATTATACAAATATATTGTGACTTAATTGCTAGATGTTTTTACACACACCCCCAACATTGTAAACTGAACTTTAATAAATTTTTTCGAATTATTGTTGTTGTTGTTGTTACTGTATTTTTTTACTGAGATGGAAAGAGAAAGAAATACATACACACAGACAAGAGGGACTCACCAAGAGTAATGCCTCTTATTTATTTCCATGGAAACTAAAATGGATACAGCAAGCACAATAATACCTTTTGATAGAGCAAATTTTCAGCAAAAGTACTTTTTTCAGTCACCACAATTACTTTTGGAACATCCCTCATATTTCACTTAAGATTTTACAAGAGGATAATTTTGTTTTTCATATCAACTTGATTCATACCAAGAAAAATTTTCCAAGATACTAAATATCTTCCCATTAAAGTAAATAGTGTGAAATTTCTAGAAAATGTAGTGATTAGATCAACCTATTCCAGCAAAGTATGTAATAATATAATATAGACTATTTCATTCTCAGCAACCAAGTAACATACTTTGTAATAGCTTCTTTTTTTTTTCATTATTTCTTTTTATAAATATAACATTTTTAGGACATAGTTCCTTCAGTTAGTTTCATTTGGATTTATTTTTCTGTGAAGGGAGATTTTTTTATATCAGTTTATAACTATAAAATTAACAAAATTGTTTAATTAAGCAATGAAGAGAATTGATAGCAATTCATAATTTAAGTCTATTTACATAAGTCATTTATAGTTTATACAACTTAGAGAGCTTACACCATCAACCCTTCTCATGTTGAATATTATTTAGGGAAAATATTTTTGTCAGTTATTTTCCTGATAGAATTATAAACTATTTGTAACTGGCATCTTTGATTACTGATCATAAGAGTAAAGAATTTAAAAAAACGATAAAATATCATTTAACGATAGCTTCACATTTTTTCCTGCATGTAAGTGTATACAAAAGAAATGAAAAGATCGCCACAAAATTTGCTATTTTCAATAAAAGCTTTATTGACAAATAACATGCAGAATGGAAAGTTGACAAGTTTTGGAATTTATCTAAAGGCTTTTTTATTTATGAAGAAAATTGCTTAAATTAATCTTTTGTCTTACTTCGAGAATGCATACTCTTATTTGCAGGCATTTTTTTTTTTAAAGAGAGAGACAGAAGCAAGTTAAAAATTTATAGGTTTGACTGCTACCACATAATTGTAGTGTATATATATTACACACACACATACACAGTCAATTATTCCTGGACATGCTACTATAAAAAGTTTGCAATAAAGTATAGCATATATTATGCCAAACATCAAGAGAAAAAAAAAAAAGAGAAAATTACAAAAGGCACCGGAGACCATGTAGGAAATCTCATTTTAACTTATGTATGTATGTATGTATGACACTTTTAAAATGCTACTATTTGCGTGTATGATAATATAAAATGTTTTTCAGAACTACATATGTATTAAAATGGAAAAAAAAAAAAAAAGATTTTTCTTATAATTACACATTTATTCTATTATGCTTACAAAAGAATATTTGAATGTTTAATTTTATGAATATCAGGAATTAACCCTAATAGAGGAAGCACAGTGAGTATAAAGTCTTGATTTCTAGATCATGAAATAATTTTGTTGACCCCTTTCCTAAGTAAAGAATCAGATGATTAATGGGCAAAAGAGCAAATAAAAAGGAGGATGAAGAGGGGAATGATATAATAAATTGCCATATTATTAAAAGTGATAGGAAAAGTACAATATTTATAAAAATGCATATGAATTGCATTGGCCAAGAAGTAAAAATGATTTTAAGAGAGAGAACAATAAATAGGCAATATTACTTTAGCAATATTTGAAGAGTCAACTAATCTTGACCCAACAAAAAATAAAAAAAGGCCTCAAATGATTTTTTAAAAGTAAATGTTCTCGAACAAATATCAAAACTGACTACACAAGCCAGCAGATTACTGTAATATTGCAGAACAATACCGAAATATTTGTTCAGTATTTCAAATACAATTTTCTTTCAAGAAACAAATGCACAAGGTTTGTGTGGCAGACTTAGCATAGATTAATAAATAGCAAAAAACAAATACTAAAGGAATTATGCTTTTCAGTAACTTGATGAAATTATACCAGATGACCAAAGAGCACACAAAAAAAAAAAATCAAAAATTTTAAACTTTTTTTTCTATTAATGTCTTAGGTCTAATGGAGAAGAAAAAAAAAGCAGAGGATCTTTTAAGGTGATATATTATAGCAATCATTTTAATTGAATATTCTAGAAACTGAATTTAGAAACAAAAATACCCAATAGAAATAGAAGCAAGATATATCTAATATTTTTTTTTTAAATCATATTTTAACAAATGCACAAAAATAAATTAAAAAATTTTTTTTTAAATTAGGCTAATGAAAGAACTATAATTGGACTTATTAATTTTAAAGAAATTCATTATAACTTATTAAATTTTACAAACTAAAAATAACTTCAAAAATCCACAAGCAAAAGTTGTCCAAAAAGATTTGTGAGGAGCATAGTGGATTGTTTAATGAAACATTACAATAGTTTAAGAAACTGAATGTCATCCCAGTAAATAGAGAAAAGAAGATTCTTTAATTAGGGATAGAACAGACTACCATCACAGATACAAGGTGGTGATAATCCACAAAAGAAACAACCAGAAGCAAAGACTAAATAAAAGGATATATATGTCCAAATCAAAACAATATATATTGAAGGTCAGATAACCTATCAATCTTTTTAACACAAAGAAAAAAAAACTGCTCAAAAAATCCCCTTTTTGAAGACATTTTTCCCCTAACTTTGAAAGTCAGTACATTAAGCAGAATTGTTCCAATTCAATAAATTGAAAAATGATACTGACAATTTAAAGTAAAAGAAAAAGAAAAAAAAGTTGGGATAAATCATGTGTATATATATATATATAAAAAAGGAAAGGAATTATGTCATTAGCAACAAATTCATTCCTATCTGTAGTGTTACCAAATTTCTCCAATATAATGACAGAACAACCTGTTCAAATTTAAATTCAAGCAATTTCTAGAGTTTTTAATATTCAAGCTTGTTCCATGCCTCAATTTACATATACAAATTAAAAATTATTTGAATTTAAATTTGAACAGGGTTTCCTGTATTTCTATTTGGTAAATCTGACAATCTTACCTATTCTGAAAATAGGCCTACATGCTTGTATGTGTGCATATTATCTTATTTACATACATGCATATATTAAAAA
Source organism: Sepioteuthis lessoniana (assembly GCA_963585895.1). Taxonomy (NCBI): domain Eukaryota; kingdom Metazoa; phylum Mollusca; class Cephalopoda; order Myopsida; family Loliginidae; genus Sepioteuthis; species Sepioteuthis lessoniana. Next base: position 32,282,431 of record OY757929.1, read on the forward strand.
TAGATTGATAATGTATCCCTGTTTAGTCCTGCTTGCTTGCTGCACTTTTACTTTTCTGCACCTAATTTATAAGGCATAACCTTCAAACCTTACACTGATAGACAGATTAATGGATATTTAGGAAATCAAAATATACATTAAAAGTTCATATAATTGAATAATGTATATGGTAGAGTGGATAATGTAAACGTCCAGGAATTTTACCTGGAAGTAGTTAATGATATATATAATTGTTCTTGTATACACTTTATAAGGGCCATTATGCAAACACATGCTTATGATCTACTGTAATTAATGAACATGACAGTGTTCAGTGATATATACCAGATAAATAAGCATACAGATCAACTGACTTGAGCAGACAAACTTGTATATCAAGGACCGGACGGAATCCCGGTAGTGTCCTCTTCTTCAAAATGAAAATTTTAAATTATTAAAAATTTTCTGCTGGTGTAAATTTTTCAAGGATTTATTTAGCATTTGTTTTTTTTTTTTTTTTTTTTTTAAGAATAAAAAATAATTTTAGGAAGAAAAAATAAAAATAAGGCCATGCTACATTTAAAAATGTACAAAGAACTTGCCATATAAAATATCTAAATTTAACAATATATAAATGTGAGATATATATATATATATATATATGATAGAGAGAGTAACATAGAGAAAATGTCTTTTAAACATTAAAGAGAATAACACCAACAAACAATAACAACCATAATTATCAAAATCTTTCTAGAAAAACAAATGCTGTGTATTAAGGAAAGAAAATTCAAGAGATTTGGAGATGAGCAAGAATGTGTGTGTGGTTGCGCGCGTGTGTGTACGCAGGTAAATACCAGCTTTATTTTCCAATTAATTTGGAAAAGTAGTCATAGAATAAAATTCAACCCCACTTTCAATGAACATTTGAAGTTTAATGGGGAAAAAAATTAAAATTTGTCAGAAAAAATTACTTTATTTTGAAATTTTAATAAGAAAAATCTGATAAAAAAGGAAATTTTTTGATTTAAGGTGTAGAAAGAAAAAGAAAAATGAGTAAATCTAGAGTAGGCAGTGTTCAGTTTACAATTGGCAATCTTTGAAAATTGGTTAAGAACAATGAAAGACAAAAAGTGGTTATCATAATTTACCTAAATTTTCTATAAAGAAGAAACCCTTTCAGTAAAATTTAGTAGGTAACAGAATGATAAAAAAAAAAAAAAAAAAAAAAAACATTAAATTTAAGAAGCAATTTCAGAAATTCACATCCTAAGCAGAATCACTGCATATAACCTAAGAAGCTGGTACGACGGAAAAAAAAAAAAAAAAGAAAAAAAAATTACACAATCATTTCAATAATCAAGATATTAGTGTGTGTGTATATATATATATATATATATATATATATATATATATATATATATACACATATATATTAGAAATAAAAAGTTTTGTTTTTTTTATGCTAAAATTAGTAGCAGTAATATATTATAGTCATGTTTAAAACTGAAAATAAAATAATTGCTGACAAAGTCACTCAGTAAATAGAGCTTAAAGTTCCACTTCTTGTTAAAAAACATAACTAAATATGTACTGGAGAAAATATGTCAAAATAAACTGAATACCACTGTCTCCAACCAGTTCCAAAAGTCTTAATATATGCTTTAGTTACTGACAAATCTGAGTTGTTCAGTGATTCTTACCATTTTCCAAAAAGAAAATGATATTAGTTGCTTACTAATAATATAATACTAAGCAGACGTGTGCACACATATTTACTTATATTCAAGAAATATAGATTTAACAAGTAGATAAATGCACTAACTGCTGTGGACATAAGTCATTGCTCCTAGGCTCCAATCATATTCAACAGGTCACAAGCTACAAACAATAATTCTTAACAGAAGCACCACACTAACAATTGCTCAAGCACACAATCATATGCAAATATTAAATAAGCATTTGTTGACATGGGGGAGGACACATCTTGTAGTTACAGTCCCCTTGTGGGTAGAGGTACTTGTTGTAGGAGTCCATTTCAACACTGTTTTGTTTTGAAAGAAACTTTTTTTTTTCCAATTACCAATTAAATGGACAATTCATAAGATTCAAGGAGAGTAATACAAATAGATAACTGTGGAAAGAATAGGTTATTTCATTAGTGAATAGAGGGGAGTTGAAAAGGAAATTTTTAACACGTGGATACAAAAACTTGAGCAATAATATTGAATTTGCAGCTATAGCAACAATGTCTATAAGAGATGAAAGAAAAAAAAATTGTTTTCAATGTGAATTCACATTTTAAAAGATAATGATGTGGTTTATCTCTGAAGTCGGTGAAGAGAAGAGTATCCAAGTTTAGTGGGTTTTTTTATAAATAGCACTAAATCTTCCAAAGTCCAGCCAAAATTTCATAATAATAATAATGATTATGATGCCTTTTTGCAAGAAGACAAGTTAAAAATATTCACTTGATGCTCATTTATAGCCCGTCCTTCATTTAATGATTATCATGTGTGCACACACACACACACACACGCACGCACATATATATAAAAGAGAAAAAGATATAGAGAAAATAAAAAGAAAAAATTAAGACTTAGAATATTTACCAAAAAGTATTTCAGTGTTAGAACTAAGGCAACTAGAAACTAGATTTTTGAATTCTACCCAAGAGTGGTAGTGTTTAAGAAGAGGCAAGAAAAAGGAAGTGAGAAATGAGAGGAGAAGGCAATAAGGTTGATACGGGTTAGTAGGTTTGGTCTGAAGGAATTCAATCAACTCAAACCAAAGACTGCATTATTTTCATCTTGTGCCTTTCTCCTGAAATTTGTAGACTTTTTGTTTGCATTTTTGCTGAAGCTTCAAATCATTAATTCGTTATGCTGCTGTGGGGTGAAACAGAGGCAAGTTATGCTTGAGCTGTCTGTGCTCCAGGAACTTTGCTCAGCACCTGGAAACAAAAAGTAATTAGATATAGAAACGTTAAAAAAAAATTTTTTTAAATAAAAAAAAATTGGGGAGAGAGTAATTTTCAATTTTAATTAATCACAATCTTCAACTAAATTCTAAATTTGTTTACCGATAAAACCCTGAGACTCATGAAAGGGATCTCAAAAGATTCAAATTTGCTGGGCGTAGTTTTCCCCCAAAAAATCGGATAAAATTTTGATAACAGGAAACAAGTCTACTTGAAATTCTTATAAAGAGTTTTTTTAAAAATATCAAAAGACTTTTTTTTAATTAAAGTAAAATTAGAGTAATGAATTAGGAGTCATGTCCTCTTTCTTGGAGAAAGAGAAAGGGAAAAAAATCCAAGTTAATAAAAAGCAAAATGTAGATAATACAATTTCTTTTGTATTAGACTATTTTCCTGATCTATATTGTTCTTGACAACACAAGACATTTGCAAGACATTTCTGGTGTATTTACTGTATAATCTGTAGTTATCAACCATCCATCCATTGTAGAGTTCTATACAAACACAAGGAATCCCCTCCCATCATATCACTTCTAAGACAAATAAAAAATCAATAAATCAACAGACAAAAACCATAAATGACATGACTTCTACAATGAGAAAAATTCTTTGCATTTGCATCAAAAGAAGATTAGAGGACACACAACCAAAACATGAACAAAGAAAAGATGAGGAAAATAGTCTAATACAAAATTAATTACAATAAACACCATCTAACAAAATTCAGACAAAAATAGATAAAACTTATCAATAAGTGCAGATATAGACAAACATTTTTTTTGTAAAATATAAAAATATTTTCTAACAGTGCAATAAGGGGGAAAAAAAGGAACTAAGACAGGTAATAGGTTTAGAGAGACTAATTAGAGAAATTTCAAAACTAAAGGCAATTCTTAAAAAAAATAAAATAATTTTTTTTTTTAATACAAATATATTGCAACTTACCAGACATTTTTTGTGTTAAAGTAAACTTATTAAACTGAATTGAAAGCAGGGGAATAAGTGGCATGATCACAGCCTAACAACTATAAAATATTAAAGAGGTGTTTATTAATTTAATGAAAGATTTTGGAGCAGAGAAAATTTGAAAAATAACATTTGTATTCAACAAATGGCTGAAAATCTTTTTAACTGAAAAGTGTTTCAGTAAAGAAAAATTAATATAAGTCTTCTAGATATGCTCCTTGGAAAGGAAATAATCTTATTATTTGACATCAGTTCTGCAGGACCAGGTTGTTAATTATTCAACAGTTTCTCAGTAACCCTGAATCAACAGAGATTACTTCACATATCAGCAACTGAAGATTGGGTCACCAATCATGCATAACATCAATCTTCCAAAATGTTACAATAGACAACTGATTTGATCTGGCTATTTCAATAGTACTTTAAGGTACTAAGTGGTCCCTTTTTAGTTTTATGCTATTGTAAGCAATAACTAAGTCAATAAAGATGTTTTAAAGTGTATACACATGTTTGACTCACTAAGGCACTGATAGTTGGAGAGTATTAAGGCACTGATAGTTGGAGTATGCATATAAAAACAATTTTTTTATAACACTTGCAAATCCTGTCTTTTCCTATGCTCAGTTTTATGTTGGTTTTTCAATAGAAACCCCGATACTCTCCGCATCCAAGCACCAGAGGGCAAAACTAAAAATATTGTTTATCCTAAAGCTTTAAATTAAACAAGTGAACGGACAAAATGTTATAATTTTTACAACAATAAAAAACACAGGAATCCTATTTGTAATACTAGCCAAATTTGTACATTACTGCATGGTCTTCTACTTAATAAAGTAGTGTTGATTATGTCTGAAACCTATGGACACCCAAACCACTGGATATAGAAAGCAGTAATCTGGAACAAAAAACATTTTTCAATCTAAATTATTCTTATTGTATCATCATTTTATAGCAAAACCATAATCACCATAATAAAATTAGAACACTACACAAATTATTCAGTTATCCCCCCCCCCTTGTGATGGCCAGTTACTTCCACCCTCAAGAGCATATTTTTACTTCTGGTCCCTTTTCACAAGAGACTTCAGCAAAGAATGGCACAATGTTTTTTCCCCCAATTTAATTTGAGTTAAATTTCTCTACAATAAATAAACACCTACCCCAAGCAACTTTCACTTCCATTCAATTTTTTAAGAATCATTTCATTTATCTCTTGCTTTTCAAAATAGATGAAATTCCAGGTTAGGAAAAAACTTAATACCCCAGAGCAGGAATGGGCAAACTTTTTGGTGGGAGAGCCGCATCACTGGGTTATGAATTATCAAAGAGCTGCATCTTTTAAAATCAAAGAATATTACTGAGAAATTGTCATGCAAGTGTTTATTTTATTTTATTTTTTTATTTTTTTTTTTTTTTTAGAGGCTCTTGCAGGCCACACAGAACAGTGCATATCTAATACAAATAGTTTTTAAACAGCTCTATTTGACTCATAGATGGAACCCTAACAGGTACTACCACTTTGCACTAGAGAACACCTGGAAGTAATGACAATTAGGTGGTACTCCAAATTCTGCAGAGCTTTAGAACCACCAAATACAGTATAGGGTCATATCCAGGACATCCTTTTAGTTGAGTTTTACCCCTCTGCAAAGAATACAGTCAAAATTTCTATATGAATTATTTGGTGAGTAAAACAAAAAAAAAAAAAAAAGAGAGAAAACTATCAATACAAAGAGGAATTAAGATGGAATATCAAAAGCTTGATGCAGTGCATAATGCTATAAAAGAAAAAAAAAAAAAAATCAAACAAAACCTTGGAAGAATATATATACAATTTTCAAACATGTAATCCTTTTATTATAAATATCTATTTCAGTATCTTAGAACTCTTACAAATGCTAACTAAATAACTACAAACACAACTATTTAGAGGGGGGAAAAAAAGTAAAAATTGCCAAATTATACAGAAAAAAAAAGTTATATATTTTATATATTCCCAATATTCAAATTCTATTGTCAAAAGCTTTATGATAATCTACTTTAACCAAGTCAAATATCATGTAAACTAACCAATATATATAAGCAGTCCAAAACTACTCAATAGAATTAAAATTAATATCCTAATAGGAGGTGTAAATTAGTCTGGCAGAAGGCAGGGCTGGTTAATAGAAATGCATTGTGGCACTTTCACCCATTCTAATGTGTGGTGCAAGGGTTGACTTACCCAACTGGGGATTACAAACTTTTTAGTATGTTTAAACCTTTTTGCTGAGAAGTGGGACTTTGTCTCCAAATAAACTTAATTTCTGAAGAAGAATTAAGAATTTACCATTTCATTTAAATTGCATTTATGCTTGAATCACCTAAGCAAATGAAGCTTACAAATGAGTTATTATTTTGAAATGATAAAATTTAATTCAAATGAAATAAATTCTTCAAGGCTAAAACAATTTATCAAAAAGGTCCACCTGCAAAATAACTACATAGGAATATTGAAATTTGAATCACTAGATGCTAATTGTATTACCTCAAAACAAAAATGTTAACTTTAATTGAAAGATTTGGTTCAGTCAAAATTAATTTCAATACTGTTAGGATTGGTTTTATGGTATAGCAACCTTTGTAAGTTATTTAATGCCAAATCATATATATATATATATAAAATATTTGTAATACATTTTGTAGATAACATTTTTAAATGAGCCTGAGCTATTTTTTTTTTTCTCCACACAGTAAAATAGTTTCAAGTATTTTTATCTAGTACAAATAATTCTATTTACTATCAATCATTTGTTTGCACTCAGTTAAATGGTTTCAAGAATTGCGATGTAACAGTAACAATTCAACATCAGTTATTCGTTTGCATACATTTAAATGGATATACATATACAATTTGTTTGCTATTATTTCTACAGTTAAATGGTTTCAATTATTGCTTTCTAACACTAATAATTCTGTTCCATATTGATCATTAGTACACAGTTAAAGGTTCCAAATATTGCTATGTATCACTAACAAATCAATTAGACACAAGTCATTTGTTTACACACAGTTAAATGGTCAAACAGTTATTTCTAACAATTCACTGTTAGCTGGTCTGAGTACTTTAATAAGGCCTATTAATATCAAATATAAAAATTTTAATGCATAGAGTTACTAAATATTATTTCATTAGTTATAAAAAATTTAGACAATATTCATTTTTAGATCAGAAATCCATCGTAAAAAAACAAAAAAAAAAAAAACAACATTTTCAGGTAACAACATTTAAAACATCTTTCTGCATTAATAAAGAGTAATCAAATGTGATGAACAAGGTCTTCCTTTTATGAGCTTTTTGAAAACATGGAATAAATGATTGGATACATTCTATCTAGCATCCTTACATAGCAATTGCTTAATTTAAAATTCAAAAAGCAAAAGATATTTAAGAAATATTTGTAGAGTGGCTGATATTGAAAATTCTGTAGAGGTAATAGATTTCATTCAAGCTGCTAACTTAAGTTAAAATGCACACATATTGAAAAGTTATGGTAGTGCCAAAAACTATTTTTATTGCCAATGTGACAATAACCACACTATAAAGTTTAAAACAGTTACAAGAAATACACTTTAATCTTATACCAATAGTTAAAATGGTACAATCACAACTTCTAAACTGAAGTCGAGGCTTGGACAAAATAGTCAATTTATGATGATAGTCATAATCTATAAAAAACGAAATATTAGTTGCGTATGCATGTATCTTTGTTTAAAAAAAAAAAAAAAAAAAAAAAAAAAAAAAAAAAAATCAATTTTATTATAGACTAAGCAAACTTTAAAAAAACTTTCAAATACATAGCAAACCAACTTACTTTAGACAAATCAACTCCTGTAAGAGCATTTACAGCTGGTGGCAATTGGCTGATAAGGCGAGTAACTTCTCCCGAAATTTTGTCATCACCCAAAATGACAATCTCTTCAGTTTTAGACAGTGGAGCAGCCACTTCAGCAGCAACCTAAATGGAAAAAATTGATAATAGTTATATATTTGAATTTAACTTTCAATGCTTTGAATTCAATTATTCCAAATGTATCAACATAAAAATGGTATTACTCTCAAAGCAAATTACCAATTTGGTATGGGGAAGGTCATTAATTTTGACTTATATAATTTATCATCTTGTTGATTTATTTTTTTAACATTGAAGAATGCTCATTAAAAAAAAAAAAAAAAAAAAAAAAAAGGCAAAGAATTCTAAATTGAACTTTGTCCAAGTTGGTTCTTAATTCTGATTTCATGCCATTTTACCATTAAGAATTTTTGAAAAATCTAAGAATTACAAATTCTCTAAACATGTATATTAATCTAGAAATATAAAAATACACTTAAAGTTTTAAATAAAAGTGGTTATGAATTATAATCTATACATCCTAGTTAAAAGAGAAAAAGGGATAGGAGAAAAAAAAAAAAAATTCCAGGTGTGCCATGAGTATATTCATTGAAACATGAATACAATTTTTATCGTTTTCTGTTTAATTGCTTTTGCTTTTTTTTAAAAGAATTACTTGTGGGCATACAAGCTTTTTCGAAAATAAATGTATTGAATTAGTAAAGCTACAAAAATGGTATGAAAACTGAACAATATATTTAGAATCAACAGTAAGAGAAAATAGGACAAGAAAGGAGAAAACATCCTGATATATTTTGTCTATGCAAAAAAAGAGAGGAAAGTGAGAATTAATTTTTAATTTAAATGATATCTAAAATCACTTAACAACATATTACTTGCATTAAAAAAAAAGAAAAAAAAAAAAGATTGTCTTCAAGTGGATATTCATTTGGCTACAAAATGAGTTATTTCTACCCAATTTAGCAATTTCATTCAATATTATTATACAGTATCATGAATAAATAGGTATACGCTACTATTTTTCTTTCAATAAGAAGTTAGCTATCTTCTAAACCAAAGATACAGTATTATTATCTCTAGTGGAACATACAAAACTAATAAAGAAGTCCACCTCTTACATGTGGTATTTTATTTTTGGTTACAGTGCTACAATTTTATTTTGGTTATAATTTCAATTTTTTTGAGTGTATAATATTACACTAGAAATAATAAAATCCTGGTATTTTTAGTTTAGAAGAAAATTAAATTTTTATATAAGAAAAAAAAAAAAAAAAAAAGAATTAGAACATTTATGGGCAATACATGTAATGGATGCATGAATCCAAAATAGATAGTATAATTATTTATCACAATTGAAAGATCAACCAAAACTGATTTAAGTTTTGTGAATATATAATCAAATGCAATAGAGAAGCATCTCAAGTAGCGGAAAAAGAAAACCTATAGAAATATTTGATTTTTAATTTACATTACATTTGATCTAGCCTTTAATTTTTCCTAAGTTTACACACACACACACACACACATATATATATCTCCACAAATTGAGGAAAAAAAGGGATTTCTTTATTTACCTTAGGTAAGGTTTCAAGCATGAGATTTAACATAGCAGCCTTTCCATATTGTTTATAGGCATCTGATTTAAGAACCATCTCTTCAGCTTCAGCATTACCAACAGCTTCAATGGCTGTAGCCTCAGCAGCTCCAATCAGTTTGATCTTTTCTGCTTCAGCCATGGCAGCCATCACTGTTTGTGTTCTAAAAAGGGAAAAAAGTTTGTTTTTAGGTTTTGTAATTCTATCTTAAAAAAATAACACATTTCAGTTAAGCAATGCATCAGATAATTGTTAAGACAGGTGATAATAAAAATAAATAAAACAAACTTTTGAGCAAAAACTATCAAAATAAGACAAAATTTTGTTTAACCAACAATTTATAACAGCTTTTCTCGGTACAAACAAACTATAAAATTTGTTTTATTTTGCCTTGATATTTTTCAGAACCACTAGGAAAGATAAGCTCATAGAAAAGCTTAGTAACCAAAGTTTGAGGTTAAAGCAAATTAATAGAAAATTGGTTGCAATATTCACCTGAAAAATGGAGGAACTTTCAATTTCAAGCATATTACACAATGTGCTTAACTGCAGTCCAAAATGAAAACTTGTAACAAATTAGGATTCCTTTAATGACTGCACATATTGAATGAATGAATGAATGAATTCATTTAATCATTGATATTATTTGTTAAAAAAAATAAATAGATGAAATAATAAAAAAAATTTTTTTAAATAAAATAAAATAAAAAAAAAAAAAAAAAAAAAACAGGGATGAATTGAAAGGTATAAGTTTTCTTTCTTTTTTGAGTAAGGAGTTTTTGTTGTCTTTTTTTCAATTAACCCATTTATTGATACTTGAAAAAACCCAAATGATTTTTTCAGATAATCTAAGAATCCAATAAAATGTGAATTCTTATTAGTCACAACCTGTACATTACTGAGAAATTCCATTGTTAAACACCACTCTGAGCAAAAGAGAGAGAGAGAGAGAGAAAAAAAAGATAGAGCAAGCAAGAGTAACTAAGTGGACTACACTACTTAATATCTCACTAACTTTCTATCCTTTGTTTTCTCTCTTCGGTGTTCTTTATTTTAATTTTTTTCTCCTAAAATAATCTTATTTTGTTTTCTTTTTTTTTTTTTTCATTTGAGCAATTTGAAAGGATTCCATTCAACTAATACTTTTATATTAATTTGCCAACATGACTAATGCCACAATCTTGAATCCATAGACAGGCAGAAGAGGAAATATAAAAATCTATAGACAGGCAGAAGAGCGAGTACACTTGTAAATTCCAGTATTTGTAACAGAAACTATAGTAGAAATCTTATAACGATATGAAACTTTGGTGGTGTGGGATAGAACAGCATTTAGAGCTAAACAACAACCCATTCCATGGAATGGGCTGTTTTACCTATAGATGTAAATTAAACCGATTTCAAATCTCATCCGAGATCAGTTCTGAAGTAGAGGAAGTAAATTATTACAACTTCCAATACTGAAATGGGTTAACCAATACGAACAATTATACAATCCAGTCAGTTACAGTGTATGACTTCAATTAACCAATTCAAAACAATACAACCTCATGGCATAATACCATAAGTGTATCTAAAAACTTTAAGAACTCACAAGTATACAATGAAGGTAGAGACCAAAACATTACCTTTGTCCTTCAGCCAACATTTCGACTTTGTATGCTTGGGCTTCAGCAGGCTGTTTCACTGTTGCCACCAATTCTTTCTCTTTCCTCAAAACTTCTTTCTCTTCAATATCAATCTGTTTTCTGCGCTCTACAACATCAATCTCTATCTCCTCAGTACGGATCTTCTGTTTTTCTTTGGCACCTTGAAGTTCATAAGCTAGCTCAGATTCTGCTTTCTGAAATATCAAAAAGGAACCTGAAGTTTACTTTTTCTTTTAAGATAATTTAGAATTAACAAAATTGAAATTTACTAAGTGAAACTATTCACTACTAGTTAAAGGTGTGCATTAGAATGAGGGGAAAAAATTCCAAAACCCTGTTTTGATTTAAGTAATTCTTGGATTTTCAGACATTTTAGATTTATCTTGAAATATACTGGTTATAGTTTTTAAGGCTAAAAATATAAATTATGCATAAAATTGTTGATCACATTACAACTAAGAGTAAGATAATGTTAAATCCTAGTTTAATGATTTTGACAAAATTTACAGTGAAAGTTCATCAACAGCATGTTGTTTTCAAAGAGGAAAAAAAAGAAAGTAGAGCCATATGCTGGTCTCTGAGAAAATAAAGTTGATGCTTCATACTAACAATTTAAAAAAAAAAAATTTTTATTACATAACAGCATTCTTGTGTTCTATTTTTTTTTTTTTGCAGGATTATTTTTGTTACCAATTGTTACTGCTACTCTTTTCTCATGTTCTCATCAATGTGAACTATTATGAAAATCAGTTTCAACTCAATGAGCATCAAGTGTAATTGCCAAGCGCATTTTTTAATGTTAAGCATTGTTCTAAGCTTTAAATGAAAAGCACTCCAGTGTGATGTCTTAACTTCATGAATTCTAATTCAAATACACCACACAAGCCAGAAGAAATAACATTTTAAGAACATTAAAAAATGAGGAGTCCAAATAAGCTTTTCAGTAACAGTTGCATTCCCACCAAATTACTTTTGATTTGTTCAGTGTCCATTTACTATTCCATGTCTCTAATATTTTTAAGGTGTACATATACATCAAGAAATGAAAGGTAATTTCCAGTCATCTTACATTTACACAAGGAATATCTGTAATGCTAGATGTCATACATAGTTCAGTCTATGAATCCCATAATTGAATCAACCTGTGGATTGGGAGGGGGTTTTAAAAAAAAAAAAAAAAAAGAAGAAAGAAAGAAAGAGGATAGAATCTGGTAAGAATAACATTCTTGACATATGAGGGTGAATAATGGCCATCTCATTGGCTGGGAATAGAGAAGAGTTAAGTGACAAGAAGTCTACAGGATTAGAGATTTAAGAACAGAATTACTGGACACTTTCTATCTGAACTATAAGTTTCTGGATGGGTCATTCTATAATAGACATTTTGTCGAGACATTTTCCCCTTTATCCTAAATTGCACTCTCCAATATGTATTGACTCTGTAACTAGTATATCATCCATATGGGTTTCTAAAACTTTGGACAGTTTCAACTCAGAATGTTATTGTTGTCTAAGTGAGATGTTGGAGACATATTCCTTCCACCATCTGTTCCAAAATTTTTCAGACAAGTATTGAACTCCAGAACTGTTTAATGGATGCCTTTAGTAAATTTATCAGGTGGAGATAGTGGGATGAAGGATTTAATCATTATTAGTGATTGGGTGTTCGGGGCTTCATGCTTGTGGGGGGTGGTTAACATTGTTCACAATCGACATGTCTTCTTAAAGGAACGTTCATAAGGACATGTCTGCCAACCTTCTGGCACTGCGCACTTAAACTGCCCTGTTCAGATCTGTCTTCCCCATATACTTCCTGCAGGACTTTAGTCTGGTGTGTTCATACTGATATAACATTACTTCTCTGCTAGATAGGCAACAACTATCTTCTCCACTTCTTTTAGGCTCTTCCCAATTTATTTTTTTGCTCTTACAAAATAAGCTCCCTTATCTGACTGTACATACCTAACTATTAATATGAATGGCAATGAAATATTGTAAAATGTTGATGAATGCATCAGTCTTGTCTACTATTGTCTCTATATGGACTGCTCAAGAATACAGACATGTAAAAAGAAGCCATATTGTTTATGTTCCTTGTGATCCTACTTGGAATAAAATAGACCAAAGCAATCCATACCACAATAAGCAAATGACAGTGAAGGATCAATGCGAGAATTGGGACAATTATTATTGTCATTCTAGCAGTCTGCAAGCTCTTCTACAGATGACACACTGTCTTATGTGCTAGGCTACTGCCCTAATTAAACCAAGAACCCAATAACCACCAGCCCTTAGTTCATTCTATGTCTGTCCTCTATTTTGGTATTGTTTTTTCGTGACAGTGTGTAAAGATGAGATGTATGATATGATAGTTTCATGGCATATCAACTATTATAGGTTATTTAATGCCAAATCCTCTTTATACATATATATCAATATATGATTTGTAAACACATTTTGTAGATAACATTTTTAAATGAACACAAGTTCATTTTTTTGCACACAAAAGGTTTCAATTATTTCTATCTAATATGAATAATTCTATTTACTATTAATCATTTGTTTGCACAGTTAAATGGTTTCAAGTACTGCAATGTAACAATTTAACATCAGTCATTTGTTGGCACACATTTACATATGATTTCTAAGTGAATAGTATGTAAGAAATTTCATTTTTAAATGAGTTAAAACCAATTTATTTGCACACTAGTATTGTTGTTGATTGGGTTTTATGGTATATCAACCAATGTAGGTTATTTAATGCTAAATCCTCTGTACACATATTAAATATATGATTTGCAAAAACATTTTGTAGATAACATTTTTAAATGAGCCGGAGCTCATTTTTGTATTGCATAGTTAAAGGGTTTCAAGCATTTCTATCTAACACGAATAATTTTATTTACTATTATTTTTTGCACACAGTTAAATCGACGTACATACACAATTTGTAAGTAAATAGTTTATTGGTAATTTCATTTTTAAATGGGTTAGAATTAATTTGTTTGGACTTGAGTATTGCTATTGCTTCTGCACAGTTAAATGGTATCAATTAATGCTAACTAATAACTATTCAATATTAATCATTTGTTTACTCATTATAAAGTGGCTACAAGTATTGCTATTTAACACTAATGTATTGAATATAATTCTTTGCACACAGTTAAAGATTCCAAGTATTGCTATGTAATACCAATAATTCAATTTAGGCACACAGTTACAGAGTTTGACTATGTGCTATTTAACACTAACAATTCTATTCAACATTATTCATTTGTTTGCACACAGTTAAATGGCTCCAAATATTGCTATGTATCATGATTCAACTGAACATCAGTCATTCACTTACATACAATTAAATAGTCAAACAGTTCTATTTCTAACAATTGGATTAAACATTAAGCACGTCATTTGTTTGCACACATTTTCAATGTCAAACAGTTCTATTTGACCTATAGATAGGACCCTATCAGGTGTTACCACTCCAGGTCAGAATGGACCTGGGAGCAATGGCAATGAAGAGGTACTCCATATCCCCTGAAGATCCAAGGGTGGAGCCTCACCATCAGATTGTTTAGCATCATATCCAGAAAACTCATGGAGGGGGGGAGTTTTACCCCTCTGCAGAGATGCAGTTGGTGTATTTTACAGCCCCAGCTGACTGGGCTATATTTAGAGTCAATCTAAAAGTACTATATCAATTATACCATCCAATTCTTCCATCAGTGACAGAAACTACTGCCACAGTAAGTTCTAACCTTGGAATGATGACCAGTTTCATTGGTACAACTCTGGCCTTACTCATAATTAGGGTGCAGAATACCTCATCTTCATCTATTATTCTAATGTATGAACACTGGCTATAAGCTTAGCTGCTGGTATCTGAGATTATGAGATTGTCATTTACATAGAATTTCTTCTGAATGAAGCTAGCAATGGCTGGGTTCTTCTCATGTTGACAGGCAAGATGATTTATGCCATAATAATAGGTACAGCCTGGAGAGGATGAGGCTCCAAACAGGTGAACCTTTACATGATATTCTTTGGGTTCTGTACCTGAGTCTCCATCCTCCCACTACAGGAAGAACATTTTCCCCCACATTGCACACGATTGCTATTGGTGTTCCCAGAATTAGCACAATACTCCAATCAGCCCATTTGTGAGGTCTGGCCCTGTAAGCAAAATAGTTCCGTGACTAACTTTTCACAATTGTATCTCTCCATCATAGTGAAAAGCTTCAGTTTTACTGGCTCAATTTCTGCTTTTAATCCTTCACACTCTTAGTTAGCAAATGTATGACTGCTCTGGGTGTTGAATGAGGAATATACTAGGGTTTTGAAAACAGAAGGTGACGAGATCTATACTGGAAGTATCACTGAAGTTCTCCCATTCACAGAGCACAAAATAAAGAGGTATTTTCTTCAGTTGCTGAGATGCATTTTTCCGGAGACTTGTTTGCTAAAGGATGGTCTTTATTAAGTGATGTTGGGTGTGGCTTTTTGTATATACTGCAAACAGCTTTAGTTTTGCAATCCTGGGAGTTATGTCTTTCCTTAGGCATACAAAAAATCTGTTCCTCAGCACAAATTTTCTCCTCTATTCCAGACTTTTCTGTTAATTTCTAGCATTTTTGTATGGAGTGATTTTCTCCCTAACACATACTTTGAGTTGTAATTAAAAGTATGTGTTTCATTTTATAGGGATCAGATTGAAATGTTGCATTTGGACTTTCTACATTAGTGTTGAAGGATTTGCCTTATGGATGCTTTACCCCTCTAAATGCTTTTTCTTCAAAAAGGTCTTAAGCAATAATGACACTAGGTTGCATGGTATATGTGCTTCTCTTGATTAATGAAGCAAAATCTCAAAAGTCTGGATAACCTTTGGCTTGTTGTAGCTGTTCTGACAAATCCCATTCTACATGGATGGTATCCAGTCAGGAAGTTTGATTAACATTATCTTAAGTTATTCATGATCTGCAGACCCTTGATGTGAGGAACAGCATTAATGCATGGCAGCAAGAAGTTACTAAACTCTCTGAGGATAGTGTACTCCTTTGCACCAATCCTGGGCAACGTTAAAATTTTGTCTGAAGGAACATTGTAATATGAAGGAGTGATCATATCTTGTGCTAAGCTTCTTCATCCCTTCAATAGAAGCAGCTTTCTTGGACAGATTTGGCCTCTATCAATATACCTTTGCAGATAGAACAGTATCCACAGGATTTGAGCATTGTTCTATTATGGCCTTAAAGCTTATGCTTTTCTTGGTGATCTTTAAAAGATCAGAAAACATGGTTATTTCCAGAGCTGGGAGTCCGGAAAGGGACAGATTCCTGTAATGCCTGTACCAAAGAAGCTTCACTTTTGTTATTTACTCTTGGACCATTATGGAATGTAATGATAACTTATAATCCTTCCCTTCCCTGCACATAGAACTATGTCATTCTTTTTGTTAGATTCCTTGTCTTCATATACTCTCAGTCTGGCTTCCATAATTTCTAAGTCTTTTTGACTAACTATTTCAGTTGCAGATGCTGAGCATCAATGGTGACTTGTAGCTTAATTTCTGCTCGTTTTACACCTAACTCTGCTCTTTTAGCTGCAATGCTAGACACCTTTGAAGACTGGAGTGTTGGTTGTGTACTAAGACTCTGGATCCATATATAAACTTTACATATTTACAGTCCAGCAGTATTTGTAGCCTTGATCTTTCTGCTTTTGCATCAAACTCTTCTCCATCCTCTGAGAGGTGTAGTTGTATCAACTTCATTAGATCCATCATTACAGCTGTGTTTATATTGATCTTTTGATGTATCAGCTAGTTTGGCATTGCCTGGGAGTGCAGATCATTGTACAACACCTCTAAAGGAGACTCAAATTTCTCTATATAACTTATAGGTCATTCTTTGTGTATTCACACTTAAATGCAGTTATGAGCCGCTTTTCCATTTTTGTTGACTTGTTTCCACATTAAGTGTCTTTCACAAGATGTTTTTCTGGTCCCAACCAACTTTGATGCAGTTGCAACATTCACTTTTTGTGTTAGAATTCAAGACTGACACACTTGATGGTAAGTCAGTCTGGTTGGGTAGCTTTCCAAAAATCTACTCAGTAGACATTTTTAAAATTTTACAACCAATGAGAAAATTTACAAATAAAGATGATAATATATAATAACTTTGGAATAAATCTACAAAAAATTTTTTTTACTGTTTTGTTTTTTGAAGTCTTGATACAATGGACTGAGTTTTCATTGATACAGTAGTTGGATGGATTTAGGTGATGACTTACATCTGTAACTGCAGATTGGTCTTGCTAGGAAAATAAAGTTAACACATACTGATGTTTATAATTTTTCTTATTCAGTTAACATATGAAAAACATGATGCTTAATAGTCTTTGTCGAATTAACATGAGCAAGAGTGAACTCTTAAAATCCTATTCTGAGCTGTAACCTAAGGTCCTATGGGTTCACCATTCCTGTGTTGTCAATCAGATTTTTTTTGCTTTTTTTGTCATGTCATTTTCCTTACCCCTTGTGGTTTTTTTTTTTTCACTTTTCCTTCCTCCTGCTGCTTTCTTTCCACCTCCTCCTGCTGTTTTTCTCTGGCCTTCTCTAGCTACTTTCTTTCCGCTTTCTTCTGCTTTCCTTTCTCTTCCTGGACTCTTACTCTTATTGTCACTTTTTTTTGTCACTCACTAATTGCTTTTATCTCACAGAATGACCAGTGGGTACCTTTTTATATTTGCCCAGAAGGAATCTATGAGGTGGTTGTCAAACCAACATCCGGGGAATTTAAATTTTACCCCAACACCACTCTTTTTGTTGATCACATTTGTACGAGATGTGTGAAAGGAGAATAAAACAAGATTTTTTACCCCTCAGTAGAGTGGTCATTTTGCTAGTTAACTGGACAGATGTATTTATTTCACAAACTCAAATTAATGCATTAAGTTTACAAAGCCAGAAATATGCTGATTGTAAGCAACAACTCAGAAGGCAATTTGTTGCAACCAACTACCATACCCTTCCCCAACCAGTTGGTAGAAGAAATCCGACATTTCTATAAGAAACCACTTCTTGCCTCTGGCTTTCTTATCAGTTATAGCCTGCCAGCAAGTACCATTTGACCACACTCACAGTTACAACATGTCAGTAAGTACTTTTTTGACCATACTATTAGCTGCTGCTCTTTTTCCTTGCTCTTGAACGTAATTGCTATGAAAATCAGTTTCAAATCGACGAGCGTCAACCAAAATTCACTCAGCGTTTTTTCACCATTAACTGTTGTTCTAAGCTTTAAATGACAAGCCCTTCACTGTGATCTCTACATTTCATGAAATCAAGGAATTCTCATAGTAGCAAGATTCAAATACACCACACAAGCCACAAGAAATAACATTTCAAGAATAATAAACAATGATTAGTCCAAATTGGCTTTTCAGCAATAATTACAATAAGTTGGGAAAAAAAATAGAGCATAATGTTGCTAATCTACAAACTACTATCCTGCAAAATATATACACTCAATACTTTTTTTTCTAATGAAGAATGTGTCATATCTTGCTGGAAGAAAGGCAAGTTATCAGAAACTTCCTTTTCTAATAATAGTTTATCTAATATACCTACCTAAGGCTGTAAGTTCCAGACACTTATTTCTCCTGATCTTTGAATTAAACTAAATAAAAAAAGAACACTTAAGTAGGGCCAATTTTAAGACCATTCAGAAAATAAAATTATCTTCACCTTTGCATTGACTTCCATATCAAAACTAGCTTTCTGCATCTGAAACATTCTGGTTGCATCAGCAATTTTAGCATCGGCAGCATATTTTGAATCCATTCGAACTTTTTCACATTCTGCTTCCTGAAAAATAAAATATTCATGAATCACAGAATCATGATTTCTCATTTAATTTTTTTATTGTAAAAAGAAAAAAAATTACAATCATGTAGAATATCAACAATATTATTTATTCTTCAATCATAGATTTTGACACACTATTAAGAGAAAAAAAGAAAAAAAACAAAAAAAAGAGAGATACCATTAATATCTACAAATTTAAAAACATCAACAATATTGTTACATTTGGAACATTTTAATAACAGAGTGGCATTTTTATTGTATGAGTGTACACATAGACATAACTATAGTATATTTCTGCATTATTATTTAGAATTAGGTACAATCGTTTAAACATCCTGTCTATTGAAATAACCACAAGAAAAAGAAAATTTAGTGTGAGTTACTAATAAAGTCTTGAGGAGCCATGTAAATTCATGTGTTACACATATATGCACTAGTTACAAAGTACTCACCCTTATAACAGCATCTCTGAGAGCTTCTGCAACTCCAATATCAGCATCTCTTTTAACATTTGCTGTTTGTGTTCGTCCCAAAGATGAAAGATACTCTACTTGATCATAAATATCTTTGATTGTAAAGCTTAGGATCTCAATACCCATCCTGCCAACATCTGGTGCTGCGACTTCTCGTACCAACTGAGCAAACTGGTCTCTGTCTTGGTAGACAGCCTCAACACTCAATGTACCTGAAAAAGACAAAAAAATTCAGCTATAAAACAAAATAAGACATAAAAGTAATTAGTTTGGTTGTTTAATGGTATATCAACCTTAGTGGATTATTTAAAGCCAAACCCATCCTTGTAAAAGAATGGTAGTGGAACTATTTAACCCATGGCAGAGAGAGGGGGGGATAAGGAAGGATTCATTCAGTTCCCAAGAGTATTAATCCAAAAGTGAACATAATGTGACTGGAGTTCAAACTTGCTTACTATGATGTTACAGTTCAACATATTATCTACTACATCACAAGGACTCCCTCTCATAAATGTAATAAGTCAAATGTACAAATTAGAAATAAGGAATAAGCTATTGGCAAGCTTCTTGCAGATAGCTTATTTCTAATCAACACTTTACTTATAGACTGACAGTCTGATTGTTTGTTGGGTTTTATAACATATCAGCCTTTGTAGGTTATTTAACACCAAATCCATTTTTATGTAAATAATCTGTTCTATTGAAAACAATTCAGTTTAGCATAAGTACACAGTTTAGTTGTCAAAAACATTTCCATTTCAAACTATTCAAGCAGTTATATGTAACAATTCAGTTAAGTATAAATACAGTTTTAATGTCGAAAAACAGTTCTATTTCAAATAATTCAGTTAAGCATAAGCACGCAGTTTAAATGTAAGTACGGTTTAATTGTCAAAAACATTTCTATTTCAAGCTATTCAGTTTACTCAAACAATTCATTTTAGCATAAGTATGCTATAAGTTCTATTTAACCCATAGATAGGGCCCTATCAGGTGCTACCACTCCGGGCCAGAGTGGACCAGGAAGCGATGGCAATGAAGGGGTATTCCGCATTCCCCAAGCGCCAGCACTGCTGGAACCTCACCATCAGATTGCTTAGTGTCCTATCCAGGACACTCTGCAGAGGTACAGTCAGTGTATTTTACAGCCCCAGCTGACTGGGCAATACACAGAGTTAAATGTCAAACAGTTTTATTTCAGATAATTCAGTTCAGCATAAGTAAACAGTTTAGACGTCAAAAACAGTTCTATTTCGAGCAATTTAGTTCAGCACTAGTACGCAGTTCCAATGTCAAAACAGTTCTATTTTAAACAATTCAGTTTAGTATAAATATGCAGTTTAAATGCAAAAATCTGTATAGTGAAAGAAGCACGGTTTAGTTCTATTTAACCCATAGATAGGACCCTTATCAGGTGCTACCACTCCGGGCCAGAGTGGACCTGAGAGCGATAGCAATGAAAGTGTACTCTGCATTCCCCAAAGCTCCAGCATTGCGAGGAACCTCACCATCAGATTGTTTAGTGTCATATCCAGGACACTCGTTGTGGGGGGTCTTACCCCTCTGCAGAGAAGCAGTCGGTGTATTCTACAGCCCCAGCCGACTTGGCAACTGACAGTCTGAGTAGTTGTCATCAAATATAGAAAAACAAAACAGTTGAACATAAAAGTGGCAGTCTCTAGTAATAAGTCTTAAATACATAATACAAAAGAAAATTCGCATGAACCATAAATGAATAATCAGAAGGATAGTCATAATTACAAATTGAATACAGGTTCTAGTTTAAGATAATTACATTTTATGTTACAAAGATATGTTGGTTGGTATTTAATGGCATATCAACCCTTGTAGGTTACTTAATGCCAATTTAAACACATGATTTCTAAGTAAGTCGTTTGTAGAGAAATATTTTTGTTTTAAATGAATTGTTAGACAAATTTTGCTTCACAGGAGTATGTTTCATAGATGTATTTTTTCTAATATATATATATATATATATATATATATATATATATATATATACACACACACACACAATTGAGGTTAATAATTATGTTATTAATTTCAATATCCATACTTTTTACACTATAGAATCTATTTAGAGTTTTGACTGATCCCTGAGAGTTACATAGTTTTTGTTTTTATGGTCTTCTTTATCAATTTCTTTTGAGGATTTTATTCTTGATGTTGGGGGGTTCTGGATTGAGATGATAAAGAGTTTGATGTTTTCAGTCATTTTTGTTAAGTGGTTGGTTGGGTAGGATTTATTTTGAACTGGAGAGTAAGGTTCCAGTTTGGCTGGGGTAGTTAGAATATTTTGGTTCTTCGTTGTTTGCTTTGAATTTGTGATATGGGTTTTTCCAGAGATATCTATTTTGGGAAATAGTGGGCAAATCAGTGCCATCTTTTAATAATACTTGTTTTAGAGATTTGGAGTTTTCCAGTGATATTTTTGGTAGTGTTATGGGCATTTGTTATGGGTTCTTTTTGTTTAACTTGTGTTTCTGTTTGACAGATTTCAATTGAATGTAATTTAACTGTTCTTGAAATTTTGGCTAATCGTTTGGTCCTAGTTGCGTCAATTTTTTTTTTTTTTTTTTTTTTTTTTTTTTTTTTTTTTAATGAGAGCTCAGTATTTATCTGATTGATTGTTGCAATTGCCAATTTGACTCCCTTTCTGTGCTACATTGGCACAAGTGTTAATGGTCATATAAGATTCCACTATTTTCCTTGCTTCTAGAAATGTTATATTTCTTCTACATTTCACCTTCATGATTTCCATTCTTTTTATAAATATTGCAAGTTCTTGAAAATGAAGGATGGTTCTTTTAACAGAGTGAACATTTGATTTCATTGGGACAATCGTATGGTGTGGGTTTTTTGAGGCCAAACCGGCCAGATATCAATACTAAGCTTTTTATGCAGGTAAGTTTTGCATTTCAAGTTGAAAGTTTTTACTTAGATTAGGTTCTTGGCAGGTTTTTTTTTTGTCATCTCCCTCTACAAGTAGATTACTGCTCCTAATTTTTTCTCACAGTTCAAGAGTTTGCTCTGCTGGAGATTATTTTCTTAATCAAGTTTCCTCAAGTGATTCAATTACAATAAATCCTGGAAATTCTGTTATTTCATTTTCTGAATCAGATTCAGAGAGGCTTTGTTTGGGTGTTGTGATAAATTTTTTTTTTTTTTTTTTTTTTAATAGAATCATTGGTTCTGCACTCTAGAGTTCAAGTTTTGTTGTGAATTTACCAAGTTGGTTGGTTGGGTTTTATGGCATATCAACCTTTCTAGGTTATTTAATGCCAAATCTATTTTTATTCAAATAATCAGTTCTATTTCAAACAATTAAGTTTAGCATGAGTACACAGTTTGTCAAAAACATTTCTATTTCAAACTATTCAGTCTATTCAAATGGTTCTAGTTCAACTAATTCAGTTTAGCATAAGTACAGATTTTGTTTACACACAGTTAAATGTCAAAACAGTTCTATATATAACAAATCTGTTTAGTGTAAGTACAGTTTCAATGTTAAAAAACAGTTCTATTTCAAATAATTCAGTTTAGCATAAGCACGCAGCTCAAATGTAAGTACAATTTAATTGTCAAAAACATTTCTATTTGAAGCTATTCAGTTTAGTCAAACAACATAGTTTAGCATAAGCATGCTGTTAGTTCTATTTAACCCATAGATAGGACCCTATCAGGTGCTACCACTCCGAGCCAGAGCAGACCTGGGAGCAATGGCAATGAAGGGGTGCTCCATATCCCTCAAAGCCCCAGTATTACTGGAACCTCACCATCAGATTGTTTAGTGTCATATCCAGGACACTCATAGGGGAGTCTTACCCCCTCTGCAGAGAAGCAGTCAGTGTATTCTACGTGCCCAACTGACTGGGCAACCAAGTGGGATAAGCTTTGATTGAGATGGAAATATATTGGTCAGTATACTAGCGTTAAGGGGATTTTGAGACCCTATTAATTTCAGTACCCAAAACTTAGTTGAGCAGAGGTCAAAGTCTCATTTCTCTTGATGTGATTGACCCTCAGCAACCACCTTCTATCACTTTTAAGATAAGGATTGGATGTTTGTTTGCCAAAAAAAAACAATGTGAAGAATACAGTCAAGACTTAATCATATTGATGCTAGGACTTGACATGACCAGCCGATTAATTGGATTAGGCTTCTCCCTTGCCAGTCTAGCCCAAATAAGGACTTGAGTGGAGTGTTGCAGATCATGTGACTAATTGGCATCAGTTACCAGAATCCTATCAAGCATTACAGATCACCACCCACAGCCAATAAGTGCAGACAGAGTATTCTACAGCCCCATCCAACAGGGTGAGATTAACAGAAATAAGCTTTTAAAAAGAGGGGAAGACAAATTTAAGATAAGCCTGTATATCATTAACTGAGAAGTGTCAAATAAAAAGATATACACTCACAATATGAGGGTAGAATAAATGTCAGAAAACAATGCAGAGCTATCTCAATAAGATTGTAAATCAATTGAAAGGGACCTATAGTCAGGAGTTGCCCCACGGTACTCAGGATTCCTTATCAATACAGGTTAATAGTTTTAAAATTAGCTGGTTGGACTAACTACATAAAGACACTTTAAACTTTTTGATGCTATCATCAATCCATATAATTCAAATTAACATCACTTAGTTAACAATTCATTATTGTGTGCACTTTAGAAATTCTCTTCTCATTTACACTCAGTATAATGTGTCACCTTGTCAGTTAATTCAAATCTTATATTAATGAATTAAATGCTTTGTCAATGGAAAATTGCAATCACAAAGGATTATACAAAGTGGTTGCAGCTTGAATGGCATTCCCATGATATGATAGAAAACTAAAAATGTCTGGTGCCATCGCACTCTGGGTTAGTGGTAATGCTTTGGCACTGAAAACATACCTGACCTCAGGGTCATCAGCAGATGATGGTTTTGTTGGCAGCACAGATGTTTGTTATCTGGCAGCATCAGCAGCATAAGTATATGTGACACTATGGATCTTGGGCGAGTTAGACCAATGGTATATGGATGTGTTTGTGGCAAAATTAACTGATTGTAATGTAACAGGGTTTAACTTGCTTCTGAGAATATCGTAGTTATAATTTTCTTCACAACTGTCTGGATTAGGTTAATGTGAAAAATCAGATTTCTATAGTTTTCTCAGAACAGGCTGATTGTCAAGAGGACCAAGTGTGACCTCAAAACATGTTGGGACTTCAAAGTTGGCTAAAGGTAAGAGCCAGATAGAATATTGCTTTGAGTGAGTAAGTCTACGGGAAATTACTCTTAAACTTGATTTGAACAATAGCCAATTTGTGATGTATTTTCAGTGTGGGAATAGATTTGGATTATATCTATACACACACAGTATACTGTTACTTTTACATCACAATTTATATAGAGTTTGGACAGTGGAGAGAATGAATAAACTCATATTGAGAGAGCACACACACAAATTTAGTAACAGTCAGCCAGGAGAAAACCAACACAAAAACCAAGCTTATTAGTTAGGGAAACACCCATTTCCTTGGCCAATAAGAATCACAACACTTTTTGAATATCAAGCTAGACAGTTGACAAATGAAACTGTACCTTTGGGACAGTTTCAAATTGTAAACACTCCGTCATGTGAACAGCTGTGTAGAAAGTGAAATTTCACACAGGGTTCAAAATGAGTTATGCGTTCATCAAAAATATGTGTTTGGAGTGGAGTGAGGTGACTTTATACATACATATCCATATAGGGGCCCTAGACATATCTCCTTTGTGAGAGTGAGAGAAAGTAGACTCTGGTGAGAAAAGATATTCATTCTCTTCTTCCAGTCTAAGTGGAGAGGATCCGATAAGCAAGAAGACCGCTCAAGCTGTGACTTAAAAGCTAAATTTTATTGTCACACAATCTGGCAACATCTTCATTTTCAGTCTTAGGGAAAGATTTACCACTACATATATATAGGTATAGTCAGTTGGTTAGGGCAGTTGTGAGTGATTTGGTGGGAGTAAGTTTGTTGGCAGAAACCAAAGAGACAAGTTAGATGTGGAAGAAGAAGGAAGTTTGTTAGTAGCAACCAGACATAGCAGTGGCAAGTTAGAATTCACATTGCACACACTGGGAGAAGAGCTGGAGAATGGTCCCAATGTGACACACCCATTTCCATCTTTGAGTAAGTCCAGTCCCTCAAACCTTGCATTATCTATTTCTTCACCCTTGTGACACTGCCACTTCCTGAGCATATGCATCTGTAGAGTAACAGTGTGGGATTCTGACATCGCAGCACAGCAGAATATGCAGCAGTGCACAAAGCATCAATCAATATGAGTAGATGCATGAGTAGCAGACAAATCAGTTGCATCACAATTGGTGCCACAATTAAAAGGATTCAACCCTGGAATGTGTTCCTATGATCTGCACACCTGCAGAAGGGGTAAAAAGACAAGGCCATACTAAGGAAGAGAGGGGGGGAAGCAGCAAACACACATGATGTAAAAGGGGAGGAAAAGAAACAAAAGAGAAAGGACAATAAATACATGAGAAAGATGGATCAACATGCACACACCACTCATAAGTTGGCAACCTTAGTCAAGGATGACCCGAAGGCTCCCTTTACAATAGTTACTACACCAAGGTGTAAGGGAGGGTGCTACTCCATTTCCTGGATTGCTCCAATTTACCTTATAATGCTGAGTGTTAAGCAAGGCAGGATCTCCCAGACCATTGGTGAACAGTCTACGCAAGTGGTGGGGGATATTAGTGGAAGAGGAGGAAGATGAAGGAAATGTGTGTTCATACATATGCTTATATATGTCGGCATAGGTGCATGTGTGTCAAGAGAAAAAAATAATACCCTCACATATTAAAGGAACATTTAAGAAAATTGTTTTTTTTTAATTTAGTATTAAAAGAGTGGGGTACTTGTAAAAAGAACTTACATGAGGTAAGCCTTTTAAATCACTCACCCATTCTTTGCACTCAGCAATAAAGGGAAAAGGCAAATGCTGATATTGTATTTATATAACATATGACCAAACTATTTCAATTTTTTCTTGATAATTTCAATGATTTTATTTGCTATTCAAAAGGCACTCCTTATATCATCCATTTTGATGCGATTCATGCAAGAAACTCACTTTTAGTCCTGAAGCAATTGTTCTCATATTCAGTTTTGTTTTACTCTGTCCAAGTTTCTCCAGTATATATAGACTATAGTGAATAGTGTAGACAAATCTTAATTGCCCTTTGAAAGATCTTGTTTCTATAGCTCTATATTGAACCATCCTTGTTATATCAGATGAGCCTCCTGGTAAGATAGATCCCAAAAATATGGTAATAAGGAAAATATATAACCATATAATGTTCATTTTAAAATTTCTATTTCAGGTCTAGTATCAATTAAAAGATAAAAATATAAGATATTCTTTTGAGATAAAGTTACAGGGCACACAAGTCATCAATCTGACCAAGCTATCCTGAGATGGGTACTAAATGGGATGACAGATCACCGGTCCAATCAGCCTCCTGTTATTGAGTTGGTTGTGGTCTGTCAGTTGCCTCTTTACCAACATTGTGTTAATTCTAGATTTGAAGAGAGTCCTTGATGGAACTGGTTGCAACTTTATGTCAAATCTAATACCACCAGTCACAACAAAAATGACAGAAAACACTGTATTATAAATATAACAAAACCATTTATTCTGGTTTGGGGTTATAAACTTAACCCTAATTTCATTTAAAGCACCATAATTCATCAACTTCAAAACATTGTGGTTGACTAATTACCAACATTTTACAGTTCAATAAAGTTGGCGTCTTAATAGTAGTAATACCGAGTTGCACTTAAGTTGTTGACCCCCATAACAATTTGGTTTAGAAACTCCTTGACTATTAGCATGACTTTTGGAGTTCAAGTAACAGTTTTCTGTCAGTCATGAAGAACTTAGACATAACTTCACTAGTCAGAATTCTAATGGAGAATTCAGTCTGCCAATTGCAGACTTTCAAAATTCAAACTGTAACTAGTTCTATGGAATTTGCTTTCTCTCCTGAGGAGCTTTAGATTATTTAAAACCTGGCACTTTTTCATTTTCACAGGTCAGATTCCTCACACTAACATTTTAGGGCACATTCTTATACACTTCCATTAGTTAGAACTTTTGTTTGGCTTCTTTGTGTTCTCATTGGTTTGGCTTCTCTCACTGTCATCACTAAGTGATTACTAAGTAACATCATTTGATGACTTTCTCAAAATATCTCCAACCAAATCCTTGTTTACTCTTCTTCATCAAGAACCAAATCTTCCCTCATTCATCTCTTAATGTACAAAAATTGATTCCGATATCTAGAAGATTCACTAATCAATGTAGTCAGGGGAGTTGACTCTTCTTAGCTTTCTAACTCAAGTAGCTTTCAGGTATGTATTGGCTGATCCATTATTCATAGTTATCTGTCATCAACCAGAGACTGGCCAACCACATAGCTTAATTACTTTTTGTTCTATTGTTAAATTCAAACAATAGTAGATCTGTGTTTATCATTGCTTACTAAGAATATATTTCATTTCAGATTATGAATTATTTTCTCTTGTACATCAACAATTCAGGTCATGTATTTCCAAAAATATGTTTCATTACATTTTGAATAGTTAAACTATTGTTGAATCAATTTTGGGACAAGAGACAAAAAACAATGTCTAATCAACCGTAGCTATTTGTATGGAGAGGATGATAGCTTTTTTGGTAGAATAGTGTACAAACCCACCTTTCTTAATTGTAGAATAATGTTTTGATTAAAGGCTCACATTAATGATAACCACTGTTAATCCCGTTGGATTAAATAGGCACTAAGTACAGTACCATATTCAAACTTAAATCTCAACAAATTAAGTGTTGCATTTGTACATTTTGCTAAAAACCATTTTTATCTTCAGATTAAAGGAGCCTAGATGAGCTATGTCTATCAAAATATACACTTGGGGATTGCATCCCCACTCCTAGAGAAACAAGGCATAGAAATTTGATGAACACAATGCATTTTTGAGAAGTGAATTGTTTTGCTAATAGCTACTTTTTACTTGGCCAAAATAATTCAAGGTCAGTACTATCTGATTAATTTTTAATAAAGCATTTTTTTATAGTAATAAAAAGCAAAGTTCATTTTGTAATCTATCTTAGCTTCAAAGACGTCCGATTCAAAAGTTTGTTTAATGGCATATCAACCTATGTCTGTAGGTCATTTAATGCCAAGGTTAGATTGGTTTTGTCTTCGATATGGGTTTTAAGGTTTCTATTGGTCTAATGAGTAGAGTGTTCACCAATGGTTCGGGAGACCAGGGTTCAATCCTAGGTTGAATCACACAAAAAAAAAAAAAAAAAAAAAAAAAAAGGTACTTGATGCCACCTTGCTTAACACTCAGCATAAGGTAAGGACTAAGGATAAAGTGGAACAATCTAGAGAATGGAGTAGCACCCTCCCCTACACCGAGGTTGTGTAATAGCTACTGAAAAGGGAGCCTTCGGGTTTCCCTCGATTGAGGTCATCAACTTTACTTATTAATTTACTTATATTTGGCCAGATATTGGCGAAAGGGTGAATTGGTCAGATTCTGGTGAAAAGTGTTGGGAGGGAAGGGGCTCAAGATGTTTTCTTGGTTAGTTTCTTAGGTTTTATGGCATATCAACCGTTGTAGGTTACCTAATGGCAAAGTCTGTTGATACAGATATTAAACCTAAGATTTCTAAACAAATACTAAGTAGATAATATTCTAAATAAGCCAGAGCCAACTTGTTTGCACACAATTAAATAGTTCCAAATATTGTTATATAACACTAACAATTCAATTTCACATCAGTCATTTGTTTTCACACAGTTAAATCGTTATACATATGCTTTATAAGTGAATACATGACTTGTAAACATTTTGCTAATGACATTTTTAAACAAACCTGAGCTCATTTTTCTTCACAGTTAAAATGATTTTAAGTATTTCTATCTAATACAACTCATTCTATTCACTTTTAATCATTTGTTTGCACACAGTTAAATGGTCTCAAGCACCACTATGCAACAGTAACAATTTAACATCAGTTGTTTGTTGGCACACATTTAAATAAATTTACATAGGTAAAAAGTAAAAATGAAATTACTCTTAAGTGGATGGTTTCTAAGTAACATTTAAAGAGATTAAGCTGATCTGTTTATGCACAGTTAAATGGTTTCAAGTATTGTAGTTATTTGTTATATCTTCTAGATTGAGGTTAGCAACTATGCTCTCTGTGTCACTATCCATACTTTCTATACTATAGGATCTTTGTAGGTATTTTGTCAATCCCTGAGCATTGCACTGTTTATACATTCCTATAGGTGACCATTCTTGATATTGAGGGGACTGTATCAAACTTAGCCGAGGACAGTCTAAATGCGCTTCCTTGTCTTTCATTGTTCACTTTGGTATTCATACACAATTTTCCAGCTTGGCCAATGAGAGTTTGTAGATTCTGGTTAAGCTGTTCTGGCTTTTTGATTGTGAATGTTGAGTCCATTTCAATTTCTATTTGCTCTATATTTCAAAATTTGTTTTTAGTTTCTATAGGAGGGTTTTGAATTGGTTTTTGATTTTTTTCTTTTTCCTTTGTTCTTGAAGTTGATCTATGTCTACTTTTGGTAGCTTGGGTTTCATTTTTTGTGGGGTGTTGGGTTTATTGACAGGTTTTTTTTTTATATTAGATAGTGGTTTTTAGTTTTCGTAGTTCATTTATTAGGTTTATCAATTCTTCTATTTTTTTGTTTTTATTTGAGTGTTTACTTGGTTATCATTTGGAGAGAGTTTTTGTGATTTTAGTAAGAGTTGGTTTAATGAAAGGCATTTCTACGAGTCTTCTTCCTTATAGGAAGCTAATATTTAGGGTGATTTTGATTTTTAAGATTTCTCTTTTTCCCAGATTTTGCAGAGTTTTGAATCTGCTCTGCGACTTTCATTGCTGTTGCTACAGTTTAGATTATCAGTGCAAGTATCTTCTGTGAAGTCTGGTTCATATGCACCACATTTTACACATACTGGTTTTCTTGAGCAAACTCCTTTCAAATGTCCATATTCCTAGTAACTATGGTACCACTTGGGATTTGGAACATACTTTTCTACTTTTGCTAGTGTGTATCTAATTTTTATTTTTGGAGAGGGTCATGTGTTGTTCAAAGTTAGTATTTATATGTTCAGGTTGGTTTGGTTTAATTTTCTGGTTGTGATACTCTTGATATTCATAACATTGTTTTAATTCATTTTTGTAATTGAGCATAGGGATAGGTCCTTACTCTTTACCACACCTCAAGAGGTGTTTAAGTCTCTCATTAAGGTAGGTGATTAGATTATGGAATTTTTTCAGTTTTAGAAATGCCTCACCTTGTTTTTTGTTGCCACCTCTATAAGGATGGTTTCATTTTTTAGATTTTTGACCAAAATGGGGATAATTATGAAGGAAACGTTTCTTTCGATAATAAAAAGCTAATAATTATGTTAAAGAGAATTCTTTCGATTACAGTATGATGAATTTGGGATACTGTTCAAGGTCTAAGTTGGATTCATAATAGGGTCTTTTTGCTTGTTTTCTTTTTTCATTAACCATAAGATAAGTTTTGAGTTTCATTGACTATGCTCCCCACCAACAATGGAGCCCCACCTGGGGATATGCATAGGGGGAACCCCATTTACCTAGACATATCAGGTCTACATAATCAGTATACTCATGCTGATGATAGACTGTTACATTATGTTCCTGGGTTTTCATTCCCAAGATAATTACTCACTTAGGGACAAGAAAGGGTCTTTTCTCTGCATGACTCAACCCTACAACCCTCCGATTCAGATTTCCACAAAAATTTGAGCAAGTTTTGTTTAATGGCACATCAACCTCTGTGGGTCATTTAATGCCAAGAAAGGTTAGGTTGGTTTTGTCTTCTATGTGGGTTTTAGGGTATGGTTTTTTTTTGATAGTTCTTGATTCTATTTGGCCAGATATTGGTGAAAAGGTTGATTTTGTCAGATTTCAGTGAAAAGGTGAGGTTTTTTGGAAGACTCAAGATGTTCTCTAGTTTGGTTGGTTTTATGGCACAAGAACCCCTGCAGGTCACTCAATGCCAAACTTCATTTATACACATTAAAACTAAGATATACAAATGAATACTTAGTAGATAATATTCCAAATGAGCCAGATCCCACCTGGGTGCACACAAACTAATGGCTTCAAGCATCGCTGCTACACAACATCAATAATTCAAACCCAAAAATCAACATTCTGCCTGCACACAGTCAAATAGTTATATACATGACTTGTAAGTGAATACATATGATGTGTAAACATTGTTAATATTTTTCAACAAGCCCGAGCTAATTTTTCTCCATAGCAAAATGATTTCAAGTATCTCCATCCAATACAAATCATTCTATTCATTTTTAATCATCTGTTTGCACACAGTCAAACAGTCTTGGACACTGCTATGTACCAGCAACAATTCAACAGCAGTTATTTGTTTGCACACATTTAAATAAATATACAGGATATGTGAGAGATTAGTTTGTCAGTAATTTTTTTACTTTTTAAGTGGATGGTTTGTAAGTAACATTTACAAAAAGGATTGAGCTCATTTGTTTGCACATAGCTAAATGGTTTCAAGTCTTGTAGTTATTTGTTATACCTTCCAGATCGAGGCTGGCAACTATGCAGTCTGTGTCACTGTCCATGCTTTCTATACTATATTATCTTTGTAGGGATTTCGTTGGTCCCGAAGCATTTATTCCCATAGGTGACTTGGTTCTTGATGGTGAAAGGATTGCATTGAATTTGGCGGGGGGGGGCACTTTAAATGTGCTTCCTGGTCTTTCACCGATCATTTCTGTGTTTGTATGTACTCTTCCAGCCTAGCCAATGGGGGCCTGTGCTTTTTGTTTAAGTTGCCCCGGCTTTTTGATTGTGGGTGTTGAGTTTTTCAATTTCCATTTTAAATTTGTTTTTAGTTTCTATTGGGGATTTTGAGTTGGTTTTTGATTTTTTTTCTTTTTCCTTTGATCTCAAAGTTGATCTAAGTCTACTTTTTGTAGCTTGTGTTTCATTTTTTTGGTAGGATTTGTTGTTTCATTTTCTGTTGGATTGTCTTTGATATTCATTTTTTTTATGAAGTCTCTTTTGGAGTTTTATGGTGTCTGTTTTGATGTGGGTGGTTGTTTCAACAGGATCTATGTCCATTGGACTGAATCTGTTGGATAATGGGATTGGTTCATTTATTAGTGCTTTTTGTTTAGTATGGATTTTTTCTTTTCTTTGCTTAAGAGGTTTTTCTTGATTTTGGTTGAGTGTCTCACATTCATCTGGAACTGTTAAAATGTGTTCCTTGATTGTCTCTTTTGTGATCATTTTTAGTATTTCTATTAGATTTTTAATTCATTAATCAGTTTGTTCAGTTCTTCCTGTTTTGGTTTTGTATCTTCCTTTTCCTCGTTTCCTTTTTTTTGTTACATATGCATAACTGGGTTGTTCTTGTGTTTGTTCTACTATTTTTCTGGCCTCGGGGAAGGAGATGTTTCTTGTGTATTTTATTTCTATAATTCTTTTTTCCACATTTCACATTCCAGTGAATACACAGAGAGTTCTCCTGTGCAATTGATGCAGTTAAAGGGGTTTTTACATTCTAATTCCAAGTGATTTGAGTCTCCACATTTTGCACATATTGATGGTCTAGTGCATTTATCCTTAGGATGTCCATATTTTTGGCATCTTAGAATGTAAGTTTCTATTTTTGTATTTATGTAACCTATTCTAATGCTGGTTGGAGTTGTGGGTTTATTAAATGTGTGTATGTGTTTGTGTCTATGGTTCTTGTTTCTTTGTGTACAGAGATTCTCCTCACGTCTGTTATGCCTTGTGGTTTAAGATGTAGTCTTATTTCTTCAAGGGAACACAATGCGAGGTCTGGGGATTTTATAATTCCTTTCAAGAAGTTTAGAGATGGGTGAAGGTATATTTTTTTATGTTTATTTTTCCAAATTGTTTCCATTTTAGTATTTTTTCTGATTGTTTTTGATTTGTTGTTTGTATGATAATGGTGTTGTTCATAGCTTTTTTGATGTTGATTGGTTTACAGTGTGTTGCGTAGCCATATACACGAATATGGCCATGTGCGAAATAGACATGTAATGTTCATTACTACAGAACATATAAAGAACAGGAATCTCAAAAACACGTAACTACTTCTTGTTCAGGTACGAAACCTTTTTATTAACTTTGAGTTAAAGGTTTCGACGTAAGGAGAGACACAATCTTCTATGCTGTCCTATTCATTTGGCCCCCAACTCGAGCGGCCCCCATCGGGCGCCTGCGAGCTCCAAAATCGATCCTTCTCGTTCGGCGTCCAAAACCCGACTCATTTTCTTCAAATTCTCACACAAACTTCCGCGTGCTCCCGGTGCGTGACGTCACCCGCACCTTGTCACCCATTATCGTCTCGGACTGTTATGACATCTGAGCGACACCTCCATCCGCTCGTGCGCACCCGCGTTAACACCTGCTTCAATTTTACACCCAACCAATCCATGTGCTGAGCCGAAAGGTTCTCAGCCTAACTAAACTCAAAGGCATGAACCGAAATCCCTCAGCTATTTCATAACAAGTGTTTCAATTGTTTTTTGAATTAGGAATGGGGATAGTTTGGCGATTGGGGTTTCTTCTATTGATTCAAGTACAATGAATTGATACAAGTTTTCATCAGTTTCATGTACACTTTCTGATTCTGAGAGGGGTCTTTTTATTTTTTTGGTTTTTGCTCAGGTTATATTTTCATAGGCCATAAAGAAAGTCTGAGTTTCATTGACTATGCTCCTCCCCCACCACAGAGTCCCACATGGGGATGTGCCTGGGGGAAACCCATTTGCCTAGTAACATCAGGGCTACATAGTCAATATACTCATGCTGTTGGTAGACAATTTAACTTTGTCCCTGGGTTTTCATTCCCAAGATAATTACTCACCCAGAGACAGAAAAAAGCATAGGTCTTTCTTCAGCATGATTGACCCAACAGCCATTGCCCTATAATTCAGATTCTTGCAAAAATCTGAAAGAGGACTGACATGACCAGCTGATTGATCAAATCAGGCCTCTCCAAAGGCCCATCTAACCCAATAAGGGCCAAAGTGGAGTGTTGCAAGTCACATGAACTCTTTGGTTGCCAGATCAAGGACTGCTCAGCCACCAGGATCCCATCCTTAAGCATTACAGGTCACTACCCACGGTCAACGGGTAGCCTCATTAGGGGGAGGGGGGTACCCTTCTGCAGAGGTGCAGTCGGCATATTCTACAGCCCCAGCCAACTGGGCAGCAAATATTTGAAAGAGGGCTGACATGACCAGCTGATTAGTCAGATCGAGCCTCTCTGACTGCCTGTATAGCCTAGTGAGGGCCACAGACAGTTCAGCCACCAGGATTCTGTCTTAAAGCATTACAGGTCGCAATCCATGGCCAACAAATAGCCTTAGAGGTGCAATCAGTGCATTCTACAGTTAAATTGTTGAAAATATGTTGAAAATAAAACAAATGAAAACTATTTTGATATATACCATTAAAATAAAATATGCACAATTAAGATATACTTGCCTGAATGCATTTTAGAAGAATCATCTCGAAAATACTTTTGGTCACTTTAATTTTAGTTTAAATGTACTGTGTACTTATGATATAGGAGTAAAAAAACTTTGCTTCATAAATACTTCATGAATCAAAACATTTATTCTATAAGCAATAAACTGAAAATAATTTACAACCAGAAAAGGAATATCTTTAAGTTTGTTTTTTTTTTTTTCATACTAAAAGACATGAACAAATATTTGTGTATGGAAGATATAACACAATACCAAAATTATTTGATATCCCAATTCAATCTTATTTCCAGGGTGGAAAAAAAAAAAAAAAAAAATGCACTTACCAAGAATAGCTCGTAAATGTCCCTCTAGTGTTTGTAAGATGACCCTTTCAATGTGATCAATACTTTTGCCAAGAAACTGTTCACAAGCTCGACTGAGGAGATCCTTTTCTTTCATGATTTTACATTGTGCTACTCCAGTAACTGTGATGGGGACACCTTCTGCAGTTTCTACACTCTCGCAAATTGGATTCAAAGTCATCACCTCAAGGGAAATGCTACAAAAAATAATTTCAATGATATAAACAATTTACAAAAGAGGTAAGTAATAAATAAGAAAACACCTTCATTTATAAAATTGGAAAAAAGATTTTAAACAACCTAGAATTAAACTCAGTTAAAGAATACCTTAACTTGCCCTTCTAAGATATATATAAAATGGAGGAAAACAATCAGAGATTGTAGTAGTTATGTTATATTTTGACCTTCGACCCAGCCCAAAAATACTATTCCAAGGTGATGCACCAGAAGGAAGTGACACATTCCAATGGCCAGTAATCGAAAGAGATCGCGTGGGCGGATTAAGGCTTATAACATGGGACAAGGTGAAGGTCCCACGGTGCCACTACAGTGATGCACCGGAAGAGAGTAACCTCTGAACTGCATGACAATTATTTCCACTTGATGACGATTAAACATTCAATTTCAAAGATCCAGTGGGCGATCGTGTGGGCGTTGAATTATTATTTAACTCAGTTGAGTTCGACGAGCCAAAGAAGTTGCTAGTAGAATTCCAGAGAGTTAGAGACGAGATGTGGTAGGGAAAGCCACACCCGACCGAGGGGGTCCTCAGAAACCCCCGATGGAGTTAGGGGTCCAGAGAAGATGCTGATAAGATGCAGTAAAGAAAGCCAGCATCCAGCAGTGGACCCCAAGACCTCTGGTTGAGCATCTAAGAGAACAAGAAAGACAACGTGACGGTCATAAGTAGTGGAGGTCAAAATATGAAGTTTATGTTCGGTCTCCAGTACCCTCTCACATGCAAACCTTGAGTAACCCTTTTTAAACCTTACAAATAAGTGAGAGGTAAAATATGTTGTTAAAGAAGTCTTCTTGCGTCTTTCTGTGTGTGTCTGTCTTTATTATTGTTGTGTCATTGTGATGCTGTAGATGACTATA
The DNA here is from genome assembly GCA_963585895.1 of Sepioteuthis lessoniana. Taxonomy (NCBI): domain Eukaryota; kingdom Metazoa; phylum Mollusca; class Cephalopoda; order Myopsida; family Loliginidae; genus Sepioteuthis; species Sepioteuthis lessoniana. The sequence continues at coordinate 32,318,934 of OY757929.1, forward strand.
TAACAGTTAAAGATGAAGAATATGTGTTTGTACAAAGTGCTGGAATTTTATAAATAGAAGGATAGAAGAAATTTGGCTAAGTTCATCTGGAGAGGTACATGTTGATTATCTTCTCAATCCTCTAAACAAAATTATACAGATAGTCCTCAAAGTTTGAGCCTAAACCGACTTTAGCACAAGGTCATAGAGTGCATTAAACTAATAAAATCAGCATGAAATCCACTTTGCAAAGATATTTACAAAGCACTAAGTAATAAGAGACTAAAATGATCTATCAACCAATATTATTATTCTGACATTATTTAGTACACATGGCATATGTATTTATTTCCTTATTTCAATCCATCTGCTATCAAATTTTTTCACCTTTTTTCTGATTTTATAGTACCTGAACAGAAAAACTCAAAAAAATGAAAGTAGCTTTAGTTTTTATGATAAAGCCAAGATTATTTTTTGTTGCTTTTTTAATTGTTCCAAGCTTATGCTACCTAAGAATTCTTTAGAACACATGAAAAAAAAATGTAGACGTTAAGCAGAAAAATCTTTAGCACTGTTGAAATTTCAAAGAAAATAAACCAAATTATCTGAAAATTTTATTTCAGAGAAATGTGCTTGATGAAAGTCATATCAGAATTGATTAAGTAGTTATAAAAACTGAAAATCTTTACAAATTAATATATCATACTTTATTTTGATAGAGCTGATAATTAAACAATTGCATATGAATACAGTATGAAATTTGCAAGGATACCGTCATTAAATAACTTAAACAATAAACCAAAATATTTTTACAGACCATTAAAAATACTTTAATTGTAGACATTAAGAAAAAGGTTAACTACAAGAGAGAATTCTTTGATTACTGTTATTTGTCTCATTTAGTAACTTGGCCTAATAAGTAGAATGTTCGCCAATGGTTCAGGAGGCCAGGGTTCAATCATACCAAAGACTCAAAAAATGGTACTTGATGCTTCCTTGCTTAGCACTCAGCATTACAAGGTACAGATCAAGGGTAAAATGGAGCAATCCAGGGATTGGAGTAGCACCTTCCCCTACACCTCAGTGTATTACCTATTGAAAAGGAGCCTTCAGGTCACCCTCAACTAAGGCCGCCAACCTTACTTTTTACTTACTTACTCTTCATTGTCTAAACAAGTCACAAAGTAAGTTTTAAAAAAATAGCTGTAAAACTATGTGTCCAGGAAAAACATAATCCAACTATTGACAATGTTTAACTCACATAGTTGTCTGTATCATTGTAATATCACTAGTCAAAAAAAAAAAAATTTAAAAAAAAATAGAAATAGTGTTGGAGGTACCAAACATCTTTTTTAGGTAATTTAATGGTGCTAAATCTGAAAATGACCTTACTTTTTCTTGGTTAGCTTCAGTTTTTGTGGTACAGAAATGCCTCATTTTTGGAAAAAAATTTATTTGTTTTCTGTATATATGATATTGACTGGTGGCAATATTTCTCAAAGTAAAATTGTAGAAACCTCTAAATTCATATTTAAACCAACAAATATTTGTCAGGTTACTGAGAAATACTATTTTTGAAATAACAATCAGACCCTAAATCTTTACAAATAACATTGAATATACCAAGACTAACAAGTATTTTCATCAAATCATTTAATAAACTAACAGCAGAAATAAAACCGTCATGAACATAAGAACTATAGTAAAAATGTTCTTTCTTGATTGTTTGTCATGTTCAATGTTATTTAAGTCCTTTTTGATACTCGAGTAGTAGTTAGCCATTATTCATTTGTCCCACCATCCTTGTTAGTGCTCTTCCATTGTTTTGATATCCTGATGGAATCGTTCTAGTTAATCACTCACATCACTACAATTATCTGGAAATTTATCTAGATGGCTATCTTAAAAGAAAATGAACTTTAATACTCATATCAAAACCTATGCCCCGTAGATTTTTCAACAGCTTTTCCACTAACTCCTTGTAGTTTTCAGCCTGGCAATTACCTAAGAAGTTTTTCACCACGTCAACAAGCGATGTCCAAGTCATTCATTGAATTAACAAATTCATCATCCTTATTGAGTTTCCTGATATTATGGAAAAACCATTTTCATGGTGCTCATCATGTACCAAGAAATAGGTGCATTCAATCTTTAATTGGAGTTTCTTTACAACTATGAAAACCAAAGCTCTCAATGTGCTTGGTTTCCTTCCGTAATGAAGAAAAAAAGAAAAAAAAAAAAAAAAAGGGATAAATTTATGAATATCAAACAGATGATTTTAGGGTTTCCTTTTGTTTTAATGTCACCTTAATTATCAGGTTTACTAAAGTGTATTACTGATAAAGTTTTAGTTAATTTGAAATTTAGCAATAAATTGGAAAAAATTTGGTACTTCTATTTTAAATTTTGACTCAAAAACACTTTCTTATAAAAATAGTTTATTTCAGGTAGCTATCATAAATTGCTCACAAGCTACCTGAAAATTGGTGGGTTTCTACGACCTTTATTAACTGAATTTTGCAATTAGCTAATATCATAAATTGATCTCCCCCCACCAAACAAAATGAGCAATTACAGTACACCAAAAATAGTAGCCAACCATGAAAAACTAAAGTCATTTTCAGAATCAGCACCATCAAATTAGCTAAAAAAAAATTTTTTTTAAAGTGTTTAATTTCTTGGCAATAAAAGTAGTATTGACCAGTGTATTAGGTAATGATCAAAGAATCCCCCCAAATACTTTTACCTTGATCAAGTAGTCCATAACAACTCCCTATTTTTACTATGGAGACAAAGAAGTCAATCCACAACACTTTATATTTACTCAACCCCTCTGCATGAGCAGGATGCAACACAAGGTCAATTTTAAAGTGGAGTTTAAACAGGTTTGAATCCAGAGTTTTCCTTCTAAACCAGTTGCCATAGCAAAGTTAGACCTCAATCTTCCCTACTATTTACATATAGCTGGAAGAAAAATAATTGGATTCATACCTTTCCCAAGGCTGTTAGCATTATGTGAAATGCAAACAGCTTTGTTCAGGATTTGAACTCAGGTCACAGGGTCCATTTCCAATGACGATTATACCACTAGCACCTCCACAACACTAACTCACTATGAATACAGCAGAATATAGAATGTCTAAATTTCACTATTACTACTTAATTTACACTCAACAAAATGTTTCTATGTATAAAACTACTGTTTACCTCTGTACATCAGTGACAAGCCACCATGCCCATCCCCAGTTACCAACAATGGTCTTTTTAGACTCTGCTCCAAAGCAGCCACCTGGAAAGAGAGAAAAAAATTAATCATTGTCATATATCACTTGGAGAAAAAGAAAAAAAAAAAAGGCTTCTTGAAGTGAAAAATAAATATGTATATTGTCAGACGTGTCAATACCGGTTCACCTGAGGAATGGCAATGTGAAACTCAGAGTCAGGAGTTTTTATTGTTATTCTATAGTTGAAAATATTGTTATATTGCTCTGTATAAAACACTGTAAAGATTTTACTGGTTAAAAATAATTTTAGTGTTAATCAATTTTACACACACAGGTGTTACAACTTTGTAAATAGTCAATATAGCAGCAACTCAATTTGAATAAGGGACAGTAGAACACTGATATACTCAATGTTAAATTTTACCATGATTCATGACTCTTCATCAAGATTAAAAAAGACAATACACATTCACACTGAATACTGGCTAAGAGCTTACCCAACAGACAATGTAGGGGCAGACTGCATGACCATCCTTGACCAATAGGACAGTAGGTCGCCTGAGAGATGTATATGCACCAAAATCTATGGTTCTCTTCACTCTTGGCTGTCAGCCAACACACATGCTAGTTCAGTGGCCCAGGATCCTACAGGGTACCCTTCCTCATTAACAGCAGTCAGCTAAGCACACCAAAGGACTAACAACTTACTGAAGCAGCCAGCAATTGCTGGACACAGTTTTTATCAACTTTGCAACTAGTTCTCCATTGCATAAGCATACAAACCCAGCAGCTTCACAGGCATCTTACTGACCACAAATCTATACAGCTATGATCCTATTGGCAGCACCTTATAGCCATATCCTCTCTTCCAATGAGCAATGCAAAAGACATTACATCATGATTCACCACACTAGTGCCATGTATCAACTCCTCAGTTGTTATTCATAAATAGATTCAACGAAAGAACCCTCACAGCCATATCTCTCTTCCTACATGCAGCCCAAGAGACATATCATTATCCACTACACCAGTATTATATATCAACCTCTCAGCTGTTATCCTGTAGCAGCTCCTATCTTGGGCCAAGAAAAAAAAAAAAAAAAATAGTCCACACCATCAATGAAGCAAGAAAGAAACCAGTTATATCTTCAACAACTTTCAGTCTATGCTACACATGCTAAGTCAGAGCCCTGAGAGATAAACATCCTTCAACTACCGTCAACCAACTTATCCTTCCTATAACTACTGTCCACACAGAAAACAAATATGACCACAACAAAAACAGAACCTATCTGTACTACCCTTCTTTTATTGTATTCATAAATATACCTTCTTGTTTTTGACGACATTTGTCATTCATTTCTTTACTCCTTATCATCTACTCTGTCTTTCCTGCATTGCTTTGCATGTATAACAATAACTCACAAGCACTAAAATCAACAAATTTATCTTCTCATACAATTTGGAACTTACTTGTATTTCTATAACATCTCTTAGAAATAGTGAATCAATAATTATCCACACCAATTCAGTACAATCAACTTAAAGAAAAATAACTAAAGTACAGATTATTCACTGACCCTCAGAATTGTTTAGTGAATAGTGTTTAAATTTAAATAATAAATAAAGTTATCAACCAAAATAATCTATGACCCATCTAAAACTGCTAAAATCACGAACCAACATGAGGACTTTAAAGTTATAGTCTGAAAGATACAAAGTAACAGTACCTCACAAAGTACTTTTGCTAGATAAATTTAACTAAGAAAATTTTTCTAGTGTATATCAATGAACTTTTGAAAATCTAGATAACCTTGAAATGAAGAGACTATAGAAAAGGATACATTCCATAAATTTTTTTAAGTTATAAGCATGTCACTAATTGCTCTATTTTTCTGAAATAAACTATTTCTCTAGTTAGTAACACCAAAAAGTATCAATTATACTAGGATTTTCTTTGCCAATATACAGTTTGAATTAAATAATAGTAAAACTAGAACAAGTTTTTATATAGCCATAATGAATTTTGTATCTGAATTCTAATATTTAGATTTTTTTTTTTTAAGGACCAAAGAAATTGTATTGTTAAATATGTGATATATATCTCAGAACTACTATCATTGAAAAAAGAAAAAAAAAAAAAAAACATTTTAAATCAACTTTTTTTTTAATTAAATAAATAACTAAAAATAAAATTTTTTACAAAAATAAACCTACATTAAAATTTATTTAGCAGCGAGAAGAGAATTCCTTAAATATAAACAAAATACATCCTGCAATTATATATCATCATTATTCCCATTTGTTTGATCATGATATTTCCTAATTATTTCATTATTATTATGATTGTTAATTATTTTAAAGGAATTTTTCACCCAAGAGTAACTAATTTTAAGAGTTTTCCTATTAAATATTTTATGTAATATATTATTTTGGTTAAAGTGTTTATCTATCAATTTCAGTAAATATTTTCCTATATTTATATTGACAAGTTTACAAAAAGGGGAGGGGGTTGAATAATAATAATAGGGATAGCAAAAATAATATTAATAATACCAGTAGAGAAAATTAATGTATTTTTAAAACTAGATAAATTATTAAATTAGAGATGTGATTTAATAGCCAGGTATATGCATAGAAATAAATTTAAACTATAATTGAAAACTTAAAATATAGTCTAAGTTAATAATTAACTATAAAAATATTATTGAATTGGGATAGATAATGTAACATAGTTAAAAAGTCTCACCATTTACAGTATAGGTGAAATTTAAGATATGTATTACTGTAATTGGTTAAATTGTGTTTTTTTGCTTTTTATTTTAATTTAATCCCTTAATTTATTTTTAAACCTAAAAAGTTTATTTTTAATAGGGAGTTTAAATTATTGTAAATTTTATTTTTTTTATTATTTCATTATTGTCTCAATTGGAAACCAGAGGAGACTGGAAGTAATCTTTAATAGGAGAATGCTCCTTATATTCCTTCCTGTGACCATCCCCATTATCGGGTTGTATTCAATTTATTTTCATGTTGGATCTGAAGAAGTCCTGTTAAAATTGTTTTTTGGAGTTTTTTTGATTCATATCAATCCTCTTAACAGGATGGAAATAAATTTATAATCCTAATGTAACTGAATATTGGTTTTTTTCTTGAAATAATATTTGCTCTGTGAAATTATTTACATTGGGCTCTTTACCAGGAATATTTAAATATTCTAATTTTGAATAATTTAATTATTCTGACAGAATTGTTCCCTACTTCAGATTTACTGGTTTGAAGAATACTATATATATATATATATATATATATTTTAGTAGGTACACACACAAATGTTACACAGCAAAGTTAAGAATAAAATTTGATTTGAATACATATCTTTTAATGTATACAAATGTAAACATCCAATTATATATATTCCAGTTTCAACTCCTGTCACTTAAGGATCATCAACAACTTTTCCATCTTGTTAGTTTGGATCAAGTAAATATATCCAAATCCTATTAAAACTATGTTAACTAATCTAGTTTCAGTCATTTATGACAATGGTACAAAGAATTGTCAAAACTCACCCTACCTATTTAGTTATAACCATAAATTATTACAATTTACACATGTTACAATTAGAGAGATCTTAAATTTTATATAGATGTAACTGAACATCACCAAAAATGAGAAAAGATGAATTTTTAATGTTTTTAAATGTGTTATAACCAGAACCTTCTTCCAAATTAGTTGACAGAGTGAGTAAAAAGGAGAAAAAAAAAGTTAAACATTAATGTTATTGAATATATGTACTGTTTTGTTTCACTATCTTAGGCAACCTCATAATTCAATCCTGTCAGAACTATCTTTCTGAGAAGAAAGAGAGGTAGGGGGAATACAGTCTTCCAGAGAATTTATAAGAGGATTCTATGAAAAACAGAATAAAAACAAAAAATCTGAAGGTGCAATATTTGGAGAACACAGCAGATGGAGGGAAAAAAAAAAATTCCCAGCCAAGTTGTAGTTTTATCTACACAGAAAAATAACATTCAGTCTAATACTGATGGAATTATATACCTTTTCTGACCTAATTCTAGATTCTTTTCATCAAATATAGCCTTAGATTTGGTCTAATTGAATCATTTACTTCTCTAGAAGAGGTTCCTGGAAGATACCCCCCTTCAAATCCAAATATAAGCACAGAATTACATTCTTTGAATGAAAACTGGTTTTACTAAGGATGGTTCATTTTACTTAATTTCATGATATTGCATTTTATTATATTCACTTTATCATCTATCACAGTTTCTTTTAAAAGAAAATTTTCATTAAAGTAGTATATCACACACAAATACAGTCCAATAGAGTGTGTATAAAATAAAAAAATAAATAGATAAAAACCAAAATATATTGACACATATTTGTCGAGAAATACAAAGTTTATTACTGCAACTTACTGCTGCGGTTACATAATGTGTACCTCTAGTTACAAAGCATATATCAAATCAGCAGTCAATTTTGTTGCCAAACAATGTATTTTCACAATAGTAACAGTTGTTGCTCAAATCATCTAAATTAACAGGAAGGGAAAGGAAAAATATTGAAAACCATAATAACAAACTTCAAAGTGTTTCTCTACAAAACTGAATGTCAATATCTTGAATAGTTTTTGATAGATTATTAAAACTATTTCTTTCATAATTTTTCAAGCTCAACATCAAAGCTTATTAAATTAACCAAGCTGGTACCAATGATTTTTAGTGCTCAATTTGGATATTTTGAGTATGTTGGCTATCTCATACCTTATATAATATTGATTATTTTCAAGCAATCTTATTTGATCACTGTGAACCTCAATTAGTTTACCTAACCAAGGTATCATCAAAAGTATAACATCAAAAATATTGCTTTCATGAAATCTCAAAATTAGACAAATAAAAATACAACAGTATCAATATTTTTAAATACATACTGACATAACATCTGTCACAATAAAATCAAAAGCAATTTTTGAATGCAGTTAAAACTATATGTTCCTAATGCTATCTAACGATAAACCCAAGAAAACTTTTGGTCAACTCAGTACATAATCTGTCATCCTCAAATCAAACTTTTGAGTTGCTTTTAGTATAAAAGTCAGTAAAAGTTCATTAATACAAATGCATTCGTAATTTATAAGTTTTTAAAAACTATTTTGTGATATTTTTAAATGATGTAAAGTAAAAAGCATTTTCACATTTCTAATGGTCCAATCATAAAAATGTAAATAAGAGTATCCTCTAAGGAAATTAGAGATTCTAATATATGATGCTTTAGGGCTGTCATAGAAAAAATAAATTGCTTGAAAAAAAATAAAATAAAATAAATAAATAAATAAATAAAGCAAGCAAGCAACAGAAGCACTACTATCACAAAGCACTAGCAGAAAATTAATACTTAGTTCTTGGCCCCATTTTCAAGAATGCCAGCTGCCCTAATTTAACAAGCAGGCTACAGTTAGTTCATTCTCTTCATAGAGTGGAGAGACTAAAAGAAAAGTAGGTTTTGCATTAACAGAAAAACAAAAAGAAAAAAAAAATGCCATTTTCTGTTAACTATACATTACTTTTATTCTAAATGATAAAATCTGAGATGACCATATCAATAAGCTAGACTCCTCTCTGCAATACAAATAGAAGTGGCCAGGCCATCAGCATAACCATGGTAACAAATTCTTTGGAAATATTCATAATGGTAACTACTACTACTCCCAATACTATAACAAGCAACATGACTGAAATTAGCCACTATATACATTTTATGTAAGGTTTCAAGATAAAACCTAAAGCACTATTAAAAATGGAAATTTTAACTCTAATACAAAAAGAGCATATTTATTAAAAATAAAAATCATCTTGTGCAAAAGTAATGAGGAATCCTAACTTAAAATAGGTTCTAACTTCATAAACCCATATTGGTTAATGTTATTATAAACAGTTAATGAATAGACCAATTAGAAATGTTTTGCAGAACAAATGCTTTCCTGCCATTTTTTTTTTTTTTTTTTAAATTCTATTTATGAATGCCAAGCCCAAAATGTACTTAATCTTCCAGCACTATCCAATGAATCAACATTGAAAAGCCAAAACTGTGTTTTTTTAGAATCGTAATACTATCTAATTTAAGTACAATTTTCTTTGCTTTTTTTTTTTTTTTTTTTTATAAAAATCATGAAGAAAAAAAAAAAAAATTTTAATGATTGTAAGCATAACATTAATTTTTAATTCCCTGGAACCTGGTAAAACCTTTTTACAAAAGATTTTTTTTTCATCTAAGTTATTTTTCAAATCTTAGAATTAATTTTCATTTATTGCAGACATAAAAATTCTAAGATTAAGAAGCCTCATCTCAAAAGGATTCCCAATAAAAGAATTATTTTTCAAAGTTCACTTTTTTTTTTAAGTTCATTGATTTTATGTTCTTATAACTTACCAAAAGAAAAATGTTTCCATATTCTCTTTATTAAAATTAAAAATTAAGGCTCAATAGTCAGTACATTATAAGCAATTTCTTAAAGACTAATATTTTTTTATTACTATCATTTTTTAATTCATTCAAAACCATTTTAAGATAATATAACTCTTTTACCAAAGTTTTAATGATAAAAACGATTTTTTTTTAATCACTTAAAACAATAAAATCTCAAATCAATAAAACAGTTTATAACCACAAACTGTTAGAAAAACTAACATACAGCTATATATCAAAAGAATATTATCATCAAAACTCAGATCAGTTTTAAATCAGTCAACATTAAGACTTACAGCAAAGTAAACATTCAGAAACTGAGAAATAATTTCATGCCAGTCTTGTACTTATACATATATAAATAATAAGAGAATCCAAAGTTATAAACTTATTCATCTGATGCATGGTATAAAATTTGAAGTATTCATCAAGTTTAGCAGTGAAAAAAAATCTATACAACTGAAATTATCTTCTATACCAAGTGATAAACTAAACATACATAAACTTGTAACTCATACATCTTTTTTCTTTTAATCTGAAATTCCTTTTTGATAAGAAAGTGAATCTAATATTCCTTCAAACACAGCATGTTAAACCAAAATCAGACTATCAGTGATCATAAGTGTTTTATTTTCCATTAAAAAAATAAATAAATAAAAACAAAAAACTTTTCCAGTCATAAATTCAACAAAGTACAACCTCTATCTAAATATATTACCCACAAAATTATTTTCAGGATATATTTTATCAATCTGTTCAATTTACAACAACAGGTATATACCAATTCAAATGTTAATATCCTTCCTGCTCTAGTCCGATTAGATAAAAAGCAATTACTCAACTTACCAAGCTTTTGCAAGCTTGCAAACATCCATGGAATGGCTGGAAACTGGTAAGGCATTTTAATATCACTAAAACCCTCCAAGAAGGAAAAGTGACAAGCAGCTGTTCCTCATCTGATAAGTAAGTCATATGCAGTAAATTATGACTATGATACTAGACATACTGAGCAGTATTGGTATTTTTCCAATTTTTAGAAGCGCAAGAGACAGCTAACTAATTCACCATTAATATATTAACAGTGACCAGCAAGTGTAACCAATACTGTATTATATATTGAACCTACATGAATCTTAATTTCAACAATAAAGATAAATTTGGTTAATTTTTTTTTTTTATATATGAATGTATAACTTCAGAGAGAGGAAAGACATACCATATATTATGCTACGTGGGAAGTAAATGAGACACTGTCAATATTATTGACCAACTGTAGAAGAGAATTCTGCAATTTAGCAATTAATCATTTGTAAATAGCTAGTTAAAATTTTAAAAATACAAACACCAGTCAAGTTACCGAGCACAGTTCAATTCCATAGAATTAGTCACTAGGGATTAGTGCTTAGCAAGATCAGAAAAATAAAGTTTACTTTAGCAAGTTTGACCCATGGGTGTGTGCACACACACACACACACACACACACACACACACGTTAAACTTAAATATCAGTATTGAGAAAACTAAAAGTCAAGGAGTTTAATTAAACCTACCAAAACAAAAACTAATGTTTCCAGGTCCATATGAATGATAAAAGGTATCAAATGTTCTAATATCCTATACTTCCAGTATCTTAAAACTCAACATGATTTTATGTTACTACTCCATGATAAAGTACCCTATGGAATAGATATAATGAACTGTAGCACTATATTACAAACTAAATTCTACCCTTGCATATTTAGAATGCTTAACCAAAGCTTATAGGTAGCAGATTTTCTATCATAATTATCTTTTTCCCTTTCATGATAGATTAATATAATAAATTTGTACAATTAAATTTCATATGGTAGAGTAAAAACATTTTGCTATAATATTTTAATAGTATGAATTCAAAAATGTTTTAAGATTAAAAATTTTATTCATAATAAAAAAACTGATACACAATGAAATAAATGTAATCAACATTGTTTTCATGAATTTTGTATCAAACAGCTGCTTAATTCTAGATCGAGTGTCAAATAAGAATTCTCCAGAAATTCTATAATATATTCAGTTAAATTTTCACATCATGAATGAAAAATATTTGATGAAAAGAGTTTTCAAATACATCAATGAGACTTTGCATTAAAATTTTTTAAAAAAGTAATGTCAAGAATAATATTGGTAACATATAAACATGTCCAAATAACACTTCCTTTTGGCCATCAAATTATACATCTAAATTTTAATAAGTAGTATTTTTAAAAAAGAAGTTTTATCAAACCAAGCCTGTAGATTTAAAAATATTGGCCCTTAAATAAAGATATTCCACAAATCTACAAGAAAATTATTTTTATTTAACAAGAAAAAACTGTTACTTGAATCATTTTGGGAATTTCCTGTTGGAAAAAATTTTATACTCATAAAATAATGAGAAAAGATTAAAGTACAAAATGGTTGAAACTAAATACTATATTGATGTCTGGAAAACAGTTTTCTTTGTTTTGGCATAAATGAAGGGAAAGAATTAAAATAAATAATCAGACTCACAAATCTGGAAGAAAAAAAAAAAAAAAAAAAAAAAAAAAATCAAATGACATTCAGAATGAAAGTTTATATTCCTAAACTTCACAGTTATAGTTCTAACTATGCATGACCATTAGATAGATTGCCAAAACATGAAATACAAAAACTGAAAGAGGAAAAAAATTTACATTTTATTACATTAGAAAATAAGTGCATAGGTATCTTTGTGTTTTATAATAGAGTACAGAGATAAAATTATCCAATAAAAACCATGATGGAGAGCTGATCTTGGATAATATATCACATTCGCAACTTCAGATAAACATAGTAGCATTGTGCTGAGCATCTAAATGTATAAATATTGATTAGCTATTTACTACTATTGTTACAACTACTACTATAGGCCAGTTGCATCACATTAGATCTGCAGGTTGCCTGGAATCATTGTTAAAGAAGTCACCAAATACAGAAACAAGATCACTCAGTGCTGATATAACAGTATACTTTTGCAAGTTGGAAAAAAGAAAGTCATTTTTGTTTACTTTGTAGTGATTAATTAATAAGGAATAGCAAACAGAGAGAAATAAATGTTTGGCACAGCAGATTAAAATTCCATGTTCACAACTAGGCTTCCTTAAAATAATGACAAAATAATAACAGACCAATCAATCAGAGACAGAAGTATTGAGTGGCTTCATGTGCATAATTTGAACTTCTGCAATACTATCAATGCTCTCGTAGCCAAGTTGGTAAAGCAGCTGACACAGAGCCAGGCTTCCAAGGCAAGAGGGGTTGTGAATTGTGATAAAAAGCAACTAAAATCAGGAAGATGAAAGAAAATACTATTAATTATTACTAAAATACAAATTATTAATAACAATAACAGAAGTATATTATACTCATTCTATTTCATCTCCTCCCATAATGTCAGATTAATTAACAAATATTATAGATCCACTATTGTATGACAGCCTATTACAGAATCAAGTATAATTTTAAAACTATGAGATAAAGAAAATAAACATTTTGTCAAATTAACAAGTAAAATGCTTATCAAAGCCACCTTCAATGAAAAACCAATCACACATAATATACTTTTACGGTTTTTAAACTAAAGCACATTAAAGTTTTTATTATCATCATCAATGCCATTTGTTAAATTACTAAACTCATAATATTAAACTACTTAACAAAAAAATAAATACAAACAACAAATCACAACCTCATTCATAATCTTTAACAGTTGTCAAGGTTAGGTTTAAAGTTTAGAAACACCTTCATATTTTATATATTTTCTGTTAATTAAACCATCAATAAGCTCAGACTTATTCACTAACATCAATTTCCACTTTAAATCATTAAATGCTTTCATCAAGATACTAAATATACACAAATAGAAAAACTCAAGTTTTAAATATACAATGCTTGATACAAACAAGTGTTCATGATTCCACAAGTTTAGTCATGTTCATAAATATTTGGTTTGCAATACATTGTCTGAAAATGTTTCAGATAGACAAAGAACTTAATATGAAAAAAAATTCAAAAAGATCAAATTGCCCTCATAATTCACAACTAATTTAGATCCAGAAGAATTAGACAAAAAAGTAAAAAATAGACATATCAACCCTTGTGGGTTATTCAATGCCAACTTGTATTAATATATTGGTAGAAATAATTTTCATGGACTGTTTCCATTGACACAGTTGATCCTCAGTCTCTGCCTTCAAGCACCTATAAGATAAAAAGAGCTGAGTGTTTGCCATAAGAGCAATTTGTTAGGTTTGGTTGTGTTTTATGGCATATCAATCCTTATTGGTTATTTAATGCCAAGTCATTAAAACAAGTTAGAACTCATTTGTTTTCATGCACTTAAATGGTTTTAATTATTACTATCTCAGTGCAATTGACTCTCAGCCACTGCCTTCTAGTACCTTTAAGATAAAATAGGGTTGGGTAATTGTTTACCACAAGAAAAACCCAAAGAATACAGTCAAGACTGTCATATAGGTGCTAAGAGTTGACATGACCAGCCATATAATTCGATCAGGCTTCTCTAAGTGCTCATCTAGCCTGGTAAGGGCCAAGATGGAGTGTTGTTGGTTACATGACCACTTTGGTTACTTGGTCACTGACTCCTTAGCCACCAGGATCCTTGTTGGTTGGTTGGTTGGTTGGTTGGTTGGGTTTTATGGCATATCAACCTTACCAGGATCCTGTTCACAAGCATTATAGGTCATCACCCACAACCAAAAGATGGCCCTCTTCCTCTGCAGGGGTACAGAAAGAATATTCAAACAACCCCAACTGACAGGACAATCTTGTGTGTGTGTGTGTGTGTGTGTGTGTGTGTGTGTGTGTGTGTGCTCACTTAAATAATAATTTATTCATGTATATTTGTTAACACAAAATTTCTAAATAATTCAAACAGTTTTAAAAACCGATTCAATTAAAATACCTGTGGCTGGTCTTCATACATTTATTCCACTTAAAAAAATTTTAAAAAATCAATCAACCAATTCCAAAAAATATAATAGATACCCTAAAGGAAAACTTACTTCAAAACTATGCCAAGACACCTTTCATATAAAAATCCACAGTACTTATATATCAATATTCCAAGTTTACTCACTACCATGGGAACAGGGGAATGAACCCTACTAAAGCTTATTCCTTTACACACTACCAACTGCATCATAATTATGTCAAATATCAAGCTACCCATTTATATTTATTTAATTGCTACCACATGATAGGGATACACTTCCTGTTTAGTAAGAAGAGGATATAGGGTTGAATAAGCTCTTAAGTTAATCATTTCCAATGAAAAGATCCAGTTAAAATAGTTTTCATTCATAGGAATTCCAAGATAGATATTTAAACAGCAAATCTGATGCTATCAAAATAAGCATCTCAAATATTTTCCAAAAAAATACATTTTTTACTTAAAATGTCAGGGTTTTTTTGGTTTTTTTATATGCTCCTCTACCCCTGTGGGGTTGAGCTCATGAGTGAAGGAAGTAACAGTTGCCACTCGCGTAAGGCAAGGCTCTTTGAATGAATTGAGCTCTTGGTAGCTGTTAAGAAGGTATATGTAAATAAAACAAAAAGTGATATATAAGCATTTAGAATTCCTTCGTCTTATGCTAGTTTCCTTGTAGAATCTTGGTTTGGTGTATGAATCAGCCAGGTTTCAATCCCAGCTTCAAGAATCTTGCATGGCTAGCCACACTGAAGAGTTGTAATACAATGAAACAGTTTGTCAGTGAATGACTATATATTTGATGACTCCTACAGTTACATATATTTTACATATCTAAAATTATTTCTATAAAAGTTGGCGAACTTAGTCAAGGGTGACCCAAAGGCTCCCTTTTCAATAGCTACTACACCAAGGTGTAGGGGAGGGCATTACTCCATTCCCTGGATTGTTCCACTTTACCCTTGATTCTTACCTTATAATACTGAGTTTTAAGCAAGGCGGGATAAAGTACCATTTTTTGAGTCTTTGGTAGGAGTTGACCAGGGATTGAATTCCGGTCTCCCAGACCATTAGCGAACATTCTACTCATTAGGCCAATGGCCCGCTTATTTCTATAATAGTTTGCAATTTGCATTAATCAAGACAAATTTTGGTATGATTATTATTATATAATTAGACAAATTGCATGACTTAGAGACATTCTTACAATTCAGAACCTTTGATGATTGCAAATAGAGTCGAACAATTTAGTAAATCAATACTTTGATTTAGTTACTATATTTAAATTGAAGTGAGGCAGATGAGAGAGAGAGAGAGAGAGAGAAGGAAAAAAAAAAAAAAAAAAAAGAGAAGTTCACTGGAGCGTTAACAAATATATATATATATATATATATATATATATATATATATATATATATACACACACACACACACAATTTAAGGAGTAAAAAGTAACAATCATGGATAGGACTGACTGCAGAATAATTGTTAGAACTAGAAAGATAGGGCATGATCTCCTAGGTGGTAACTGCTCTAGGTTTTTCTTAAGCAATAATAGTGAGAGTATACCAGAAAAATGAGAATTTCAGATAAACACGTGAAAACTGCAGGTGTTCACAGGTAATGCAAGAATAGGATTGTCAATAATTAACAAGGATGTAACCTCCCAACAAAGATTACATCAAATCACATCCCAATTTAAGACTGGTACTAATCAACCCACATACTATATTCCATGAGATTATACTCTAAAAAGAGATTATAAAACAAGAGAACCATTATTGATATTAAGACATCCATTACTGAATCTCACCTGAACAGCGAGATTTGCCATTGAACCCTGAAAGACTGGACTCCCTACAATCACCAGATTTAAACCCCACTGAACATGTTGCAGATCTTACTAAATTCTCTGCAGTCACACCCAACAAACAATTCAGTCATTAGGAGCTTGATATTCTATAGATCAGTTTTTATATTCAGGATCATAAAAATGAACACAAGATTAATCCAAGTAGCAATATTCAGGACGATGATTTAAGTAAGGAAGAGTTCTTGGTTTAGCATTGCCAAATCCTGTTATGTGTGTGATTTCTAAGCAAATAGTTTATAGATAACATTTTTAAACAAGTCAGAGCCCATTTGTTTGCACACAGTTAAATAGTTTCAAGTATTGTTATCCAACACTAATAATTCTATTTGATAATCATCATTCATTTGCACACAGTTAAATGTTTTCAAGTATTGCTATGTTACACTAATAATTCTATTTATTGAATGGTTCCAATTATTAGTATCTAATATGAATAATTCTATTCAACATTAATCATTTGTTTGCATAGTTAAAGGGTTTGATACATTGCTATTCAACATTAATAGTTCTATTTATCAGCTATTCCTATCTAATGCAAATAACTTGTACACAGCTGTAAGGTTTCAAATAACAAATAATAATCCCAAGTAAAAGATTAAAACAACTCTATTTGACCCATAGATGAGATCCTAACAAGTACTACCACTCTAGGTCAGAGTGAACCTGGGAGTAATGTCAATGATGGGGTACTCCACATTACCCAAACTCCAAGACTGGAGCCTAACCATCAGATGGTTTAGCATCATACCCAGGACTGTTGTTGGGGAGGTTTTACCCCTCTACTGAGGTTCAGTCAGAATATTCTACAGCCCCAACTGAGAGGGTGGAGAAGTTTTTAAACCTTTTTCAATTATTTCTTCATAGAATAAGACCCATCTGCCACAAATTTTTCAACATCTTAATGACATTAGAGAAATGCCTTGTTTAATTCACCACTTTCATTGAATCATGGCATTCAGCTCTTTATATCTAAAATACCCTCATCTTCTATCCGCTGCTTCTGATACATGAAACCCACAGGAAAACAACCTTCTAGAAGCAAAAAGTCTATCACTGATCAAGGAGGGATGGGAAGAAATCAAATACAAAATTAAAGAGAAATAAATAAATAAATATGGATTGGCGTTTGAGTCAACCGGGTTTCGGGAAGCTGGCCTGTCTAGCCACACTGATGAGTTCTGATAGAACGAAACAGATCTGTCTGGATGACATATATATATATATATATATATATATATATGGAAAAGTATAGGCACACCAGTTATCTATATTGTAAAGTTCAAAATGGAAACTACAAAACTTATCCAACAGAACAGGTCAAAACATGTGCTGCTAATTTGAAGACAATAAACACAACCCTGTTTAAAAAGGCATAATAGCAGGTCTTGCAGATTAGCTTGAACTTAAATTCTTTACTAATAATCACAGAAGAGTTAGATCTTAATAAAAACTTTCTTGAAAACATCCTAAAAAGGCTTGTCTGAATCTAAAATAGTCTTTGGAAGAAAGGTTTCAAATTCTTTCTATATTTGAAGCATCAGTCAACAAGTAAAATAAATAAAAACAAAATAGACTAATAGTGAGAATAGAGAAAAGGAAAAATACAACTGATTTTGCCACAAAAATAGTAAATTCTCAATTAGTACAAAAGATTATTGAAAATATAAATGAGAGGTTGAAAAATCTTACATTTAAGAAAAAACATGCAGAAATAACCTTCAAAAAGGTTTTATAAACTTTGTATAAAGAGAGCCTCAAGATTTATACTCAATTTTATTGACATCAAATTTTATACCAAAGCCTACTGTAAAAGTGTTGGGTCCATTATGAACATTTGTGTTCATAAAAAGATATATACCTTGCACCTTTTCCAAATAAAGGATTTCATAAGAAATCCCCCATGATGTAATCTATTAAAAGTAAAGATAGTTTCAGACATCAAAATACTCAGAATGGAAAGCAATTTCAGAGAAAACTGAACCACTCATCAAACTTCAATGTTAAATTATGTAAAATCAGCACCAACTGGAAACTTTGATACATTTTCACTTATCAAACAAATCTTATCAGTTCAACCAGAATATATTATACATCATAAGTATAATTGCCTTGATTCAAATTAAGAACTTAAATTCTTTTTTTTTTTTTTTTGTTTTATATGCCACTTTGATCACATGAATAAGTTAGATTTAGTGTAAGCTGATAAGGATATTAAACTATAATATCCTCTAGTGTGTTATAAACTATGAGATATTGATGACAGGAGGAATAAACTTACTTCCAAGGATATAATTTTTTGATAAGTTCAGAACTGAACCTCTTGGATTAATCAAGCTTAATTAATATAATATGAGTATTTCCAAACTATTGAATATACTAGTGCCAATTTTATATTTCAATAATATGGTGTCGAGGAGAGAAAAGAAAGCTTAACTCAGTAAATGAGACAAAAAGTCTTCCTTTAATTTAAAAATATTTCTAACATTAAATTAATTAAAAGCAAGTATTATAAAATTGAAATTACTGACTTCTACAGGTACATTTTCTCTTCTTTCAAGTAATAGGTTTATTAACTGATTAGCAATTAATAGGGTATCACATCCTTTGCAAAGATTTTTAATACTTGTAGATTAGTAGTAATTTAGGTCACCATATGCCCACCTCTAGTCAAAGACTTCAGTTGCATGCTTGCCAGGTCTTCATTCAGTATAGCCTTAGTTTACTCTCAAAGCTAAATGTGTACCAGCAGCTCTAGGTGAGAATCAAAATTATCATTATGATATTTGCTGTAAAAACTTATGCTTTTTTTTTTTTTACAAATATTTTTAAATTTAAGAAATAAGAAAAAAGTAGGAATGAGCACAACAGAAGCCTCTAAATCTGGATAGCTATATAGTTTTTAAATGATCTGAAAGTATTAGTTTACTTAAACAAGTGCAAGTCAGGCACAAGATCAGGGTGTATGAAGATTTTCTTGGCATCCTCATCTAAGCATTTAGATTCTTAAGGTGAATGTAAACTTATTGGCTTCAGAGAGATACATTTTTCCAGATATAGATGAAGTTTGGACTAGCAATTCTGATTTTAAACATACAGTATTGCATGCAATATAAGTGCCATGTTGTATCTAGGTTTCATAGACTAAATCCTTTTCATATGAAAAGGATAACTTTTCTGCACTCACTTTTGTAAGTCTGCAAAAATTTTAAATGTAGGATTAATTTTTGTTGCTTATAAAATAAACCAGAATGGTTCTGATTGGGCAACTTACTCTAATGAATAAAATGAGTGGTATAAAACTAACAATATATTTTGTTTTAATCTATTCAGAGCTCCTTCTTTGAGATTTACTGAATGCAACATACAATTGACAAAGTCATTAGAACACACTGACTGAAACGGATCAAACAACAGTGCAGATACGATATTAGTTTAGAATCAGTGTCTTTAAAATGTTCATAACAAATTATGCTGTTACATCTGCATACAATATGGAAACTTTTTTATATACTTGAATGAAAGAACAGACAATAACCTAAAATAAAACGTTTCTTTTTGATTGGTTGGGTTTTATGGCATATCAACCATTGTACATTATTAAATGCCAAATCCTCTTTATACATATTATGTATCATTTGTAAATGCATATTTTGTAGATAACATTTTTAAACAGTTAAATGGTTATACATATGATTTCCAAGTCAATAGTTTGTTGGTAATCTTATTTTTAAATGAGTCAGAGCTAATTTATTAGCACACAAGTATTACTATTGCTTTCACACAGTTAAATGGTTCCAAATATTCTAACATGAATAGTTCTATTTAGTATTAATCATTTGCTTGCACTCACTTAAATATCTTCAAATATTGTTATCAAATATAAATAGTTTTATTTACAGTAGATTAAATGGTTAAAGCACCACTATGTAATACTAACAATTCAATTTAAGCACAGAGTTTTAAGTATTGCAAATCAACACTAATAATTCTATTCAACATTACTCATTTGTTAGCACACAGTTAAATTGTTCCAAGTATTGCTATGCATCACTAACAATTCAATTAAACATCAGCCATTTGTTTACACACAATTAGATGTTCAAACAGTTCTATTTCTAACAGTTCAATTTAATGAAAATCATTTAGGACCCTTCAGAGTGAACCTGGAAGCAATGTAGAGATGCAGTTGGTGTATTCTACAGCATCAGCCAACTGGGATAGTTTATTTTTGAAGCTTTTTGAAATAGAACAATTAAGCATAGAACAGGATTTGAAAAGAGAGAAAGAAAGAACAAAGAAAACCCCTGAAGCAGAGAAATTCTTTTGAAATGTGACATTTATGTTCAAATCCATATCAGATGGAAATACAAACTCATAAAATTACAAACATTGTCATCTACTCCTTTAAATTTAGACATTGTACAGAAAGAGGAGTGTCTTAATTTATTGTAAACATTAGATTCCAAATTAGTACCAAAGATTCTCTTAATAAAGTTAATGAATAAAGAAATGACTACACTTTATCTCAACTTCATACAATACTTTCACAAAGTTTTTCTTACTAAATGAAGTCATGCACTCAACATGTGGTTTGCTTTTTTTCCTGTTCAACTAGGTTAGGCTCTTTTAACTTATGGGATTGTAAAAATTTATATTGAAAAATAGTTTAGTTGATATAGCATAGTTAATCGAGTTGGTTAATAAATAAAATTGGGTGATTTATGGAATGTTATGCCAAGCATCGTTACACACCCCTCGGGAAAAAAATATCACTCACTCTTAACTTAGTAAAACCCAGTCAATCAGATAACAAACATTACTAATTCATATACTCACTGTTTTTGCTTCCAAATCTAACATGTTCAGAAAAATTTTAATTGCTATCAAAACTCTTTAAATGATGGATATCGATAATGATTCAAATTTTGACCTAAAAAATTCCATAAAGATTTACATAATAGAATCTGAATTTAGCAATTACTGAGAAATTAGAACTTATCCTGTGATATGTTAGGACTTTCAAGTATTTCAAGCAACTAATAATAATGATGATTCCAGAATAATCCTTTTCAAACAACTGTGGCACATTAAGACTGAGTGTGTTAGATGGAATTTCTCTCAAAGTTTTATTTCTGGTGATAATGGAATAAACAAAGAAAACCCAAGCAAAAGATATGACAAACCTTTCAGTTATTACGAATAATGAAAGGTATATACCCTCTTGTGGAGAGAATGCAAGAAAATTCCTTTAGCAGTTTACTGCCTTATTCCATTCTCAATGTCTCTTTTTAAAGGAGTAAAGACTATATCCAAACTTTTCAGCAAGTGATCCTCTAGAAGGTCATAAAGATACTAACTCAAGAGCTGTGGGTTCCTGCATTTAAAGAAAGAGGTGTGCACGGTCGTATGTGTGTGTTCTCACCCTTTCCGTTCATTAGAGTTCAGCCCCGTAATCAAATCTCCAGATGACCAGTATGTTAATTTTTTATTTGAGGCTACCTGCACGAGCAATTGTTAAAAGGCTCATCATGCCGTTGTCCGTCTGAGATTATCATATATAAAATATAAACGGGATGGGAGTAAGGTTTTGTTTAACTTCGTCTTAGGTTGGAGAAAGAGAGAAAAGATATAAAGTGATATCTTATTTTTACACATACACACCAAAATCCTAATTTTAAAATTATTCTAAACTATACCAAAGAAAACAAATTATAAGTTTCATTCTACCTTTGATTTAGATTTATTTGATGAAAAAAATGTTGATGTATGGTTGATTGCGATAACATTTACCGTCATTCAGATGATAATTAATTACCTAGTAGCGGTAGGAGGAGACAGAAAAAGACAAGTACAAATACTTCTGCAGATAAAGGGTTTGTTTTTAATTTCGAGAGTAGAATACTATGTGACAAGACTAAGAGGTACTCTCGAGATCATCACGGTTAACTAGTTGCCATAAAGGATTTAATACATAAACGATACGAAAGATTAGGAGTTATTTCAATACTGGGTGTGGTCAATCAAACTGAACGCAAAGTTCTATGATACGTTATATAATAAAAATGTTCTTGAAGTGAAAAGTCTAAGCAGATAAGTCATCAGAAAAATAAACAGATTTAAGAAAAAGATTTTAGAATTTTCACTAACACCGACCTTTTTCAAAATCTTGTATGCCGAAAATTGCAGTCATGGTTTAAAGACCCCTCAAGAAAAGGGTTGATGTTGTTAATTAGGTAAAATGCTCAACAAATAAGTCCAATATTTAAAGAAATTTTATTTGTATATAAACTGTAGTGAATTTAGTATATATATATATATATATATATATATATATATCGGGCAATAAATCCAACACAGTATAAGAAGGCCGGAGGTATCCGCGGCCTTCTTATGCTAGGTTGGAGTTATTCAACTGGTGGTTGTGAAGAGATATTTCAGGCGTCATTAACGACACAGGATAAAAGTACTTTTTTTTTTAAAAAGATTTAATGAATA
Organism: Sepioteuthis lessoniana; assembly: GCA_963585895.1. NCBI lineage: Eukaryota > Metazoa > Mollusca > Cephalopoda > Myopsida > Loliginidae > Sepioteuthis > Sepioteuthis lessoniana. The sequence goes on from OY757929.1 coordinate 32,341,984, forward strand.
AAAAGTGTACATTGTGTGTAGTGATTTTGTGAATTTTTTTAATTCAAAAACTCACTGCAATAACTGTAAACAATATCGCTTCCCAAAAATTCAATTGAACTTGTTGCTTTTATTTGATTAAAATGAGTTTCCCCACTTAAAAAAAAAAAAAAAAAAAAAAAAAGAAAAAAAAAGTGAAACCAAAACTTTTTTTTAATTTTTAGTTCAATTTTAGGATCGTTTTTTCTCTCCTTATTTCATACAAATGAAAAGGACAGATTGAACAAGAAAGCAAATTTGGGAAAATAAGATAGACAAGAAACAAACTAGTAGTTATGTATTTTCTGTTCAATTAAGATTTCCACTCTCAAACTAAAGAGAATCATCTTTTTTTTGGTTTCAGTGTCATTTTAAGGAATCTAGTGTTTAAAATACCTAGTTTCATGATATGCTTTCTTTTTGTGAGATGGAATCAATTAGAATCATTGGCGGGATCAAAATTGTAAATAAAGCCGTTGGGAAGCACAAAATAAAACATGCTTTTCGAAATTAAATTCAGTGCACCAGTTATTATTAACATCAAACTCCAAGCATCAGTTTAACAATATTCAATTGCATTTTTCTTTTCTTTTTAATTTAAAACTACCATTATTCTCGAAACCATGTTTTCATGGGAAATTGTAATTTCTTTTCACATATATCACCCTACATAAACAGGGATAGGCAGTCAAAAAATAAATAAAACAGGGTAGGAATGCGTCCGTATAAATAAAAAAGAGTCAGGTTTCTTCTTCAGGTCATACACCACACCCTAATATTTTGGAAGAAGGGAAACTATGGATACCCAATAGTGACAATTTGAATTTGTTGACGTTTTATGAAAGGAAAAAAAATCAGAAAGTTACATGAACGGAGGGAAAGACCCATTGGTATATTAGTTAATTTTAACGAGACAAAAGAATTGAAAGTGAAGGGTACTTTCACAGATTTTAAAAGGAAATCAATTAATTTTATTATTATTCAATCACTTATACTTTTTACGTTTATAGCAACTGTTTAGCCATGAAGTTAGTAAACAAATTAAACCAAAGAGGTTTTCTTATTCAATTCAAAGTTGCCAATGTATACTCCACTTTACACTTTTCGTTTGTGAGTAGTTGGGAAACATCTAAACTTTACATGTTACACAACTCAAATCACTAGCAAATAGAAACGATAATGTTAAAATCAGACACTACCAGGTAAATAAACCCAAACCATTTAACAATGTATTTTCAAATGGTTTTTACGGGTTTCGCCTGAGAAAAATCCAAGCCAAAGAAAACGAATAGATTAACCAAAAAACGCAGATCGGTAGAAAATGACTTTCGCTAAATAAACCAACATTGCTCTGAAGCAGTCAAAATAATACACTGTCCTGAACAGTATATTGTGGAAAGATGTACAACTTAACTTACCCGAAATAACGAGCGCTTCGTCTGGTCCTGCCGTATGAATATTACCCATGCTAGTACAATCCTTCCTTCCGCTGCTCACTAACTGTCGCCTGCTTAGGTTACCTCCTTGCTAGAGCATCACGGGAAATAATGGCAAATCACGGATGTTCACGAACTCTAGAGCAGGAGAATAATACAAATCTACAACAAGTATATTTTTTTGTACAAATATCTGATTATCATGTATAAATCTTGATTTTAATAATGTAATTGTTTTTTTTATAATCATCAGGCTTTTTAATTAATAATTATGGTGCCTGATTCCAACGAGATTTTGCGAGAATAATCGAGAAATTGCGTATCGTTGACGGTAACAGCAGCAAGTCGACTGGTTTTCAAACGATTTACACCTAAGCGGTTACAGCGTGACGTCCTGGTCTTTTTTTTTTAACACCTTATTTACAATACACATACGCTTCCAAAGGTAACATGTTCCTTTCTTACTATGACCGATAAATCTTCTTCTCTGTTTTAATATTCTTTCTTCAATATTACCTCATGTTAGGTAGACCCCCCCCCTTTTTTTTCAAGTGTCCACTACCAACAATCAAGCGATCTTTCTTTTCTTTACGTTTTTGTCACTCTAAAATGATCTATTCGACATTTTTTAAATATTTCTGTCCTTGCTTACGTTCCCTGTGTGTCCCAACTCAAGTGAGTTTTACCAACCATTTATTTTTAAAAGTATTTGATCTAATTCATATATACTCCGAACTGTAATCGGCCTTTTTGTCATTTCCAAAAATCGCTTTTTTTAAACTCTTAGTAAAATCGAAGCTTCCTGTCTGTAATTTTTTATCCAAATTTTAATTTGTCTTCAATTTCTATTTCGAATTATTTATTCATTCTATCGTATGTATATCTCTTAAACTGGTTATTTATTAGATATTAGCTTTTTAAGTAGGTAAAACTTTAACAAAAATTATTTTATATTTATCAATTATGATGTAACTAAAGTAGAAAAAAGTCATCGTTTTCATTTTTATAATTTATATTAACAAAGTAAGCTAGTCTTGTGATATCTTCAAATGAGTCTAAGCGTTGAAGTCTGAAGGAGTGGAAGAGAAAAAGTATAACGTGACCCAATTTTTAGGGTACGGAAGCCGAACTGACACAGTAATTATGTTGACAAATTCAGAATTAAATTGATGATTTCATATGGCCCAGTATCTATTTTGATAACAATGAATCAGATAATTGATCGTTACCTGCCATAACAAGCAAAGATTAAAACTACTAATATTTTCATTTGATAATTCAGTTTATGTATTCTCAAACAATGACAAAATCTTAATGTGTGACTTGTCTATTGCTTCTTTTTCCAAATAAATGATAAGCATGTCTTATTCTATGATTTATTAAATCAAATAGATCAATAAAAAGTTACATTATAAGTTTTACAAAGAAGTTTGTATCTTAAGTATTTTAATGTTACTGACATGTGTGGGCCGCCATACTTAAACAAATGGGGCGCGTCGCGCTTTTCCCTTCCGTCAGTAAACCCTAGCCAAGTTCATACTTCCCCCATTTTCTTGAACCTAATTATATATTTTTTGCTTATTAGTCAAATTTCTCTTTGTACATGTTCTTCTAGTTCATAGGGTACTCTTTTACGATTTTACACAAATCTCAAAATGTATTCCTATTCCTCAAGTGTCCCATAATTCGAACTATTGGTCGTTGTCCTTGTATACTTATTTATTTCACATGACATCATTTCAGCATTTTTTTTAAATTTAACTGTGTAAGAGTTGGGTTTTTTTCGTTTTAATTCATTACCGTTTTTATTTAATCTTTACATTGTTTAAATGTAAACCATTTAGTATTGTAATTTAATTTCAGCATATAGCTAGGTTTGTTTTAAAAAAAAAATTTTAAGTTTAATATATCTTGTTTTTATATTTTAAAGGGTCTCACTTTAAACGTAAAAATGACGAAAACATGGATGCTTCCTCTTCCTTTACAGTTCTATAAGTTCTTATTCTGAATTTTTGTATATATCTAACATTCCGAATTAAGTCAAAATAGATAACTAATTGGCATAACGTAAGATATACTTTTGTTTTACTTTAAGATAATTTGAATACATTTGGAAGCATTTATTTCTCAGAAAATGACACAAGTTTTTGTAGGACCTTCAAAGCTTTGATTTTCATTCAGCGTCAGAATATTCTTAAAACAAGTTATATTTTTGACAACGGGTGCATATTTCAAAAGTATGAGTCACTGGATGAGGTTTTTTTTTTTTTTTTGGTTTTTTTATTGAAAGTATGTTTCCTTCCTTTTTTTTCCCCCACTTCTAATTTTGTCCAGAAACTTGAAATATAATTCTCATCAAATTTTACTATTTGTTGCTCTCTTAAAACTTTATGTATACATCACTACATTCCACAGGTGTGTGTGTGCGTGTGTGAGAGAGAGAGAGAGAGATAAGTACACTATTTTTTCCCCTAAAGATTTAACGCAAAAAATAACTTATGTTTTACTATTCACATTTGGTATTTTGCAAAAAGATAATGTTTAAGGAAGAAAAAGGCCGAGGGTCTATTAATTTACTCATGTGTTGGACTAAACAGACTACTAGGACAGAATTATACAATGGGTTCAACTTTGATCTCTTAAGCCAAAAACGATACTAATTTTAATTTACAATGTAGAGTAATAGAAAGCAGATATCCTTTGCAGTGAATCACGCTCATTAGTCAAAATTGTTTGTTCATGTTTGCAAATGAACATTGAAAGAAAGTCCATATCATCTTTTAATGAAGTCTGGGCGATGAGTTGAGGTGTGAATATGTATGATCTTTTTCAGTTTCCAAGGTTTAATTCTAAACCTCTCTGTTAAAATCCATACTGGATATAATCTTAAAAATGTATTTATCACTCAATTACAATTTTTTAAAAATAAACTATTTTAAAATTTAGTTTTGCAAAAAATGAAGTTATGAAAAGGTTTAGATATGCAACGGATAAAGGATCATACGTATTTGATTCTCAGTTGCATAAACTGGTGTTAATTATGAGAAAAACAAAACATGCCACCCAGCGTCTATTAATTAGGAAGATATAAACTTTTTCTTTCATTGTTCATTTGTAAATATGAACAATGTGAATGTTATTAAATGAACTATTCTTTAACCAGGTATATGTATTTATTTTTTACTTGTGGCTACTTTCTTAAAGTATATCTATAGTTATATCTATAGAATTTATCATAATTATTTACTAATCAGGAGGAATATGCTATGATTAATATTCAATTATGTACCTTGAGAAATCTATTATGAATTTTAAATTGCTTTATTCTGAGAACATTTTAATACTAAGAAAAATCTCCTTACAATGTGCTATATTTTCTGTTATGATATGCATATAAAAATCAGATCTTGCCATTGGACTAATGAGTAGAGTGTTCACCAATGGTCCGGGAGACCAGGGTTCAATCTGAGGTTGAGTCATACTAAAGACTCAAAAAAAAAAAAAGGTACTTGATGTTGCCTTAACACTCGGCATTAGATGGTACAGATCAAGGATAAGTGGAGCAATCCAGGGAAAGTAGCGCCCTTCCTTAAACCTCAGTGTAGTTGCTATTGAAAAGGGAGCCTTCAAGTTACCCTCGACTAAGGTTGCTAACTTTCTAATGATAAGCATTTACTTTTCAATGATAGTTGCTTCTCAGGAAGAAATAATAAACAGGAGTTAAAATCTCCCTTATTCTTAATAAATAGTACTAGTAATATCCTACCATGAATCAAGCTCAAAGAAATATTTTTGGTTTATTTCATCAATTTTTTTTAATTTTTGACCTTGTACAAATGAGTTTACTTATCATCAGTCAGACTATACACACAGTAGCACTTTATTTTCATTTATTAACTTTAGGACTCTTATATTAGAAATTTCTTAAGGCATTTGTGATATAATAGTTACTGTGGTAGGAAATGGACATGGTGACCAAAGTTCAAATCCTGGATGAGACTGTTTACATTTCAAATAACACTAATACCCTTGGAAAGGTATGAATCCAACTATTCTCCCTCCAGCTATGGGTAAAGAGTAGAGCAAACTGGCTCTTTAACCTTTGTATGGCAACTGGTCTAGGAGAAGGAAAACTCTGAATTCAAACCTGTTAAACTCTGTTTAAAAAAATAAACCTTGTGTCACATCTTGCCCATGCAAAGAGGTTGGTAAATTTCATTTAAAAGGAAATTAGCGAGCCAAATTTTGGTGAAAATCTTCTGTTAAATAACAAAGAATTTTTTTCCTTGAATGTATTATACACTAATTTATTCAAGCTAGTATTCTCATTTTGTTTGTCAAAACGTGTCACTTATTGTACCCCTACCAGTCTCTGATGTCTGTAGTTAGTAACTTTCTGCAGGATTTCAAATCAAACCCTTTATCCAATCAGTGGGGATAGATTGTTTTTGTTCTGCTGCCTACTTCAATTAATTCATTAATTATTTACTACTAAATAATAGGTACAGTTTATTAGCCCTATATGCAGATGTCATTCATAGATGACTTTTAATTTTTACCAAAGTTGATCTTGTCTTAGATCCTATTTACCCAACCCCTCCACTCGGGCAGGATATGACACAAGGTCAATTTTTTAAGCAGAGTTTAGCAGGTTTGAATTCAGAGTTTTCCTTCTCCTAGACTAGTTGCCTCACCAAGGCTGAAGAACCTAGTCTGCCCTGCTATTTACCCATAGCTGGAGGGAGAATAATTGAATTCATACCTTTCCCAAGGGCATTAGTGCTATGTGAAATGCAATCAGTCTCGTGCAGGATTTGAACTCGTATTGCCGTGTCCATATCCTGTGACGATAACCATTACACCACTTGTCTTAGATGGTGATATAACTGCCTTTGTGCATTTTTGGCAGCTTTTTACTATTTCTTCTATATTTTAGTCTATATCTGGCCATTATGCATATCCTCAAATTAGGAATCTCATGCAGAATATCCCCAGGTGTCCAGAGGGAAATTGTTTACACATCTGCCAGCATAGCACTGTATATCAGGCAATTATCAAAAGTTAACTATAGATACTCTATATAAAAGAAAAATTGAAACTTTTTTTTCCACTGTTCAAATTCTAAGTGTTTTAATGGTTTTCAGATTTTAATATCCTTCAACTGAAAATGCTTTTATCATGCTCTTGGTGTTTTCTTTAAATTCTGCCTTTATTTTTATTGTGGCAATGACTACCTCTGTTTTTATAGTTGTTTGGAATTAACCTGGTAAAACTATTCATATGCCCCATCTTTCTAGAGGGTACATACTATAATTTTCTACTATGTATCTTCTTTTTTTTTTTTTTCTTAGAGTTTAGCTTAATTTCTTTTACATAGTAACATTTCATGAAACATGATAGCTTTCTTTGTGTTATTTTTTAACTCTTGTAAAATTACAGCATAAATGCTTACCTAAAAACAAGCAATTATTACTGAATTAGGTTCAAAATGTGTTAATAGTAATTCAGAAGTTAGCATTTAATATTATTGAAAGACTTGCAGTTAACTGACCAAGTTCACTTTGAAATTTTTCTTAGTAACAAACTAAATGGTGCACATACTTGTACATTTTAGGCACGTACAAGTTATAATAGTTAACCAGATTGTAACATTGCAATGTTTGTTGGGGTAGAGATATATTCTTATTACTCAATCAGCAGTATTTGACTTTGATCAAGATGAATACTTCTGATTTGATCCTAAAAATATTCTATGCTAGTCATAAAGAATTGAAACTTGTATGATAAAACCAAATTCCTGTATTCATTTGATACTTCTTCCCACTGCTTCTCATGTTCTTTAACAGTTTTACTCATGGTTTTTGTCTAAATAAGCAACTGTGAAAACTAAGTTCATCATTGGTGAAATATTAACATTTAGCATCAAATGATAATTTTGCTAGTAAAAAAAAAACTGTTAGAAAAATGTTGAAATTTTTCTTTACTTTCTACTTTGAGATATGCATCTGATAAGTCAGGTGGGACAGGTTTGCAAATTGTCAGGTAGGTTGATATTTCAGATTTGTTCTTAAAGTTAAATTTCTTGCCAGTGCTTGTAATCCTGTTAGACTTTTCTTCCTAATATTTGTACCACTCTATAAAAATTCCATTTTCTGGGTCATATTTATATTCAACAACTAAATTTGTAATTGTGTCCAGTCTGTATAATGTGCATGATACTTTTGCTATTTGATTGAACATTCAGACTTATTTGCTGTTTTAAGACTGAGTTCTTCTATTTTGTGCTTTTTGAAATTTCATGTATTTATTAGAATCCTTATCACCAATGTTGTATCTTTTATTTTCTTTGTTGCTATCTTTATATTGGCTTGTTGATGATTGTATATATTTGTGTTCTGGTCACAACCAAAGTAGCTAAAACTTTAAAGTTATTTGAAACACAATTCCAGTTTTCTGTCACTTCCAAATTATCATTCTTTTTCTCTCTTCACCAGCTTTGGCCCATTTCCAGAACAAGACCCTAAAAACTAAGGTATAGATAACATAGTTGTAGTAAAAGTACCCAACAATCTTCAAGTGATCTCTATCTAGTATTTTGACTTTGTTCCACAGAGCTCAGTGTCTCTTGCTTTTTTTTTTCCTACACATGATTAACTATGATTTCATTGTTTACCCTTAGATTGCTGTTTCCCTAGTGTCATTTTCAGAGGGTGGCTAATGTCTTCTTTACTCCTGGTTTGTGGGGAAACTAAGTTTGGGTAAATTCTGGTGAATGCAGTTGTCTGAATTCATTCCCTGAGAGAATGCCAGTTTATTCTACCCTTCTTTTTCCATTGTAAACTATTGAATTCATTGTCCAGCAGTAGTTTCACATCTTTCTGGTGAGGTGTCATTTTCATCTCAACTATATGGTTGACTTTGGTGGCATTAAAGTCTTTTCCTCAAAGTATTCAATGTATTTATGACAGTGAATCTATAGCTAAGCCTTCTTGTCAATATATAATCAAAACTGATTGTGAAAGTATAGCTTGTACATAGAATATCATCTTCATAAGGTTATCAATCCTTCTTAAAAAGAAAAAACAACGATGAGGACGCTAATCAGTAAATCAATGTATAATAAGTTGTCATCCTAGAAATTCAAATCCTGAATATTTTCCTTAAAAGTTATAAGTATCCTTGTCAGTATTGAAATTCTTGTTAAACTAGAATGTCTTTCAATTTGAGTATAATAACCTACTGTTTGATATGTAAATGTTTGAATATTTCTAATTTATTTTAATTGATAATGCAACATCCAAGATTTTTTTTAAGTTTGATATTAATACCTCAAGCATATGTAAATTTAAAAAATGCATTATAATATGGTTGAGGAAAAATAAGGAATTAGCTATGTGGTTAGGTTTTAATTACAGCAGGTCTCTTGCCTAAGACAGCTTCCTGAGGAAGAGATACAAGTTTGAGTATTCCAATGGTGAAGTCTTTGATTCACATTATTTACTAGCATTCATAAAACTATGATTTGAGTTATAATAAAAAGCAACTAAAATTAAAATGAAAGAAATACAAGTTGAAAGATTGACAATGCAGGGTTACACTATTTGTCTATTAATAGAGGATAAATCATATGTATTTGAATTAAACTAAATTTGATCCTTTGAGATTATTAAACTTTTTTCTTTTTTTTTTCTTCCCCATCTTATTTTTAAATAAATGTACTCTTATCTTGATCAATAATAGAATATTTCTATAGTTTTCTTGATTTGTTTATCTAAAATAGTATTTTCAATAAAAATGAGTGAGCCAAGTTCCATTTAACATTTTTTTTACCAGGTGGTCACATGAAACTACATCAACATAAGAGATATTGTTATGCATGATAGTTTGTTTTTTGTTGTTGTTGTTGTTTTTGTTTTTGTTTTTTTTTTAATGTAAAATAGTACTTTCCTTACAAGTCCTAAACTTTTTTTATAGTAATTTTTCATTAAAAAAATTAACTTTACCCAACCCTTCCACCACAAGCAGGATGCAAAACAAGTGTTTTTTTTTTTTTAATTTTATTTTATTTTTTTAAAGCAATGTACAACTTGCTTGTAATCTTTCTCCTAGGCCAGTTACTACACCAAGATGCCCTATTACTTAAGCTTAGCTCAAGGGAGAAGAGATGGCTGTATGCCTTTCCCAAGGGCATTTGAATTCTGGTCATTATTTCCTTGCACCTCTCACACACATATATATAAACTTATGGGTTGAGGATACTGTATAAAGAAAAGAATGTATTTTAACTATGAATCATTAATAAAAATAGTATTTATCTAAAACCTACATTAACTTTGGCTTTCAAATCAGTCAAACATTTATAAACTTTTTTATCATTCTGCAAATTATTCCAGCTATTTAAACAAAATGCCTTTGCCCTAATTTTTCATATTGCTAACATATCATTCTACTACTTGTTAAAAAGAAGTTTTAATTATTGTTGATGAAAAATTTTCCACTGTAATTTGATTTCTCTGATAAGTTTATCTTAACTTTGATTTAATGTTCAGTTGTTTTGTTTTACATATACCAAATCATTTTTGGATGTCGTTCTATACACAAATTCTTTCATACTGAATCTGATACTTCAGTAAAACATTGTAACCTTATAACTTATTTTTTTAAAAATTAAAAAAAAACTTGCTGTGCAACATTTTGTATCCATTTGACAACTTGCATCATGGTGATCTCAGTTTATTTCTACAAAAATTTATAATCATTCAAGTTTACCATCTCAGTCCTTACTGACAAGAAAATTGATAGTTTCAAATGAGTTTGCACCCAGCAAAGTTACTTGTAGATAAACTAATTTTAAAGCATCTGTTGAGGAAAACCTTTTTCTTCTACATTGCTAGTTTTTGTATTATCTAAAAACTAGCAACTTTTGAGCTCATACCAGAAACTTTCCTAATAAACCTCTTTGGTATTCTTAATGTCTACTGATCCTTTCTTAAGCAGTTGTCTGGTGTAAGAAAAAAATCCAAGAGAAAAGATAGGGAACAATGGAACAGAAAAAAAATTTTTCTAAATGTACCAACAGTCAAATCCATTTAGTCCTGGTTAAATGCATAGTTAGGGTAACCGGAAACCAAACCGCTGCAGGTATTATTTAGAAATAGAAGTTTTGATAAATTACGATTTGATTTGTTAGATAAAAGTTAGAATTTCTCGTTTCCTAATGATACCTGCAATGAAAGAATAAGGTCTAAAAACATTTGGCTTTGAGTCATTCTTATTGTGCTTTTAATCTGGACTAATTATCTAGTTCAAATTCCTAGTCAATACCAATCCATAAACTAACTGCCCTTTTCTGTATCAAGAAGATTCTGGTTCATTGCTTTCAACAGTGAGTGGAGGTTATTTGCAGTGATCCTACAAAGCTAGAAAAAAAAGGGACATCAGTAAACACCCTCTAATGTAACAACTATTTTCCCTTGGTTGGTCCTTGGACAGAAAATCGAATTAACATCACTAAACATATTGCTACCTGTAATATTTCTAATGAGGAAGTTGTTAGAAGAAATTTAAAGGAGTTTTGATAATATAACATTAAATTAGCATTTAATAGCAAAACTATCCCATGTAATTCACTTGTTAATGTTGATGCCACAAGGGTGAAGGGCCTTAAAAAAAAAATAATAATAATAATAAAATATATATTAGTTCTTTTGAAAGTCAGATGTAAAGAACACAATACAATAACCAGATGTGAAGTGGAGAAATCTAGTTTAGGGGTGCTATTTAAAGAGAGATAGAAACAAACATTACTTATGGTAAAATTGTCCAAAACAACTCCAGTAACTGAACTCATATTTTAAAGATATGTACAGCAAAAGTTTCTTGTTTTCATTGACTTGTAATACTTATAATTATTAAATGTGCCAATTTTATAGTGTAAAAACGTATTGAAAATTTTAATACCAACAAAAACTATGCACAAATTATTTTTCTTCCTCCCAAAAAAAGAATAAGATAGAATTTTTATTTTATTGTGGCAGACTAAGTGCAGTATAATTTGGAGAGTGCTCAATATCTATGATAGCTATTATATAATAGATATATATAGGTTTTTATATATATATTTAATAGCATGAATTTTTATCTGTAACCTAGTTTCATGCCATCTTTACACAACAATCATCAGGCAGAAAAAATTTTTGAGAAATCAAAAAGAGTCGAAAAATAGTGTGTGTGTGTGTTATACTTGCATATTGTGTGCAGTCATATATGTGATTGTTGTATGATGATACATGGTGGATTTGAGGTCTAATATCAGGATTAAAGACACTTGTCCTAATGACCGTGTTAATAACCTTAGCAATTACTCCAAGTACCCTGTTGACTTAAACTGACTATTATGCCCAATCTTGCTTCCTCCATGATGGCACATACTTCTTAGAAGACGCTGATATTCTTTGCTGCCAGTGTTGGGGATTTGAGTACTGGGGTGGTAACTGAGCCCTGATTGACCCTTTGCTATAATCCCTATGATGGTCTTGTGTCTTCATCTCTATTCAGCAACTTGCAGCTCACTTTTTGCGTTCCATTTCTCATGTTGGTATAAAATATTATCCAAATGCCAACAGGAGAACAAGCATCTACTTTCGCATTTCAACTCATACGTATAATCTATCTCCACCATCTGCCATACCAATACCACCTCCATCACTAAAAACCTCTGTACTCCTTCACGAATAACCCCACAATACACCTGCTACACTGTAAGTACCATTTTCCTCCACTGAACCTTTATATCCATAACCAAACACCCTCATCACCACCTGTTGATATAATGTTAGCTATAATTTCATGATTGTTAGAAGTACATCTTCATACAGTATATTTACCATATTCCTTACATACCATCATAGATTACAATAACGTATACATAATATAACATTAACCCGACGCTGACAACCAATACAAATTATAACATACATATTGCAATTTAACACAGAACATATTCCAACATATGAATACTACTACTGCATAATATACCATAGTATATAACAATATACCACATCTCTTTACACAATGATGTTCCCATCTCACTTATTCTTTGGTTTTAAATCCAGCATTGATTTTTGTCTATTATACTTACATGACAAATCAAAAAATCCTCAAGACCAGACAAACAAGTTTTCTGCTGCACAAGATTGATAGCTTTTGGTGGACCTAGAGAAGCAGCTGAGATTCCCAGACTACATTTTAACGACGAATCTCTGTCTGGATATTGTCATTTTCTCAAACCAGAGGAATTAACAATTTCATGGGAAGAAAACGAGGCTACCTACAGAAGAAAAATGAAAAATACCAACAACTAGTGGGAAAATATCGAGAATGAGGTTGGCAGGCCGCATGTAATCCGACTGAAGTCAGTGCCAGGGGTTTCGTTGGTAGATCCTTGTGCAAAACCCTAAGTAAACTGGGGATTGTGGATTTCAGAAAGGGACAGGCTATCTGAATGATAATGAAAAAAGCAGAAGATGCCACTCACTGGCTATGGATGAAAAGGAATGAGTCATAATAGAGGAGTATGTAAATAAATAAATAAAAGGTAACTATGGGAAGACTAAATTTACCTCTTTCGCACTGTCTGTGTGACCGTGATCTGGTCCTGTGTTTGATCTTTACAGGTGAAACTGGGAACAATTACTACTCGACTTAGATACAGGCAGACATATCAACATCTATTTCTAATTGGTTGCTGTGATGGGCAGTTGCCATTAAATAGTTTGGGCTTTGCAGGTTTTTTGGGTTTTTTTCTTTTAGTTCATGATGGCAGTAGGCATAGCAAGTTTGTGGTATACTCGTCGGGGCCCAATCAACCCAGTCAAGGTCAGCAAAGTGAAGGAGTCTGATGTTGAAAAACCAAAACCTCTAAGGATATTTTGTGATACATCACTGAGGATGTATACCACAGCATCGTTATGTATCTTACACATATCTCACTTTGATATAAAATTCAAAAAGACTATTTAAGTGTCATATTGCCTGACCTTGATGGGATTTTGAAATCATTTGCCATACAAGCAAATACGGCAACTAATAGTGTAAAAATTTTGATTCTTTTAAGAACCTGGTGGTCTCCCTTTATCAATCTTTATGGGATTAGTACAGTAATATTAAATTCCTCACAGGAAGTTAAAAATGAAAATGCCAGAATGTAAATTTAGATCATTTAAAACTGATTCTTCTCAAACCTGTGAAATTGCAATAATTGATTTTCTAATTGTTCTTTCATTTTTATTGTATTACTTATACTGTCATCAAATTCTAAATGACTTTTGTTTACTACAAATACATTAGTGAGCATAATTAATAATCTGTGTTCCTTACAATTGCTCTAAAATAAAACAAGTACTAAGCTTAGGTAGCCTATGAAATAAAAGTTTCCGTGTCTGCTCTACATGAAATAATTAACATCTTAGGAATTTTCTAATCATAAATGTTGATATTGTTATGTATATGAAGAAACCTTTAAATTATCAGTACAATTTCAGTGTCTGAAAGGTGATGATGTTGTAAATTTTTTTTTTTTTTTTTTTTTTTTTTTTAAGCCATCTTATCACCCCCTCACTAATGTTACATGCTTATTCGAAAAATAACAATTTTCTTCTAAAAGAAAATACTCCTCATTGAATATAAAACTTCAATTTTTATACTTTTAGAAGAAAAATCAGAAAATTCTAATTTAAATATTTTTTACATATATATATATATATATATATATCATATGCTACACAATATTAGAAGTGGGGATCAAATTATGACTTCCCTTCTGACATTCATACCTTGATAGTTGCATATAAAAATATGTTGCTTTGATCTTGAAGCAGTAAAAAACCAAAAAGTAGACTACTTATAATTTTATTTTAATCTGTGTACACTTCTGGTCAAAATATTAAGACTAGATACAAAAGGGTTAGAAATATGTAAAGTACCGTTACTTTAATCGAAATATATTTGCAAAACCTTTACATTTCATTAGAAAATGTAGTTTATCAACAAGCAAGTGAAATTTTTAAGCTTTTAATCGATTAATTTATACAAACATTAAAAAAATATTTTTGGTTGGTCATAAAGACCATGTAAATAAAAATAGAAAATACAGAACAAATGAGTCATAACAATTTGATATTCAGTATATCCTCCAGTTTTGCGAATTACTTTAAAAATTTGCTTTGGCATACTTATTAACTTCTGCATGAGGGTGCTTATAATACTTGCCTAGGAATCAATAAACTGCAGCATGAAGAGTATCTAACAGTTTCAAATTGTGATCAATGTTTATAAACATTCTTGTCATCCATCCCCAAACATTCTTGATTGGGTTTAGATCTGAAGAGCACAGTGGATGACTCAAAAGATAAATGTTGTTCCATAAAAAAAACTCTTTCTACCTATGAGCATTGTGGATTGCAGCATTGTCCTGTTGGAAAATCCAGTTTTCTCCACATAGATGAGGGCCTTCAGTAATTAGCAATACCTTTCTTAATATGTCAGTGTAATTAACAGCTGTTTGACGACATCTTACCTCCGTAACTCAAAAGTTCAATTGTACGAAAATGAACCTCACACAGCACAGTTGTGTTGAGAAAATTTTTTTCAGGACATCTTTTGCATGCCATAATGCAGAAAACCATCTTGGCCATCAAAGTGTTTGTTTTTTTTGTTTTTTTTTCTCAGCAGCATATGCATCCAGATTTTTAATAAAGTTAGCAATGACAGTTCTGCTACGGCCAATTTCATTTGAAATGACTTGTTGTAAAGATCACCCCTTTTGAAGTTCAACAATCCTGTCCTGTTCAAACTTTAAAATTTTACCCTTAAGACATTTTAAAATCTGAAATTTAATGCTGGAAATAAGCTATGAGCACACTGACTTATTCTAAAATTTTTGTCCTGTAATCTAAAAAAAAATTTTTTGGTTGTATTCTTCTCAACAATGATAAAACTTTTTGTTAGATCCATTAAAAAAGGCCTTAATTCTTTCATGTTATGCATCATTTTTCTTGTAATCCATTACTATATTCTTATTTCTTAGCAAATAACTTTTGGGTTTACCCATCATTTTCCTCACTCACAAATCATCATAGATATAATGAATAATTTGTAGCAAAAAAAAAATTTATTACTCTATATAAATAACTTGTATGATAACTCTTATGATAAAACAACAGTAAATTTCATTTTTTTTTTTTTTTTTTTTTTTTTTTTTTTTTTTTTTTTTTTTTTTTGTAATGAATGGTTTGTTTTTTGTTTTTTTCTGTTAGCATATTTTTTGTTAAACTTTGACCCAGAGTTTTATTAAAGGTAAAATATAGATCTACAAACACTTATATATTGCAGAATTTACAAGTATATAAGAATATGAACTGTGTATGACTTGCCAAAGACCTAATGTTTGTTTATCTTCATACTCCAATCAACTATAGATTTTTCTATGAAAATTAAGGTTGATATAGGATTACAAATTTAAAAATGAAAGTAAACATGATAATTTTTGTCTTTCTGTTATGCAGTTATAGAAAATAACTCATTTTCAAAAATTGTGTAAGCTAATTTACAAAATATTTAAGTTATTTCAAAAACCGTCATTCTAAATTATTTTATGGCTATTTATAATGCAAAACTGTTTTCCTTAACAGGTGAATTAAACTATTGGATTTTTTCATCTCTTTTTCTCATCCATTAGAAGAAAAAATTCCAAATCAATTTTCAAAAATGCTTTCATATTGTTTTTGTTTTTTTATTTTTTTACCTTGTAATTTGATTAGCATTTTTGTTAGTGTAGTAAATGTTAAAATTCATCCATAAACTATTTTGCTTCACTTTTGAAAAATGCTGGTTTTTGCTTTATTGTAAAGTAATTTCTCTCTCTCTCTAGGAAGTGGTCTTAACTGTGACTCAAAATGACAGAATATAGTGATCTTGATAGGTAAGTTTATTTTATAATACATTTTTGTGTGTTTGAGTGCAATGTGATTGTGAAGTGATGCAACAAATTTATGGGAATGTTGTTGAAATTTGTTGATCAAAGTCTATTAATGATAATTGATATCACAAATTTACCACACAGAATTTCTAATCATATGTAAGAGTCATCTTTTTCTGAGTAAATCTCCAAGGAGCCTCAGTTTATCTCTGTTAAAGATAGGACTGCAACTTTTGTAGCCTGTGATTGGATGCTTCAATTTTTGGACTATCAAACAAAAAATTTGTTCTGAAAGTGGTACAAGAATTCATTATTGCCTAGATAAACAGCAACAAAAATATTTTATCTTTGTATTAAGTTGCTGTATTATTTATGGGATAAAAAAAGATAACACTTGCAATAATTTCAATCGCTTGGGAATTTGAGAGGAGGTGGAGGCACGCATCTTCCTACTGAAATTTAAAAAGTTTAAAATAATGTTAGTTCAGTAGTTTATCTATCTGATAGAGAATGAAGTATTATATTAAAAGTATATATATCTCAAATAACAATCTTTGATGTCAATACATTTGCAAAGTTCAATGCTATGTTAATTTGAAAAAGTTGAATTTGTTCAGATGTTTTAAATATTAAAATCAAGGCTTACCAGTTCTGAATAATATAGAACATAAGTACAATTCCAAAATAATCTTTGTTACATAAGTTATACATAAAAATGTTTTACTTGAATTGAAACCTGAAGTGAATAAAATAACTCTAAAATAAGCTTGGGGGTGGGGGAATAAAAGCTGGCCCTTTTTAGTACTGTAATGTGATAGCTAGAAAATTTCAAAAATCTTATTTACAATTAGCAATAAACTTAGTCTAGGTAAATAGGACCACATAAAACCGAATATATTGTAATGTTTATTTTCAAAATGCCTGTTGCTATTTAGAATTTTGTGATGTTAAACTTTGTGTCACCCTGTCTGCTGGTGCTGTAGAAAACACCAAAACAGAGTAAGACCCCACTCCCCCAAAAAATGTCTTGAATATGACACTAAATCATCCGATGGTGAGGCTCCAGTCTTGGATCTTTAGAGAATCTGGAGTACTTCTTCATTACTGTGACTTTCATGTCTGCTTTGACTCAGAGTGGTAGTACCCAAGTCCCATCTCTAGATCAATTCAAACTGTTTAATCATTTACTCTACTTGAAACCATTTAACTTTGTGCAAATAAAGGATTAATATTAAACTGAATTATTAGTATTTGATAGAAATTACTTAACTGTATGCAAACAATAAATAACAATACTTAAAACCATTTCACTGTATGCAAACAAATGAGCTCTAACTCATTTTAAAAAATGTTACTTCAAACTATTCACTTAAAAATCTTATGTAAACAGGATTTGGCATTAAATAACCATCAAAAGTTGATATATCATTATATCTAACAACTGTGTTTAAATAGAACTGCTAGTGTTTACAATACTTGAAATTATTTAACTGTGTGCAAACAAGTTACCTCTAATTCAAAAATGTTACTTAAAAACTATTTGCTTACAAATCATTTATACATGTAATATATGCATATGTATAAACAGGATTTGGCATTAAATAACCTAAAAGAATTGATATGCCATCAAACACAACCAACCAACCAACCTCGTAATATGAAAAATAACGTTTTTCCTAATTTGAGTGGAAAATCTTGTCTACCTGCTCTGTATATAATTGATAAAACTTGTGTAAATCATGATTTTTGTTAATCAGTTAGTGCAAAATAATGCTTCTTAATTGTTTGATAAACACAATGAAAATTTATATTCATATATTTACTCTTTTTATATATTAATTTACTGTTTTAGAAAATTAGCATGATAGAAACCAGTGAACTTAATTTCCTAAATTGGTGCCACTTTTGTTATAAAACAATTTTTCTAGTATTGTACACAAAAAAAAAATGGTAAATTCTAGAAACCGTAAAATATTATGTAACATTATTTCAAAAAAATTTATCTTAAACTTTTGAATTTAGGAGAGTTAAAAAAAAAATTTTTTTAATGAAAAATAAAAAAAAATTTGATCATTAGAATTATTCTGAAGACTAGACAGGGCTAATAAGAATACTTGTGTAAAGTTATAAACTTCAACAAAATGGTGAAAAGATGTTCCTTGGGTAACTGAATTAAAGTACACAAAAGCTAATGTAGTAATTATATGTAATTGTTAATTTTTAATTGGTTTGCTTCTTGGTGCAATTTTAAGTTTTAAAAAATCACTGAAATCCATCTCTCTAACTTCAAACAAATATCAAGTTGTAAACTTTATTATAATTTTTGTATGTTTTTGATTCTTGTAGTTTTATTGATTCTCAAAATCTGCTTTTAAAACTGTATTGTCTTGAATTTATTTTCTTTTACAGGCAAATTGAGCAGTTGAGAAGATGTGAAATCATTAAAGAAAATGAAGTCAAAGCTCTTTGTGCAAAAGCTAGAGAAATCCTCATTGAAGAAAGCAATGTACAGAAAGTAGATTCTCCTGTCACAGTAAGTCATTGTTATTACTCCCATATATTTATTATTATTATTTAGCAATGTTCCAGATGAATCTTTATATTTCTAAAAGTTTCTTTGCCACTAATTTAGTGTAATCTATAAGAATTAAAGATGAATTTCAAATGCCTTAGACGAAGATTTCTGGGGTTACCTCAAATCTTCAGAACTTGAAACTATTGATAAGCAATGTTCTCTTTTCACAATGAAAAAAAAATCATATATCATATTTAAAAAAAGGTTATGAAATGAACAAAATTAGTTTGAAGTAAAGCTTATTTCTATTCAATCCCTAATATTACTGGGGTGAAACAATTGCCCTTATATTTGTGTCTTAATGTCCAATGGTGAAACTTCTGAAACCGAATTAAAATGAATATCTATATATCAGTAAAATTTTCACTGTGTATGTAACCTAATAAAAACGGCACATCAAAGATTTTTTATTAACTGTTGGCACATGCACCTCCATTTTTATCATCATAGAAAATGAACTAAACAAGCAAAATTCAAATCTTGGGGGATAGCATCAATTAATTTCTTCTCTACTGTCCTGCTATGAGTAAAATAATCAAAGCAGACTGCTTTTTATCCATGATACAGCAACCAGCCCTAGAGAAAGTTTTAAATTCAGACCAGCTATACTCTGCTTGAAAATTGACCTCTTGTCCTAATCTTGGCAGAAGGGTTAGATAAATATACATACTTCAACTTGGAGAATAAAACTATTTCCAGTCCTATTTGTAACTAAAAGATAAGTTTATAGGATCTACATTCATGTTGAACATTTTTTAATCTTCCAAATTCTCAATAAAACAGTGATAACTATGAATAGTAATGAGAATCCTTCACACTCCTAAAGTAGGAGCTTCAATATATTCCTGAAATTATAGATTTACTGCTTCTTTTACCTTTTCATGTTTTGTTTCATCTTTTTCTTTAGGTTTGTGGAGATATCCATGGCCAGTTCTACGATTTGAAGGAATTGTTTAAAGTTGGAGGTTATGTACCGGACACAAATTATCTATTTATGGGGGACTTTGTTGACCGAGGTTTTTACAGTGTAGAAACATTTTTATTATTGTTAGCTTTAAAGGTAATTATTTCATTGTTTTTATGCTTTTTCTTTTCCTGTGTATCAATGATCATTACTACCTGACTTTCATTGAGGTTGCCAAGCTCAAAGTATTTATGAAATTATTTTTGAATTTATTTTAAAAAGGGAAGAGCTTTTCATTTTTATATTTTTATATAATATATATGGTCATTCTATATCAACTCTACCAATAAGCTCATGGTCACCATTTAAGATTTTGATGAAATTTTTCTGTGATATCCATCTTAAAGAGCTGGAAACACTGAAAATAGAAACTTCATTTGAGTTATAGCCTCTTGAAATGTGCTTGGACTTTCATGTTGCAAGTCAGTAAGGAAAAAAACTGTCTACTTTGGTATCCCTGTAAACTGATTCACAAGACATTTTAGGTTATGGTTTAGCTGTATTTTATGTACTTTAATAGTTTTAGGTTTTTCAAAATTGGTGAAATACATTTTGCCACATAGAAACTAAACCAAGAGCAATAAAATTTAAAAAATCCCTACATTATATCAGTGGACACATTAACTTGTGTAAAACATTAAAATATTGTTTGAAAAAATAAAAGCAAATAATTCTTGGTTGATCAAAATTTAGTCCAGTAAAAACTTTGATTTTACATTCTTTGGACAACATGAAAAGTATCATAGTCAGTTGAATTCATTATTCAAATTTTGCTGAATTCTAGTTAAATTTATTATCTAAAAATTAAAACCCTCATTCATACCTAACTTGTAGCATTGGTCTTTCATTTAATATTGCTAAAATTAGGTGAAAAATGCCTGGAATAGTTTGATTGTTACTATAAAATTGAATAAAATATCTAAAACTTAAATTTCTTGAAGAATAACCATTTTTAATTTTTTAAAAGGGGTGGGTGGCTTGTTTAATTACTCACTCTAAGAATATCGAATTAGAAATGTTCAAAGATATAAAAATAACATTTTATTTCATTGGTGAATAATATTTTATCCATCACACCAGCAATGGCAATATTTGTTTGAAATATTTATTTTATTGGAAAATCTTTTAAAATCTGACTATTTTTTTAAATTCTATCTATTGGTATAAAATTTAAGGGAGGGTTTTGGTGGGGAGGTGGTCTTTGTGATCAATCTTGCAAAAGTCAGAATACCTTATACAATCATAGTGTATATATAAGGAATAAAGTTCACTTCTGATGGTTATGTTTTTATTTGATTATTTACCATGATAATTATTACCTGCCTATTGGCTTAATGTATAGAATGTTCGCCAATGGCCCGGGAAATCAGGGTTTAATCCCAGGTCGAGTCATACTAAAGACTAAAAAAAAAAAATGGTGCTTGATGCCACCTTGCTTAACACTCAGCATTATAAGGTATGGATCAAGGGTAAAAGTGGAGCAATCCAGGGAAAGGAGTGATGCCGTCCCCTACACCTTGGTGTAGTGACTATTGAAGAGGGGGCTTTCGAGTTACCCTCGACTGCAATCACCAATTTACTTATGCAAGGGGTCATTTGATTACTCTTTCTTTTTCTTGTTTGTTTTAGTTCGTTTTTTGTTTTATCAAGGTTGCTAATTATTTATTTTTGCAGGTCAGATATCCCGACAGAATAACCCTCATTCGAGGCAATCACGAAAGTAGGCAGATAACACAAGTTTATGGATTTTATGATGAATGTCTAAGGAAATATGGTTCCATTACGGTCTGGCGCTATTGTACTGAGATCTTTGACTTCCTTAGTCTGTCAGCAATAATTGATGGCAAAGTAAGTACTTTTTTTATTAAAAACTTTTTATTTTTTAATATTATAGAATCTAATTTGAATCATTCATTTATTACTCTTTATCATAAATTTTAGGTTTTGTTAGGTAAAAAAAAGTAGGCATTTTTAGTATTGTGATTCTGAAGAACCTTTTAGTTTTTAATTTCTAATGCATTTTTTTCCTTTACAGACAGAAACTGCTAAAGTTTCCCTTTTAATTATTGATTTTTCAATAATATTATAAATAAATGTCGGGAATTATTTTAGATATCAATTATGCAGATTTCGTTAGCTTCAAAATTTATTTGTAATTCTTAATTGCTTAAAAAAAACTGCTTCTATAGAAATGCAAAAAAAAGCTTTTAACTGTCCTATCTTGTTTGCAACTATTATTAATTAAACATAATTGTTTATTTTATTTCCTTAATTAAACATAATTAATTAAACATAAAAACTTGTCAAGATTTTTGAAAATAGCCCAATATATTTATAAGCTGATATTTTCTAGATTTACTAATCTACATAATTAGTAGAAACTTGAAAAATAACAAAAAATTAATAGTATATTTATGAAATGTATAATTTAGATAATGGTTTAATATATGCTGCTTGGTTTTTATTTATCTTTTTCTTTTTTCTCCACAATTGTTTGCCTCTTCAAAATAAGAATTGGTTTATTTAAAAACAAATCACTTGTTAGCTTTGATAAAGTGTGTGAAAAGAAGAAAAAACAAATATTCCCTGTTTATTATAATTACAGCTATTAATTATTGTAATGCAAATGGGGTCAATATAACTTTTCCTTTTTCTCATTACAGATTTTTTGTGTCCATGGAGGTTTATCACCATCAATACAAACATTAGATCAGATTCGAGCAATAGACCGAAAACAAGAAGTTCCACATGATGGCCCAATGTGTGATCTACTCTGGTCAGATCCTGAAGGTATTTTTACTGAGAACATCAACATTTCCACACACACACACACACACACACACACACACACAGAGTTGCTAGCAAATAATCTTTTTCTTTGTATTTCTTATTAAAAAACACTTTACGCCTGGAGTTGATGTAATACCTAAAGCACTGGGTTGCGACCTCAAAGTGAGTTTGAACTCCAGTCATGGTATTACATTCACTTTTAGACCTCAGGAAAAGTATGGGACTCTCTTATCTACCCCGGTATGCATTAAAAGTACCACTACTATCCTTCTACAAGAATGGCTTTGGCATTAAATAATCCACAAAAGTTGATATTTCATTAAAAAAGAAACCAAAACACTTTACTTCCACATCAAATTAAAGTATAAGTATTGTACCCTCCAATTCATTGGCTACAGTTGTATCTTCAAAAGTTTTTAAATTTTCAATTTTGTAGGAAGTGGTTTATCTACAATTATACTTTTCATTTGACTTTGATATTTATATGAAATACCAAAATTTGATAAGTTTGGCCTTGGTCCAGCACATGACCCCAAATATGAAGCATCTGGTAAGGAGTAAACTTGATTCAATAGTAAGTCTTCTGACTAACCATTATTTCATAGCAAAATGGAATATATGTACTGACTGCTCAATATTTGAAGAAACAAAAACACAAAACTCTTGATCTTTAGCTGTAAAAAGATTAAATGAGCTTCAAAAGCATCTTGTTTAATATCTTAATGTTTGGAATCTGACTACCTGTAAAGTTAGCAACCTTAGTCGAGGGTGACCTGAAAGCTCCCTTTTCAATAGCTACTACACCAAGGTGTAGGGGAGGACGCTACTCATTTTCCTGTATTGCTCCATTTTACTCTTGATTCTTACCTTTTAATGGTGGCATCAAGTACCGTTTTTTGGGGGGGGGGTCTTAAGTATGACTTGGGATTGAACCCTGATCTGCCAGGCCATTGGCGAACACTCTACTCATTAGGCCAATGACTTTTTTTTTTCTTTCTATATTTTCATTTACAGTTGAATAAACTATTCAAATAATCCATATAAATTTTGATCTCCTTAAATTTAGTTGTGGGCAATTCTCTACTCAGAGTAGAAATCTTTTAAATGAAAAAAAAAATTGATGACATGTTTATAATGTAATAAATTATTTCTTTCAGATATGCAAGGATGGGGTGTGTCCCCCAGAGGTGCTGGTTACCTTTTTGGTAGTGATGTTGTGTCACAGTTTAATGTTGCCAATGATATTGACCTTATCTGCAGAGCACATCAATTGGTTATGGAGGGCTACAAGTGGCACTTTAATGAGACTGTATTAACAGTTTGGTCAGCTCCCAACTATTGTTATAGGTAAGTTATATGCAGTTGATATGATAATGAAACAATACTTCTGTATACCAAATCTCCAAACTCCAATCCTCAGTCACGGCGCCAATTATACCAGATCCGTACCCGGCCCTCGATTACGGCACCAAATACAACCCCTCAGGGTCACAACCTGGTCTAAACGATACCAATTATGGTACCCCTTTGCCACAACCTTGTCCGCCTCCCTCCAGTCTCTCTGCTACAGCGTGGAAAAACAGATCGAAAGCTCCCTCCAGGAAAGTGACCATACACTGCCCTGCCCCACGTTGTGATTCTTTAAAAGAAAGGCCGATGACTACGTCTGAAAGGAAGAGGGTGTACTGGCAGCTGAAGACTGAAATCCGAAGGGTATATGTTGTAAAACAAAAAAAATATAAGAAAAATACAACTCTTATTTCTGCAGTAGGTAATAATAAAAAGGTTTTATAATCTTCAAAGTTACAGATGGCGACAAAAATCTGCGG
The DNA here is from genome assembly GCA_963585895.1 of Sepioteuthis lessoniana. Classification (NCBI taxonomy): domain Eukaryota; kingdom Metazoa; phylum Mollusca; class Cephalopoda; order Myopsida; family Loliginidae; genus Sepioteuthis; species Sepioteuthis lessoniana. Next base: position 32,366,573 of record OY757929.1, read on the forward strand.
GTGTGACTTATAATGGTCTAAGGCGGCGGTTTGACGAGGGTTAAGTTTTCTTAGCAACAATTTGTCCCAGCGGCAGACTGGCGATATATAAGTTGGCAGCGCAAAGCACAATTCCAATCTGTTGGTCCCTGCCTGGTCTTCGTCGGCTTCGTCTGGTACCAACTGCTTCGCCTCTCTGCTACCAACTGCTGAGTTCTAAAATCAGCTCGTTTATATAATAATTGCAAATATTCTGGGGTAGGTTCTGACTGCGGCAGGGGTGATCTCTATAACGTCATTTTCAACTCATTAGACATCCCTCATGTCTTTGTTTCAATTCTCGTCATCAGAAAGGGTCCAACTCCCTTTTCACTATATTCACAGAGTCGTCCCTCTCACTACCCTCGTAGTGAGGACTACGGGAGGATAGCTTTCCTCCTACCAACATAGTTTCTCTCATTTTACTGCTTATGACATTAGAAAGGGTCCAACCCCTTTATGTCCAAATATGCTGGACTGTCACTTTTGATGGAACTGGTTTCCACCCTCCGTAGGCGAAAGGCTGGCCTTCATCCAGGCTAATTTCAGCACTGATAAGTAATTTCGGAAAATTACCTCACCTCATTAGTCGCAGTGTTTCATCAATGCCAGACAGCCTTCACCTTTCAACACCTTTTCTCCCTGTCACTGCTATCAGGTGAGAGTCACAGGTCACGGGTTATCTTCCCTGACTCAAATTTCTAATTTTCATTTTTTTTTTTTTTTTTTTTTCTCAGGCTTGGGAATTGTTCATGATATCACTTATTTCCTAAAACAACATTTTTTTTTTTTTCTTCCTCTATTTACGATTTTACTTGTAACCAACTTAGTCACCCCCCATTACCTGTCAACATCTTTCCATTTTCTGTTTTGACTATTGTCAAAAATTCTTCTTCAGAATTTTCAATTCTTTTTCCCAGACATTTCAATTTTACACTTCTTGGCAATTATATTTGGCTACTCAACTTTTTGGTTAACCCTTCACGTACCGCCATTGACCAATATTGTCATTTAAATATGAAAGCAATATAAAGTTATTGGTTTGTAGAAGCAGTTATACTATTCATACTATATTTGTTAATATGAATTAGGTGAACAAAAAACATTGAAACTTTTTTTTTTCTGTCCCCCAAAAAATTATTCAAAAATTGTCTAAAATTAGATTATCATGCCATAAACTTGTATGATATTACTCTAAAATTTTTTTCACTTGAGAACTTAGCAAAGTATTATTAACAACTGGAAACCAGAATTCAGAAACTTAACTTAAAGCATTAAATTGTTAAATTCTCATTGTTTTGTCTTTGTCACTTAAATAAAAACTGAAGAATTTCCAACTCTACTTCAGAATCATGATCTGCTCAAAAGTGTGTTGCAGCCAAACTATCTTTTTAGAATTGGAGAAAAAATTCAAATACTAGGGTGTGCCATTGGGAGGGGAGGGGTCTGCCTCTTTCCCAGGTCACAATTACCCATTTCTGAATGGATAAAAATTGATTTTTATTCAGCTTGCAATGGTTCATCCAAATGAACATTGTTTACTACTTCACAAACAAGATTCATTAATCAAAATTTTGCCCATATTTTGAAAGAGTAAATTGCCAATACTTTTTATTACAGTATTTAATTCTCTTTGCCTTTCAGGTGTGGTAATGTAGCTGCTATCCTAGAACTTGATGAACATGTACAAAGAGATTTTACTATTTTTGAAGCTGCTCCACAAGTGAGTATCTTAACTGTTTGAAAAAAATGTATACACAAAGCAAACTGATTTAGTTCCCTTAACAGCTATGATTGATTATAAATTACTATATTTAGCAAAAATATGCATCCATAGGGCATGAATTTTAATGTAATAAAATATCATTATAGGAAGACTAACAAAACTAAATAAGAACACATGAAAAGATGATTTGTTTTTATTTTATTTTGATTTCTATACAAAAATTATTCATAGGATTGATTTGAATGTTTCAGAATAAAACAATATAAATCAATAACACCAAGTAATATTTCTTAAGTCTGGTTTTGTTGAAACCAGTATGCAAATAATCCATACCACATACTATTTAGACCTTTATTTTTTTTGTGATATATAACACACATTGCTGAATTTTAAACACATTGATAACATTGACTGTTTTAAGGAAAATCTAATTGGCTAGATTTTAATAGGGAAAGCATTAAGATCTTAATTAAGATTAGATAATGATTATTTAAATATCACTGAGAATATTATTTAAATAACTAAGAGGATTGTGACATCCATGGTGACAATTTTGGTTACAGATGCACACATAATTTCCATTATAATATTTACATTATTATGGTAAACTTATTTAAAACAGTGGTGTAATCAAAGAATTGAATAGATTGGACCCTAGCTCTTTACATCACTCCTGGCTTTCATTGTTAAATTTCCTTAATTTAATTGAATTAGATTAGAAATTTAAAATATTAATCAAATTTTTTAGATCAATATACAAATTAGCCTTCCTGTTCCCACTATAAAACTGTGTGTGTGTGTGTGTGTGTCTTATTAGTATGTAAATAAGAATGTGACATAAATAACAAAGGAAATTGTGATATCAGTCGTGATGTAGTTTCGGTTAAACACACAATCTCCATTATAATGTGTTGAATTTTAAGTTCCATTTGCCCAAAATTATGTTCTTGATAATAACATTTATTCAGTTGACTTAAAATCCCTTTTTAGATAATTTTTATTCTGGTATGCTTTAGACTGTATATTGTAATTCAACCAATTACGCTAGATAAATGATTTTTTGTCTTGAGAATTGTTTACTGACATCTACCTGATCAAATCTCTTGATATAGTCATCTATTTTGGTAAAATTCAATATCAATTTGTACTCAACAAATAATATTGGTAATGCTAACTATTTTATTTTTATAATTGTTTTGAATCCATCCACTTTGTTATATGTTGCAAAATTGTTTGATAGGGTCAAGGCAGTTGTGTGTTTGGCATATGTGGATTCTGCTCAGCAGTTAAAAGAAGGGACTAACGACTAAAATATCCAATTCCATCCCATCTGATTCAAGTTTCCATCGTATCTTCAATTAGAAGAAGAAGAAAAATTTTTTTTCTTCAACCTAGAGTTCAGTGTTTATTTCCACATGTAGTTTCTCATACGCATTACACTGTCTTGCAACACAAGTTTCACATTCTTTTTTAACCAGAAACTTTTTATATTCAGAATGTAAGAAATTCTCTACTAGTAAATAGAAGCCTTTTACTGATTTCTATCAGACTATATATTTACCTTTTTATCTTTTCTCGTTTTTTCAGGAATGTCGAGGCATCCCATCTAAAAAGCCGCAACCTGATTATTTCCTCTGATAGATTTTTCTTCCATCCCATATGAGGTTCCATCAAATTTAAGACACTGCTCAGTATTCATCTTATCACCATTCATTCTTCATTATTAAAAAAAATTTAAAAAAAAAAAAAAAAAATCATTCTACAAGGAAGGAGAATTATCCCCCTCCCTCCAAGCCCCCTTTCCCCACCTTTTTTCCTCCTTTGCCTTTGTCAAATGCTCCTCCTTGTACTTGTCTCTTGAATTAAAAATCCAACCAGTAAACTATTTTGTATATAAATATATCTAAAATCGCACACAGAAAAACAAAACAGTACTGTCTGAAGATGCCATATTTGTCTGTAGTTTTTTGGCTTCTCAGATCATCCACTATGCTCAAACTGCAGACAGATGACTACGTCTTTTGATAATCTCTCTGCTTCTTTGGACATAGTTCTCTGGGACTTTTCTTTATGCCTAGAAATAAAATGTAGACCTGTTTTTTTTTTTTTTTTTTTTTTTTTTTCTCTCTCTCTCTCTCTCTCTCTCTCTCTCTCTCTCTGAGGTGGTGCACTAGTCTTGCCTCTGCTGGCTTTACCCTTGAAAGTGCTGGGGACAGTGTTTACACTAATATTATTATTGGCACTTGATAAGTCCAGTGATTGTACCGTTTCTCATTTGATATCAACAATGTTCACTCCAAGGATCAAGCATGCCTCATGCAAAAAGAAAATAGGTCTGCTGTTTTAAGGGCAAAATTTAAAAAAAAACAAAAAAAAACCTTACTTCAATCCCCCACCCCCTCAATTGAGGAGAAGTACACATACCAAAATAAAACTTGCTAGTTGACCTGCCATAAGGTTTGCTATGCAATAGCAAACTGAATGTTGGATTTTAATCAAAACTTCGAAATCTTCACATGAGACCCAGTTTGCCTGTCTGCTACCTGTATGTTGGGATTTTTAACAATGTCCTTTTTATTTATAAAAAAAAAAAAAAATTTTTTTCTTTGTTTCATTTTCTTTCTTTTTTTTCCTTTTTTCTATTTTTCCACCCCTTTTTTTCTTTTAAATTCAATAAAGAAAAGAAAAAAATAAGAGTTGGACATTAATCAAATTCAGTTTGATTATTAAATGTTAATTATTGAATTTTTGGTCAGAATTTTTTCTTCTCCTCCACATTATATGTTAAAATGTTCAGTTGTCAAAATTCTCTAGAAGTCCTTAAAATCAGAATTTGATAATTTTAATCCATTTTTTGAGGTGTGGAATGCTGACCCTTCAAGTTTCAGATTTTAATTCATGTAATTGAGAGATATATCTCTCAAATTTTTATGCATTAAGATAACTGTATTATAGTTAGATCTCTCAATTCAATTGTGACCCTCTTATATAACTTTTTAATTTTTGAATTTGAATTTTTTTTTTTTTTTTTTTTTTTTTTTTCCTCCCCTCAAATACTAGGCATCCTGTGAACTTATTGGAATTCTGTTATAACAACAATCCATTATATTGGTGCTTTGATTTAGGAAGAAGTGAAGGGCTCTAATCATTTCAGTTATATTGATTTTATGGAATTTATTTTTAAATGTTCTGCAACCTTAAAAATGTATTCCATTGCAAATTATTTTATTTTCTCTAAGATAATTTGTGTGTGTATGTGCATGCATGCAAACATGAAAATTTCAGTAGTATATATACATTTTAGTTGATTTTTAAAATTTTATGTTAAGTTAATGGTAGTGTGTTTTTTTTTTTTTGTTGTTTTTTTTTGTTATTTGTGTGTGTGTGAGGTGAGTGGGTGATATGAAAACAACTTAAATATAAACATGAACATTTAAGAGAAATTAATCAAACCTGAAGAAAATTTGTCTGAAGTATTAATTGCTGAATACAAAATTCCTGAACACTATGTTGCTATTAAATGATTAATATGAAAATGTATATACTAGGTTCATTAAAAAGTTCTAAACCTTGCCTCGAAAGAACCCTGGCTGAACATTTTTAGTGGTAACACAACCATTTTGTATTTACACACAAACTTATTCAGATTTGTCTTAATTTTTGTGCGAGTAAGGTCCATACAAAGGTGAAAGATGTGCAATAAATCTAAAATCTGTGTGAGGCTTAGAACTTATTGAACAAACGTGTGTGTGTATATTTTATTTATATATATATATATATATATATAACCTGCTTTCCACACTCATTTCTGAACTAATAAAGTTTAGGAGATAAGTATAACCTTATATGGAAACATTTTTAATACACAGGATTTGTATTTTTGTTTATAAAATTTGCACTTTAATACAAATAAAATTACCAAAAAAAATTTTTAATTCTAAAGGAAAGGTCATCATAGAAATATTTTTGTAAAAAGAAAATTAAAACTTTTCTTAACTAAAACTAATTTATGCATCTTAACTGAAATTACCTTTTTTTTTTTTTTTTTTTCTTCTTTTTTTTCCTCCTTTTCTTTCTTCAAAAATTCTGATTTCTCTATTTGTACAATAAAAGTTATGGAGATCAAATGACTATTCGGTTTTTCTCAGATGGTACTTTGATAATATTTTGGATAGTTCTTCTGAGGCTTTCATTTTCCTGGCATGATATCAAACTAGTTTAATGCTCATGTGAAATCATTTGACAGTTACCAATGACTTGACAAAATATTAAGTCTTCTCTCTAAGAGATAGTCATAATTTGTTCAGTGCTTTGGGGTGGGGGTCTAATCCAAAGTAAACTGGTATTTACATATGTACATGACATAGTAGTGTAGCCCTCCTCAAAAGAATCGGTTAAACCCTATTAGAGACTTGACTGCAATGAGGAAAGAGTGGAATTGTTTATACTTATAATCAAGAGATGGCTTGAAAAGGTTTCTGTTGACTAAGAATGCAATGAAAATATTAAACTGATTCTGGAATTAATTTCACTTATTAACTATTTGAAGTTAACTTAGGCGAATGAAGTACGGTAGATTAAAGATTAGTTGACCTGTATGTTCCAGACCATCTCCAACCCTCATGCTATGATATTGATGGTTGAGTTCATTCTTGAAGACCAAAACTTCACTTAAACTCTTCACCAAATTACAAAGTCATTTGAGGGGGATTTTCTGTTAAAGCTTATTCTACTTAAGTTTTTGTTATAACGTTCAACTTAATAATCCATGTCCACTCTGTAAATTCCAAGTGATTCATTTCACTTGTCCTGTCATAGTAGGCAATATGGCCTTTTATACTAAAGATGAAGGATATTTTTACTTTGGTAGGTGGGGGTGTGGCTGAGAACAAAGCAATCTCTAGAAAAACTCATTAGGAACATAATTATGGTTATTTTGACAGCTAAAAAGTTGTCTTTCTTTGCCAGAGGAGCAAATAAAAAAGACTCCCACATCATATGACCAAGAATGGAAAAAAAAATAATTTGGAGAAACAAACCTGATCAGAGACTGCTCTAGAAGATATGTGTACCTGCCAGAAAACAATGATAGGCCTGGTTTTACAAGAACCTGTGAAGCTAGCCAAGAGATTAGAATGGAGACTGGCTGCAGCTGTAAAATGGAGTAAGGATTTAAAACCAGCTATTTGTAAGCCAAACACAATAAAGCAACTTTATATTTCAATCTGCCTCATCTCATTTGTTCTAAGTTAACTGATTCACCAGAGAAAGGGACTTGTGATCAACCACCCCAGTCTACTGACAATTTAAGCAACTCTCAACAAAACAATATCACTGGGATAACCAGAGTAGGCTTTTTACAAATTCAGTGAAACCCCACAACCACCATCACTTCCCCTCCCCCATCTCTCTTTCAGGAAAAGCTGTATATACAATAGCATCCAATATTAGTGAATCAAAATTTACATTCTACAATTTCACTTATAAAAATTGCAGTAAATATTCTTAACTGGTAAATTTGTATTAAAACAAAACTTACAAAAAGTGTTGTCCAAAATTAAACAAAGGTGTTGTACATTTAATTATCTATACTGACTATACCTTTTAATTACTTCTACCTATTTATAATCACATAACTTCATTGATCAGGTGTTATTTTGTCCCATTCCTCCTGTAGTTTCTGCTACAAATCTCTTGTCATTGGTTTCCTTACCTTAATATTGTTGATGCTCTTCAAAAGATTCTCACTTAGATTGAGATCAGGAGTTTTAGGTGAGCTATGCCATCACCTGAATATTTTCAGCTTTAAGGAATTCTTTTAGCACTACTATACAATATAATGAGACATTATCTTGCATAAAGATAGGCCAAGACAGATCCTGTCAGTACTTTTATATGCTGTAAAGGAGGTGCCCGTGGTGTAATTGTTATCGTCGTAGGAAATGAACACGGCGACACGAGTTCAAATCCTGGACGAGACTGATTGCATTTCACATAGCACTAATACCTTTGGGAAAGGTATGAATCCAATTATTCTCCCTCCAGCTATGGGTAAATAGTAGGACAGACTAGGTTCTTCAGCCTTGGTTAGGCAACTAGTATAGGAAAAGGAAAACTCTGAATTTAAACCTGTTAAACTCCGCTAAAAAATTGACCTTGTGTCATATCCTGCCCGAGCGGAGGGGTTGGTAAATAGGACTTTTATATGCTGTAGTATTTACATTGCCATGTTACCAAATTTAATAGATTTTTTTTCTCACACATTAGCAGGGGTGTTGAATTGCAATGTTAGTAAATGAGTTAAAACTTCAGTTGCACTATTACATTCACAATCAAACTAATGCTCTGAGGAAAGGTATAAACCCTATGATTTCTCCTGGTTAAATAGTGCCATTACTGTTGATGGTTTTGGCATTAAATAATTCACACAGGTTGATGTGTCATCTGACATACTGTCAGCCAATCAAAGTAAACATCACTGAAGAATATGCTTATTCAATTTTAATTGATCGAAACTATGTGCTCATTTGCAAAGGCCAGTCTAGTATTTTGGTTCTTGCTAATAAAGGGTTTTGTGGTAAAAGATACATGAAATTGCTTTACATAGATTATACAATACTTTCATACCAAATTCTTAGGTTACTTGACACACACTACTCACTGCTGTGTAAAACAGAACCTTCCACTGTATTTTTATATCCTAATTCTGCCATGGAGTTACCTAACATGGCTGCCCTAGTATTTTTGTTAACTTAAGCTAGTATCATCAGAAAATGTTCTCTTAGGTCTATGAACTTCTTTTGTCATCAGTTTTTAGTGACATACCGGCTGAGTGATTGAACTTGTCATTATAACAATGTTTGGTTTCAGGTTCTTCATTTAGTGGCATATCAACCTTCATGGGTTATTTAATGCCAAAGCTATCTTTGTAGAACAGTCTTACTATTTAATCCATAGCTAGAGGGAAGGGGATTCATACCATGAAACAATGAACATTTTAAGAAATCCACCATAAACATAAATGACTTGGTTTGCTCTCTAATTATTGAAATTAGCTAATTATGATGTCGGTCCAATTTAAAAAAATTTTTTTTGTTTATCATTTTTAATTTTTGTTTTCTATTATTGGATGCTACTATAAGTATATGCTGCTTTGGGACTGTTCATTGCAAGTGAGGAAAACAAGAAGCTTACTAACCCAAAGGATTCAAATGTAAAATACTTGTGTTAGACAGAACTATGTAGCTTTGACTGCAGAACCAAAAACCACAAACCCCATTGTAACAGGTGGTCAAATAAATTAACTCAGATGACTAGAAGAAACTTCATCTCTTCATTCTGCACTAGCTGAAGTACTTGCCTACACTGTGTAAGAGATCAAAACTTTAATTGCAAATACATTAAGACTAACATCAAATGTTAGAAATCCTTTCTACCTTTTTAATATACTAATATGGATAGATCAAAAAGTATGTGCCACTTAAAAATACTGATGTATAAACCAAAATATAATAGTAAATTTGGCGACCAGAGTTGAGGATGACCCGAAGGCTTCCTTTTCGATAGCTACTACACCAAGGAGTAGGTGAGGGCGCTACTCCTTTCTCGGGATTGCTTCACTTTACCCTTGATCCATACCTTACAATGCTGAGTGTTAAGCAAGGAGGCATCAAGTACCATTTTTGGAGTCTTTGGTATGACTCAACCTGGGATTGAACCTCAGTCTGCCAGGCTATTGGCGAACACTCTAACCATCATGCCAATGTCAGTGTTCTTTAATATAGTGGCTTCTACTGAGTGTCAATATAAAAAGGTTATTTAAGGATGCAAACCTAGAACAACCAACATAAAGCTGACCATGGGAAAAACAGGTGTTCGTATACATTCATGTTGAGTGTGAGCTTCTTTGGAGATTGACAGGAAAGGTAAGTGTCACTGGCAATTAATTTACATAGCACTTGTAGTGATGGGTTGTTGGCCAATCAGAGCTAACCTTATTGCTGTATAAGTAGCTTTCTATCGCTAGGAAAAAATATAGAAAAGATTGTTGATGATATACAAATATAACTGATAGTAGACTGTTGTTAAGCAAGATGGCTTTCAAGAATTTCCTAACCTTTCATCTCTTGAAGTTTAGCATGAAGAAATTAAGTTTGGGGATTTGGCTCTTAACATCACACCTGAGAAAAGATTTTTCGCAATGTTATCAACTGCAAAAGCAAGAGAAGCTTGATTAAAGGTAGCTGATGGACTGACAAATTTATATGTGAAGTTTTCATAGAAAATAGTAGATAGACTGGACTCATTGCATATAACAAGTTTGAGAAATACATAAAACTATCTGATATGTCAGTGGTGTAGTTAGTACCTTATAAAATTTAAGAGAATGTCTGTTAAACTGAAGAAACACAAGATTCACTTTCTGAACCTGTCTTAGGATATAGAACATTGAGGAGTGCAAATCTTACAGTGGACAAAGAAGCGAAAGTTTCAGAATTTATTTTCATTGTGATAGCACAACTGAAAAAAGTCATATTGTCTTCCAGTCCTAGATCTATTTGTGCCTCAAATGGGAAGAAAGGCCCAGATATTGCCAATTCTGACAACATGAATGTAAATGATGATGTCAAGAGCTCTTCAGGAGATCACAAAGAAAGCTATTATGGTTTTCAAGTTGGTGGCTATCATGGTGGTGCCCGTGGTGTAATGATTATCGTCACAGGATATGGACACGGCAATACGAGTTCAATTCCTGGACAAGACTGATTGCATTTCACATAGCACTAATACCCTTGGGAAAGATGTGAATCCAATTATTCTCCCTCCAGCTATGGATAAATAGTAGGGCAGACTAGGTTCTTCAGTCTTGGTGAGGCAACTAGCCTAGGAGAAGGAAAACTCTGAATTCAAACCTCTTAAACTCTGCTTAAAAAATTGACCTTGAGTCATATCCTGCCCAAGCGGAGGGGTTGGGTAAATAGGATCATGGTGTGGCAGTGGGTAGAAAAATATGTGCTAGATCCTTCTTAGTAAGAGTCAATAATATTGGGGGTCTAGAAAGAGAATAAATCCTCCCAGAGCTGATAGTAAATTAATGACTCACTTGTAGATCTACATACCATTCAGCCAGAAATTATTATAAAATCATTTTAAATAAGGTGTTTATGTCTTAGTGTGGACAATTGGATGAAAGTGATATTCAGTTATGAATCAAGAATCTGCATTGGCTAAGACAATGATGCTGTAACTTTCATCTGGTTTTGTTCAAATGAAACATGAAGATTACTGTCTGAAGAAAAGAAGTAAATCAATAACTCATTTATAGAACTATATACCATTGGGACAAAGATTATGATAAAATCTTATAAAATAAGGTGCTAAGCTTCTTCTACAGAAGACCACATCTTAATGTCCCAAGAAAAATTGGACATTGCTGAGTGAGACTACTGGAGGAGTTATGTTTCATGAAAACTTTAACAGAAAACAAATGAAACCAGGTGTTAAGAGTGTTTAAATTTGGTAATGGAAAAAGATTATCTTTCCAGAAAAAAAAAAGTTATTCTTCCCTGTATTGTTGGAGAAATAAGAATAGACATCAATACAAACATTATTGAGTTTGATATTCCACTACTGTTAAACAAGGCTGCTAAGAAAGCAAGATCACATCTAAATTTTCTTGATGTTAAGCTGAATGCAGCTGAATTAGGCTCTTGCTATTGCTATAGACACAGAATTAAATCATTATCTACAGATTGTAATAGGCTGATGTATTGTTTATGCAAATTCAGGAAAAATTCCAAATAGAAAGTGCAAATTGCTAGAAAATTAAGCATCTCAGCCATCCAAGCGGTGGTAAAAAAGCATCATTTTACAATGGATGCTAGTATAACAGAAAGAGAGTTCTGTATTTTGCAGGGTGATTGAAAAGTAACTCCCTATTTTATAATCTATTTCTTAATGATGATTTTTATAAGGAAATTAAGTATTTTAAAATAGGGAGTTACTTTTCAATTATTTGCTTGATATACAAAAAAAATTAAGTCAAGGCATATGCTGGGATTCTCTTTGGTGACTCACCCTGTTAGTGGGACTAAGAAAACAGATTGTATTCCCTCCATAAAGTTAAGACCCTTTCAAAAAGGGAGGTGCTGAGTATGACACTAAACTGGATCCAGTGGTGAGACTCTAGTTCTCAAACTCTGGGGAATGTGTACTCCTTTATTGCCATTACTCCAAGGTCCACTCTAACCAAGCATGGATGTACCTGTTAGGGTCCCATATATGAGTGAAATATATCTGTTTGAAAATTATTAATATTGGATAGGAATGCTTGAAATCATAACTATGTGCAAAAAAATATCATTAAATAAGTTGGCAACCATAGTCGTGGGTGACCTGAAGGCTCCCTTTTCGATAGCTATTACACTAAGGTGTAGGGGAGGGCACTATTCCTTTCCCTGGATTGCTCCACCTTACCCTTGATCCTTACCTTATAATGCTGAGTTTTAAGCAAGGAGGCATCAAGTACCATTTTTGGAGTTTTTGGTATGACTCAACTTGGGATTAAACCTAGGTCTCCCAGGTCATTAACAAACACTCTAACCATTATGCCAATATCTGGTAAATAGGAATAGTTGATTGAAATCATAATTGTGTATAAATTGTTAGTTTTAGATAAGAACACTTAAAACCATACAACTGTGTGCAAGTTATTTGCATTAGATAGGAATATGTGATATAACTGTACAAACAAATGAACCAAATTTCAGCATTTGATATGTCATTTAACTAATAAACCAAACCTCTTTGGCAACAATTCAATGAACAGGTTAGATTTAAAAGGACATTCCAGGTCATAAATGTGCTTCATATTATTGATCATGACATCAAATACAATGTGGTAAAAATTCTTAATAAAGAAATATTGGATTTATTTCTTTGGAACAGCAGGCTATTTTGTCAGACAATAGAAGAAAGTTCAACAACCAAGAGATATGGCTCAAAATTTGAATGTGTTTGTTAGAATAAGACCTCATCAGTCTCCTTAGAGGAATGAATTGAATGAGTATCATAATGCTGTTGTTGAAGATAAGGTAACATAAACAATTAAATGTGTTTCGATGTTGCACTAGAATGGGCTATCAGTACAAAGAATGTATCACATGGTAAATGGTTATAGCTTAAACTAATCTGTGTTAGGTTGGAATCCAAATATTTGTATGGTTTTAAATAGAAGAGAACCAGATTTAGAAGGTTTTTTTTTACAATCAATTCACAGTTGTAAGTAATCTGAATGCACCGCACCATCAGATAATCCCACTTTCACAAAAGTATACTAATAATGACCTTGTTTACTACAAAAGGAATGAATCAAAAAAAGTGGATAGGCTCAAGAACAGTTATAGGATGAGAAGTGAAGCTGATACTTATGAAACATGGAAGAACATATGTTAGGGTGCATCCCTGCCAATTGATGCACTGGTGAAGCCAGACCAAACGACCAACCAAATTAGAGTTTGAACTGACTTACAATCCAGAACATTAGCCACTATGCCACAGGGACCCCCAAGTCCCTACAGGTAGTTGCATGCAGTCAACCAAGGTGATGATGATAATTCTCAAGGAAGATACATGATCTTCCTTGTTGGAAGCAATGGAAATTACTTCTTTGCACTGGTAATCCAAGAGTGTAGGCTTGTTAAAACCAACCAGGGTGCAGAAATATTCGCAATAGTTGATTTTGCAGAAACTAGCATTTTCTACACAAGAGTTTATTTGTGATTTACTGGACATTAATGCCTCTGACTTGCTTATTCATAGAATAGACAGTTTTGGAGTATATGTCTTGATACACTCAAATACTGAAATAATTGACAAAAGAATAAGAATTGAAATGGGCATAATTTGAGAAATGTTGACCAGAGATGAAATACAAGACACCCTAAATATATCAAACTGCTGATAGACTAACCAAGAAGAATATGCCATCTTTTAAGATACTTAAGCATATAGCAACCTCCAAATTTTCTTCAATGTAATTCAATAGTGAAAATAAAACTATATATATATCACACAAATAAGTGGATTGGTTAAGTGATGAAAGTCATAAAATATACACATTCTCTTTTCCTTTTTTAAATAAACTTCAGATTAACCTCGACACAAAGAAAAGAAGGAAAAAAAGGAAAAAAAAGAAAAAAAAGGAAAAAAGAAAGAAAAAAAAAGAAGAGCTGTTGATATATATTCCTATTGAGTGAGAGACTGTTTGGAGATTATCAGGAAAGGTAGGAGTCACTGACAGCTAATTTACATAGCAGTTGTAGTGATGGGTTGTTGGCCAATCAGAGCTAACTTTATTGCTGTATAAATTGGCTGCTTTTTGTAGGTAGGTAAAAAATAGAGAAAAAAAACTGTTGATGATATGCAAAAATAACAGCAGGGATAAGTCAATGATCTCGAGAGATTGTCTCTTTGTTTTGCTGATGGTCATTATGGAAATTCAATGGACAAGTCGGTTGGGATTACTGGTATCCTGGGTTTGAACACATTCACCTTTTTGCCTCCCTCATACTAAATTTTACAAAAGAACAATCTTGATAAAGAAGAAAGCAGCATCGAATTGAAACAATATTGAAAACTGTTTATGTTAAGGATAATATACATTTGACTACATTGAGAAAAAAAAACAGCTTTTTATACCAGGTACATTTTAATGGGCAAAGCACTATACAATCATTTTAATTATGATTGAAAAATTCTTTTAAAATTTAGAATAGAAATTTCTGTAAAAAATCTTTGGTCCTTACCAGAAATTTTATTAACAACCAATAATTGATTTTTGGTAGAATTTTAAAATAGAGATGTTTTTTGCTTAAAAATGTTCACATGCAAAATATTAGATTAGTTATACTGTATCAAATAACTTTTCAAACACAAAAATCACATCTATGGAATTTACTCAAAGAAATTTTATATCAGAATTTTCCCTAATTTTTTTAAGAATTTCATAATAGATGTTTTAAGATGTTTTTTTTTTCTCAGATGTTAAAAGGAATATTAAAAGAGCATGCACAAATTAAAAAACTCAAAATTTGCATAAAAAGTAATTTTATTGTAATATTTTTGTCATTCATAAAAATATTTGGAAAAAATTCTGATATAAAATTTGTTTAGTTTAGTATTTGAAGTTGATTACCATATGTAAATATTGACATTTTTTTGTAAAAATAAATTTTTCAAAAACCACAAAATCAGCAATTATAACAGCTATTTTCCATAACATTACCAAATTGTTGCAAAGAAAGAAATAAAATCTATTTAATGATAATCAATAAAAATGCATTAAATATACTTTTGGCCTTAAAAAAAAAAAAAATATATATATATATATATATATATATATATATATATATATGCTAACTTAAGAGGCTTATAAAAAGGTATACATTTCACAATATTATCTTTAATTGTAAAACAAACTGCATCTGACTTCATTAGAAGAAAAAAAAATCTGAATTATTGGCAGGCAGAGAGAGAGGCAGGATAAAAAGCAATGTGTATACTACTAGATGAAAAAGCAATGTGTAACAAAAAAAAAAAAAATTAAAAAAATGTCAGTCATATAAAAATCAATTTTATTATAATGAATAGAGAAAATGGATAAAAATTGTTTCTAATTTTTATAACTGGAGATTTTTATTTGAATGACCTCTGATGTCAATATCACAGACTACCTTTGTCCCCAATAGAGGTCCTGTGAGTCATCATGTCAAAAAGAACATCCCTAGGCCTTTTATATAGAATAAAAATGGCAGACAAACAAACAAACAAACAAAAAAGTGCACAAACAGGAGGTTTATTTATTGGCATAGATTTATCAGTTTGCATTCTTATAAAGTTAATTTTGTTCTATGAAAGTTTTTTTGAGTTTTGTAGAAAAAATATTTTTGGTGAATGAAAGAGAGTCGACCCTTTAAGCTGTGAGCCTAAATCTACCAGTTGCTGTTTAAGTGTGATCTCTGCACTGGTAAACCAATGCTATGATGTGGGGAAAAATGAAAGTGCCACCGGTGTAATAGGCTCAAAGGGCTAAGAGACTTGTCGATTTAAAACTTTCTTTTTTGTTTTTGGTCCAAATTGTTAGTTTTTCATTACATTTCCAGCTTGTAAAACAACCTATAAACCTCATTGTCATGTGAATAATTATTTCAGTGAGGCAATTTATATCTTTTTAGATTTAATTGAAATTTAATGTGAGAGAGACCCCCAGCCCTCCACAAGATTTTTTTGTTTTCGTGTTAAACCCTTTCCTTAAGTTTAAGTGTGCATACCAAAATTGGTAGCTACCTCTATAGAGGACATATAAACTCTTCTCAAGTAATAATATAGGCCCAATCATAAGCTACTATCAAATATTTCATCACAGAATATAGATATTTAAGCAGGTATAAAATAAAATAAAAACTGTCATGAATATCTTGATATAACAGACAATTCTTTTCAAGATTACAAATATCACATTACAGGAAATTTTGTGTAGATTCTTGTGACTTCTGACTTTAGAATATTTCAAATCATTCTTATAGCAGCAGAATAAAAAAAAAGTTGAAAAAAAAAAATGCCTTGTTTCCCCATAATTACATAAAATCTATTTCTTAGTCTATTGTCAGTACAAACTAATCAAATTTAAACTTAATTCAAATTGATTTAAAGTGAATACAATAGCAATGGTTACTGCCCACCCAGAGACACACATTTAAACCAACTTATATTATCTATAACATGTCCTTGATATTGTTACCACATTTTCTTTGGTTTGGTGGCATATCAACCACTGTAGGTTAGTTAATGCTAAATCCTGTTTTTACATAGATATCAAATATATGATTTGTAAACACATTTTGTAGATACACACAGTTAAATGAGCAAATAGTTTTATTTCTAACAATTTAATTTAGCATAAATCAACAAAGTTAATTGGTTCCAAGTATTGTTATGTATCACTAACAATTCAATTAAACACCTATCATTTGTTTAAACACAGTTAAATGATCAAACAGTTCTATTTCTAACAATTCAATTTAACATTAGTCAAAGTTAAATGGTTCCAAATGTTGTTATGTATCACTAACAATTCAATTAAACACCAGTCATTTGTTTAAACACAGTTAAATGATTAAACAGTTCTATTTCAAACAATTATATTTAGCATAAGTTATTTTTTTGCACTCAGTTTAAATGTCAAACAGTTTTATTTGATCTTTAAGTAGGACCCTATCACATACTACCACTCTGGGCCAAAGTGGACCAGAGACCGATTTCAGCAATACTAGATACATGAATAATACCCAACCATCATGGACACATGATTCCAATCTATACAAGAAGAGTTCCTCAAAACATTGACATAGCAAAGAAAACTGTCAATACACACTGGCTACCTTCTATTCTCTACTTGGAGGGGCCCGTGGTGTAGTCGTTATCGTCGTAAGAAATGGACGCGGCGACACGAGTTCAAATCCTGGACGAGACTGATTGCATTTCACATAGCACTAATACCCTTGGGGAAGGTATGAATCCAATTATTCTCCCTCCAGCTATGGGTAAATAGTAGGACAGACTAGGTTCTTCAGCCTTGGTTAGGCAACTAGTCTAGGAGAAGGAAAACTCTGAATTCAAACCTGTTAAACTCCGCTTAAAAAATTGACCTTGTGTCATATCCTGCCCGAGCGGAGGGGTTGGTAAATAGTACCTTCTACTCTCTATCAATTATCAGAATGTCACACCAGAGAGAGAACATTGTTTGCCATTCTTTAGTTATGGTCTGCAATACCGTATTTTTGTACCCCTCCTTTCATTATAGTTTTGTGTTCCTATGATTTTTACTAAATGCTTTTCAAATTGGTAGTATCAATTAAATGTACATTTTCAAAAGTTTAAAATTAATTACACCTTTATGAAAAAGAAAAAAATATCAAAACTTGATCTCATAAGTTTGGAATACTACCAATAACCTCAGTGGGTGCATAACCTTTTGTTTACATAACATAGGTAGAAAAGGTTGTTTTTTGATGCCTACTGTACATTAACATCTCTTTCATATTTATATCCAATTGGAGTATCTGTTATAGAGTGGTTAGCAAGTTTAATGCCAATTTATTTAACTGACTGCATAAAGATAATATTCAGAAAGTCTCAATAAAGAGAGGCGGTTTTTATAACCTTTCTTAAAATAGAACTTTATTTTGGTCTACATGAGACAAATTTAGCCTATGATGGCTAATTAGTTGGAGCTTTCTCTAAACTAATAATAACTAATCATTATCCTAGAAAAGAGGTTTCAAACACAACTATTGACTAAAAATATTCATGTGAAGTATTCTGCAAGGATTAAACTAGCAACTTCTCATCTCTAATTGATAACAAATGGTTAGCTAATTTTGTAACTGTAACAAAGTGTAATACAATGTGAATAAAAGCATCATAAACATCTAAGACAGATGTTTTCATTTCTTTCTTGCTGTTGTGATGATAGAGTCCACTTTCTTTATATTCTTCCTTCATGAAACTACCCTGTGCCTTTGTAGTTTCAATCAATACAAGTCATCTTTTTTAAGAAACCCTAACCATGTGGAGAAAGTCAGTAAAACAGTGAAAAACTGTTTAGGGACATACAGGAGTAAAGGTCATCATCATATCGCTCTGGTAGCACGGATATCCCTGACCCTCTCTCGCCACTCCTCCCTATCGTTCATTGCCCTAGGTAGGTCTTCAGGACAACATCCCGTATCCTCGCTACGTGCAATCTTAAACAAGTCCAATCTTAAACAAGTCCTGGAGTAAAGGTAAGCAGTATTTACTAAGCTTGACTGAGTAAATATTGATTTCATACAGAATTGGAAAACTGTGTTGAGTCAATCTTCCACAGAGACCAGTTTGCAGGTCATCGAGAAGATCTGTCTTAGAGGATACCCAAATAAGCCTAAAAAAGCAATGATCTTTCAGATAAGTTCATTAACTATCAATATAAATACCTAAAATTATATGAAATTTATTCAGATCTAGAAATAAGTTTATATAAAAACAAGTTTTAGATGAAACAAAAGAATAAAATTTCAATGATTACTCATATCTGCATATAACTGATGAACAATAAAAACAAAGGCCATAGCAACCAACCTAATTCATCTTAACAAAAAAATTCAGATACAATTAAAAGTTAGAGAAAGACTGAATAAGAGATGAGAATTTTGAAACACTGTAAAAATGGTTCATTTAAGTTTTGCATATGTTCTTTGTTAAAAGCTGTGCTTTTAAAAGCAATTTTTAGTAATATAAAAATTTATTAAAAGGTCTATCAGGGAAGTTACATTAATTGTTGTATAACAAATTTATTCCAAGTGCCTATATACTTCTATTGACAACAGCCACATTATTCAATATTTGAAATGAAGATTTGATAAACAAAGAGAAATTCTTCAGAAGATTCACACATTCCCAATAAAGCGAGAAGTAATATTATGAACTTCATAACCATTTAATTTTATTAATAATAATTTAAAGACCAAAGATTTAGTTAATTTCATTTTTCTCCTCACTGATACCAAGGGTAATTAAATGTCTTTTTAAAATTAATTTAGAGATCATCAATGACCAAAAGCCAATTAAAATTATATATATATATATATACACCTTTTAATCCTTAAGACCAACATATAACAAGACTATTGGAACATTATCAGCAAAGCTGTTCATTTATATAATGCAAAATAATTTCTATGGTAATTTACTATGGAATCAATACCTTATTTTTCATGACACTTCTAAAAGAGATCTATGTGACATATTCCAGCAGTCATTGAAACTTTGGCATGTATGTCCAAAAAGTCTTAAAAGAGTTGAACATTTGTATTAAGGTTCAAAAAATGAAAAATGTACTTTTTGAATTTATATATTAGATTTTTTTTTAATGAGCAAATCTAAAAATATATTTAAATATATCAACTAAAGTAAATAGGAAACCAACAAAAGTAATTTTATTTGCTTAAATGAAACTTGATCAAATTGTATCTGATGCATACACACATTTTTTCTTTCAAACCAAAATCAAAAGGTTAAAAACCAGCCCAATGAAATCAGATTTTTCAGATTCTTCTAATGTCTCTTAAGTGTTAAAGAATCTTATTTCATCTGACCAAAGGGATAAAAATTCATTTTGTTGTTTTTTTTATTCTGAAAAACAATTTCTTCAAGAACAAAATACAAGGAAACAACTAAATTTTCAACCATTTTTGTAATTAAGTCACAGGTAGCACAAAATGTTGGGAATCAATTTTTTAAAAAAGTTTTCCTTGCAGATATTTTGTAGGTTTTGCAGTCATTTTTTAATCTTTTTTTTTTGGAGGGGAGGGAGGAAGAGGCATTAAGTAGGGCTCCAAGGATGATAGAGCATTTTAGAAAGCAAAGATCCAATGTTTTCAAATATTTTCAGTGACAAATAACATACATATATACATATATGTGTGTGTGTATGTGTGCAGATTAGCACATACACTACCAAATTCATATAAAGTTTTCCCATTGTACTGAAAAATAGGAAAATATTCTTTCCGAACAAAATTTTCCGTGAAAGATTTATAAGTGTCAATCATGTTATTGGGTTATTCCTCAATTGTTTTATTTTTTTTGTTGAAGTTGAACTGCAAATCAGAGATTTTTGAAAGAAAAAAAAAATGCAACCACTGTAGACACAATGTTGTTCTTTTCACACTCATTTATCAAATTGAGAAATGCCTAAAAAACACTTTCAATAAGTATTCATTTTGACAAGGGATACTTTCAAAAAAGAAAAAAAAGTAACAGTAAGTTCTGCAAAAAAATGCAGACAGTTCTTAAAACTCCCTTGCCAAAAATGCAAAAACCCAATCAAATAGTTGTTATTTCCAAATTGCCCATTGACTGCCAGAGCCAAATATTTGGTAATTCCTGTTGGTGGGTTGGTTTTCAACTTCAAAAAATATTCAAGGTTCCTTCCCTTTATTAGAAGGAGCCAAGTTCAATCCAATTGCTCCCTAGTTCTCTAGGGAGAGGATGCTGTTAGCTGAAATCTGTCTCAGACCAATTGCTTTCCACATCACTCCCTTCTAAGTCTCCCTGAAACAAAGAATTTCACAGTTAGTAAAAAAAATTATAGCTACTTATGAAAAAAAAAAAAAAAAAAAAAGAAAGAATGGAATAAAATAAAATAAATAAAAGTTATCAAACTTACCAAAGGATTATTTCCATCATTGTCACTGCCTTCCATATCTTCTACCTCCACATCATAGGAACCTTCCAGGCCATTGTCAGTTTGTTTTTCAATTCGTTGGATTCCTTCTTTAGCAGGCAGGTTGGCTGGATCCATTCTGAGTTTCAATCAAAAATAAATACTCTAAATCAATTTTAGACACAAGATAGCTTTTTCAATATGATGAAACATTTGTTTTAACATTTATCAGAAATACAGACACATGATGGATGTAGTGAATTAATAAAAGACAATTTTAAATTCTAAAACAGCAAACATTTTTCCATTAGATTTGAGATATTCTTATATATATATATATATATATATATATATATATATATATATATATATATATATACACACATTTTTTTTTCTAATTCCAGAGATTTAAAAATTGTCCCAAAATATATCTTATTAAACAAATACTGTTGTTCTTGTTTATATTTTGCACATTATGATGAATGTCTCCTCCCAGGTTTCCTAACTCCAATCCAGCCCAAAAGATAAAAAAGTGAATAGACACACACACAAAGTGATTTTCATTTACATGCTCTAGCAACAAGTAGTGGCAATTAAAATTATAGTCGATTCCTATTCATCACCAGCAAAGCAAACCTGGCCAACCAAATTCATACACACACAAGGTATAAAAATAAAGAACTTAAAAAGAAATTTGTTGATCCTAGGATTAATTCAAGAAACACATTTTCTGTTTGGGGAATTGACTATTTAATCATATAATGCAAAAAATACATTTAAGAATAGTTTGTGTACTCAGCCTTTGGACATCTTTTTGTAAAAAAAATCTAAACCTATACTGATTTCAATAACAAACAGAAATCAAAATATCTTTAAATACTGGTTTGGTTTCTTTGTTGAATGGCATATAAATCTTTGTGGGTTATTTAATGCAAAAGTCATCCCTGTAGCATAACAATAGTAGCACTATTTAATTCATAACTGGAAAGGGATAAGGGAATTCAAACCTTCCCAAGTGTATTAGTCTGGAAGTGAATAGCACAAGTGGAGTTTGAACTCGCTTATTATGATGTCACAGTCCAGCATATTAGCCACTACACCACAGGGACTCCTTCTTTTAGATACTGCAATAATATAAAAAGTCTTATATTATTGATAATTCATAGCCATAGAATAAAAGTAAGACAACTACAAGGATAGATTAGTAATCCATAGTTGGACAGTCATTAACTGGATTTTAATATGAAAATTTTACTGTATAATGTTCAACAATGTAATTAACTCTCAAACTCACACACCTATTGCTGATTATTCATAGAACAAATCAGTGAAAAATGATGGAAATATTTTTCCAATTTTCATAGCCTCCAACAGGCACGTTTTTAGATAACGACAGTGAATAAAGTCAAGGGAGACCACTCTAATATAAGCGTTTAGAACTGTATAGCAGTGGAACATATTAAGAGTTAATATTCACCACTAAAATTAAGTACATTGACAAAGAAGGAGATTATGTTATAATTAATTATTCATCAACAGGCTACAGACTTTACTCATGTGTCTATATAGATTGTTTTTTTTCTCCTCGATTGGCCATGGGTATAACGTGGTCAAAATTACATAGCAAAACTAATAACATTTATTGAATTACAGACTAATTAATTGAAAAACGCACAACAAAATTTACTTACCTGAGTGCTATGCTGTAATGATTAACAGCCTCTAAGGCCTCATTGGTCTGTGAAAGGAAATCTCCAAGCATTTGATGAAGGTGACATGTGTTATGATTTACAAGAGTTTTACGTAGCCTGAAAGAAGAGAAAGTATTCTCATTAAAAGCTGAGGAAATTCAGTTTTCATAGCCAACTGTTTATATTGTTTATATCATTTTTTTCTTAAATCAATTTTCTCATATGAGAAATACTTTGAACAATTGAACCCGATGTTTTCTTTGATCTATTCTTCGTCTATCAATATACATACAAAAACAAAAAAAAAATGTCATAAAATGGTCATAAATATGCTGACAAGGGCTGAAGAACTGATTGGTCAAAATGTTAACACCAAGAAAATGAAAAATAAGTTTGTCCAAACGATTTCTCCTTATTTTCTTTACATAAAAGAATACTGCTTGTGTTATACAGTGTGTGCATGTTGTTTTTTTAATGGCATATCAACTCCTGTGAGTCATTTAATGCCAGAAGGATTGGATTGACTTTGTCTGGTGCATGTTTTAGGATTTAGGGTATGGATTTTTATTATGTTTAATAATTTTGGTTAGATTTTGATGAAGAGGTTGGTTTTTTTTAGAAAGCTCAAGATTTCCTCAAGTTTGGTGTTTTTATTGAGGACCTTTAAGGTAATGTTTTAGGCGAATTTGTCTAAACCTATTACAGTTTATGAGAATGTGTTAGACTGTAAGAGGTACTTTGCATGTTGAACATTGAGAGTCCTTCCATTTTAGGTATGGCCAATATGAAGTCTGGAGAGTATCACTTCTTTTCTGTTTATTTTGGAGTTTCTTTCCCATTTTTGTAGAGTTGGCATTATTTTATATAGTTTATTGTTAGTGAATTCATCCCAGTAAGTCTGCCATTTTTGTTTGATATATATATATGTTCTTTTATATCAGCATATAATAGTTTAAAATTAGTGCCTATAGCATCATTTTGAGCTTCTTCTGCAACTGAGTCTCCAAGCTCATTTGATACCAATATGACTGGGTATCCAGCTGAGTACAATTTCTTTTCACTATTTCATTTGTTTTTAATGTAATTAATGTTTAACTTTGTAGAATTAGTAATTCATTATAATGAGCTTTTAGTCCACAACAATTCCATTGTAGTATTTTATATCCCATAACTGATAGTTTTATATGCATGGCTTAAGAGTCAGCTTTAAGAAGGTTTCATTTCATTGTTTGACTTTGGGTTTGTGCCAGGTTTTTCCAGAGAGTTTCAAATTCTATTGTCCATCAGTTGGTTCAGTGATGGGTTTCCTTCCTACATTTCTATTGTAGAGTTTTGTGTGTACTTAGAGGATATGTTAGTTTTTGGATTATGTTTAGTGTTTGTTTTTGTGGTATGGTATTTTTTTTTCGGAGTCAGTTTTTCTTTTATTAGATGGTTTTAGGGTCTTCTGGTTTTCTAACTCCCTATCTTCTAGACTTTCAAATCTATTTTTTTGCGAAATTTCAGTTTTGGTTTTGACTGAAATCTTGCTCTCTGATTTTCTTAGGATTTGTTTGTTGAGGTTTCAGTTTTTGATCTTGACTTGGATCTTCTTTGCTGTTGTTTAAAAGGTAAATCTTTTTTCTTTGGTGATATTCCTTTTGTTGTGTTTCTAGGTTGAAGTTGTTTGATTTTGTTTTGCTTTAGAGGGCAAGTTCTCTGAAACGATAATTGTACTGATGAACGACTTTATAGTTGTTAGAAGATTTTTCATTTCATTAATTAATTGATTTATTTCATTTGTATTGATTATTGTTGGTGTTTTTTTCTGCTGTTTTACACTTTTGACTTTAGAGAATGCTTGTATTTGGGATGTTTTTCTTTGAGACATCACCATATTTGGTAGCTTCTATTTTTCTAACTTTTGGAAAGGGTATGTTTTGTGTGTATTCTATTCTCAATATTTCTTTTTCTTTCTTTGACATTTCGCAGTCTTTTGATTCAGCTGTGTGTTTTTTTCCTGCAGTTTGGGCAATGTGGGTCTTGTTTGCAGTTAGTGTGATTTGCATTATTTTTACTGCATCTTACACACACTGGGATTCTTGTGCATCTATCTTTGCCATGGCCAAATTCCTGAACAGATTGGAAATATATGTTCCCACTTTTGCTATAGTATAGTCTATTTTCAATTCTTTTGAGATTTTTGACACGCTAAAAGTTAAAATGTAGGTGTTTGTTTGAATGGTTTCAACTTACTTTTTCCTACTCATTTGGCCAATGGCTAGGTAAAGACATCAGCTGATTGAGTAGAGTGTTTGCCAATGGTCTGGGAGACCAGGGTTTAATCCCAGGTCAAGCCATACCAAAGACTCAAAAAAAAAAAAAAAAAAGAAAAAGAAAAAAAAAAGGTACTTGATGCCGCTTTGCTTAACACTCAACATTATAAGGTAAGGATCAAGGGTAAAGTGGAGCAATCCAGGGAATGGAGTAGTGCCCTCCCCTACACCTTGGTGTAGTAGCTATTGAAAAGGGAGCCTTCGAGTTACCCTTGACTAAAGTCGCCAACTTTACTTACTTTTCCTACTCATCCTCATTATGTCAGTTACATTTTGTTGGAGGTTAGTTTTTATTTCCAATGTGCAGTATGATAGTTCTTTGCTCCTCACTACTCCTTTAAATGAATTATGTGAGGGGGGTGTAAAAGCTTTGATTTCAATATTATACCTGGTTTTCCATCTTAAGATTTCATCTGCCTGAGATTTTTGGGATACTTCTATTAATAAAGAGCCATTATTTAGCTTCTTTACTGATGTTGGATTAATTTTTGAAAACATTTTTTCAATCTTAAAAGGGGACAATTTTGCAATGTGTGTTTTCAGCTTGTGTAATAATAAAATTTGGGAATTTTTCAGTATCGTATTGATTTTCTATTTCTGAATCGGAGTCAGAGATCTGAAAGTTTTATTTGCTTGGGTTTTATTTATGTTATCCATGTGAACAGGTATGAGTTTCATTGAACATGCTCCCCACCCACCTCAGAGCCCTATGTGGGGATGTGCCTAGGGGAAAATCCATTCACCTGGCAACATCAGGGCTATATGTTCAGTATACTCATGCTGGGGTTAGACCATTTCATTTTGTCCCTGGGTTTTTGTTTCCAAGATAACTACTTACCCAGGGACAGAAAGGGCTATGAGTCTTTCCACAGTATGATTGACCCTACAGACATTGTCCTCATTTAGATTCGTGCAAAATCCAAATGAGGACTGTCACAACCGGCCAATTGATTGGATCAGGCCACTCCGACCACCCATCTAGCCAAAGTGGTGTGTTGCAAGTACCCCGATGACTTGATTTTCAGGCCAAGTAATGCTCAACCACCAGAATACCATTCTTAAGCATCACGGGTTGCCACCCACAGCCAACAGGTGATCTTGTTGGAGATGGGGGCACCCCTCTGCAGAGGTGCAGTGGTTGTATAGTTTTTATGGATTCATCGAGATAATCAAACATGATTTACGAAATTCAATTAACGAAACGAAACACACTTTATAAAAATATATATCTCATTTTATTCTCAAAGGGGGCACACAGTTTGTTGTAAGTTTGAGAGATAGATGGAGAGACATATAATCAGAGAGGGGACTTCTTCTTGCCCTGTATCTTCTTCCTAGAGCCAGGGGGAACCAACGCTTGCACCCCCTTGCAAGTCATATCGTCAGAGATGACACTAATGCCTCTGATCGGCTGCGTATCCCTGGCTCAACTCTCAATTCTGACTGGACTGACTGTCTAAATCTGACTGTGTGGTTCTCATATCACATGGTCTCCTTCCGGTTAAACATCTGCTTGACCAGCCTAACCCGACATACTGCCATCCCCCTGTTTACTAATCGCAATGTGACAGCTTGTCAAAGCACACAGGTGTCACCAAGAACGAACCCACAATCCATGTCAACAGTCATTATATAACACTCCTCTCTATCCCATTTTTCAAAATGTCTACCTATGGACATTTTCTTCAGGTCTCTCTCCATCTCCTCTCAACAGCTCACACAAAACAAAAAAAAAATTACAGGAACAACAGCAAAAATAGTACAATCTTAAAATAATTAGAAGGCAACCTTTTTATTATGTATTTCTTGCACAGTCTAATTATTATCTAAATTTATTTCATATTATTCTTTGCGTGGTTGGCTATCCTGACATGCATGCATCAAAGTACAATACAGATGCATCTCTCATTTTCCATAAACATAATAGGGCCCTCTGTAATTCCTTGAAGAATCTCAAGACCATACTCTGGTCCCAAATCCTGATCACAAACCTAGTGACCCTGGTCATTCCAGCAATATATTTTGCCTGGAGTCCTTATGACCCCACCCCAGTCCTTTGCTTAACAGGTTCCTATCTGGAATAACTGGAGAATTCCACAAAACTAAAAAAACAATATTTTCAAGGCCCAAAACATTCATCATAAATCTATAAAAATCGCGGCCCAAAACAATACATCACAATTCCATAAAATAACAATACATCAAAATGTATCACAATCTGACACACATGCAGTAAACCACCTAAAATAGACCATGCAAAAATATTTATTAGCAATGTGTTACTCATTTTTTCATTATTAAATTTCTGTTACCATGCCTATGAGTCTGTAAACCCTTGAGGGACATGTTTTACCTGATCACACCCTCGCCGGGTTGCTTTTCAATTTAATCAAGAACCCTCATGGCTACTAAGATATAGGCACCTCGCCTTTTCCAAATCTGTTTCACTTCGTCGAGTCACACACAAATCCAAAACATCATCGGGACTGAAAGATCCAAGACATCATTCACAAAATATTGGAGCTGGCCACGCTTTTCTTTCCTTTATTCCATCAATTTGGAACTCCAATCTGAAAATTCTGGCCACCACAAGCCTTCAAACAAATCCACAGGATGGTGAATTCTTCTATAGAATTACTTCTTACCATATACCCAAAAACAATCCGTAACACAACTTGGATGAATCTCTGTCATAATCTTGAGTCAGCCCATGACTTGCCCAAAAACAGAAATTTAAAAAATGTATTACCTATTCCATGAAAACCTAATCTTCCAAAAAAAAATTTAGAATCAACATAAATTTTAATATCTACATAAACTTAATATCAAATCCTCTGTCAATGGTTTACGTAAAATTTCATAGTATGAAACAGAAAAAAATTTCTAACGTCACCTTTAAACTCCAATTTTTTTTTTTTACTAATTTTTCAACTATTCTTAACAAATCAAAACAATATTAACAATACGTCCACAATTAAAGTTCACAAAGCTCACAAAGTTCAAATAAATGTTGTTTTTTTTTTTGTTCAGTCTATTTTTCCTAAAAATGTTTGTTTTTTTCAATTTTTCTTTTAAATCACTCATTCACTATTTTCTTTTTTTTTTTTAACCTTATATCTGCTTCTCTCTGTCTTTACCTTAATATAGTAACTATGGTTTCGTGCACCCCCATTTATTCAATTTCTAACAAGTATTTCCACAAAACAAGCATGGTTCATTAATCAAACTTTTCCAATAATATTCTTTCTTCTTTTCTTAATTTGACTTGAATCCCCAGTCTGGAAACAAGTGCACATATTTTTCCAACACATGGAAACTCAAAATATCAACACCATCAAATTCACTTGTTCCATTCTCCAACAAAAATCAACCATTTTTCCAATGCAAAATAACCATTCTATCCTTTTTTTCTATGCTCCTTCCCATGGCCACAGGCCAGGATTCAGTAAAAGAAATCTACCAACATCGAACCACGTCAACTTACTATCAAATTAATCCATAAAAATTAGAATTCACAACCCAAGTGGAAGTTTACATTATGACCTGTCAATCATTTTAACGTAGGGACAATATATCTGTCCACAGGTCCCATCTTTCCCTTTCTTTCTTTTCTTTCCACAGCAACCTGCTTGTATGATTTCCCCCTTTTTTCTTTCTCTTTCTTCTCCCTAGTTTCAAAATTACCTATAGTAGTTTTCATCATTTTTCTATGCTTTATATGTAGGGCTCAATCATTTTTTTTTTCTAAAATTATTTCCATTTTATCTTTTAAAAAGGCCAATTAAACATTAATATATAAGCCTACAAGACTCATTTTAGTTCCGAAATCGTCATTTTTTTTTTACAAAAATTTCAAATTCTCTCAGCACGAACTCCTAATATGAACAACAGAGAAAACAAATTATAATATTCTTAGAATGAGCAATTTTTACTTACAATCTTTGAAGTGTTTCTTTTTTTTTCATCTTCTTTTTCAATAAGGATGATGTTTCTCTCTTTTTTTTATTTATTTATCTTTTCTGTTTTGGTTTTCTCCAAGTCTGTTGCATTTTTTGTTCTTTTTTTTCTTCTGTCTCTCCATTTTTCTTCTTTCTTTTCGTGTCTCATTCGTTCTTGCTTTTTTTCTTTTTCTTCTTCTATCAGCTGCTTTGTCGATCATCCAATATTTTTTCTGTTGGTTCCAATTCACCCTCATATTTTTCTTTTTTCAGGGACTCCTATTTCTTCTTAAAATTTAGAACCATGCACATTGTGACATCTTTGCTTTTCCTTTTTCTCCTGCATCTTCTTACTGGTCCAATCTTTCAATACCCTGCTGGTATTGCTGGTCACTTATGCACCAAATAATATTATGCTATATTTTTCTCATAGACACAACCAAGAACATAATCGAAGATAATGAACGAACTTCAATTAATGAAACGAAACACACTTCTTTATAAAAATATCTCTCATTTTATTCTCGAAGAGGGCACACAGTTTGTTGTAAGTTTGAGAGATAGATGGAGAGACATATAATCAGAGAGGGGACTTCTTGCCCCGTATCTTCTTCCTAGAGCCAGGGGGTGCCAACGCTTGTACCCTCTTACAAGCCGTATCATCAGAGACGACACTAATGCCTCTGATCAGCAGTGTATCTCTGGGTCGACTTTCAATTCTGACTTGACTGACTGTCTAAATCTGACTGTGTGGTTCTCATATCATGTGGTCTCCTTCCGGTTACACACCTGCTTGACTGGCCTATCCCGACGCATTGCCATCCTCCTGTTTACTAATCACAATGTGACAGCTTGTCAAAGCACACAGGGTTACCAGGAACGAACCCACAATCCATGTCAACAGTCATTATATAACAGTCAGCATATGCTACAGCCCCAGCCAAGTGTGTATGTGTACCCTTCATAGTTACCTTTGATATCAGTGAAGGACAAATAAAATATTAACATATTTTACTTTTATATCATGTAAATTTTAAAAATCCATTATTCTGAGTATGCATTTAAATTTTAACATTAATCTTGAAGCTGAAAAATGATACAAATCCACACTGACAAGGAGAAATCCAATTTGTTTATTTCTCGACAAAAAGAAGGAAAAGATAATCATATGAAGAAGTAGTTCTTTTGTTATTATAATTGATAATGAACCTCATAACAATGCAACTGCCAGTAAATGTCTGTATCGTTCATTGCTTTCTAACATGCCAAAACTTTAATGCGAGTTGAAATATTCAGAATTTGCATACAGAATAAAACTAGCTGAAAACTATAAAAAAACAAAATTAAATATTCAAAAAAGAAACACAGAAAAAGGATGAGTGATTAGAAAAAAAAGAACTCACAGTTCTATAGCCTTATCATATTGTTGCTCCTTGCCCAGTATCACAGTCATCACATAAACTGCTTCAAGATAAGAACCATCAAGTTTCATTGCCTTTTCAACATACTGTTTGGCCTAAAAAAAACAATAAAATAAAAATGAAAATAAACATATTTTTTTTTATTGTAAATAGAAATAGTTTAGTGAAGAATGTTTCTGTTTTAGATTCTAACAACACTGACATTTACCTTCAGAACATTTGTCTGCAAATTACTACTTAAATTAAGCTCAACAATTTACCTTTAACTGCTAGACTTCTTTCCTTATTTTGGGTATTACAAAGTAATACTGACTCTTTTATACATATAGATAGATTATCAAGAAAAATATTCTATTGGAAAAGTAGACTGGTACATAATGAAATTTT
Source organism: Sepioteuthis lessoniana (assembly GCA_963585895.1). Taxonomy (NCBI): domain Eukaryota; kingdom Metazoa; phylum Mollusca; class Cephalopoda; order Myopsida; family Loliginidae; genus Sepioteuthis; species Sepioteuthis lessoniana. The sequence continues at coordinate 32,397,333 of OY757929.1, forward strand.
TGTTAACTAAAACTACATAAATTTTTCAAATAGTAAGAGACAGAGATTACTATTTGAGAATATCAAACAAATTCACCCAGGAAAATTATTTTAGCTAATATATCAAGTGATCCACATGCCTGATATGAATTTAACAAAAAGCAAACTAATAAAAATTATCCTGATTTGTGAAAGATTTATATGGTGGCTTGGTTTGGTTTTATGGCATATCAACCATTGTAGGTCATTTAATGCCAATTCCATTTTTACACATATAAACAGTTTCATTTCAAACAATTCAGTTTAGCATAAGTACACAGTTTAGTTCTATTTGACCCATAGATAGGACCCTATCAGGTACTACCACTCTGAGCCAGAGTGGACCTGGGAGCAATGGCAGTGAAGAGGTACTCTGCATTCCCCAAAGCTCCAGCATTACAGGAGTCTCACCATCAGATTGTTTAGTGTCATATTCAGGACACTCGTTGAGGGAGTCTTACCCCTCTGCAGAGAGGAAGGGAGAGAGTGTTTGGTTTTATGGCACATCAACCACAGCAGGTCATTCAACCCCTATGCAGAGAAGCAGTCTTTGTATTCTGCAGCCCCAGCCTACTGGGCTATTAAATGGTAGAGACAAATTTAATGACTCAAAAAAAAAAAAAAAAAAAAAAAAACAATGTCAGCAAAAAGACAGAAACTTACTTTAATGGCAGTAGTTGGCTCTTCAGAAAGAACTGAAGCATAGAGCTGAAAGAAAAAAAAAAACAGAATTAGAGTTTAATTGCATACAACAAGAACATTTTATAGTATTCTATTAAAATACTATGTTGATCTCATTTCAAAGCCACATCTGAATTTTTTTTTTATTTTCACTTTGATCCTCTTTTTAGCAAATTCATTTAGATATTTTAATTTCTGTAACTTTTCAACTGAAACAATTACTTACAGCCAAAAAGATATAACTGATTCCAAAACTTAGTTGTTTTGTTTTATCACAAATAAAACAAGATGATCTCAAATTAAAAAAAGAAAAAGAAAAAGTACTTAATTGTAACTTACAGTAAGTGATCTTGCATTGTTACCCAACTGCCTCACTGCTTTACCAGCAAGATTAATCGCCTCCCGTGGTCGATGACTTGCCATATAACAATCTATTAAACCTGGAACAGAAAATAGGAGGCAATACTTATATATAAATATCTCTATAACATGCATGCATAAATATTGTAACACTATCTTTAATAAAATTCGCTACAATTTCATGTAGTTACTCCCCTGACAAAATATATTTCGTTACTATTTAAGGATATATTGGTAAAAAAAAAATAATGAATCTTTATTTTTGAAATTTTTAGTGATAAGCTAGAAATAATACCAACTTACTAAATTTTTGTTAAAGCTGGCAAATATTAGAAAATTATGAAGAAATACATGAAAAAAATAATTCTTGATTATCAAATCATTATATCTTCAAAAGTAAGAATAGGGAAAAATGTCCACAATCTACAGCTAATAATACTCAAAACATTCAAGTTCTATATATGAATTAAACTATCAAACATTAAATATGTATCAATCCTATTTTTAATATATATTATTTTATTCAATTCTTAAAACAAGTATCAGTTTTATTTTTATTCATTTTATGAAAATGGTTAGTTGGGTTTTATAGTATTATTAACCTTTGTAGATTATTCAACACCAAATCCTGTTTATACATATATTAAGTATATATGATTTGTATGATATATTAAGTATATATGATTTGTAAGCAAATAGATTGTGGGTAATATTTCAAAGGGGCCAGAACTTGTTTGTTTGCATTGTTGAAATGAGTTTTTCTGAAGTAGAGGGGGTCCATGGACCTATATCTGTGATAGGAGGCCTATTTTTCTCACATAGTTGATTATGTGAGTAGGATCTGTTGATTCAAATAGGTTTTTCATGTTTGTAGCATTGTGGAAGGTTCTTTGGATTTGGGAGAGGTCTTTGCAATCTATCAATATATGCTTCACTGTATGGTTTTCCACATGAGCATTTTGGTGGCAGTTCCTGTTTTAGTATGAAGAGGCGGGTCAATTTACAGTAACCTATGTGTGGTCAGTTTTAGAGTTGTCTCCTCTAGTCTTACTAGGGTCTGGTTTCCTCTCTTTTAAGAGGGGTTAGATTTGGTAGAGCATGTTATTGGGATTTTCCTCCCACAGTTGTGGTCATTTGTTGGTCAGAATTTGCCCAATTTGAGATCTTAGATGGGTGTATGGTATTTTGGATTTTTTTGTCTGGTACTATGTTGAGAGGAGATTTGGCTAGAAATTCAGCTTTATAGTTTCCCTGGATTCCTGTATGGCTTAGGATACAGCAGAATACCACCTTTTTGCTAAGAGTTATGGAGGTTAGGGTGTTCAGGAGATTAGTGATGAGGGGGTTGTCCACTTTTTGGGTTCTGATGGATAACAGTATGGAAAAGGAGTAAAAGTGGATGATGAATCTTTTGGAGTTGCTTGTTGATAAATTGTTAAGAGCACAAGTTTCAGCAATGAAGATGGAAGCTTCTTTGGAGAGGCATTTTTTGGCTGTTTCATTTTGTATATTACTCTACATCTGTTGTTGTCTTTGAGCCATCAGTGTAGATATGGGAGTAGTTTGGGTACCTTTTGTGGATGTTAAAGTTTTTCTTGATATAGTTAAGGAGTGAGTGTTCTTTTTGGTGAGTTTAGTAAGGTCAAGTATTACCACTGGTTAAGTAACCAGGGAGGAGAGCCAAGTTGTATAGAGTGATAAATGTTTTTGAGTGAGAGTTCTGTTTTTTTTTCAGTATAGTTTTCATGCAGAAGCCAAAAGGTATAGCCTTTTCATTTTGATTAAAGGGTTCATATTTTGGATTGAAGATGCAGTTATGAGTTGAATTAGCAGGAAGAAACTTTATTTTATTAGAGTACTGGTGTAAGAGAAAGAAGTAGTTTATAACATTTTACTATTTAAAAAAAAAAACTTTTAGAATTTAAAAACTACCCATTATTTGAAGAAAAAAAAAGTTCATAAAGTTTTAAAATTTACAGAAACATTCAGTTACTAAAGAAGTATCATTTTATATTTTCACTGTTAAAAAATAGATATGTTCTTGTCTGAATTTTGTTATGCAAGGTATATTAGTTATTGTAGCATGGGTGGTTCAAACTCATTTCATCTTTGTTGCTGGGTTTTTTTCCACAAAATTTCTGGCTTCCTCAAGTGCCTGTTGTGTTCTAGAAATTATTTATAGTGTTTGCATCTATGTACTTTTGATCTCCAATTGAACTTTAAATATGCCCCTATTTCTTGGGAGATGCCAATGGAATCCTACTTTCATGGTTTGTTTTTTCTTGATAATTCCCACATGTAATTGATTTGTTTTGTCAGCTGATTGAGTTATCTACATTCAATTCTTTCCACCTGTCAGTTTTTTTACCCAATGTTTGAGCAAGCAGTTAAAATAAAAGAACTGACCTTTATGTGCTTCGAATCTGTATGGAGCAAGAGTCACTGCTTCTCGGAAATGTGAGGCTGCATCTTGGATTTTTTTCAATTCTAACAAAGCTGAGCCTTTTAGTAACAAAGCCTCAACATTTCTGTTGTCTATTGTGTATGCCTAGAAACCACAAACAAAACACTAAATTAAAATAATAGAAGAGTCCATTTTTAAAGTAAAGAGTTACCATATTTTAATTATTCTTCAGCTGATACTTAAAAAAATTTTTTTTTTTTTTTTAAATCATTGCCATATTTTATTACTTAAAATAGAGCAGTACATTTGACTTCAGAATGTCCTTAAATATAGAAGTAAAACAACAAAAAAATTAATGTAGTTAAAATTTTCAATAAATAAAAAGAAAACAAATGAAGCATTTTCAGTTGCAGTTGGGTTCAATAAAACTTCTGATTTTCATTTTTTTAACAGCATTTTAGTTGATTTTATAAATATGAAAAGAAAAAAATTTCACAAATCCATGGATTAAATATTTTTTCAATAAGATTCATATTAAAAATATTTTACTTAAAATTTATCTGACAAAGCCAAATTGAATGTCAAATTTGCTATATATAATACATAGATACACACAAATTGACATACTTGATTTCATCAGGGATCTACAAAATCATCAATGCTTATAGGATTAAATATTTATCTCCTACAGATGTAACAGACTCCTCCCAACAAAATAAATCCTAATTTAAAAAAAAAATAATTAAAAAACTAAATAAAAATAACTATTTCCCTGATCCTTCATCAAATCCTGAAACATTTGTTATATTTTGTCTTGCATTGAGAAGACACAATACCTTCCAACTACAAAGCACCTGTCATATCCCAGGCAAAAGCAGAGTGCCCAATGCCAAAGTCCCGTCCCTCACTGGCTTTCCCAGCATGTATATCCTTCTTAGATAGCGCAGACTATGTTGGCTTGGTCATGTCTACTGCTTGGAGTATAACTGTATTTCAAAAATCATCCTCTATAATGAGCTGACTTCTAGGAGAAGAGTTATTGGCCACCCACAGCAGAGATACAGGGATGTCTGCAAGAGAGAAATGAAGGCACATGGCGGTGACACTTCAAGACAGCTGAAGAGAAGCTGGTGATTGTAGCATCAAACAAGCAGGCATAAAGAAAGGAGTGCAAAAACTCCAATACATACCCCCACTATACTCAGATGTAACCTTTGACACAAAGACTGTCATTCTTATACTACCTCGGGCAAAAATTATGGAATTAGCACACTTAGAGGATATACATGGGTTTTTTTTTTAAAAGCAATAAATAAACTAACAGAAAAGGCAAAACATTTTTATTTAATAGCTGACTGGCTTAATAAAATACACCTTAAACAAATTAGATTAAATTATTTAAATTAACGGTATCATTTTTATCATTAAGGGTTTTCAGACTATTATCTTTATCTTTATTTTTACTTTCACAACATTTCGGCCAATATGTCCTCCAGCCTTCTTCAGGTGTTTATCGAACTTGAGAGACCTACATGGAACTTCAAACTATGTCCTTTATTGAATCCAAGGGGGTCGCCTGTTCTGATTCCGTTAACTATAACTGGGTACAAGTGTTAAGAATTCCTGTATTGTTACTCGCTTGCAGTCAGGATTGAACCCGCAACTGCCAGATGATTGTCTCCTCAAAAGCTTAGGGAACCAACGCTTATAACTGTTACGCTATCTGTCCTGCTGGGGGACATATTGGCCAAAATGTTGTGGAAATAACAATAAAGATGAAGACAACAGTCCAAAAACCCTTAATGATAAAAATCATTAAGCTTCGTCTCAGAAATTCAGACAACTAACAGTATCATTAACAGAATAATTAGAATACTTAGTTGTTCCTACTCAAGTTTTATAGCAGATTTATTTCTTTCAGGCATGGATTTCACTAATTCAAGCAAAATGCTTTATTGAAGCAATTCCAACTTTTCTAAATGGCAGTTAATAGATCTTCTTTGATGGCTAGAGCTTTCTCAGGAACCATTTTAAAAAAATTTCCAATTGGATTTAGTTCCAGACTGTTTATTGGCCATGTCATGCAGATTTTTGGTTTGGTTTGATTTGATGGCATATCAACCACTGAAGGTTATTTAATACCAAACCCTGTTTATACGCGAGTATTAAATATATGATTTGTAGAAAACATTTTTAAATGAGCCTGAGATTTTTTTTGCACACAGTTAAATAGTTGAAAGTATTACTATACATCAGTCATTTGTTTGCACACATAGTTTGTAGGTAATTTTATTTTCAAATGAGTTAAAACTAATTTTGTTTGCACACTAGTATTGCTATTGTTTTAACATAGTTAAATGGTTTCAATTATTACTATCTAACACAGCTAATTCTATTCAATATTAATCATTTGTTTGCACACAGTGAAGTGATTACAAGTATTATTATTTAATGCTAATTATTCTATTGAACATTCATTCATTTGCACACAGTCAAATGGTTTTAAACATTGTTATGTAATACAGATAATTCAATTCAAGCACACAGTTAAAGAGTTTGGTTTGGTTTTATAGCATATCAACCATTGTTGGTTATTATTGACAAATCCTGTTTTTACAAATATATTAAATATGTATGATTTGTAAACTCATTTTGTAGATACATTTTTAAATGAGTCTGAGCTCATTCTTTTGTACAGTTAAATGGTTTCAAGTATTTTTAACACAAATATTTTTATTTACTATTAATTATTTGTTTGCACACAGTTAAATAGTTTCAAGTATTGCTATGTAACAATTCATTATCAGTCATTTATTTGCACACATTTAAATGGCTATACATATGATTTGTAAGTGAATAGTTTGTAGGTAATTTCATTTTTAAATCAGTTAGAACTAATTTGTTTGCCTACTAGTATTGCTATTCTTTCTACACAGCTAAATGGTTTCAATTATTGCTGTCTAACACTAATAATTCTATTCAATATTAATCATTTGCTTGCACACAGCGAAGTGGTTATAAGTATTGGTATCAACACTATTCATTCATTTGCACACAGTTAAATGATTTCAAGTATTGCTATGTATCACTAACAATTCAATTAAATATCAGTCATTTATTAAATGATCAAAATGATTAAATAGTCTAACAGTTATATTTGACCCATAGCTAGAACCCTATCAGGTGCTACCACTCTGGGTCAGAGTGGACCTGGGAGCAATGGCAATGAAAGGGTACTCGACATTCCCTAAATCTCCAAAGCTAGAGCCTCGACATTAGATGGTTTAATGTCATATCTAGGACACTCATTGAGGTGGGGGTACTCCACTGCAGTAATGCAGTCGATGTATTCTACAGCTCCAGTAGAGTGGGCTAGCAGATTGTCGATTCACCAATGAATATCACTTTCATCCAATTGTCCACACACTATGATTGTTTCTCTTTAACTCACTTTAAGCTCCTTTTCTTCTGTTTGTGTTAGTGCTAGTTTTAATTTAGCTTTTCTCTAAGTAAATCCCATTTCTTACAGTTCTGTCACCAACATTGACTTCTGTTTCAACCCATTTGTTTTTCATTCGTTTTATTGTACGTTTTCTATTTTCAAGGTATATTGCTTAGAGTTTTTTTTATCCAGACACTTTGATGTCTTTCATGGTCTATTAATACGTTTTCCTTTTTTAACCACCCCATTTCTTTTATATTTGCACCAAAATTTTATATGCAGCTAACTGGGAACAACTAACATCTTTCACCACATTCCACTACGGATTGTTTTCTTGAATGAGTTTTATGATATTTTCCATTGTTTCAATTGACAGTTCTTTAGTTGGAGCCATGTTTCCTTTCAACTGGGTATGCTCATCTACTTGTTAAGATCTGCAAGAACTGTCTTAAGGGTAAACTAATTTGCATTTCTAGGCTTCAGCTGGAACTTGTTTTAAGAATGCAAATTATAAGATCATTCCATAATTATTTCAATATTGGATTATTCCATACTTTCTTCTGCATGGCTTAAAAAAAATTATATCACTAATTTAAACGATATACTGTGAATAATCAAAGCAATGGATTTCTCACTGAACAATATTCAGTAAACAATTTGAGCATAACAGCAGTCAGATAAAGTCATTACCTGAGAAATTAGCTCTCATAAATCCTACTAAAAGCCAATCTTTATCCTAAGAAAGTAATACTAGTTGGATGGCCAGCAACTAGTCTTGAAAACTTAATTTAAAGAAACAACAGAGAAGTATGCTGGGTCATCTGTTGACAGGTGACAATATCTAAATAATGATGTTTACATATAAAAGGAATTTCAGAACAAAAATCAAGCCTATTTAAGGAATATTTAATAAAACCAGAATGTTCAACTATTAAAGAAAAATGTGTTTTATCTATTATTTATTTACTGTTGAAAAAAAAAAAAAAAAAAAAAGCAAAAATCCTCTAAGTGTGCAAATACCAATTTTTGCTAGAGGTAGAAACAGTATTTTCAATCGCAAACTACATTGTTCAAGATGGAACTAGGATATATATCAACCATGGTCAACTTTGACTAATGGATACCCATTACTTTGTCTTATATGCAAACCAAAATTTAACCAAATTTGAGATAATCGGAAAAGAATCAAAATTTTTTTCCTTATTTTTGATGAAAATTTCATGTTTTTCAATTTTTCCACACCTGAACCATGACACCTCACAAATATGATTATATCCTATAAAACTGCCTAAAATCATTCTTTATAGTTCTTTATTTTTAATTATTTATTTCATTTTTTAATTTTTATTTCCCTTTTCTTATTTATAAAAAGCTTGAGAAATATTAAAAACTGTTTTGTTTGTCTTTGGATGACTTGAGTTTCAAACTAATTAATTAAAAATGATCACTTTGATTTTTAGTATGACAGCTACCATGAATGTGCATTTTAAGAAAATTGTCAAAATTAGTGTATTTTTGTTTGATGAGTAACCAGGTCATTGGCCTAATGTCCAGAAGACCAAGATTCAATCCTAGGTCGAGTCATACCAAAGACTCAAAAAATGGTACTTGATGTCGCCTTGCTTAACACTCAACATTATAAGGTAAGGATCAAGGGCAACGTGCAGCAATCCAGGGAATGGAGTAGCGCCTTCGCTACACCTCAGTGTAGTAGCTATTGAAAAGGGAGCCTTCGGGTCACCCTCGACTAAGGTTGCCAACTTTACTTTTTACTTTTGTTTGATGAAAGAAAAGAAATTTTTTTTAGCATATTATACTCCTTTATTTACTTTAAGAATAGTAAAAATGCAATTCAAACACTAAAAGATTTTTACAGTTAATAGAAAAGGTACTGTGAATTATCAAAGTGGGGGATTTCTCACTGAATAATATTCAGTAAACAACGTGAACTTAAGAGCAGTCAGATAAAGGCATTACCTGAGAAATTAGCCCTTATAAGTCCTACTAAAGGCCAATCTTTATCCAAAAAAGTAATACCAGTTGGATTGTGTTATGATGTTATATGGCCAGCAACCAGTCTTAAAAACTTAATTTATTGAAACAGAAATATACCAAGGTTAATAGTTAACAAGTGACAGTATCTAAATAAGGACGTTTACATGTAAAAAGAATTTCAGAACTAAAATTTGTCAAGTAGAGACTATATTTGATTGCCACATCAAACCAGTCAATGTGATAAAAGGCTGCTTGAGATGTAATTTAGAAGTTTGGATATTTGAGTAGAAGTCAGAGAGAGATAAAAAAAATCAGATGAGAATTCAAGAGAGCTTAGAATCAGCAATATCAAACATATAGAACAAAATGTCATTTTATCACACCCCATGTCCTGAATACATCACATTCCACCTCAAAGTCTTCACTGCTCAATACAAAAGAAATGATAACTGTTGTTAGTTTACTACTCTTGACCACTATCATCACATCTGTTGTGGACAATGCAGAAATTTGTTGGGTTTTATGGCATATCAATCATTGTATATTATTTAATGCCAAATCCTCCATACATATAAAATATATATGATTTGTAAACACATTTTGTTGATAATGTTTTTAAACAAGCCTCAGCTCATTCTTTTACACACAGTTAAATTATTAAACTATTTCAAACAACTCAATTTAGCATAGGTCATTTGTTTGCAGTATAAATGTCAAACAGTTCTATTTGACCCATAGTTAGGAACTTTTCAAGTGCTACCACTCTAGGCCAGGACGGACATGGGAGCAATGGCAATGAAGGGGTACTCCACCCGCATTCCTCAAAGCTCCAGCAATCCTTGAGCCTCACCATCAGATTGTTTAATGTCATATCAGGACATTCATTATTGGGTGGGGGATCTTATCCTTCTTGGGAGATGCAGTCAGTGAATTCTACAGCCCCAGCTGATTGAGCTAGCAGAAATTGGAAATACTTCTGAAGAATCAAAAGATTCATTTAAACAATTACTGTTCCTAATTAAACCAAGTAGCAACACTTGTATTACATACAGGTTTTAAGATGATTATTGTTAGGAAGTATTTTATGTTAAAATCTTACATTTATCAATGCCTAACATGCACGTCACTTTTCAAAATCTGATATCAAATATTTTCATCATGAAATAACCTCTGAATAGATAGTATTGCTTGTGATGTACTTGTTCTTCTTGTCAGACCTCTAAAGGATTTGCAGCCTCTTAGGATTTCCAATTCTGCTTACGGATACATAGAAGGCAAACTTAGTGTAATGGTTATCATCTTATGAAATGGAATCGGTAATCCAAGTTCAAATCCTGGATGAGGCTGTTTGCGATTCACATTGTGCTAATGCTCTTGAGAAAGACATGACCTCATTTCTTCTCCGCACAGCTATGGGTAAATAGTAGGACTGAATCCTAGCTTTGGTTATGCAACCAGTCTAGAAGGAAAACTGAATTCAAACTAGCAGTATTCCATTTAAAAATCAACTTTTTATCACATTCTGCTCATGGTGGAGGGGTTGGGTAAATACATACATAGAGTTGGCCATCTTCTCATAAAGATGCCACTTTTTAGGAAGACACTAATCTGAGAGAGTTTGTGCCTTTCAGTCATTCTAAAACAGAGTTGAACTAGAAACTGTCTCAGTTGTATGCCAAAGTGGCAAACTGTCATTAGGTTTGGTTTCTTTTGGTTTCTTTGTTTAATGGCATATCAACTCTTTTTAGGTTATTTAATGCCGAAGCCATTCTCCTAGAAGAACAGTAGTGGTACTATTTAACCCATAGCTGGGAGGATAAGGGGGTTCATACCTTTCCCAAGGGTATTTGCTCGAAAGTGAATGTAATAGAGCGACTGGAGTACGAACTCGTGTACTACGATTCCGCAGTCCATCGCTTTAACCATTACACCACAAAGACACCCCCACACTGTCATTAGAAACAATGTGAATCTGTGGGATCATAAATAACTTGTCAGCTTGTGATACACTGACTAAATTGGCATCAATCACATAATACCTAAAATTCATGACTATGTATATATTTACCAAAACTTTGCATAGGCAGGATCTGACACAAGGTCAATTTCTAAGCAAAGTTTAACAGGTTTGAATTCAGAGTTTTCCTTCTCCTAGTCTGGTTGCCTAAGCAAGACTGAAGAACCCAGGCTGCCCTACTATTTAACCATAGCTGGAAGGAGACTAATTGGATTCATACCCTTCCCAAGCATATTAGTACTATGTGAAATGCAATCAGCCTCATCCAAGATTTGAACTCATGTCACCATGTCCATTTTCTATGATGATAACCATTACACCACAGGCAGCATTCATGACGATGTATCCAATTTCAGTGTAGTGGCCATTGCAAGAATAAAAGTTGTGTAGCAACATGATGAGACTAAAACAATGTAGTTTTAAACCCTGAAAAATGGTATTAATGCACAAACAAAACACAATTGGTTTAATCAAGGATGTACTCTCAAGGCTATGTGTAATAAAAATAGATAAACAGTTATAAGGGTTTATTTTATATTACTTATTTTACATAGAGTACACAATTGCAAACAGTTTACATTTTTAAATTGATTAAAGCCAATATTACTAGAAATAAAGTGAAGAGCTGCTTTTATTAAAGTTTTTAGATAATTATTCATATTTGGAAGATGTTATATTTGTTATCATTTATCTACTAGATTGGTCACACAGATATCTCATAAAAGACAGTTTCAGGTTCATTCAGATCTCCGTAAGGTCTAAGATACTTTTGAAGTTGCTAAAAACTAATATTTAATTTCATTATTTTCCTGATCCTGATTTAGAGAGTTTGATTAGGTTTGGTTTGGTTTGGTTTGGTTTGATGGCATAATCAACCATTGTAGGTTATTTAATGCCAAATCTGCTTTATATATATATATATATGATTCGTAAATAAATTTTGTAGATAACATTCTTCAATGAACTTGAGCTCTTTTTGGCACATAGTTAAAGGATTTCAAGTCTTGCTATATAACAGTCACAATTTAACATCAGTCATTTGTTTGAACACAGTTTGTTCTATTTGACCCACAGATAGGACCCTATCAGGTGATACCACTCCAGGTCAGAGCGGACCTGGGAGCAATGGCCATGAAGAGATAATCCACATTCCCCAAATCTCCAAGGCAGGAGCCTTGCCATCAGATAGTTTAATGTCATATCCAGAACATAACTTGAAGAGGTAGTATTAACCTGAAGTCCTTTAAAAATGGACTTCAAAACCTATTTTTTTAAGCAACTGTTGAGATAAAATGGATTCCACTTTTGAATTTTGACATCTTGTTATGACAGAGGATTTAAACAGCACACACATATATATATATATATATATATATATATATATACCGGGCCTTTGGCCTGATGAGTAGAGTGTTTGCCAATGGTCCGGGAGACCGAAGTTCAAACCCAGGTCGAGTCATACCAAAAAAATCAAAAAATGGTACTTGATGCCACCTTGCTTAACACTCAGCATTATAAGGTAAGGATCAAGGGTAAATTGGAGCAATCCAGGGAAAGGAGTAGCGCCTTCCCCTACACCTTGGTGTAGTAGCTATTGAAAAGGGAGCCTTTAGGTCGCCCTCGACTATAGTTGCCAACTTTACTTACTTATATATGGAGGGGGAGAACTATCTGCTCTTTGTAAAAGTCACCAAGAGAGTAGATTAGTACTTTTATAGCAAGGGGAACAATAAAACAGAGAAGATGATGGTTATTTGGTTTAATGGCATATCAACCCTTGAAGGTTATTTAATTCCAAATCCTGTTTTTTTTTATATATATATATATATATAACATATGTGAATTTTAAGTGAATAGTTTGAAGGCAAATTTACTCTTAAATGAGCTAGAACTCATTTGTTTGTACAATTAAATGGTTTCAAGTATTACTATTTAACACTAATAATTCTATTTAATATTACTACTAATAATAGCTAGTAAAAGATTGAACAGTTCTATTTGAACCATAGCTAGGACCCTTACAGGTACTACCACTCTGGGTTAGAGTGGACCTGGGAGTATGTATTTACCAACTCCTCTGCATGAGTAGGATGTAACACACAGTCAACTTTTAAGCAGAGTTTAACAGGTTTGGATTCAGAGTTTCCTTTCTCTAAGACTGGTGACCTAACCAAGGCAGAAGAACCTAGTCTGCCCTACTATTTACCCATAACAGGAGGGAGAATAAGAGGATTCATATCTTTTTCAAGGGTTTTGTGAAATACAATTAAACTCATCCATGATTTGAACTCGTGTTGTCATGTCCATTTCCTATGACGATAACCATTACACCACAGGCACCTCCTATAGTGAACCTGGGAGTAAAGGTAATGAAGGGGTACTCCACATTTCCCTAACTGTAAGACTGTATCCTCACTATCAGATGCAATTTAATGTCATACCTAGAACACAGAGAAAGTGACAGATCTCACCTAAAAACCAGTCTGAACTGGATCTTCAAATACTTAAAAACCTTTTCAGAAATGATCCTAACAGTTTTTTAAAGTCTGGTTGAAATCAGGCAAAAAATGGTGGAACCTTAGCTATACAGAGAAATTAACATTTGGGGAATTATAATGATTAAAAGTAGCAATTAAGAAAAATCATCTTGAATTAGTTTAGAAAAAAAGTTAAAAATTCTATCAAGATAATTCTAGACTGCATGTTTCTTTAGTAATTTCCAAAAATCGAAAGGTAAGTTTTCAATCTTACACCCAGCAGATACTGCATTCCAGTTTTTATAAAATTCTATCAATGAAAAATATTTGAATTTCCAAATGAATGTAAAAAGCACCTTTTTTTCTTCAGCAAACTATAAAAAGTTCTTGGAGAACGTAGTTATGAAATTGTCTTAAAGATAATAGGACAATAGCAGAATAAAATGGTAAATACACTGTTCAATAGAGTTCATGTCAAAAATAAAAAAGAATATTCTTAAATGTCTTATTTTACTTAACAATCCACAGAAACTTTTTCAGTAACAACATTTTGAGGATAATGGCTAAAGTGCTGGATTCCAACTGTAAAGTGAGTGAGTTCAAACTCCAGTTGCACTATTATGTTCACATTTGCTTTAATGAGAAAGGTTTACTGAGAAACTGAGAAAGGTTTAAATCCCCTTATTTCCAAGCTATAGGTTAAATAGTAACACTGCTGTCCTAATATAAGGATGGCTTTGGCATTAAATAACCTATGAAGGTTGATATGCCATTAAACAAAGAAACCAAACCTAATTTTTTTTTTTTTTTTTTTTTTACTTCTTTGTGGCTTTATACGAGACCTCTTATTGAATTTTTAAAAAGATAAAAAAAAAACAAACTTACTATAGTATCAAACATTAACAATTTTTTTCTAAATTATCAGCAGATGACAACAGGTAGAAAAAGCTTATACCTAGCACATAAAACATTACTCAGATACATTCACATAAAGATAAATACTCACTTTTTGTGCAAAGTAAACTGCTTTGGGGACGGCTTTAATAACTTTTCTGTTTGCCATACAATAATATCCTATCACAATCCAAGGTTCAGGTGCATGCTCATTGCCATCCATTACATGATTAGCCAAACTGAAAGGTAAAATACAAAAAGAAAACATCAGTTTAAACAGCTTTTTGATGACTAGTATGAAAGATTCAATTCTATCAAAAAGGCAAGATAAACTCATTCCAATTATAAGAGAATATTACAACCATTAAAATACTTTATATATTAACTAAATCTTTTATAGATTCATTGATTGGTTAGATTTTACAGCAAGTCAACCCTTGGGATATTTCATGCAGAAGACATTTTTTTTATTCCATTGCTAATTGGGTATATTTGGTATAGTTTAATAATTATCTACTGAAGTCAGCATTTTTGTTGGTTGTTTGGATATTCAAGAATGAAAGTGGCAGTTAAATGGTTCCAATTATTTTTAACACTAATTCTTTTATTTGCACACAGTTAAATGGTTTCAAGTATTGCTATGTAATACTAATAATTTAACAGTTATTTGTTTGTATATAGTTAAATTATTTCCAGTATATAAAGTTATTAAATATTTCTATTTGACATATGGACAAGACTAAATCTTTTTCTTGAGAAAACCTTTAGAATGTAAGATTGATGAATGAGCAAACTATCTGAACTTGATACATTGCATTTAAAGAATAATTCCAACTCCCCCTCATATGCCAACAATTTTTATTACAGGTACCACACTGACAGTGTAAAACATAAAATATTGTACAATATACTAATGAATGCAACCTTAAAAAAAAAAAAAAAAAAGAAGTTCAGACTGGTACCAATAAAAAAATTCACATTTAAATGAAGGATATTACAGCTGGTTAATTCAAAATAGTTTATCATTAGAGAATATCTAGTCTAAATAAAAATTAACAAACAACTTGGCTAAATCCAAGTTGAAATTGTTTGCACACATTAAAATAGTGGGAAATTAATAGAGCAATGAACAAAGATGGTGGCATAATTAAAAACAAAAACTGACAAATGCATATTAAAGTTGTTTGGTTCAGTTTTATGGCATATCAACCATTATAGGTTATTTAATGCCAAATCCATTTTTATACATATAAACTGTCCTATTTCAAACAATTCAGTTTAGCATAAATACAGTTTAGTTCTATTTGACTCATAGTTAGGACCCTTTCATGTGGTACCAATCCTGGTCAAAGTGGACCTGGGAGCGATGGCAATGAAGGGTTACTCCACATCCCCCAAAGCTCCAGTATGACTAGACACTCACCATCAGATTGTTTAGTATCATATCCAGAGCACTCGTTGGGGGAGTCTTACCCCTCTGTAGAAATGTAGTCAGTGTATTCTGCAGCCCCAGCCGACTGGGCCATATAAAAGTTGTGTTAAAAAAAAGCATCAAGACTGAAGCTGTATTTACAAAGACAGAAAAAAAAAACAATGAAGGAAGTATCAATTTTCTTATTAAAAAAAAAAAAAAATACTTGCTTTGGAATTCATTTTATTCCATCAAATTTGGCGGTTAAAGTGTCTCTGAAATTCCTCTTTTGATATGATGTGAAGCTGAGTCATATTTTAAATTCAACTTACCTTCGAGATGAATTTTCAATTTAGAAAACAAGAAAAATTTCACAGAGTTAGGTCAGTTAAATATTAAGAGTACTGCACTAGCACAATCCTATGTTTCACCAAAAACAGCTAATCATAAAGTATCAAAGATTGACACTGATTTGTCTAAACATCCTCACAGCAGTACACACATCTTCATTCAAATTTTAAAGATTCAGTCTGTATACTTTTTGATCACACTTTGTGCATATTTTTGAAAAGTACTATATATATATATATATATATATATATATATATATATAAAAATAAAAACAAACCTCTCTAATTCAGCAATTTTCTTCTCTTTCAGATACAAGTAAGCCAATGTGTCAGTATTTTTTAAATTCAGTCGGTCTGATAAGTGAGCCTGAAATAAATTTGAAAAAAAAAAAAAAAAAAAAAAAAAAAAAAAAAAAAAAAAGAAGAAAATGAATAAACATTTTATCAATATCATCCCTTAAATCATGATTTGAATTAAATCATTTAATATGAATTTTCTGAATCAGATGCTATTTTCTTTGTTGTAATATATGATGCCCAAAAGTTTTCTTTACATTTTTACCCAGTGGGTACTACAGGTTTTACAAGTAATAAATTATGAAAGTGGGCTGAGAAGTTCATAAGCAGACTAAGGAGGAAATGATGCTGAAGCTGTGAAAACTTGTATGCATTCATTTCAACTCTTATTAATAACTGCATTGTTTCTTTCCAGGTAAACTGACATCTAACTGCACAAAAACTTTAAAAATAACTAGTAGTTGCAACTTTTCTTGAAAAAAGACAAAATTTGACATCATGGTATTATCAAGTTCCAAAAGAAAAAAAGATTCAACCCAAGGACATTCATGCTGACATAGTTATTACATTGGGGGATGACACTACAGTTTTATCAATAATACAAAAGTGGGCAGTTGAATTTAGGAGAAGGAAGAGTCTTGAAAATGACTCAAAGTCTGAACGTTCTGCAAATGCCACCACTAAAGAAAACATAGATCATGTTCACTACATGTGATTGACTATAAATCAAATTACCAATGCTATTAGAATATCTCATGAGAGTTGAGAATATTCTGCATAATGAACTTGGCATGAATAAAGTTTCTGCTGGTTGAATACCATGTCTTCTGACATCTGATCAAAAGCTCACCAGGTTGATCACACGTCACAGGAAAATTTTGAATTGTTTGAGGCAGATCCAGCTGGTTTCTTTGAATCTTTGTTATATACCCTACCGGTGAACATTAATGGGTATGTCCCATTCCTCATAAATACTTTGGACACTATTGTGAGGGTGAGTGATTAAGTAGTCACCACTAGCCTCTGTTTTGGATATTTCTCATTCAGTAACCTTTTGTTAGGTTACAACACTTTCCTAACCAATGATAAATGTTGAGTTCATCACTTTGAGTCAGAAACAGAAGCAATCCATGTGGTGAAAACACCCTTCTTCACCTGCTCCAAAGAGGTGCCGATGGTGTAGTCGTTATCGTCGTAGGAAATGGACATGGCGACACGAGTTCAAATCCTGGATGAGACTGATTGCATTTCACATAGCACTAATACCCTTGGGAAAGGTATGAATCCAAATATTCTCCCTCTAGCTATGGGTAAATAGTAGGACAGACTAGGTTCTTCAGCCTTGGTTAGGCAACTAGTCTAGGAGAAGGAAAACTCTGAATTCAAACCTGTTAAACTCCGCTTAAAAATTGACCTTGTGTCATATCCTGCCCGAGCGGAGGGGTTGGTAAATAGTACCTGCTCCAAAGAAGGCTAAGAATTTCATCTGCAGGGAAAGTAACGGCCTTAGTTTTTTGGGGGGATGCAAAAGACATTGTGTTTATTGACTATGTTCAAAAGAGACACACCATTAATGGAGAATATTCTGCCAACTTGCTGAAGCATTTGCAAATGGTTATCAAGACCAAAAGCTCACAAAAAGTGACTAAAGGGGTCTTATTTCATCAGGACAATCCTCCAGCACATAAATCCTTGGTTTCAATGGCTGCTGAGCAAAATGTGATTTTGAACTGGTTGATCAACCTCCCTATTCTCCTGATTTGGCCCCATCTATCATCTGTTCCCCAACATAAAAAAAACATTTAGCTGCAAGCCAGTATCAAAATAATAATCATATCTGCTGTTGAACACTTTTTTAAACAAACAGGATGAAAACTTCTTCATCAATGAGATTCAAGCACCAAAACAATGAAGGAAGTATATGGACTGCAAGAGGGACTATGTTGAAAAATAACTTCTTTTGGTCACATTCTATGAGAGTATCTTGGTCAACCTATGAACTTTTCAGCCAACGCTCAAAGTAAGGGAAAATTCTTTGCTTTTGCTAAAAATCAGTTTCTTTTTTTAAATTCATGACTTGAGATGAAATATGTTGGCAAATATAATCAAGTATTAAGTTTTAGATATTTAAAATATCTTAAACTTTAGAATGTATTTTTTTGTTTTGGAGGACTTTTTTTTAGAATTTAAAACAAATTTTCCTTCCATAATTTATTTCTTTTTTTTCTGCAAACCCCAAATTTACACAATGTTTAATGTATGAAAAAAAAAAAAAAAAAAAGCATGAGCAAGATTATCTTGTTTTTAGACATTTACAAAATCTCTAGTAATCATGAACCTACCTTCTGGAAGAGCTGCATTGCTTGGGGATAATCACCATTTAAGAAATGTGCTTCTCCTAATGAACATAAAAGCCTGACATTGTTCTTCAAGTAAGGCTAACAAATAAATACAAAAAAAATTAAGAAAATTTACAATTTTTAAATATCAATGTTTATATTAATATATTCTAAAAACAATTTCCAAATAAAAATTGACCAAATCACATCAGATTGGTGTATTATTACAAGACCTTTAATTGGCCATCAGCTGAGCTAGCCATATACTGCTGTCAGTTATTTCAGAGCAGTTTTTAAATATCCTACTCTAAGTTGATGGAGGTTACCTACAGTAAAACAAGTTCAACTGCCTCAAACCTTTCCACCATTCAGGTACCTGGCACTCAAGTTCACAAAATTTACACATACACAAAAAAAAGAGCGCAAAATACATTTAAAATCATTCCATTAAAAGAATGGGCTATGAATAGTTGTTATACTAAGTCTTTCTGAGTCTGAAATATCAAGTCACTCAGCTCAAAATATTGAGCATACAGCTTCTAGAACGTTATGGTAAATATTTACTTCTGAAAGATTCTGATAAATTAGTATAATAGAAAATGGGATGAACAAGATATGCATTAGTTTTCTATGGTTATTATTTCATCTTAACCAAAGTCAATTAAACTAATAAAAATGAGAATCAATCAGTTCACTAAATCTACCATTCCTTCAATTTCTATGAATAAAAAATAAACAAACAAAAAGCAAGTACAAAACAAGGTCAAATATTTTGAGAGCACAGAATATCTGCAACATTAAATTTGATTTAATCAGCATAATTTAAATTGTTCTTTCTGCTGGTAGAATTTTTTTCAGCTGGTTGCAATGAGAAGATTAATTGCAAAACAAAAAGAAAAATCATAGCATTTTTATTTTCTTGCTTAATCAAAAAAAAAAAAGAAGAAATATGACACTTAATACAGTAGGCTCCTATGATTATTATTATTATCATCATAGTACCTTTGGAGATTTAAAGGAGCCATTATAATGAATGGATTTTATTTCAGCTTATCAATTGATAAAACTTTTCTTTAAAATTTCTTTTCCTCGCTTTAATGCTTTTCTAATTTTAGCTTTTATTATAATATACTGAAATGTTCATGTGCTGTTACTGCAAACTAATTTCCAACAATAAACATGTAATTATATATATATATATATATATATATACACACACACACAAAAACAAATTGTCCTCCACACATCAATTTCATTATTTTCTTTCTCTGTATGGATCAATAATTTTCAGAAATTCAACACTTAGAATATTTGCAAGAGAAAAATTTTTTTTAATGTTAGTATGTTTTAATGAAACCCTTACATTATCATTTAATATGAATCTAATGTTTACTGGAAGTATTTCAATTCTGGTATGAATAAACAAGTTGAATATCTAAAGTTGCATGATAATAAAGAACAAGATAATTCTTTCCTTACCTTACAATCCAGCGCCTTGAATGTGGAAATAGCGCTGGGATATTCCTGGGCCACCATGAGGACGTGTGCTTTAATCCACATTGTTAACCTAAAAGAAAAAGATAAACTAGCAAAGTTCATTTCAATCTTTAAAAAATCCACAAATTAAGTTTTAATCAACAATTTATCAAAATATAGTGACAAAATAAGTAACTATCTTAAGTCACCAAAAATCAGATAATAATAATTCAGAAGTATATTTTAATGTTATATATGTGAATATTTTCTTTTTAATTACTTTTTTTGAATGAGAACTATTACATCCACTATAAATCCATTGCTTAACATATTGCAAGGAGGTCACTGTTTAAAGTATTACAAAATACAGAATACTATTTACCTAAATTATATTCTGCTAGAATCCTTGAATTATTATGAAGGAATGAAATTTACTTGAAATTTTCATAAAATCCTTGCTAATTTTTTTTTTTTTTTTTTTTTTACCAAAAGTCATAAATGGAAAAAAAAGAAAAGATTTCTGCAATCACATTTAAAAATGTGTATTAGATCATAATAGAATAAAACTATTTTTTTATTCATTGATTACCAATTGCTAGCAACAACAAAGTAATGATGACAGTGACAACTAGAAACAAATCTGAAACTCAAGAAAGAAACAGTGGAAATAAATTAATGTAAGTCATGTTTTACAGTCAAATTCCCCAAACACACACACAATATATATATATATATAATATAAAAGCTGTTTTACAGTTTCATTTGACACTAATTTGCTTCACTCACTTTCCATTTATTCAACTTTAGGATTAATCTAAAATACAAATAATAAAACATCATCTAGTGGTTTAATTCCAGGACATGTAATTATGCCTCTATATTAATAATTAGGAAGAGTTTCTGTTCTTTTTAGAGAACCAAAAAGTGTGTTATACATATTTACTGAACACAGAGTATGATTTAAATAAAAAAAAAGAAGATTTTTTTAAATTTGTCCCGCCAGGAGAAAGGAGACTCTCACCAAGATGTCTAACAATAATTCATCTAAAGGAGTACTGAGGAGCAAAGAACTATCATACTGCACATTGGAAATAAAAACTAACCTCCAACAAAATGTAACTGATGTAATGAGGATGAGTAGGAAAAGTAAGTAAAGTTGGCGACTTTAGTCAAGGGCAACCCGAAGGCTTCCTTTTCAATAGCTACTACACCGAGGTGAAGGGGAGGGCACTACTCCATTCCCTGGATTGTCCACTTTACCCTTGATCCTTACCTTATAATGCTGAGTGTTAAGCAAGGTGGCATCAAGTACCATTTTTTGAGTCTTTGATATAACTCGGCCTGTGATTGAACCCTGGTCTTCTGGACCATTGGCCAACACTTACTAGCTTAATATCAGTACAAAGGAATTGTTTTACTTTCATTTTCAATATTTATTTGATGTAGATGGGTATTTTGACTATGGTTATAAAATCAAAATTAATAAGACACATTATGAGTAGAGATTTGTTTTTTGCATTTTTCTTATCTTTTAGAGTCAATTTTTTTTCAATGATTAAGAGATTTTATAAAAGTATAAATGATAAGGAATAAAAGCAACAACATTAGCTGCAGTAAGAAACTAACCATTCATAATTTGAACCATGAGGTAAACTGTTCATAACCAAACTGATAATTTCAGCACATTTCACTCCAAGAGCAATCAGTCCCATAATAGCTTCCAGAGCCAGCGGACATTCCCTACAAAATAAAATACGTTATCAAAAGGACAATAAAATAATTAAACAATAATATACATTTACCATAAAATCCTTTATTGTTGTCAGCCACGGATTACTAATTATGTTACAGTAAACAGCCAACAATGCTATAATTCTTTAAACTATTTTTTATAGACATGGTAATGTTCTATTACACAACAGCTCATTGCAAATTCCTATAAATACTATGTATGCTTTCAATTTACTTGAAAAAAAAGCTTTGTAAATTACTACTTCAACATCAGAAATTCACCACCATTCATTTCATTCAAACTCAAGACATGGCTAGCAAGTACAAACTAAAACTTGAGAAAAAAAAAAGATATTTTGAGTTTTCAAAGTGTTAAGCATATTCATAATATAGATACAAAATAGTTCAAGTTAGTATATAATATTTATCATAAATATAAGCGGTATAAATGTGATAAATTGTATACATGTTATAAATATTTACCTGATGACTTCCTTGTAACTTGTGATTGCTGGACGATCCATTCCAGACTGTTGGTATAATTGTGCAAGGGCCAAATTAATCTTTGCATTTCTCTTCTTGGCTATGACCCCTTCCAACTGTAAAAGATGAATATTAAGTAAAAAGGAGATAAATAAAAAATAAAAAAATTTTTTTTTTTAAAATATATAAAATTTTTTAAAAATACAAACAAACAAAAAGGCACTTACAACATTGATGGCTTCCTGATACTGTTTTAATTGACAATGACACAAATGAACCTTGTATTTCACTTCTACTTCTGATGTTATTTCCTACAAATAATTTTAAAAAATAAAACTTATCACTCTACACATCAATAAAGGTCATTAGAAACTTTAGTTAAAAATATTGACTGCAAATTTAGAAAAAAGATTGTAATATATTGCCTGATACACACTATGAAATTGTTTTATATCCTTTTTGTCATATCAAACTGCAAGAAGAAACATCGTATGAATTTATTCAGACAATTTAATAGGAGTGCATTTTTGGAAATTTACATTCTCAAAAATAATTGTCAGTTTCCAAATTTTGATCATTCATACATCACCTTTGAGATATTAGTCAATAAAACATTTATATTACTTCTTTTTATATAGTCTATCTGCAGACAATGCAATAATGCATCAAAGTTCATCTTAAAGATTACAAGTACAAAAAAAAAAACCTACAAAAACTGTGACACTTCTTGGGCTAAGTTTGAAATTGTATTCTTTGGAATGCTTTTTTTAATGTACTCACATTGTTGCCTATGATTTTCACTTTTTATCAATTCATTGTTGAGATATGCAATGGCAAAATCTAAACCAGCCAGTATAGAGTCCATAATTTGTTGAAAAATGCTAAGCACGACCTTCACACCAAACTGAAGTTGCTTAAATTTAAACAAACCCTTGTTGGAATTGATGGTCAACAATTTTGAACATTCTTCATAGACTTGTACCTGCTTTGAGAAAACCTTTCCACCACTTAATTTAGCAAGAATATCTTCAGATGATGGCAACAGATATATGTATGGTTTAAAGCAATCATTTAAACCAGTTGAAAAATCTATGCAAACGCGTATCTTGTAATTTTTCTTTTTTTTTTTTCAAAATATACTGTAGAAGCCATCCAATCTGAATATTTAACTTTTGAGAGGACACCCAAATTTTCAAATCACTCTAACCCCTTGTTTATTGGTTCCAATACCACAAATGGCACATTTCTTTTAGGCTTGAAAATAGGCTTCACATTTTCCTAGACCTCAAACTTTACTTTTGACTTGGTGCATCTTCCAAGTCCTTTAGAAAATATTTCAGGAAACTTAATTTTAAGATCCTTCATTAAATTTTTTGCCACCCTATTTGTGCTAGGGGAAGAAACATCAATTTTATTACAAAAAGAATTTATGGGTAGTTTCCATAAATCAAATAGAACAATCCAGCCCATCCCAAATAGATTTTAAATGTTTTGCAACACAAAGACTTTTGATTTAAGTGTCTTTCCAACAAATGAGATGTTGCAAATGAATACACCTTTAAAATTGCCCAGTCAGCTGGGGTTGCAGAATACACCAGTTGCATCTCTGCAGAGGGGTAAGACTCCCCCAATGAGTGTCCTGGATATAACACTAAATAATCTGATGGCAAGGTTCCAGGAACGTGGAGTATCCCTTCATCACCATCACTCCCAGGTCCACTCTGGCGTGGAGTGGTAGCACCTGATAGGGTCCTATCTATGGGTCAAATAGAACTAAACTGAGTACTTATGCTAAACTGAATTGTTTGAAATAGAACAGATTTTACATTTAACTATGTGTAAACAAAAACTATACTTATACAAAACTGAACTGTTCGACTAAACTGAATAGCTTGAAATAGAAAATGTTTTTGACAATTCAACTGTGTTCTTATGCTAAACTGAATTGTTCGAAATAGAACTGTTTATTTGTATAATAATGGATTTGGCATTGAATAACCAACATAGGTTGATATGCCATAAAATCCAAACAAACAAACACCTTTAAAATTTAATTTTTGTCTTGACACTCCACATGCAACCATATCAGTTTTCTTCAATAAAGGTTTGCCAAATTTTTTCCCTGTTTTTTCATTGATAATCAAAATATCACTTCTGGTGTCAAGTTTAACTTTTAGATTGTTAACTTTTCCATACACAAATTTACATTTCTGCCCCTCCTCAATTTCACATCTTGATAACACTATATTTACATTACTTCTTGTGTTTGACTTTTTCCTAAATTTTGCTTGTTTAGTCCTACAGTGTGAGCTTCGATGTCCTATGAGACCACAACAAAAACAACTTTTATCACCAAAGAAACATTCACTTTTGAAATGTAGACTACCACAGCCAAAACACCAATTTGATTTCACCAAATCTTTTTTAATTTTCTTCTGTCAAACTTTAGGACAAACAGCATGTAGTTATGAGATGTACTTTTTTTTTATTCTAGTGTTATCCTGTTTCAAGTTTACAATTCTCTGACTTTCTGAAGTGTTATATAAGGGTCCTGTTCTAATTTAGTCAATATTTGAGACTGAATGCCTTTATCTCTGAAGTAAGTTCTTGCACAAAAATTAAACATTTGAACATGTCAGCATTTAGTTCATGCAACAAAAAATTTTCACAATTTTGATCTACCTTTCCTGCAGAGGTAACCAAGTCCTGATCATCACCTTTAAGAATATTTAAACATTTGTAATGAGTATGAAATAACAAGCTTCTCTCACCAAAAAATTCAGATAAGATATTTGCAGTTTCTTCAAAAGAGATATCACCAGTTTCTCTCAGAAGTGCAAAATTTCTGTATTGGTTATTTTCATCTGAGCTAAGTTTTTGAAGAAGTAATCTGAATTTATTTTTGTTAGTCCAATTTTAGCATTCTTTTTTGTATAAGTCAGCATTCTTTCTAAAATAGAATGGAAAAGTTACACCTTCTTCTGAACAATATTTAAATTCTGTTATAGAATTTACAATTGCCTCGGCTGTGAAAAAAAAAAAATCAAATTTCCTTCTTCACCCAGTTTCTTTTGTGTCATAGCTTTCAATAATGTAGATTGAATCTTTTTGGAACTGTTCTTGTTGGAGAGATAAATTTTTTTGGAAGTGTTCTAGATGTAGTCTCTGGTTTTCTAATTTTGACTTTTGACTAATGCTTTCATAACTCCGAATAATTCTTCCATTTTTGAAAAAAACAGCAGTTTTCATTTTATGTCAGTAGAGAGTTTGAATCTCATTGCCATTATTGTAATGTCACTAGGGGTGGGTTATTGGAATAATAACTCAATTTGTAACATACAATGAAAAAGGTTTATTTTACAAGACATACAAGGACATGTTAACAAAGGCACATGGCTAGCTAGTTTCATTAGGAATAAAACTGTCCACCTGGCCAACACTGTAACTGCTTCGATTAAAATAGAATAGTCCATTCTAATACAGAGTGGTATCATCTCTTCTCTACAACAGTTGCAATGTTCTTCAATATTTTTCCTAAAATTCAAATTTTTTTCTTAATCATTCAGATGAACCATATATGGAGTAAAACATAATACACATATAAACACTTCACCAAATTGATTTTCATTTCTTATATTCCATACATGGTTCTGTCAAAATACAATGCTAGTAAAGTTTAAACTTTGATATTAACAATTTATAGTCAGGATATCAGTATCAGTATACAGATAGGAACACAACTTACCACATGAGCTATACCTTTCCCTTTGGTTTTATTGATCACCTTCTTTAAAAACAAAGCCTTTTTGTACATACTCTGAAAAAATAAAATAAAATAAAAATAATAATTAAAAAATTAAAAAAATATCTAAAATATAGGAGAAAAACAGTCATTAAATTTGTCATCTAATTCAAGCCATAGAATGATAGTTATAAATCAGAATATTTTCATATGCACACATTTTACAATAAAAATAATCAATTAGTGCTATGGAAACTTTTAGCTTAGATTTCTGAAAGTTTTGCAAATTTCACAGATAAGAGAATTTAATTTACATTGAAGAAAAAGGAAAAAAAGAAAAGAAGAGATGTCTTGATTGCAGAACTTCAGTATTGAATAAAGGAAGCTGAACAGACTAGTGAAATCGCTTCTGGTTTTCAGAATGGTGTATTAATTGTATTTATTTACACCTATCTTTTGATAGATTGTAAAGGCCAACCATAGAGATAAGCATCATTGTACTTGAATTAATGACTAACAAAAAGAAAAAACCTGTTGGTTATTCAGAACTATCAAAAGCCTGCATAAAGAAGATGATATGAGACTGATCTCATTTGTAGCATTAAATAAGCTACAAAAACAATAGCCCCTGAGCAACAGGGTTTCATGAAAGATTTGTGGGGAAAAAAATCTTACCTCTGATTTTCGGTATTCCTTAAGTTGATAAAGAGCATTGGCATAATACACAATACATTGATATTTTTGAGCTAATGTCAGCAAATCAGAATTCTGGTCAGACAATGTCAATACAAGTGCCACCTACAAAAAATTAAATGAAAGATAATAATAATAATAATAAAAACCCATTAGTTTAAAAGGAATTAGGGATCAGATTTAACTGTTTGAAACTTGATATTTCAGGCTGAATTCATATCTCTCAAATCCCACATGACAGTTTCTAGCCAATCAATGAGTTACCATTTGATTTCCACTTTTTTCATCTTTGGTTGTCACAACCTTTGACCTGTCAATTGTGTTTCCACAAATTGATATGACTGCTATTCAGTGCTGAGGGTCATTATCATACCACAATGTATTAACATATATTGACAGTAAGAGTTCTTTCATTAATAATTGCTTACTTTGAATAACACAGAGCAAGCCTTCTTAACATAACAATGGATTACGGTCATATGGAAGTCAGACCTGACCGATAAAATGAAATGCAGTTTTTTCCAAGCAGTGATTATATCAATACTACTACATGAACACTAACTAAATATATGGAGAAAAAGCTTGACGGCAACTACACAAGAATGCTACGAACGATATTGAACAAGTCCTGGAAGCAGCATCCCACAAAGCAGCAGCATCCCACAAAGCAGCAGCTGTACAGCCACTTACCACCCATTACAAAAACTATCCAAGTTAGACGAACCAGACATGTGGGACACTGCTGGAGAAGTAGGGACGAACTCATGTGACATATTCCAGTGGACCCCTTCACATAGACGAGCAAAGGCAGGACAACTAGTTAGAACCTACCTACATACAACAGCTCTGTGCCAATACAGGATGTAGCCTTGAAGACCTACCAGAATCGATGGATGATAGAGAGGGGTGGAAGGAGAGAGGCAGGGAGATCTGCGCTGGTGGCACATCATCATGATGATCTCATTACTTAATTCACCTATCTCTTAGTCATGACATCTTCTTCAGTGTCTGATGATCAAGAGAATCTAATGAATTTGTCAGAAATATGTTGGTAATGGAAACCCACTTGGAATTTGTTTTCAATTGGGTTTTTTTTAAAGTTTTATGCTATACACACACACACACACAGTGTTTTACATATGTGAATTTATTGTCATTATTACTGTCAATAACTTTGAGAAGATTTACTACTATAACAGAAATTGTTCAGACAATTGAAACTTGAAGTTATTAACATGGTTGGGTCAATCGATCAGTGAAAACATTCTCTATATATAAGTATGAGATTATCATGACTAGTTTTTCAACACATAGTGAATTAGGAAAGTCAAAAGTCATCAAGCAACATAAAATTTTGAAATTAAAATTAATGAAAATTGTGTCAAATCCTTTTTGTCCTTTGAATAGTGACTTGTGCAATTATTTGAGGTTTACTTAATGAATGTAACAGTATGAAATCTGAATCATAAGAAAAGCATTTTCTGTAATAAATAAAAAAATAAATTTAAAAAATTAATATTACTGAAGTATTAGTACTCTATATGCATGCAAGCATATAATACTAGATCTACATCCAACAGTATCAAAATAGATGATGTCCAATCTACAATATTCATTTATAAATTTCATTAAACATCAACAAATAGTATACTTTTAATTAAAAAGACATTATTTTATGGTTAAATTTAGTGTTAGAAAAGTATAAAGAATCAATTTTATAAGAAAATATACCTATTTCATCACACAGCAAATTTCAATACTTAAAGTGTGGCAATTAACATGGAACCAAAATAAATTTCCAATTAAAAACAAAACAAAAATAAAGAAAAAAAAAAATCAAGCAAATGTTTTAACTTTCAATAGAATTAGCAATAAAAAAAATACACATGCACAAAAATTCACTACCAATAACAATGCTACAAGAAAATAAAATATCAATGCACAAATCTTTTTCCAAAGGATTTTATGTTGAAACCTTCTCTTATTGGTGACTTCAACATGGTTTGTTATAAATGAAAAAATATTTTCTCTCAATTCAAAATAACTTTTTGAAACCTCTTATAATAGGATTTTTAAACAAATACATAAAAATTTCATTCATTAGAATGAATATAGCGACAGTGCAAATACTAAAAACACGTAAAGAAAGAAAATATATGCCAAAATTTACATGGTACATTTCGCATGTGAGTAGATGGATTTAATATAATATTAATTACATAAAAAGTTGATCAGATGTTCTGCTAAAAGACTTATGCAAAATATCAACTTCAGAAGTAAAAATTAAGTACTTTGTTACCACATACTAACAGAAGAATTTGTAATATCTTCTTGATAAAAGATGAAAATCATTTGTATGTATGGATAGATGAAAAAAAAATCATAGTAACATTAGTTGTTAAAAGTTGAATTTGATGATTTAATCTCCAAATATTATTATTTTCTTTAACCTAAAGTTTTAGGAACCTTTATCATTAAATTCCTGCAATACATTGAAAATCAAGACAAAAAACTTGTCAGAAATTAATGCAAATGTTACTGACTATATATATATATATATATATATATACACACACACACACAAACATACATACACACATGTACTTAGATGATATGTAATATTCTTCAATAATATCCTCCTTTCTTTTTTGTACAATCTTTAGAACATTTAGTTTCTATCATTTTTTTCAATCCAGAATCATCTGCTTTCACAAAATGAGTTGTATCTAGAAAGAACAATTTCCCAGCAGAGGGTGCTACAGTACCCATAATAAATACAACTTTTACATCTGACAAAAATAATGGCTTTATTTTATGGGCCTTTTTTAAGAAGCTTCATAAAAAACATCAAAATTGAGTAGAAACAAGTCAAACGTTTGTAACTAATTTTAAAACATTAGAACTGGTAAGAAACAAAAAAAGAGGACTCATTAAAGTACTAAAGATTAGCAAAATCAAAGTACAACTTGAATAAGTAAGAAATAATTAATTTCTTCAATAAAGGTATATATATATATATATATATATATATATATATACACACACACACACACATCCGACAGGATGTGACACAAAGTCAATTTTTAAGCGGAATTTAACAGTTTGAATCCAGAGTTTTCCTTCAAGACCAGTTGCCATACCAAAGGGTTGATTTTATCAGCTGGATCCAGTTGATGGGACACATTTCGGTCAGCCGTGGTATCAACGACACGGATGTGGTCGGGTGTGTCACGTCTCTGGACTGACATACTTCGAGCCTCTGGGGGCCGTCCCCCCAGGCTCTAACCCTCCTCGCAGGGGCTAGGTTCATAGCCTGGCGCCTAAAGCGCCCCTTTTTAGGAGAATGCCGAGGTATACTTGGAAATGCCGGGCGTGTCTATGCAATGGCCCTGCGCCCGGAGTCACCTTAAAAAAGGCCTTGTGCCACACTCGTCCGTTTGGTGGGGCGACAACAAATACCGTTGCCATACCAAAGTTAAAGAGCACAGTCTAACCTACTATTTGACCATAGCTGGAAGGAGAATAATTGGACTCATACCTTTCCCGAGGATATTTAATTTTTTTCAAGTACAATTTACAAAAAACAATATTTACATTTAACGGTAAAACCTTTATTATACCGCTAAATTGTTTTAAATAATTATTTTGCCGTGAAGAATAAATAAGCAATAACTGAATTATCCAAATGATCGAATCTAGAATAATTGATATTAATAATTAAAAAACAACAACAAACAAACAAACAACAAACCCTATGCCCTTTCTCCAAGTCAAGAAAAGAATGTCTGAAACAAATAGATTTTTAAAATGATGTTAATTAGAAAATTTATAATTTTCATTGTTTATTTAAAGAAAAGAAAACATTGACCGATAATAAACTACAGAAAGAGTGCAATATGGATATTTATATCGTTTGGTTTATTGAAATAAAATTAAAAAAAACTGCTAGTTTATTTACGAAAAAAAAAAAAAATTATTGATAGAAGTTATATACCTTATTATTCCAGATCTCCTTCGGTGGGGGGCAATGGTTAAAAATAAATTAAAAAAGAAACAAAAGTAGAACCTAATCTAAGACCAGTGCCCAGTTGCAAAAATAATGACCTAATCGTGTAACCAAAACTTTTTTTCTGTTTATTTACGAACATACTGAATTTGCAAAATAGTTTGTATTATCAACAATATTTAATAAATGTGTTGAATTCTTAAAATATGATTTAGTATCCGGAACAATACATATTACCAATAATTTTAATTTAAAGTAGGTTATATTTGCCACGTGAGTAAAATAGGATTTTTTGTTACCTATCATATATATATATATATATATATATATATATAAAGAAAAAGAATTTTACCAAGTCAAAGCATTTGTACAAATTTAGCAGCCAAAAGCGAAAGGATAAAGATAATAACCAGAGACAACCAAAGGCTTTAATTTTTTTTAATACCCGGTTTAATCCGAGAGTACGAGTGGACTTAAACAGAAGTTGCATGACAAAATGCCTACAGCAACAGGACATAACACCACACAAACAAGTCGCACAAACAATTATTTTAAATTCTATGTAATTTTAATTCAAGAACAAAGACTAATTATTCTAAAACTACAAAGAATTTAAAATAAAATGTTAAAGTTTTTAAAAAAAATAGTATTTTAATGAATAAAAAACTGAAAGCAAAAAAAAGAGGAATAAAATCATCAATTTTGCACTAATTAATTGGGATTCTTTCACATTACACTATTCTATCGTTATTTTATTTTATAAGGGTTGGATTTTATTATAGTGAGTACATGAAATTAAATATAAGTCCTCGTATGTTAACTTTTAAATAATTAAGGGGCTCTTCTAAACGATTTAATGCATTTATTGATCAGATTTTTAGATAAAGTAAATGATTAACTTAAAAAAATAGCATAAAAATTTAGAACATTCAATTCGGATTCTTTTTGCTAAATAAATGTTTATAAGAGTCATAAAACGACTAATTTTAAATATAAAAAATGCATGAATTTACTATTATATTCATTTATTTATTATTATTTTCATTGATTGATTGCACATCACTTTCATCAAGGTATTATTTGGAATTTCTAATTTATTTTTTTAACGCTTTCGGATTATGACGATTTTAATCAATGGGAGTAAAGAAAGCGGTAAAAAAATTAAGAAAAAAAAAGACTAGTCATTTTCAACTTTAACAAATGTCAAAATCATTCATTAAAATATAAACATTAAACAATTAAGGTTTGCAGTCATATCAAATTTAGCCCCTAAGAAAGTTTCATTTATTTCATAACGTAAGTATTTAAAAAGGTAAATAAGAGTGATTTTATCTGACGAACAAAATAAACAAAAGACACTAACAAAAAAAAATTATTTTTAATATTTGCGAAAAGTTATTAGAGATTTAAAATTATTTTACTTTTTGAAATCTAAAATAAACAATAAACATTTTAATTTACACCCGCTTTCCATTTCCAGTAAAGTTTTGATTGAAAAATAAACTTAATTTACTGCTGCAATCTACAACTTTAGTGGTAAACAATTTTTCAAACATAATCTATTTTTTTTAATGTTTCACGGTTTTTTCTCCGTTTGTATTTACACAGTACACTTATAAGAGAAAGTGTTGTGTTGTAAAATACTTAAAATTTCAATTTAAATTCATCTGCCTACTGTAGTTAAATAATGTATTTACTTATTTCCAACAATCAATTTAAATCACAACTACTGAATTTGTTAGCACTTTTTATTTGGACAATTTATTTAGGTAGCTAGCAATAATAATAAACAGTTCTGTTTTCACAAGTTGTTTTACTTTGAAAGCAATAATCGCAGTGTAAAGAATAACGGACTGAAGCCATCTAATAATAATAATAACAATAATAATACTTGATATAAGTTTTTAACTTAACTTTTTAAAGTCTACTTTACTTACCAGCTGTTTTAGGTCGCTATAAAGCTCAGAGTCGTGTAGACGTTTAACGTTGTCAAAGAGACTCATTTTTTTATCTGTTTTATCAGTGCTGGCTTAAAAAATTCCAGTAAGAAAAATATAAGGAAAAAAAAGGGAAGAAATCAGTTTGATATTAAGTTTACTATCCACCAAAACTCGAGCTCCTATCTTCCTTCTTCCTGCTGCTGTCCTGATAATATGACTGGCCCCCACTAGGCGGCGCTTGCTGAGTTAAACAGTTGTTATAAAAACTAAAACTGGGATGCAACAAACGAGATGACGGACGAACGTAGATAAGAAACAAATTCAATCACATCACATCACATCACATCACATGGCATGGTGAGTTTAAATTGACTTTCCGAGTTGATTTGTTTTTTCTTTAAAGTAAAAGAAAACTAGCCAACTCTTAAGTTTTTGTCGTCTAAAAAATTATTTCTGTTTTTATTCAGTGTCATTATTGTAAAGTATTTATATTTTGTTCTAGTTTTAAATATTTGATATGAGAAGGCCTCCCACCCAATTACTTAATTATAACCCTCTTTTTACATAGCTCATCGATTAAGTGACAAAAACACTCATAAAAACAAATGATTTGAAGTCTTTCAATCTTACAAAAATGATTTATTTGCCATAAAAGAAGATTGCATGGGATGAACAATCGTTAAACCTTAAAAACTCAAACCACGTTTAATAAACGTTGTTTACTTATTTTATCATCAGGTAAGAATGTATTTTAACAAAAACAATTTTTTTATTTCCTTATCTTCATTGTTTCTTTTAGAAATGCTTATTTTATCTTCTTTCTTGCTTCATATTTCCTTAAAAAATCAAAATGTTTTGTTTTTCGTACGAGAATGTTTGTTCACGTACTCTCGTAAAAGAATGTCCTTTAACAAACAGTTGATGTTTAAAAGAATTTTTACTCGTTTGTATGTGTAAATAAATAAACATTAGCTGTTAAATCTTTTTAATCAATATTTATATATTATTATTTGTAGAAATACCGACAATAAAGACATAAATTGATCCAGCATTATCTCGATGGAAGAAAACAAAACTTTTGACAACTATTTGACACGATTTTTAAGGCACGCTTTGAAGAAAACTATTTCCTTTGACTTTGTTTTTTAGTTGTTTTTTGTTTTCGTTTTTTGGAGTTTTTTTGAGTTTTTTTTTTTTTGTTTCTTTTTTGGCTTCTTAGCAATGATGTATTAAAATCTTCTTGGTTTACTCACGTGCGTTAAATCAGTTTAAGTTATCAAATTTAAAGTAGTTTACAGCGGGAGCAAATTTGATTTCTTTAGTTTATATTCACGAGTACATGTTAACTGTGTCCGATGAGGACGGCATGTTTCTAATTCCCAAAGGAACACATGCATTATCATTTCAATTCAGTTACATTCCTCGTCGAACCAAGACAGCATGTACCATTCTTCCACTTTTAAACACTAAACAACAATGCATTTTATAGCTTCGTAAAGAAAAACGTTTTACATGTTTATTTTTTTAATTAATGGTGACGAAGGATTAAACATTCTCTTTCATAAAGCAGCGCAACTTATGCTGATTTTACGCGAGACTAATTGACAGTTTTTCTGCGATATAAAAGCCAGTTTGATCTCTTGCTGAGCGGAAGTTCCTGTGCCACATCAGATACGGTATTTAACTGATATCCCACCATATCAGAATATGGCACAAGGCCGTTTTGTTTTGGGGGCCGTACACAAACCGAGATTCGTGCAACACAAGATACGTTCAGATCCAAACTTTGTTAGATTGGTTGGGTTTTATGGCATACAAACCATTGTAGGTTATTTAATGCCAAATCCATTTTTATACATATAAACAACTTTATTTCAAACAATTCAGTTTACTATAAGTACACAGTTTAGTTCTATTTTATCCATAGATAGGATCCTATCAGGTGCTACCACTCGGGGCCTAAGTGGACCAGGAAACGATGGCAATAAAGGGGTACTCCACATTCCCCAAAGCGCCAGCATTACTGGAGCCTCACCATCAGATTATTTAGTGTCATATCAGGACACTCGTTGGGGGACTTTTACCCAACTGCAGAGATGCAGTTGGTGTATTCTACAGCCCCAGTCCCAGTCAACTGAGCCAAAACTTTATTAGAGGTGTGAAAGAAGAATCGACTTGAAATGAAAGAGGAATCTATTCCAGTAATGTTAAAGGAAGAAAGAAAAGTTCAGCAAAAACCAAGTTTCAGTTTAAAAGAGAAAAACCAAGTCTCCTATTAATTTTTAACTAGATAAATTATTTATAATTCTTTATTGCTTTGGGTATGACACTAAACTGTATTTGGTAGTGAGGCCTCAATTTTGGAACTGTGAAAAGTGTTGAATCACCCCTTCATTGCTATTACTCCCATGTTAACTCTGACTCCAAGCGATAATATTTGTTAAGGTTCCATCTTTTGGTCAAATAGATCTGTTTAAAAATTATTAATATTAGGAATACTTAAAACCATATAAATGAGAGCAACACTCAATTCACAAAGTGTATACTAAAAATATTACTACCACTATTAATGATAATAATAATAATAAGTACCTGGACCTTGCCAGAGATCTGAGAAAGTTGTGAAACATGAAGATGACAGTGATACTACTCATAGTTGGAGCTATTGTAACAGTTTCCAAGAACCTGTAAAAGTTACTAGATTAACTGAAGGTTTGAGTAAGAATTGAACTATCCAAACCACAGCACTATTAAAATTGGCTAGGACACTAAGAAAAGTCATAGAGAATTGAAATGAGTTACTGTTTCTCAGACTCCAGAAAAAAAAATCTGTTTGAGCTGGTATGAAAAACTCTCTCACAGGGAATAATACGAGACAGTCAAAACAACAGTATTGTTAAGATCGGCTTGAAGACCCAAGTCACTCAGACTCCAGGGAAAGACCATCAGCTAAAGATGGTATAAAAAACTACCAAGCAGTATAATAATAATAATAATAATAATAATAATAATAATTTTGGTCGAATAGATCTGTTGAAAAATTATTAATATTAGGAATACTTAAAACCATATAAATGAGAGCAACAGTTAATTATATGGTTTCAAATATTCTTAATACTAATAATTTCCAACAGATCTATTTGACTCAAAATTTATTTTAATAATAGATACTGAATATTGATAAATACACTGGAAATATGACCTTAAAACAAAAAAATAAATCTAAAATGATAATTGTGTGTCAGTTTTGTCATTGATTATTTGATAGGCTAAGGTGATGTGTGAACTACACTAATCCAAATCAACAAATCCCAAAGTTGGTTAAAAATTTTGAATATGATGCTCAACTTTTAAGTCTGGACTTACAAAACAAAAATGAATCAACAGTAGCTAATTTCTAAATATTTATATGATTGTTGATAATATGTGAGAACGTAGTTGAGAACAGGTCACATGAAAATTAAATTGATTAAAGAGCTAGTCACAATCTACCCGTTCTTTAGAGCTGATTTGAGCCACCTGCCAGACATAAATACAAGAACAATTGAGTCAGAAGTTCAGCAAAGCCAGTCATGATATTTGTCAGTGTAGAAAGGAATTTCAAAGCTGAGCTCAAATGCTCACATACATACATACTCCTTCCCTCTCTGATACAACAGCAGTCAACATGTAAAGACTGAGTAGCCTACAAGCTGGATAATTACTACTATGTAAACCATATATAGCGTCTCATCAACCAAAAAGGACATCGCCCTGTCAGCTGAGGCTGTAGAATACACTGACTGCACCTCTGCAGAGGGGTAAACCCCCCCCCCAACGAGGCTACCTGTTGGCCGTGGATGGCGATCCGTGATGCTTAAGGACGGGATCCTGGTGGTTGAGCAGTACTTGGCCTGAAAATCGAGTGGTCAAGTCTCTTGCAACACACCACTTTGGCCTTTACTGGGCTAGACGGGCGGTCGGAGAGGCCCGATCCGATCAATCGGTTGGTCATGACAGTACTCTCTTAGATTTTTTTTTTTTTTTTTTTATCTAAATGAGGACGATGGCTGTAGGGTCAATCATGCTATGGAAAGACTTGTAGTCCTTTCTGTCCCTGGGGAAGTAGTTATCTTGGGAACGAAAACCCAGGGACAAAAAATTAATTCGTCTGTCACCAGCATGAGTATACTGAACATGTAGCCCTGGTGTTGCTAGGCGAATGGGTTTCCCCCTAGGCACATCCCCATATGGGGCTCCGAGGTGGGTGGGGAGCATGTTCAATGAAACTCATCCTACACTTTTATGGCTTCTGTTAAAACAAAAACCCAAGCAAAAAGACCCCATATTGAATGTGATTCAGACAATGATGAGCCATATCCAAGGTTCATCATTCTAGAATCAAAAGAAAAACTACCGCTAACAAAAATATCCCCCTTCATCATAGAAAAATGTATTTCAGCTCTAATATCACCCAAAACCGTAAAAAACTTGAAAAGTGGAACCATCCTTATAGAGGTGACAGAAAAAACAAGCTGAAATAATATTAAAGCAAAAAAAAAATCCACAACATAGACATAAAAGCTTACCCCCATGAGAGATTAAACACCTCTAAAGGGGTGATAAGAAATGGAGAGCTATCATTATGCTCAATAATGGAAATTAAAAATGAACTAAAAAAACAAAATGTAATAGACGTCAAAAGGATAACAATCAAAAAACAAAATGAAATAATTGAAACCAATACCTACATTCTAACCTTCAATAACCCAAAAAACCCTTTAGAAATAAAAATAGGCTATACAGTGGTTAAAGTTGAGACATATATCCCAAATCCCAGAAGATGTCATAACTGCCAGAAATATGGACACTTGAAGCAGCACTGCACAAGAAAACAAGTGTGTGTTAAATGTGGAGAGCAAGAACCAAACCACATAGAGGAATCCTGCAAAAACAGCCTAAACTGTAACAATTGTAAAGGGAATCATAGAGCGGACTCAAAGTACTGCAAAATCTGGGAAAGGGAAAAGGAAATTATCAAAATGAAAATCACCAAAAACATTACCTTCCCTGAAGCAAGAAGACTCATAGAAAATCCCTTTAACAAATTAACTTTCTCTCAGGTAACAAGGACTCCCTCAAACCAAGTAGAAAACGAAGCAAAAACACAAATAAAAACAATAAAAATAGAAGAAGAATTAACAAATTTAATAAATGACCTACATGAATTAATCAAAACCCTTAAAACTATTATACCCAATGTACAACTAACTCCAACTGACAAATCAAAAAACATCCCTTCAACCTCTAGCCAAAAAAATGAAACGCTAACGATCAAAAACAGAAACCAATCAACCTCAAGAACCAGAGAAAAAGAAGAAAAACAAAAACCTACGCAACATACCCCTACAAAAACCAAAAATAAATCCAGAAACATAGAAAGTATGGAAACCGAAATGGACTCGACACCTAAAATTGAAAATACGAAAATTAAATAATACACCCCAAACCCAAGACACACACTGCATAAATAGTTATGGCCAAATACCAAAATACCCACAAGATAATCCAATGGAACTGTCGTGGCTACAAGGCAAATTACAACGAACTCCAGCTGTTAATAACTGAACAAAATCCTACCATTATATGTCTCCAAGAAACATTAAAAAAAAGCAATGATAAAACAAACATGAAAAATTATGAGCAATACGACTACATACATGACACGGGACTAAGAGCTTTGGGTGGTGTATCAATCCTAATAAGGAAAAACATCCCCCAAAGCAAAATCAACATCAGCACCCCCCTACAAGCAGTAGCAATTTCAGCAACTTTCCACAAAACCACCGCCATCTGCTCTACATACATTCCACCTCAAGAACCTATAAACGAAGAACAGCTAAATAACTTAATAAATCAACTCCCTAAACCATATATATTGATGGGAGATTTCAATAGCCACAACATTTTGTGGGGAAGCAGGACAACGAACAAAAGAGGTCAGACCCTTGAAAAAATCATTAATAACAACAACCTATGTCTCCACAATCAGAAAGCTCAAACCCACCTAAGCTCATCCTCAGGTACATTCTCTGCTATAGATCTAACACTCAGTGATCCAGCCACCTTTATAGAATATAACTGGAGGGTACATGAAGATTCCTGCAGCAGTGACCACTTTCCAATCATAATAGAAAATACTAAACCAGGAAAATCAGACCCACAAACAGTCTCAAAAACCCCACGATGGAACTTCAAAAAAGCAAACTGGCAAGCCTACAAAAAACTATGCCTTGACACCCTAATCCCAGAAACAAATACAAACCAAGAAGAACCTATAATACATTTCACAAACACCCTAATTAATATAGCAAACAAAACCATACCTAAAACTATGATCAGAGAACGCCAAAGAATCCTCAGGGAATTTAAAACCAACCCTTCATCAGAAAATCTAGACAAATATAGACAACAAAGAGCTAAAACTAGACGCACAATTAAAGAAGCTAAAAGGTCCTCCTGGAGAAACTTCACTGCAAAAATAAACTCAAATACTAATCCCAAAACAATTTGGAACTTTGTAAAGAAAATATCAAATAAAACTGTCCACACTTCTATAAATCATCTCTCCCTAGGAAGCACAAAAGCTTTGAGTGAAAAACAAATAGCTAACCTGATGGCAGAAAACTTTGCCCAAGCATCATCTACCAAAAAATATTCCAACAAATTCAACTCCATCAGAATCAAAGAAGAAAAGAACAAAATAAAGTTCACCTCTGACAATACTAAATGCTACAACCAACTTTTCACCCTAGATGAACTCCAAAATTCATTATCCAAATCCAATAACTCAGCTGCTGGTCCAGATGAAATCCACTACACATTTCTTAAAGAACTACCTTCAATTTCCCAGAAATATCTCCTAAACATATATAACAATATCTGGATCTCAGGCAATATCCCTGCTTTATGGAAGCAAGCTACAATCATCCCCATCCTCAAAAAACAAAAAGACCCGACAAATCCCATCAGCTATAGGCCCATAGCCCTAACTAGTTGTGCATGCAAAACTTTAGAAAGAATGATAAACCAAAGACTAATATGGTTTCTCGAATCAAATAACCTGCTCTCAAACCTACAAGCAGGTTTCAGAACAAAAAGAAGCACAATGGACCAGGTGGTTCATATAGAAACCCTAATCAGAGAAACATGCATAAAAAAGGAACACCTGGTGGCAGTCTTTTTTGATCTTGAAAAGGCCTATGACACAACGTGGCCATACGGAATTCTCAAAGACCTTAAAAACTTTGGGTTACAAGGTAGACTTCCCATCTTCATCCAAAATTTTCTTGAAGACCGATCTTTCAGGACACTGATTGGCAGCACATACTCTGATTCGAAGCCACAAGAGGTGGGAGTTCCTCAGGGCAGTATTTTATCAGTATCCCTATTTATAATAAAAATAAACAGCATAACATCCTGCCTCCCTCCAGAAATCAAAGGGTCATTATATGTAAATGACTTTCTCATCTGCTATAAATCCAAAAACATGACAACCATAGAAAGGAAAATACAACAATGCATAAATAAAATCCAAAAATGGACCACAGAAAATGGATTTACAATTTCAAATAATAAAACAAAATGTGTACACTTCTGTCAAATCCACAAGATGCACAACCACCCTAAACTTACATTAAATAACACTGAAATACCCATAACAGATGAACATAAATTCCTTGGCATTATCTTTGACTCTAAATTATCATTTATCCCACATATAAAAAAGCTAAGAATAAAATGCAATCAAGCCATGCAACTATTGAGAGCCATAGCCCACACAGACTGGGGTGCTGATAGAAAGACCCTTATCAAGCTATATAGATCTCTAATAAGATCAAAACTTGACTATGGCTGCTTCATATACGGAGCAGCCAGAAAATCCTACTTACAACGACTGGAAACAATACACCACCAAGGACTTCGCCTCACTTTAGGAGCCTATAATACTTCCCCAAAGGAAAGTCTATACATAGAAGCAAACGAACCCCCTCTCTATTTAAGAAGACAAAAATTAGCACTACAGTACTACATCAAACTCATCTCCTGTCCACAAAATTCTGCTTATGACTACACCAGCAAAACGAAATATGAAAACCTGTATCAAAATAACCCAAAAAAAATTAGACCTTTTAGCTTAAGAATAAGTGACCTCCTCAACAAAATCAAAATCAACACTAAAATAGTAAACTATACCATACTCTCCAAAACGGCACCATGGACCATAAGGCAACCAACTATAAACTTAGAACTGACTAAGTTACCCAAAACAAAAACACACCCCATCACTTATCAAGAGAAACTCATAAAAATACAAAATAAGTTCCTAGACCACTATCACATCTATACAGACGGATCCAAACAAGGAAAAAAAGTAGGTTGTGCTGCTATTTCTCAAAAAAAAGAAACCCTAAAACGCCTACCTAATGAAGCTTCAATTTACAGTGCAGAAACCACAGCCATTGATCTAGCTATGAATATCATAGCAAATCATAAAGCTTCCAAATTTATCATATACACAGACTCCAAATCAGTCCTACTAGCACTACAGAACAGAGATACATCATCCCCCTTGATTACAAAGCTCCTAAACAAACTAAACTCCCTCTCTAAAAATAATAACATCATATTCACCTGGATACCAAGTCACATTGGCATCCAAGGAAATGAAAAAGCAGACAAAGCTGCAAAAAAAGCTCTTCAAATTGATATGTGCAAATCAAAAATCCCATATACAGATCTAAAACCAACCAAAAAGAAATTTATATCTGACAAATGGCAGAAATCATGGGACAATCAGACCCAAAACAAACTCCATGAAATACAAGAAGCTATCGGAGAGTGGCCAACAGGCTACAGAAGAGAAGAAGTAATACTTGCTAGATTGCGTATTGGGCATTACTCATTACTCATTCACACCTGTTAAAAGGGGAGGATGCCCCAGTGTGCCCATCATGCAAAGTACAACTCACAACCAAACATATCCTTCTAAATTGTAACAAACTTAAACATATCCGTACTAAGTACTATCAAGCAAGAAACCTGAGGGACATCTTTAAGAATACAAACCCTGAAAACATTTTCAATTTTCTAAAAAAAAGCAACTTTTTCAGCAAGATATAACCAAACATCTCTATAGAACCGCTACTTTAATGACTGAAATTCAAAATACCCTTTTTGGCATTAAATGACTCACAGGGGTTGATATGCCGTTAAACAAAACTCAAACTCAAAAAGTACATTGACACATGGCTAATGAAGGCCTGGACAACTATCGATAGGCTATCGATCATATGGAAATCAGACCTGACCGATAAAATGAAACACAGTTTCTTCCAGGCAGTGGTCGTATCGATACTGCTGTATGGATGCACTTCTTGGACGGTAACTAAACGGCTGAAGAAGAAGCTAGACGGCAATTACACAAGAATGCTGCGAGCAATATTGAATAAGTCCTGGCGGCAATACCCCACAAGGCACCAACTATACAGCCACCTGCCTCCCATCACGAAAACTATCCAAGTTAGACGAACCAGACATGCAGGACACTGCTGGAGAAGCATGGACGAGCTCATAAGTGATGTACTCCTATGGACGCCCACATATGGCTGGGCAAAAGCAGGACGACCAGCTCGAACATACATTCAGCAGCTATGTGAGGATACAGGATGTAGCCCTGAAGACCTGCCAGAGGTGATGAACGATAAGGAGAAGTGGCGAGAGAGGGTCAGGGATATCCATGCTAGCAGCACGACATGATGATGATGATGATGAAACCATACATACATGTTTTTCAATCAAGTTTAAATCTTTGTCTGGTTTGGTGTCTTTGTTCTATGGTATATCAACCTTCATGGGTTGTTTAATGTCAAAGCCATCCTTGTAGAAGAACAGTATCAGTACTATTTAACCCATGCCTGGGGAAGGTGATACCTTTCCCAAGGGTATGTCTGAAAGTGAATGTAATAGCTCAACTGGAGTTTAAACTTGCTTACTATGATGTCACAGTCCAGTATGTTAGCCACTTCACCCAAAAAATCTTATGTAATTTATTAACTATGTAGTAAAAGTAAAGTTGGCGACCGTAGTCGAGGGCGACCAGAAGGCTCCCTTTTCAATAGCTACTACACTGAGGCGTAGGGAGGGTGCTACTCCTTTCCCTGGATTGCTCTACTTTACCCTCAATACGTACCTTATATTGCTGAGTGTTAAGCAAGGAGGTATCAAGAACCATTTTTAAAGTCTTTGGTATGACGCGACCTGGGATTGAACCCAGGTCTCCCAGACCATTGGCAAACATTCTCCCCACTTGGCCAATGAGCCACTTTTGTTATTAACTAAAGTTACTCCAAAGAGATTAATTTTTTTTTTTTTTTTTTTTAAACAAAGAAAAATTATTGCAGTTATTATAGTTATTATGATTGTTATTTATTGTTATTATGAAATTTGTTATGAATTAGAAAAGAATAATAAAAACTTATATGAAGGAGATTAGGTTTAGGTTTTAATGTCTACTTTTTATTGGATTTCTAGAATTACTGAACAAGTGTGTGGTAAAAAAAAATTTCTCGTACTCATTGAAAATTTCTTAATGTATTTTTATTTATTTATTTTCACATATTGCCTGATTATTTTCCAATGAGTGGTAAATGAAGTTTATATCCAATTCATCCAAATTTCTAGTGTTTTTGACAATTACAGTAGCATCATTCATTATTGGTATTGTCTTCATTTTTATGTTCCATAGTTTTTTCAGTTGCTAAACAAAATAATGGTATTTTAATTTCCTCAACTTTACACTTTCTTTTATCCTCACTTAGTGGTCTGCTGGTATGACCACATATACTATCAAGGCAGTATTCTTTTTCTAAAAAAAGTGCTGGCTTGGAGTTGTGGTTTAACAGTTATACTACAAAAATGACAATCATCATTTATGAAAATTTAAGTATTTTATCACTTGGTTTGTTTTGTCGGTTTAATAACATATCAATCTTTGTGAGTTATCTAATGTTAAAGCCAGAAGGACTGTAGTGGTACTATAAAATCCTATAGCTGGTGGGTATAAGGGGATTCGTACCTTTCCTTAGCCCAAAAGTGAACATAATAGTATGACTGGAGTTTTTGTCAAATGATGTTTCAAAAATATGTTTATTATAACTGGTCCATCTATCAACCTTTTATATTATCACAATATAAAGTTATCCAAGTTGTCATCTTTGTATGTGATTGAAATTACTTTGATCTAGCAAAAAAAAAAAAAAAAATTTAAATCATAAAGTATGATAAAGTTCAAGTGTACTTATTCCTCACTGATGTAATTATCACATATTTTGAAATGCATGAAGGAAAAATGTTAGTTTTTATGAGTATGTAAGCCTCAATAGAATTTAAAAAAAAATCTATGGCTCACAAATTAAGAAAACTTCAGAAAATCTTATAATTAAACACAAAATATGGGACATTGCAACAGCTAATCATACAACAATAGAGATGCAGGTCTACATCTACATGTAAACAAGGCCACACAACTTCCTCTCTTACCTGCTGTTAATTCATAAATATATATTTACCAACCCTTCTGCATGAGTAGGATGTAACACAAGGTCAATTTTTTAAGCAGATTTAAACAGGTTTGAATTCAGAGTTTTCCTTCTCTTAGACCACTTGCCATACCAAGGTCAAGGAGTTCTGTGTACCCTACTATTTACTCGTAGCTGGAGGGAGAATAGTTGGATTCATTCTTTTCCAACTGTATTAACACTCTGTGAAATGGAAATAGCTTCATCTAGGATTTGAACTCGGTCACTGTTAATTCATATACTACTCGTGTGTGTGTGTGTGTGTGTGTGTGTGTAAGACAGTGGCACATAATGCTCCTCAACATATGTCTTACTGGTTGCAATTATGCACATGCTGTTACATTATACATCTCAATTAATCATCAAACTTCATTTTACTACATCTATTAAGTAATATTATAAGCAGTATATGATATTGTAGCTATACCTACCTCCATCAACTTGACAGTTAAAGATTGCTCTTGAAAAATGAACTCATTATAGTTGTCCAATCATAACATATGTTATA
Source organism: Sepioteuthis lessoniana (assembly GCA_963585895.1). Lineage (NCBI taxonomy): Eukaryota > Metazoa > Mollusca > Cephalopoda > Myopsida > Loliginidae > Sepioteuthis > Sepioteuthis lessoniana. The sequence goes on from OY757929.1 coordinate 32,442,215, forward strand.
TAAGATAAGAGTACTTTTATTACTCTACACTTTTATTATTTTATTAATATAATGGGAATCACATTAAGTGATTTCAGTAGAAAATATTTGTGTTGTTACCAAGACAGGGGTAAACCTACCATCAATCGTTACCTGCACTAAAAATGTCCCATACACCACATGATTTAAGGTTCACATTTTAAATTATTGCATAAGATGACTCCCAATTTTGGAGGGGATTTTTTTAAGTTTAAAAGGTTGTCTTATGCATCAACATATATGGTAACTATAATATCATACTTATGACATATTCAATAAGCTCTATCATTTTGTCTAAGTACTACATGTAGAGTGACAGAAGAAATTCTGGTTGTTGAGTTATGAAACAGTAACACAGTTGTATTTTAGCACTGACTACATTTAAATCAGGTATTCATAGACAAGCCTTGTCCCTGGTTACTGACTCCATCACTCTTGGGCTTTAGTAATTTTCTGCATTAATGAATTAAATGTTTCTAGTAGTTAGAAAAAATGGATTAAACAGGGAATTTTGTAATTTTTAGCTGAAATTTGTTTTAGCTCTAAATTTGTCGGTTGAAAATGAGGAAAAAAGAAATTGTCAGTGGACAAAGAAATTAAGGCAATTATTACTGACAGAATAAGTTTATTATTTATATAAGACTTTTGTTAGGTTTTGTTTACTACTCTCATGAAGAAATAAAAACTGATTTTGCAACATGACAAAAAGCCTTTCTCATTGTCTAGGATTTATAAATTTCACTGGAGCTCTTGGGTAAAAATCAACTGTTGTATCTTTCTAAAAAAATATTTGTCAATTTAAAAAAAGAAACAAAGATTTCTGTTCTTGATGCTAAAACCTCCATATTCAAAACTGCCTTTTTTCTTTTCTTTTAAATAATCACATAGAAACATTTTTTATGATTTAGAGTATTCAGACTTTTATCTTCATTGCTATATTCACAATGTTTTGGTGAATGCATCCTTTGGTCTTCTTCAGGTGTTTCTTGTTGAACTCAGAAGCCTACACAGAACCCCTTATTTAATCATTTAATGGGGGTAGATTGTTCTAATTCTGTTAATTATAACCAAACACCCCATTGGTTAGAGTGTTTGCCAATGGCCCAGGAGACCCGGGTTCAATTCTAAATCAGGCCATAACAATAACTCAAAAAATGGTACTTGATGCCTCCTTGCTGCAATTTTTTAAAAATATATATATTCAGCCTTTTTAATTATTGGTTCCCATACTGTATTCATCTGTAACAGGTCACTAGCCCAATATATGCACTGCTTCTTTAAGATGTTTTATTCTCCAATGTTCTTCCCTATCTATTATTTTGACTTCATCCCATAAGAGCAGATGGTTTTCCTTTCTTTACATATATAGTCAGCCGTACCTGACTTTTCAATTTCACCTTGTATTTTTGCTTTTTGATTTTCTTCTAATGAGCAGCTTGTCTCACCTTCGTATATTTTACCACAGCTTTGAGATGGAATATATGCAATTCTTGGTCATGTTTTATTTTGTTGATTGCCCAGTTGGCTGGGGCTGTAGAATACACCGACTGCTTCTCTGCAGAGGGGTAAGACCCTTCCCCAACAAGTGTCCTGGATATGACATTAAACAATCTGATGGTGAGGTTCCAGTGATGCTGGGGCTTTAGGGAATGCGGAGCACCCCTTCATTGCCATTGCTCCCAGGTCCACTCTAGCCCGGAATGGTAGCACCTGATAGGGCCTTATCTATGGGTTAAATAGAATTAAGCTGCATACTTATGCTAAAATGAATTGTTTGAAATGGAACTGTACTTATGCTAAACTGAATTGTTTAATATAGAACTGTTTTGATATTTAACTGTGTGTAAACAAAATCTATACTTATACTAAACTGAATTGTTTGAATTAGAACTATTTTACTAAACTGAACTGCTTGAAATAGAACAGTTTTTGACATTGAAACTGTACTTAGTCTGAACTGAATTGTTTAATATAGAACTGTTTTGACATTTAACTGAAGAAAATCTATACTTATACTAAACTGAATTATTTTATTAGAATTGTTTGACTTAACTGAATTTCTTGAAATAAATGTTTTTGAAAAACTACTCAAGCTAAACTGAATTGTTTGAAATAAAACTGACTATTTGTATAAAAATGGATTTGGTGTCAAATAACCTACAAAGGTTTCTATGCCATAAAACCCAACCAACCAACCAACCTTATTTTGTTGAGGGCTTGTTATTTAGACAAATAATGTAGAAGCAAATTGAACTTTTAAAATGACTTCATTTCAGTAGTTGATAAATTCTTCAAGTTATTTATTAATCTTATAATAGATTGAAAAACTTTTTTTTCCTTTTTCTCCCTTACATTAAAAACAAATGGGAAATCTCCATGGTGTAGTGTCTAATGTGCTGGACATCATAGTAAGCGAGTTCAAACTTCTGTCATGCTATTATGTTCACTTTGGACTAATACTCTTGGAAAAGGTATGAACTCTCTTATCTCCCTTGCTATATGTTAAATAGTATCACTATTGTCCTAAGCAAACAAAAACAATGCAACTCTCAAGAATCAACTAAAACCCTAAATAGATCCTATAGAGTAGAAAGTATGGATATTGAAACTGACAACATAATTGAAAACTTGAATCTAGTAGATATATATTAAAAAAATAATACTAGATATATCTATGAAACAAGGCCATCTACAAAATATGCACCTGTGAAGCAAAATTTGTCTTGCACTCTAAGTTCATTTAAAAACAAAAATATTCACCCACAAACTATTTACTTACAGATGGTGTGTAGAGAGAGAGAGGGTGTGAGAGAGAAGATTTGGCATTAGATTATCTACAAGAGTTGGTATGCTATTAAACACCAACCAATCAAATTACATTAAAACACCAAAAGTTGTCTTTGCTTTTTGAAAATTATTTATAAGAGTTACAAACCAATCTCTGTCATTGTTCTATGCTACTATAAACTAACATTATAATCATCATAACTGGAACATCTGAGGAACAAAGATTATGATTATATAATTAATTCCTAATCCCTAATAGAGTAAAAGATAAGAAGCTTATTTTACAGATAGGAAATGAATACAAGTTGTTTATAGTTAACAACAAGATACATTTAACAAAAGAAATGAATAAGATGTAGTAATTTGTTATTTTCCAATTACCATCTTTAGGAACAAAAGTTCTGAAAATGTATCTTACTAAGACGTGCATTAGAGAAACTTTTTTTTTATATCTAGCCAGGTTGACTTTTAAATACATGAAATTAAGTTTATACAGATAAAGAGATTGTTATTGTTCAAATTTATATGTTCATCTCAACTTTGAGTATTTTTGTTTTTCTTACATAAGATTTAATTTTTGTTTATTTAAACATAATAGATGAAAAGTAGAGGTATTTCAAAATAATCAAATCATGACTATACTCCAGTATTCTAGCATTCCAGCTGAAATATGTATCATTGGTCATTATATCTCTGCTGCTTCTGAAAAAAAGATTATTTTTAGGTGGGTTCTACTTTTAACTGACTGCCCCTGATTCTGATTTCAATAGCAACAAGATTCCTTTACAGACTGGTAGCAAACTAGTTACGGGCAAACAAGTAAAGATCTTTCATGTAACACAACCATTAAAAAGAAATAATTATATTTTGAAATTTTGGTCCTTAATTAATGAAGTTATTAAAACCTATTATAATAACATAATCAGAGGTTATACTTTACAGAAGATCATTATCATAATATTGAACAGTAGTTTATTTTATTTTTTTTTTTTTTCAAAAGTAAATATCTGAACAAATTTTGGTAACTACTGTTAGGAAACGTACTTGAATATATAAGTTTATATAATTCTTTCTAAGTAAGAAAATTCTATGGTAAATGAAAAATGTCCGAATAAACATTTTATTGATATTATTTTAGATTTAATGTTGTTTTTTTTTAACTACTTATTTTATTTTGTGTCCAATTTACATGTTTTTTTTTGTTTTAAATAAATTATTTTGTAAGTACCTGTCCAAAAATCTATTGAAAAAGTCAACTGTTTTTTGCTTCAACAAAAATAAGATCTAGTATTTTATTTTATTATTTTCTTGATTGTTTTTCAGTGATATAATCGTTACCAATATCTTTTATTTTATTTTTATTATTTATCGAACAAAATCAGACCAACATCCTTTGGGGTCCAGTTTGCACTTCCTATGCTTTAATTGCAAATAAAACTGTTCTAATATTATGATTTTAGAGTAATAGTTTTATAATCTTTTCATCTTTAGAGTCAACATTGTTATTCCCCTTGAATATTTTAAGTCGATAATAATTGTTTCCCTTGCCTTTCAACTGTAAACAGTCGCCGTCAGTTTTAGATGAAATATGGTGTTTTTGCAATACTTCAGCTCATTTGTAAATCTCATTTATTTTATTTATTTTGTTGTCTGAAATATTTATCTTCTAATTCAATTTTCTTTATTTTTTAAAATTTTATTTCTATTATGAACATTTCTCTTTTGTTCTTTATGTGTGATTAGGTGTTCGTTTATATGGAAGAACGAGTCCCCCAAAAAAATGAAAAAGAAAAAAGAATCACAATTTTCTTTTTGTTTCTTTTTTTTTTTTTTAAAGCATGAAAATAAATTATGTAACTAATTTTTTAAAAGAAAGTATTCGATAACGAATATATATTTATGTATATATATATTTTTTAATTTTATAACTAAAGACTTGTGATTTTGTGGCGGGAAACATGCGGAATTTTACACAAGCCCCTTTCCCTTTTAACCCCTGTGTTTTGTGTTCTACTCTTAAATTTATATCTAATATTTCGGCTAATTATTTTTAGATGGATACAAAAGAGGTGCATATCTATTTGATTGGGTCGAGATTTGTCTTACAAATTTAATTTATCTAATATTTTTAGAAAACACTCTTATCTATTCGCACATAAATATTCATTGTTCTGTTGCAGCTTGGTTTTTTTTTTCGTTTTTGATTTTTTTTTTTTTTCTCATGCAAATAAATACATTGTGTGTTTTCAGTCTGTTCTTTGAAATGTGATAAATTTTGGTCCTATCAACTGGATAAGTGCAACAAAATATTGGGTCTTATAAGAAAGAAAAATGCATGGAAATAGTGGTTTAAATTTTTTAAATTTCTTCATATAGTTTCAATCCATTCATTAAGCAAAGTTGAGATTTTTTTTTCTTAATTTGAAAAAATTAAATACTACTTAAAGAAAAACCATTTGTCTTTAATTTTCTGTGTTGGCATTTGTTAATAGAAACAATTATTATTTTTAAAGCTATTCATGTTAAAAGGGTTGGTTGGTTGGGTTGGGTTTTATGGCATGTCAACCAGTATAGGTTATTTAATACCAAATCCTCTTTATACATATTATTTATAATTTGTTACTGCATAGTTTATCGGTAACATTTTTAACCATGCCAGAGGTCGTTCATTCGCATTCAGTTAAATGGTTATACATATAATTTTAAGTCAATAGTTTATAGGTAGTCTTATTTTTAAATGAATCAGAGTAAATTTGTTTGCACACAAGTGTGGACAGTTAAATGGTTCCAAGTATTCTAACACCAATAGTTTTATTTAGTATTAATTATTTGTTTGCACTCGCTTAAATGGTTTCAAATATTGCTATCTTATAGTTTTCTTTACATACAGTTAAATGGTTTCAAGCATTGCTATGTAACACTACAATTTAGGCACACACGGTTTCAAATATAGCTAATCAACATTCTATTCAACATTACTCGTTCGTTAAGACATAGTTAAATTGTTCCAAGTATTGCTATGTATCACTAACAATTCAATTCAGTCATTTGTTTACACACAGTTAACTGGTCAAACAATTCTATTGCTAACAATTTGATTTAACTAGAGCATCGCCATCAGATTGTTTAATGTCATATCCAGGACACTTGTTGCAGGTGGGGTTCTACTCCTCTGCAGAGATGCAGCTTGTGTATTCTACAGCCCAAGCCAACTGGGCTGGTGTCAAAAGGTGTCATATACAAGATTCATATTGGTTTAAAAAATAATAAGTTATAGCTGTAATTAATTTATAAAGATTAATTAATAATTTGGCCTATATCTTTTTATGAAAAAGTAAATGTATCTTTTATCGCAGTACTCTTTTTATTAAAACTCTCAAATAAAAACTTATTGACCTTCTCCTAAAGATGTTTTTAAATTTCAAATTAGGCCATGTGACTTGTTTGACCCCCACACTAACCTTTTTTTTTAATCATAAGTTGAGAAACCTAAAGTTGATGTTTGCCTACAATTACATTTTAGTGACCTGAGTTAATAAAAGTTGGTATAAGAATGTTATAAAGTAACATTTTAAAACGTATTTCATTTTACAACCAAAAAAGAAAAGTTGAAAAACTTTTCTTTTTTTTTGTTTTTTTGCTCTGTATTTAATCCTATTGCTATCATTTGAAAATTATAACCAGACATGCCTTTTACTAATTCTTCTCTTTTGCAAAGTGATGATTCACATTATTTTCAGTGATTTACATAAGAAGACAAGGCTGCATAAAAATGCACCCAGTGATGATTGAACTTGCTAATCATTAGATTTGCAAATTAGCCTGCAAGAGATGTGCCTTTGTCTAAAATTCAAGTACTTCTTTAAGCATAATGGTTATTAAAGTTTATAATCAAATACAAGAGATAAAATAATCAAATTTATTTGTGTGCCATTTACTTGGAATGAATATACATATAATGACAAAAAAATATTTGAAAAATACACTTTTATTTGCTTTGAAAACCTTCAGTTGATCCAAATTAAGAACCAGACAATAATTTATAATCTGGAGTTTTGTGTTTGTGTATTGCAAACCATTGGCCTAGCAGTTAGTGTTTGCCAAAGGCCTGGGAGACTGAGTTTCAATCCCAGGAAGAGTCATACCAAAGACTCAAAAAATGGTACTTGATGCCTCCTTGCTTAACATTCAGCATTATAATGGATCAAGGGTAAAGTGGAGCAATCCAGGGAAAGGAGTAGTGCCCTCTCCTACACCTTGAAAAGGGAGCCTTTGGGTCACCCTTAACTATGGTCATCAACTTTAATTGCAAACCTTTTTTCTTCTTTTTTTTTTTTTTTTTCTTTTAACCATTTGGCCGCCTTGAAAAAACAAATAGAAATTAAAAAGTGATTAGTATTTATTTTCCCTTGTTATTAACTTTTTAAAATTTATTTTTGTTTTCAGTTTGCATTAGCAAATATGAAACTGGACTCTACACATACCAGTGCTGCCCTAGCAGTAAGTGTTGGAATAGGGTTAGGAGTAGCTATTGGCTGGCTACTTCGAGGGCGATTCAGCTCAACTCTCAATAAAAGTATGGCTTCCAGATACATTCAGGAAAATGTAAGTAATGGTATATTGAAAAAAAAAAAAATGAAAAATACAACTAAGACTATTAATGAATTGCTTCCTTGACAATCAACATTTAAAATCCTAACTTTTACCTCCAATGTGTCTGTTTTAATCCAAAAGTAGGTCTCCAGTAGTTAAATTTAGAATACCCAGTAAGGATTGAACTCACTACAGTAGTTATGATTTGTAAGACTCGTTTTTGCTTGCGTGAAGCACCCAAAACAATCGATCTAAAAGCCAACAAAAATGTATTATATACTCTTGTGTGGAAGTAAATAATGGAAATGAATCCAACAATATAGAGAAAAATTGAAAAACAAGGTAATCCAAAGAATTGGGGATTTTCAAAAAAAAAAAATCATTAAACTTGCTAGTCTGCAAGTGATTTTCTAAAAAAATCATTTGTTATCTTGATTTGTTTTAATATTTAATGGTTTTAATATATTTTAATTATTTCATCCCATTATAAGCTTAACTAGCTGAAATACTCATCAACTCAAGGTAAGAAATGAAAATTTGGATTGCAGTTGATTATAATGAGCATAAAATGATCCCTCATTGCTATGAAAGGTTAAGCCACCAAACAAAATACATTAATCAATTTTCAAATTATCATATGAAGTTGATTTTTTAAAAAATTTACATGAGTGATATTATGTGAGATTTATTACTTTAAATATTTTTCATTTTTGTCTGTATTGTTAGTACTATAAAATTATTTTCTCTGTATAGACATAATTATTAATTTTTGATTTTATGCAAATATTTTTAGCAAGGCAATTTGTGTTTTGTTTTTCTCTTCAAAGTTCAGAAATTTAAATTTTGCAGCAACATGGCTTCCCATTGATTATTTTTAGAGAATCCCACTCTATGAGAGCAACTCTTTCTTCATGATGAAAGTTATTTTATGTTAAATCCTTACTTTAGATCCAGTAAGTATGTATTCCAAATTTGATAACTCTAGAATGAGAGGATACACAAATTCTTCCTAATTATTAATAAAAATATTAGCTCTACTTCGTACTGTTTGGACAGACAAAACAAACTCTTCCCAATTATTAATAAAGATTTTTGTGAATTTTAAAATTCTTAAATTTGATCAATACTCAATTATTTTTTTTAAAGTATATTCAATCTAGACAATTGGTTCCCTTTTTTTTTTTTTTTTAAAATGTTACTGCCCCCTTAGTTCCCAGCCTACATCCTCAGCACCTATCCCCCCAACTTATACATACAGTGAACAGATACCTCTTTCTTGGTATTAAATCTACTGCAAATTTAAAATAACTAATCTAACATTGGAGCCCTTAAGTGGTTAGCTTGCTAGTCTAATAGACCATTGTTTGTGAGTTTGATTCTCACTTGTTTGGTTTGGTTTTTTTGTTTAATGGCATATCAGCCTTTGTAGGTATCTTAACGTTATAACCATCCTTACAAGAGGACAGTAATGGTACTATTTAACCTATAGCTGAAGGATAAGAGAGTTCATATTGTTCTTAAGAGTATAAGTCTGAAAATGAACATAATACTACCACTACAGTTTGAACTCACTACGATGTTGTAGTCCAGCACATTGGCCACTATGTCACAGGAACTCCTCCCTTTCTCACTGGATGGCCCATACTTCTGGCCTTGTGCCAAACTAAGCTCAGCTTAGTAAATGACAACTAATGTAACACCAAATGTATGATTCTTCTAACTGAGAGCTTTGGCCCTTGCAAATGTGAAAATAGGATGATTGCTAGTCCTTACAGCATCTGTTGTCTGATATAGCTGATATGTAGCACATGTCCTATCAAAACCACAGATACAAACATTTAGACTTTTAACTCCACATTTTAAATGATTGGTCTAGACATTTCAGGAAAAGGTAGGTATGTCCACCATTCTTATATTATTATGCCATTATTCAAATTATGCAGCATTTTTACTAAATTAAGATATAATCAAATAACTTACATCTTTTCTGTCTAAATTTAGTGTTTTTGGTGTGATATGTGTATTATGAATACTAATAACACTAATTGGCCACCTGGATGAAAGGTACAACTTTTCTTTCATCTAAAATTTCTATAAAAAGGTTTATTTTTTATATGATTGTTTTTGATTCTCTGAAAAACAAGTAAAGCATAATTTAGTAATTCATGCAAACAGTTTGTGAAGAACATTTTACATAGGCTAGACAAGAAATTTTTTTAATAGTTTTTTTTTTCTTTTTTTTTTTCTGATTATTAAATATAGTAATTGTTTACAGATTTGCTGTATGCAGAGATGATATAATTTGATAAAATTATCATGAAAATTATATTTCAATTCATTTAAAACATATCCTTGTTAGATCAGGTTATGTATCTGTTATGGTACCTACCTTACGGACTATAATGAATTCCTATTACTATGAATACCGAGAGAATATTTATCTCGGGGATGAGTTAACTCCAGCCTAATACTTTGGCAGTCAGACTGACGTTCAACACTCTTTACCCTGTGCTGTATTTATACTTTCGTTCAATATACTTGTTTCACATAATCCAGAGTTAGTGTCTTTCTTCTGGACCTTTTACTGGTCCACAACAGTATCTATAGTTGATGATTATTCCTTTGTCACTGACAAGATCTATTTTAGATGTTGGTTGGTATTTTATGGCATATCAGCCCTTATAAGTTATTAATGCCAAATCCTGTTTTTATATATATATATATATATATATATAATGATCTGAAGATGACTAAGGGCAAAATCACTGCTCAGGTACATTTTTGACATGATTTGTAAGTGAATAGTTTGGGTAATTTCATTTTTAAATTAGTTAGAGCTCATTTATTTGCACACAGTTAAAGGTTTCAAGTATTGCTATTTAACCCTAATAATTCTATTCTATAATTATTAAAATAATAAGAATCCTTAGTAAATGATTGAACAGTTCTATTTGACCCCTAGATGAGACCCTAATAGGTACTACCATTCCGGGTTTAAGTGGACCTGAGAGTATTGACTATAAAGGGGTACTCTATATTTGCCAAACTTCAGGACTGGAGCCTCACCATCAGATACAGTTTAGTGTCATATCCAGGACACATTTGTTTTAGAGTTGGGTCACTTTATCTATTATTTTCTTGATATGATTAAATAAAAGTATTTAAATATTATACGTGAATATAATTTTTTTTAATTGGTATACAAAATATGACATTTTTGCATAACTAAATTTGGCAATTTGAAATTGGGTTTCCCAGAGCATTTTTTAATTTGTTTATGAGGATTGTTGTAAAAGTTCTAAACTTCACCAAGATCTTAGATTTGTCACACACCTTTATATAGGCCTCATCTGCACAGAAATTAAGACAAATCTGTTAGTTTTTCTAATTTTATAAGAAGGGTTAGTGTGTTGCTATGATGAAAATGTTCAGTTATGGCTCGTCTTTCTGGGTGAGGCTTAAAACTTTTTGAATGACCCTCATACATTAGTTAATCAAATGATCCTATTCTTCATAGTGTTTATTTCATCCTCTTTTGTCACTTTTCTCTGAACTCACGTGGCTCAATCCATTTGACTCATTCATTTCAGGTAGATGCTGCAAATGATTCAGGTGAAATCAAATTGGTTTTGGTTGTTCGAAACGATCTGAAGATGACTAAGGGCAAAGTCGCTGCTCAGGTACATGTTATTTTCTCTCCATATTTGACAATTCATATAATTTATTTAATGTTGATTAACCTGTAGAACGTTAATATATTCACTTTGAAGAAGCTCTAATGAAATTCATAGGCTGATACACAAAATGTGGTTTAAATTGAATTATAAACACAGATAATGCATAGTTATTTCTCATGTACAATAACTTTTTATCTGTACTGTGACCTGAAAGTATTTGACCAATAATATTTATTCACTATTAGATAATTATGAAATTTCATTAATCAGATTTAACATAAAATTCTGTTCCTGTGTTACCAGAAGAATCCATAAGGTAATGTTTTGTGTGACAACAGAATTTCTCATTACTCTGTAGTGAGATGAAGTTACATATCTAAGTCAAATTGTATTCTATCTATAAGTCAATTAGTTTAGCAACTATTTTTGTGGTAGACACACTTTTTTCTTTGTTTATCACTTCTTTAGATTTTATATTGCAGAAATGTATTTCAGAAATTTTGATTTTATTTTTTACATAGCAAAAATAACTTAAGCAAATATTAATTATAAATTTTAAAACAATTTGAATAGATGATGATTACTAAACCAAACATTCCCTTTGAGATTAGAATTATCTATTCTAATGGCTTCCATTAAAATGTACTTCTTTTAATCTATTTAAAGATATGTTAGTATAACTGGAATAGAATATACTTGTAGACCAGACCATGTTTTCATATAATATTGATTTTTTTTTCTTCTTCTTTTAGTGTTCACATGCTGCTGTGGCTGCATGTGAAAAATTAATGATTCATAATCCCAAACTGCTGCAAATGTGGAAACACTGTGGACAACCAAAAGTTGTGGTTAGGACCGATTCTGAGGAATCAATGTAAGTGAATACAATAGAAGTAAATGTTGGCTTAGTAGATTAATTGAATGATAAACTGTCTATTTATTTTCTCTTTAACAATGATTGAAAGTCAAGAGCACATCAAATAAGCTACTATTATTAAATTGAATAAATTCCAGTTTTCCATTCCTTTTTATTTCAGATAAAAAATTCCTGTATTCCCTTTCCCAAATACATGATCATAACATTTTATAACCATTAAAGTAAGCCATCTGAATCAGAAATAAAAAAAACACAACATTCACCTCCCCCACTTAAAGGACTCACATCAAATCTGATATATGATATGAGTGTTATGTTTCCACTTTGGCCATCAAAATTTAAACCTACAATCATTCAGCCACTTCTTTACACATGATTATTCACACCATTATGTTTACTACTTAATAATCTTGAATTGTCTGAAGTTTTGTGTGACAACAGAATTTCTCTTTACTCTGTAGTGAGATGAAGTTACATGTCTAAGTCAAATTGTATTCTATCTATATACAGCGTTTCTTTCATCTAAAATTTCTATGAAAAGGTTTATTTTTTATATAATTGTTTTTGATTCTCTGAAAAACATGTAAAGCCTAATTTAGTAATTCATGCAAACAGTTTGTGAAGAACATTTTACATAGGCTTTTTGTACAATTAATTGTTGATATATATATATATATTACTAGCTGTCTAACAGACATTACTTTGATTTGGTCTTAGAGGCTAATGGCTATACAAAGCTAAACCTCTCTATCTCTCTCTCTCTCTCTCTCATATATATATATATATATATATATATATATATAAACTTTCTTTATCAGATAATTCACACCATATTGTTTGTTTACTACTTATAGTTGTAGTACTCCTATCTAAATTCTTAGATTCTGTTCTTTCATTATTTTTACTATTTTTTTCTTATATACTTTTAAAAAAATCACAATTCTCAGATCATTAAAAGAGCTATTAGTAAAAAAAATATCCTTGTCAAAAGTGCTCCTAGGATAGAGGATGCCATTTCATTTCACACTGCTTGCTCAAACAGTTGGATAATGTAATAAAGCAACAGATAAACTAGTAAAAAATTAACAATGGAAACAGTTTATCTAAGAATTCAAACATCTTGAATATATCCAAACTTTCTTTTATTCTAATTAACACTTACAAATTTTGTCTAAGGTGGGTAAGAAGGGAAGATAGAAACAATAAAATACAATTGTATAAGAAATTGATTGGATATTGAACCTTGTATTTTTGAGGTTATTAACACAACATTTCAACCAATCCATTCTTCAGCCTTCATCAAGTCTATAAGAGGAATAAAAACTTTTTTTCTTTCAAAAACTAAAATGATGATCACTAAATAGGATATTAATGATACTTCAGCCATTAAACAAAATAACCAACCAAATAACCATATGGCCCAGTTGATTGGGGCTGCAAAATACACTGACTGCATCTCGGCACTGGGGTAAGACTCCCCAAATGAGTGTCCTGTTATGACACTAAGCAATCTGATGGTAAAGCTCCAGTAATGCTGGAGCTTGAGGAAATGCAGAGTACTCCTTCATTGCCATTACTCCCAGGCCTGCTCTGGCCTGGAATGGTAGAACCTGAAAGGGTCCTATCTATGGAACTGTTTGACATTTAAGCTGTGTGCAAACAAATGACTTAGGCTAAACTGAATTGCTTGAAATAGAACTGTTTAATCCTTTAACTGTGTGTAAACAAAGTGACTGATGTTTGAGTTATTTGTGGTACATAGCAATACTTGAAAACATTTAACTGTGTGCAAACAAATGATTAATAGTAGATATAATTATTTGGATTTGATAGATATAAGTGAAACCATTTAACTGTGTGCAAAAAAAATAAGCTCAGGCTCCTTTTAAGCTCTTGGCTTTTTGCTTTTTGCGAAGCCCCGGAGCCTGTTCTGGACTTCAGTCCGGAGCGTGGCTCAGCAAAAGGAACAATGGCAGACTTGAGACCTTTTATTAGGCACCTAGTTTCGACTAGGCTACCCTCGGGTGGGCGAGCTGCACTTTTGTCTCCTTTGTCACCCATGTATGGCATTAGACCAAGCGTCTAGTTTAAGCCGTAAACTGGCATACGTGCCCGGACCCACATTGCACTAAGTGAGTTGATGAGCAGCATTGACCAGCAGGGTTCGAGTCTCAGCTCGTTCCCAACCTCCCCTCCCCTTTATCCCCACTTTAATCGGCCTTCGGGCTTTTGACCTTGTGTCAAGTCGTGTCTGGTGGGAGGCAGCGACAAATAAAAGGCTCCTTTTAAAAATGTTATCTACAAAATGTTTAGAAATCATATATTTAATATATATGTATAAAAAGGATTTGGTATTACATAACTTACAATGGTTGATATGCCATCAAACCAAACCAAACCAAACCACTATACACACATGCTGATTCCTCCAAAAACAACTCTGGGTGAATAGTAGGACAAACTGGGTTGTTTACCCTTACTAAGACAACCTATCTAGAAAAAGGAAACACTCTAGATTCAAAACCTGTTCTTCATGGAATTTGTTCTATATTAGTGCAAGATTTTCTTCTGCTATCAGCTCATCCAAAAAAAAGGGGAGCTGATCCTTCATAGACCTTCACAACTATAAACAAAGTCCTCTGGCTGAGCAGGCTAACAATTCACATCAAATTGCCCACTCATCTGGGGCTGTAGAATATACAGATTGCTTCTCTGCTGAGGGGTAAGACCCCCCACCACAACAAGTATCCTGGATATGGCACTAAACAATAGGGTGCTACCAATGGGTTAAATAAAACTAATCTGCATGCTTATGCTAAACTATATTACTTGAAATAGAACTGTTTTGACATTTAAACTGCATACTTCTGCAAAACTGAACTGTTTGATATAGAACTATTTTTGACATGGAAACTGTACTTATGCTAAACTGAATTGTTTGAATTAGAACTGTTTGACTAAACTGAATTGCTTGAAATAGAACTGCTTTTGACAGTTAAACTGTGTACTCAAGCTAAACTGAATTGTTTGAAATAAAACTGATTATTTGTATAAAAATGGATTTGGCATTAAATAACCTACAAAGGTTGATATGCCATAAAACCCAAACAACCAACCAACCAACATCATCATCACACACACACACACACACACACACACACACACATATGTATATGTATTTACATATGTATATACACATGTAAAAATATGCATGTGTGTGGGTGCATATATATATATATATACATGTGTGTGTATTGTCATGTCATGCTGCTTGCACCGATTTCCCTGACTCTCACCATTCATCTGTCTCATTCATCGCTTCTGGCAGGTCCTCTAGACTACATCCTGTGTCCATACAGAGCTGTTGTTGGTAGGTTCTAGTTGGTCATCCAACACTTGCACCTCCATGTGACGCGGTCCATAGAAGAACGTTACTTTTGAGTTCATTGTTACTTTTCCAGCTATGTCCCGCATGTCTTGTCCATCTTATTTGGATTGTTTTAGAGATGGGAGGTAAGTGGCTGTACAACTGCTGCTTTGTGGTATGTTGCTTCCAGGGTCTGTTTAATATGACTCATAGCATTCTTGTGCAATTCTTGTCTAGCTTTTTCTCTATACACTTAGTCAGAGTCCATGTGGTGCATCTATATAGTAGAATCAACCACTGCTCAGCTCTATCGGTTGGGCTGTAGAATACGCCAACTGCACCTCTGCAGAGGAGTAAGACCCCTCCCAATGAGACTGCCTGTTGGCCGTGGGTGGTGACCCGCAATGCTTGAGAACGGCATCCTGGTGGCTGAGTAGTCCTTGATCTGGCAACCAAAGAAGTCACATGATTTGCAACACTCCACTTGAGCCCTTACTGGGGTAGACAAGTGGTTGGAGAGACCTGATCCGATCAATCAGCTGGTCATGTCAGTTCTCTGATTCAGATTTTTGCTAAAATCTGAATGAGAGGGCGATCGCTATAGGGTCAATCATGCTAAGGAAAGACTCGTACCCACTTCTTGTCCCTGGATGAGTAATTACCTTGGGAATGAAAACCCAGGAACCCAATGTAACCTTCTATCATCAACATGAGTCCTGATATCCCTTGATGAATGGGTTTCCCCCAGTGGGGCCCTGTGGTAGGTGGGGAGCATAGTCAATGAAACTTATTTTTATGGCTTATGAAAGAAAAAAAGCAAGCAAAAAGACCCCATAACGAATTCGAATCAAACAAAGAAGAACAATACTCTAAATTCATTGTACTGCAATGTACTTTTATTATTGAAAAAACCATTTCCTCTATAAAGTAAGTAAAGTTGGTGATTAGTCGAGGGCAATAGTCACTACAACAAGGTGCAGGAGAGTGTGCTACTCCTTCCCCTGGATTGCTCCACTTTACCCTTGATATGTACCTTATAATGCTGAGTGTTAAGTAAGGAGGTATCAAATACTATTTTTAAAATCTTTGGTATGACCCAACCTAGGATCGAACCCTGGTCTCCCAGACCATAGACAAACACTCTACCAATTACCCCCATTTTGGTCAAAAACCTAAAAAAATGAAACCATCTTCATAGAGGGGGGCAACAAAAAAGCAAACTGCGACATTACTAAAACTGAAGAAATTCCACAATATAAATATTAATACTGAGACCTATCCCTATGCTCAAGAACAAATAAAAGATGAATATAAAAACAAAACGTTATAGACATAAAAAAAAAAATCACAATCAGAAAAATGAACCAAACCATCAAGACAAACACATACATACTAACTTTTAACAACCCGAAACCCCCACCAGAAATAAAAATCAAATACACGCTAGCAAAAGTGGAAAAGTGTGTCCCAAATCCCAGAAGGTGCCACAATTGCCAGAAATATGGACATTTGAAAGAAGCTTGCTCAAAGAAACCAGTATTTATAAAATGTGGTGTACATGAAACAGACTTCACAGAAGATACTTGTGCTAATAATCTAAACTGCAGCAATTGCAATGAAAGCCACAGAGCAGATTCAAAGCACTGCAAAATCTGGGAAAAAGAAAGAGAAATCTTAAAAATCCAAGTCACACAAAATATTAGTTTCCTATAAGCAAGAAGACATGTAGAAATGCCCTTCATTAAACCAACTTTTGCTAAAATCACAAAATATCATCCAAATGAAAACCAAATAAACACTCAAATAAAAACAAAAAAAATTGAAGAATTGATAAATCTAATAAATGAACTACAAAACCTAATTAAAACCCTAAAAACCACAATACCTAATATAGAAAAAAAACTCTGTCAATAAACCTAACAACACCTCAACAACCACTACCAAAAAAATATAACCCTAGCTACAAAAAGTAGACATAAATCAACTTCAAGGAAAAAGAAAATCAAAAATCAACTGCAAATCCCCCTATAGAAACTAAAAACTAATTTAAAAATATAAAGCAAATGCAAACTGAAATGGACTTTCCACCCACAAACAAAAAGCCAGGGCAACTTAAACAGAAAGCACAGGCTCCCATTGGCCAGGCTGGAAGAATACATACAAACATCAAAGTGAACAGTGAAAGACCTGGAGGCACATTCAAACTGCCCCAGTGAAATTTGATGCAGTCCCCTCAGCATCAGGAACAAAGTCACCGATAGGAAACAGTGTAATGCTCAGAGATCAACACAATCCTTACAAAGATCCTATAGTATAGAAAGCATGGATAGTGACACGGATCACATAGTTGCCAGCCTCAATCTGGAAGTTATAACAAATAACTACAATACTTGAAACCATTTAGCTGTGCGCCAACAGATGAACTCAATCTCTTTTAAATGTTACTTACAAACCATCCACTTAGTAATTTCGTTTTTACTTTTTAACTAATCACTTACATATCATGTCTATTTATTTAAATGTGTACAAACAAATCACTGATGTTAGATTGTTGCTGTTTCATGGCAGTTTTTGAGACCGTTTGACTGTGTGCAAACAAATAATTAAAAGTAAATAGGATTCATATTGAATGGAGGTACGTGAAATGACTTAATTGTGAAGAAAAATAAACTCAGACTTGTTTTAAAATGTTATTAGCAAAACCTTTATAAATCATATGTACCCACATAGAAGACAAAACTAACCTAACTTTTCTTGGCATTAAATGACCCACAGAGGTTGATATGCCGTTAGACAAAACTCAAACTCAAATGACTGTTGCTTGTAAAAATTGTTTTATTTTATTACAGAGGTTTGACTTCCATATAATTGATAACCTATTGATAGCAGTCTGTGCCTTGGCTAGTCATGTGTGTGTGTTTTTATATATATATAGTTATGAGTCCTCATTTTCTCCAATATTAGGTTAATATCTCACTGAAAATCAAGTATACAAATAATTTGAAAATGAAAAGAATAGAAAATAACTTTTAAGGAACTCTTAGGAAGCTACAAGATTCTCGAAATGATCTTAGTGTCGCTATATAGAATAGAGTTGAGTCAGTTATTTTGGGACTTCTGCTACAGTAACTTCAACTTCATTGATTCAGGGACTAGAGAGTTCAGCCTGAAAAACTCTAAGCTTGAGAACAAAAGTTGCTAAGAGCATAAATTCGGTAAAATACCATTTTCTGACTTCATTGACCAATTCCTTAATTTTTATTTGATATTTCCATTGTTCTTCTCGACCTCATTATAACTTAGCAATTATTACTTAAGGCTTATCTGTCGCCTTTAGACAGTTTTACAAGAGATATTTTTGTCCTTCTCTGTCTTTAGATTTAACACTTAGGTAAAACTATTTGGCCTTAGCATTTGAATATTTGTATTATATGCAATTAATTAATTAAAATCTCTCCTTTCACGCTTTTAAAATATTATATTATTTTTATTGTTATGCAAGCCATAACATAATTGGGGGCTCATCAAACCTTAAAATAAAATATCTTTTTCTGTAAAAGAGTTTCTGAATTTAGCTGTTCTGGTTGAAAAATTTGAATTTTTACAAAAATCAGATTTATTACAAATTGCTGCCCACTTTAATTTAAATACAAACTCACCAATGAAAAAGGCAGAAATAAAACATACTGTAGCTAAGATACTAAGTGATAAACAACTTTTAGATTCACATAACTTTTAGACGTAAAAGCCGACCAGAGTAATTTACATCTACAATTAGAAATAAGAAAATTAGAGATGCAAGAAAAGATAGAATTGAAAGAGAAAAAATAGAATTGGAAATATTGAAAGTCAAACAAGAAAATTGAAGTTGAATTTCCAAATATTCCTGTCTTCCTTCTAAAGATAGATTTGATGCAGCTAAAAATATCAGACTTTTACCCAAGTTTTCTGAGAAAGTAGTAGATAAATATTTTCCTCATTTTGAGAAAGTAGCAATAAATTTGGGATGGCCTTATGAAGTGTGGTTATTATTATTACAAAGTGTTTTAGTAGGCTGAGCTGCTGAAGTTTATTCAACACTGAGTATTGAGGGAGCTACAGATATAATAAAATAAAAAATGCAATTCTAACATCATAAGAATTAGTACCAGAGGCATATAGACAAACTTTCAGAAAACATAAAAAATTCAAATAACAAACATGTCGAATTCACAAAGTTAAAAGATC
The DNA here is from genome assembly GCA_963585895.1 of Sepioteuthis lessoniana. Lineage (NCBI taxonomy): Eukaryota > Metazoa > Mollusca > Cephalopoda > Myopsida > Loliginidae > Sepioteuthis > Sepioteuthis lessoniana. The sequence continues at coordinate 32,461,761 of OY757929.1, forward strand.
TTTCTGATCAATGGCTGAGAGCTAAGAAAATTAATGATAATTTTTAGAAATTGCATCAACTAATTCTTATAGAGGAATTTAAACAATGTGCTACACATGATTTGCAAACACATCTTGATAAAGATGTCCAAACGATCAAAGAGGCTGCAGTACTCGCAAATTCATATACTTTAACTCACAAAAAGAGTTGGAAATTTTTATAATGTAGCAATAGACCAGTCAGCATCTTATGTTAACACTCTAACGCAATACAGACCTAACCTTCACAATACACCCCATAGAAATTCTATGCCAGAAGAAATAAACAGCACACTTAAAAATTCTGTTCAGACAAAATCAAATATTTCATGTGCTTAATTGCAAAAAATATCACCCCGTCATTTCCAATTGCAGGATCCTTAAAAGAAAATGTGCAGAAAATAGCTCCCCTCATCCCCATGCTTTTGTTACCAAACATAGTGGAAAAAACTTTTCTCAATCCTACTCAAAACCCCATAATAGTAAAATTCTTAACTCCAACATGTTCTGATTATAAACTGTTTTTATTCCAGGGATCAATTTATATCAATGACCCTGACTATGCTAAGCCTGTCCTAATTTTAAGAGATACCAGTGCATCTCAAACTTTTCTGCTAGAAGGCATGATACCATTATTGGATACAACTTTTTACTGGTGATTCAGTTTTGCTACAGGGTGTTGAATTGGGGGTCATTGAAGTTCCCCTCCATAAGATTTATTTAAAATCCAAATTGGTTAATGGCCCAGTCAGAGTAGGCATTTGACCGATCCTCCCTGTCAACAGTGTTTCTTTGCTACTAGGCAACAATTTAGCTGGTGGCAAGGTTGTCTCTAACAAAATAAATGTAAATAATGAATGTGTGGTGAAGGGGTACTAAGACTTATATCCTGTGTGCATTATTACCAAAGCACAAGCAAATAAACAAATAGATTCAGATATAGAAAATATATCACCTTCAATTGATCTATTGAAATTGAATGAGACTTTTATGGCTCATCAACCAGAACCAGTTGATAATAATGACAAAAATTTGAATAATAGTCCTTTGCCAAAAATTAATAAAATATTGGATTTCGGGTAGCCACCTGTTTTCAGTTGTGTGATACAAAAAGTACACCCTCTAGGAAACAAGGCTGGAACACGTATTAAGTCTAGGCTTGTAGCTTGCCATTGTTCATATATATACTCTAGTCATCTCTGATTGGCCTATCTACTACTGCTACTGATGGGCAAGTCTATAAATATTTGTTAGCAATTTGTAGACCGCTGATACACCACTAGGTCCCCCTCTCCAAACTATCCAACTCAAAGAAACAGAAAAAATTAAACCAATCTCAAACTTAATTAACATTGATAATTCACATCAATTTGAACATGGCTTAGTGACGAAGATAGATGTTAGTAAGGAGAAGGAAATAGGGCAGAGTCTCTGTTTTAAAAAAATTTGAAAGTCCTTTCTAATTTGAATATAAAGTGTGAACATTTATTGAGTGAAAAAAGAAAAGAAATTCATAGTTTGGTCAGTGATTTCAGAAATCTTTTTCCCGATGTTCCTAGTAGGACAACTGATGCCCAACATGATGTTTCAGTTAGGGATGAAAAACTAATCAAGCTTCAACACTTAAGAATAGAGATGAAATATATGCTGGATAATGACATCATTGAACCAAGCAACAGTGAGTGAAGTTCACTATACATTTTGTGCCAAAACCAGATGACTTATTGATTTGTAACAGATTTTTGGAAAGTAAACACTGTAACTAAAACTGACTCTTTTCCAATACCTACAATTGATGACTGCATTGACAACAATGGCAAGGCAAAATATGTCAGTAAATCTGATCTGATGAAAGGTTACTGGCAAGTGCCTTTAACTAACAACACCAAAGAAATTTTGGCATTCATAATGCTGGACGGATTATATCAATACAAAGTTATACCTTTCGGAATGAAAAATGTCCCAGTGACATTCCAGAGGATGATGTATTCTCTTCTGCACAATATTCAAGGATATGAGGTTAACGTAGATGGTGTAATCATATATAGCACAATATGTGAGGAACATTGACACATCATCAAACAATTTTTCTGTCAACTTAAAAACACAAACCTATCTGTGAACCTAAACAAAAAATGAATTTTGTCATGCAAAAAATATTTTTTTCTCCCTTTCTGAATGTACTATGTTTCATTTCCATTTTTAGAAAAATTTTAACTATTAAGGGTTTAATATGCAACAAAGTTTTTCACCGTGATTTCAAAACTTTTACACTTAAGGAGAGAAGTGTTGCAAGGCCTCATTTTCTCCCTATGTCTTAGATTAACATCTCATTGAAAATCAAGTATACGAATAATTTAAAAAATAAAAGGAAAATAGAAAATAACTGTTTTAAGGAACTCTCAGGAAGCTACAAGATTCTCGTAATGGTCTTAGTGTCGCTATATAGAATAGAGGTGAGTCAGTTATTTTGGGACTTCTGCTACAGTAACTTCAACTTCATTGATTCAGGGACTAGAGAGTCCAGCCTGAAAGACTCCAAGCTTGAGAACAAAAGTTGCTAAGAGGATAAATTCGGTAAAATACCATTTTCTGACTTCATTGACCAATTCCTTAATCTTTGTTTGGATATTTCCATTTTTCTTCTCAAACTCATTATCACTTAGCAATTATTACTTAAGGCTTATCTGTTGCCTTTAGACAGTTTTACAAGAGATATTTTTGTTCTTCTCTGTCTTCAAATTTAACACTCAGTTTAAACAATTTGGCCTTGGCATTTGAATATCTGTATTACATACTGTAATTAATTAAAATCACTCCTTTCACTCTTGTAAAATATCATAGTTTTATTGTGTTATGCAAGCTGGAACAGTGTGTGTGTGTGTGTATATATATATATATATATATATATATATATATATGTATCATTTTCTATAAAAGGACCTTTTCTGCTGTCACGTCTTGTCAGAGAATACTGTGACAAAAGCAAGCAATACAGAGAAATAAAGAGATCTGATCCGTAGTTGATAACAGAAAAAAAAAAAGGAAACAACCTACTAAGGGAAAAAAGAAAAAAAACAATTACCTAGAAATATTGTTGAGTTTTCTTTTTTTTTTTTTTTTTTTTTCTCAGACATCAGTCTTGTTTAGTTGCAATGTAATCTGCATATTCAATGCAAATGTGATGTATGTTGTATTGAATGCACTAATCAAATATTTGAGAACAGAATAAAGCAAAATTAGCCCCTCCACACCACACACTATCCAATCACATAGTTTAACCCGTCCAACCAGTTCACACAATCAGAACATTCCCTCTGCTAAAATGCAATATCTATTAGCTAATCCTTGATACACCAGTGCTTATAACTCTAGTATGTTTTCCATATTAGACGCCACTGCGACCAATCAGTACTACTAGCACCAATATGGGTTTGGATAGTATGAACTCAATGGAAGCTATCTGGTATTCCCGTCAGGCAGTTAAAAGTTGATTAAACTCTTGGCTTCACAGGACCATTCCACTGGCCTTAACTGTTTTGCAGGGTTGAGTTAATTGCTTGGCATCTGAGCTGCCTCATTAGGGGAATGCTTACGGTGCCAAGAATATTTGTTCCTGCCATGCATGGGTTTCAACTTGTGCATGGTCCCCATTTTAAAATAGCCTTGTGCTGCATTCTGACTTGATGGGAAGTTGGATAAATACCCGCTAACACTGATCTACAACTGTCTGTGCTAGAGGCACTTTATATTACCAAATACCAACCAGCTTTCTGTAATCTTTTGTTTGAATCTGCTGATTACACAGAATAAAGTCCAAAGAAAAACAAAAAACCCTCACTAATTCTTTTAAGTAATTATCTATTTATTCTTTTTATTTTTTTCCCCACTTTCTGTGTGTGTTTTTTTTTTTTTTTTTTTTGTTTTTTTGTCAATTACTGAACAAATATCGTTATTCTACTGTATTGCTTCCTTTTTGACAGTGTTCTCTGACGAGCTGTCACAGAGAAAAAAGGTCATTTTTTTTTTTTAAGAACTCATGTTCAATTTAAAGCTATTCTAAAATTTTGTACGTACCACTGAAAATGTGTGTGTGTGTATAAATACATGTATAAATCTATGTTTGTGTGTGTGTATATATGTGTGTGTGAGAGTATATATATATATATATATATATATATATATATATATAATGTGTGTGTGTGTATGTTATTTATATACACACACATGTATGTGTGTGTGTGTAGTTGGGCAGCTGACTTTCATTTAAACTTGTTTGATTAAGTAATAAAGACACATTTTGTCTATATAATTTTAAGATCCTTTCAAGTTTCCTAATAAGTGTCTTGGTTTCAGGTTGGAATTGGTGGATGAATTTACCAAAAATTGTCCCAAGTGCTTTCAGACCTTTCATAGGCCATCATCAAAGGTTGCTTGCATGTAGAAGGAGTGTGTGTTTTTTTTTTGTTTTTTTTTTTAAGAGTTTTTAGGTTTTTTTATAACATTACAAAATTACATAAACTGAGATGCTGATAAATTTAAAAAACAGAATGCTATCAACAGAAATAGAATATTTAAAAAAAACAAAAAAACTAAAGGCATTTCAAAACACTGTCACTATTTTCAAAATTAATTCTATTGATTCTAGGTTTTTTTGTTTTTATATGTAGGCTTTCTAGGATTTGTAGTTGTAGCTTATTAATTTTGTGTGTTATTATTGTGGTGTTTTCAACTAGAATTTTTTGAAATTTGGATATATATATATATATATATATATACCACAAAAATGTTCCAGAAACATCTGATAGAACTGCAAATTACATCAGCCAAGGCTGAAATCCATGAATTTAATGTAAAAATGAAAGGGATTATGGAATCCCTACACTAAAATATATCTGAAATCCAAATAACCGAAATTCAACATAAACTTTCCAAAATTGCGAACTTAAATAAGAGATAAAAATAAATCAAAAACTGAATCATCTATATCAAGGAAGAGTATTTCTACCCAACACAAGTCACAAATACATCAACCTATCACACACACACACACACACACACATATATATATATATATATATATATATATATATATATATATATATATATATACACGTGTGTGTGTATATATATATATATATATATATATGGATGTATAGTTATGTGTATATGTGTGCATGTATACATATATACACATACATGGGTATGCATTGGCATATATATATAGATGTGTGTTTGTATGTGTATATATATATATATATATATATATATATATATATATATTTTTTTTTTTTTTTTATCCAGGAAGTATTAATAATTACTTTAACAAGGGGAATTATACATTACTAAAAACTAACTAAAATAGGACTAAAATTTGAAAAAAAAACAAGGAAATTAAAGGGCCCTTTCAACTAATATTTTTTAATAGATGCACTAGTAGAAATTTCACTAAGATTATAAAAAAATAATAAAATTTATAAAAGTCGTTGAGAGGAGAGACGAAGAATGAAAAAGAAAAAAACTTCATACATTGTTTCAATGCGTAAGTTATTTTTCTCTGCTTGCAAAGGCTAAAATGTAGCTCTGTTATTGCTGATGCCTCCAATATTACGAGATGTTTTCTATTACTCGCTTTTTGCTAAGCAGAGAAACATTCATCCAAATAACCCACCTGGCATATGCTTATTGATTGCAGAATTGTGCAATTGTGAGCACCCAGATGTTAATGCTTTGGACTCCTTACTCATACATGCTAGTACATGTTAACTGATATGTACCTCCTAACATTGAGTAGTCTGGCCTATATAGTCAGCATTACACTGACATTGAAATTTGTAAATTATCATACTTTGTTGCAATATAGGGCGAATATCCTTTTGACAAGACAGAAAAACAGATCTAGTTGTAAAGATAGTTCTAAACGTAATGGTAAAAACAGGGCATAACCAACAAAGAAATTTTGTCAGCAATACCTGACTAGCAAGTTCAATCCACATATACCGGACATTTAGGAGGACCAAATATTTTATTGGTGTTAAATTTAGATCTTGCAGATCTGATGTTACTAGAGATCACATCCTCAGGATACACATTTTTAAAAAAAAAAAGATTATTGACTTTTTTAAGCACTGCTTCGAACTTACTATCAGAACAGATCATCTGTGCCTGATGAGTAAGGCGCTTGACAAGATTAATCTTCTTAAATTTGGGGGTGAAAGAATCTCAACTAATGTACAACCCTGTGAAAGTAGGCTTATGATATACACTAGTTACAAAGGAAGAAGGACCTTTTTCAACCAACACATTGTTGTATACTCATATGTCAACACAATAAAGACGAGCGACACAGTTCTTTAGAAAAATATACCTTTCACTTTATTTGAAAGGGTTGTGTGTGAGAGGGAGTTGAAAACCGAACAGAACTGCAACATATTGACCCCACTCTTATGGCCATCAGCGTTTCTTTCCCGTTCTTCTGGGCTACTCAACCGGGGGCCTGGGCCCCAGCCTCTCTGGGTGCTGGTTTTCTCTACCGCATCTTATCTCTAATTGGTTTGGTCTCCAAACTCTCAATCGGGGGCCTGAAGGCTCCCTCTGCTGGATGCTGGCTTTCTCTACCGCATCTTGTCTCCAACTGATTGAATTTCCTGTGCACTGAGTTATATAATAGTTCAACACCCACCTTCTTCTTGTGGGTGTCACAAATTGCACTCATTCAACCCATACATGGTCAAGGTTATACTCTGCTATTCCTCGACCAGATGCACCTGTTATTTACATTGGTGCATTTCCTGTTTTGACAGCCCGGC
>OY757929.1:32468787-32873787 GCA_963585895.1 Sepioteuthis lessoniana
GCAGGTTCACATTTCTCCACAACTGATTGAACAGAGATCAAACAAGACGACCTACTAGCATTAGTCGCCACATACAAGTCAGCACTTGATTCATGTTGTTGAGCAAGACAAAGAAGAAAAACATCTGTATCTGAGTTGTGATGACAATGGAAGGGAAAGCAGTTGATGCATGCTTTGCATGAAGCAAGAGAAGGGTATCTGCTTCCTCATGATCAGTATTTAATTCTTGTAAAGTTTCTGTGATCATTTCATTTGTGTCATTTTGATTAGACAACATGAAACATCCTTGGCTCAATGAAGCAAACACAGTTTTTTCATAGAATTCTGGTGCCAATTTCTTCCAATGCATCATCATAAATAGAACAAGAGATTCTTTGTTTTTGTCAGGAATTTCCAAAACTGGAGAGGTATTTTCTGATTCTCATTAAGAGCATGCAACAAGTAGCCAGGGGAAATCAAATGCTGTCTTCTTTCAGAATCTTTAATGCTCAGAGGATTGTACTTATCACATACAAAGTCAACTCTTGATGACATGCAAAAGGAAGCAGATGCTTTTCTGCAATGCAGCATTTCTCAAACATTTCCAACTTGTAACACACCAGCATAGATAGCACTCACAACCTTGTTTTCTATGATTAAATCAATGCTACAACAGTTTAAAAAATATTGAAGGTGTAAAATTCCTGAATTTCCTGAGTAAGACCTTTACTTAAACAGGTGGTCATTATCACAAAAAAAATCTAAATTGCATTCATTTCTACATGGAGTTATTTTTAAATAAATGCAAAATTCATTGCTATGAAAGTTTATTGAATATGCTTTAACTAATTAATGAAGGGGGTTGATTTTAAAAAAAAAAAGCGCACATACACGCAGAGACACATGCACTCACACATACTACCTCTACACACAGTTATAGAAATATACTGACACAGCACATAAGTAAGTGAGAAACAAAATATACAAGTAGACTGACTGCATATTTATTTCATAGAAAAGTTTTACCTTGTGTTGTCTGCAAATTGATTATAGCATTTTTTGTTCATTCCAAATCTTTGGTCGTTTACTTCGCCAATGTTTTGAAAAGTTGAAAAACGTTTAAACATCCGAACAACATTACCTTGTTGATGGACAAAGGTCGCAATTTTTTAAAAATGTTTTTTTCAGTAAAAGAAACAACCCATTCATTGATATTTGTTGATTCATAATTTGTACAAAAATTTTGCGTATTCATTTTTGAATTTAAGGGAGATAACTTTGATTGCTCCGAGGGCATTATTTATAAAGTTATTAATTCCCTTACTTAATTTTTAAGAGTAAAATTACCAATAAAAAATGCATTTAAAATGCAGATTATAAAATAATGTGCAACTTTCACTCGGAGATAAATTGAAAGTTAGACTCTACAACATTCATACTCTTGAAAATAAGTAAAAATTTTTCATTTAATTTTATGTCCACGAAACTAAACGAAAATCATCTCTGACCAATAGCCTATATCTTTTTAACCATCAAACTTGTTTATTTTATACTCATTCATAAATAAAAAAAATTTGATGAAAAGTTTCACATTATTCCACTTGAAAAAACAAACTTCTTAATTTTTTTCTGGGAAAGTATCTTTGTTGTTCCTTGAGATTGAAACCTAACAAACGAAACTACTTTTATTCTGGTAATGCAAGTAGCTTGATGAATATATAGCTTGACATGTAGTTATGAACTGAATTTTGATCTGAAATTTTCACTATGTAATGTTTGATCTCAGCTGTTAATATTCATCACTGAATTAAATGCATTGACAAGGAAGGAGGTTATGTTACAAAATACATATTACATAAATACTTTTTTTATTAGGTTATAGACTTACTGATGTATCTACATAAGTATTTTATATATTACTATAAGTTTTCACTTGATTTCATGGTTGGATTTATGATGAACTATCAGTGATTGAAGGGATATTTACTGTTCACCATAATTCGTTCTGACTTTCTTAAGTGTATATGATCAACCCTCTAATCATTTTACCAGTGCTGGGTATGTGGTGAAATATTAAAGAATTCTTCAAAGTCTAATTTTCTCTAAATTTTTGATTACTCAGCTGGAAGAAAAAGAAAGGGGACTAAATTAGTAACCTAACAATTTATCACTTTATAATTATGTTTTTGCATATTGTCTATGCAACCTATTTTTACAGTATTCCTATACAGCTTACTGGTTCTATGGAAGTGTGTATTAATCAAATTGATGAACATCTTTTCTATTTTTCTTTTTATCAATCTATTGAATGGTGGGTTGAACGAAATTATATTCCTTCTTGTACTGGACTTACCAATGATAGTTTCCATAAATTTTAAATCAACCCTATAAGCATTGTCTTTATTGGGAATCCTTTTTGAGATGAGGCTTCTTAATCTGAGAATTAATTTTTATTTATTGCGGACTTTTTGTCTTCATCTTGGTAGTTTTTTTTGTTATTTCTTCTCACTATGTTTTGGCCAAATTTCACCTCTGGCCTTCTTCAGGTGATTAACTGCGACCTAGGATAGGAATGCTAAGTCTTGTAACTGTATCCCCAGTAATTACTGCCTTCCATAGTTGTTGTCTATTGCACCACGTTTTTGACTAAGTAAACCTCTTTGGGGGCCATGGCATAGCAGATAGAGGTGTTGAGTCTCTACGGTTCCAGGTGAGCATTGTCAGAAGATAGCGGTTTCAATTCCTACCCAAGCCGGCCAGAGGTTTTGGAACAACACTCTACAAAATAGCAGCTGTACAGCCACTTATCTCCCATCACACAAACTATGCAAGACATACTGGGCACTGCTGGAGAAGTAAGATCAAACTCATAAGAGTTGTTCTACTATGGACTCTTTAACATGGACACACCAGTACACTGGATGCTGTCTAGAGGACTTACCAAGAGGGATGGTTGATAGGAACTGATAGCAAGAGACTCAAGGGAATCTGTGCTGTTAACACACCTTGATATATATATATATATATATATATATATATATAATGGTTTGGTTTGGTTTGGTTTGTTGGGTTTTATGGTTGGTTATTTAACGCCAAATCCATTTTTATGTAAATAATCTGTTCTATTTAAAACAATTCAGTTTAGCATAAGTACACAGTTTAATTGCCAAAAACATTTCTATTTCAAACTATTCAAGCAGTTATATGTAACAATTCAGTTAAGTGTAAATACAGTTTTAATGTCGAAAAACAATTCTATTTCAAATAATTCAGTTAAGCATAAGCACGCAGTTTAAATGTAAGTACAGTTTAATTGTCAAAAACATTTCTATTTCAAGCTATTCAGTTTACTCAAACAATTCAGTTTAGCATAAGTATGCTGTTAGTTCTATTTAACCCATAGATAGGGTCCTATCAGGTGCTATCACTCCGGGCCAGAGTGGACCTGGGAGCAATGTCATTGAAGGGGTACTCCGCATTCCCCAAAGCTCCTGCACTGCTGGAATCTCACCATCAGATTGTTTAGTGTCATATCCAGGATACTCGTTGGGGGGGGGGTCTTACCCTTCTGCAGAGGTGCAGTCAGTGTATTCTACAGCCCAGCTGACTGGGCAATACATAGAGTTAAATGTCAAACAGTTTTATTTCAGATAATTCAGTTCAGCATAAGTACGATAAGACGAAAAACAGTTCTATTTCAAGCAAATCAGTTTAGCACTAGTACGCAGTTCCAATGTCAAAACAGTTCTATTTTAAACAATTAAGTTTAGCATAGATATGCAGTTTAAATGCAAAAATCAGTATAGTGAAAGAAACACGGTGTAGTTCTGTTTAACCCATAGATAGGACCCTTATCAGGTGCTACCACTCCGGGCCAAAGTGGACCTGGGAGTGATGGCAATGAAGGGGTACTCCGCATTCCCCAAAGCTCCAGCATTGCTGGAACCCCACCATCTGATTGTTTAGTGTCATATCTAGGACACTTGTTGGGGGTGGGTCTTACCCCTCTACAGAGAAGCAGTCGGTGTATTCTACAGCCCCAGCTGACTGGGCAATATATATAATAAACTTAATGGTTGGGCATATCTATGTATTAGATAAAAGTTGTTGGTTTTTTTTTTACTTTTTTTTTTTTTAAATATTTGTCATTTTTATGGTTTATGAATTTTTAAGAAAAAATTAATTGAAAATATTACATTCTCTTGATGATTACTACAGTGCCAAAACTAGTAAAGAGAAAAATATTTATCAATGTATGTATTTACCCGACCCCTCTGCCACGAGCAGGATGTGACACTAGGTCAGTTTTTTTTGTGGAGTTTAACAGATCTGAATCCAGAGTTTTCCTTCTCTTAGACCAGTTGCCATACCAAAGCTAAATAGCTCAATCTGCCCTATTATTTATCCATAACTGAAAGGAGAATAGTTGGCCTCATACTTTACCCAAGAGTATTAGTGCTATGTGAAATGCAAATGGCTTTGTCCAGGATTTGAACTAGGGTCACCTTGTCTGTTTCCTATAAAAATAACAATTACAAAATAGACACCTCCTTATAATTACAGATGTATATTTCTTTTTTGTTTATTTTTGTTCATCTCTGAAAAAACATAATTTGTAAATAATTAGCATTTGGTTAACAAAAATACTCATTTTAAAATCATCTCTGACAAGACTTTATATACCATATATGAAGGCATAGAAGACACACCCCAAGTTCAGCAGAGCAAATCAGAAAAAAAAAAACTAATATTAAACGTGATGAAATTAATATTATGAACATTATCAATGATAACACTTTTAATCTGCCTAATAGGTTTTAAATAATGACAATAGGTATATGAAAGTTATTCTAAAGTCTAAGCTAATAGGAGTTGCCAGGTATCTAATTTCAGCTGACTATTATGTATTATAAACCTACATATGGCATATAAGATGCAGAGGAATTTTAAAAGATATTTTAATAAAAAATAAGTGTGCCTTATATGCTGTCAAATACGGTAATTCTTTTTAATAAAAAAGAATCTTCCACAGTATTTGGACATAAGATTCTTATCCTGTAAAATATCACATTACGATTTACAAAGTGAACGCTTCAAAGTAGACTGAAAAGAAATGCAGCCAATATACACTGCTATTTTGATTTGGTTTAATGATATCTCAACCTTTGTGTGTTATTTAATGCCAAAACCATCCTTGTGGAAGGACAGTAGTGGGACTATTTAACTCATAGCTGGCGGGGGGGATAAGGGAGTCCATACCTTTCCCAAGGGTATTAGTCCAAAAGTGAATGTAATTGTGTGACTGGAGTTTAAATTCACTAACTACAATGTTACAGTCCAGCACTTTTACCACTATGCTACAGGGACTCCCCTCGATTATTCTGGATTCTATTCATTGTCCAGATCTTAAAGATATAATGGTTCATTTTCTTAATTTGTAAAAATGTTTTATATATTGTTATCAACCTCCATATGTAAATTTCATGGTTATAGATTATTCGTGAGTTCAAATATCTTGTATGTATGTGTATAGAAAAAGATATAAATTTATGTTTGAATGTATTATTTCAATTTGTGTTCATAGGTTTTTCTTTTGCCAGCTGTATATGAAAAAAATATTTTCATGAATAGCATTAAATATTGCTTTCCCCTAAAATCACATTTTTATCTCTGAGACTAGGTGATAGTACAAGTTTTTTTTTTTTTTTTTTTTTTGTTTTGTTTTTTTTAATCTTGAAAGTACAAAGTGTGTTGTATCGGCTTTAAGGATTAAATTTTCCTATTTTGTGACCGAACTTGAGGTTTGTTTTTATCTTATCTCTCTGAGTTGTTGACAACCTTGGTATTCAATATTTATCTGATGATTGTTGTTTTGCCACTACCAAACCAGTTCATTCTCATTAAATTATTTCTCTCAATATTGTATAGCCCAGTAGGTTATATACTGACTGCATCTCTGCAGAGGAGTAAGAGCCCCTAACAAGTGTCTTGGATATGACACTAAGCAATCTGATGATGAGGTTCCAGTCCTGGGGCTTTGGAGAATGTGGAGTACTTCTTTATTGTCATTGCTCCTAGGTCCATTCTGACCCAGAGTGATAGCACCTGATAGGATTCCATCTATGAGTCAAATAGAACTATTTGACATTTAAACCGTGTGCAAACAAATGATTTATGCTAATTTGAATTGTTAGAAATAGAACTGTTTGTCCATTTAATTGTGCGTAAACAAATGACTGTCTAATTGAATTTTTGGTGATACATAGCAATATTTGTAACCATTTAACTTTGTGCAAACAAATGATTCATATTGAATAGAATTATTAGTGTTGGATAGCAATAATTGAAATCATTTAACTGGGTTCAAATAATAGCAATACTAGTGTGCAAAAAATCAGTTCTTACTCATTTAAAAATGAAATTACTTACAAACTATTCACTTACAAATCATATGTATATCCATTTAGATGTGTGCAAACAAGTGACAATGTTAAATTATTACTGTTACATAGCAATGCATGAAACCATTTAACTGTGATTAATAGTAAAAAGAACTATTTGTGTGAGATACAAATACTTAAAACTTAAATATCAAAATACTTAAACTGTATGCAAAAAAAATGAGCTCAAGTGCATTTAAAAATTTATCAACAAGATGTATTTACAAATCATATATATTTAATATATGCATATAAAAAATATTTGGCATTCAATAACCTACAAGGGTTGATAGGTCATAAAACCCAACCCAACCAAACCAAATCAAATGTTGTAAGGGTGTTTTTTATATCATACAGTTTTCTATCTATAGCCTAATGAGGAGTAAAAAGCATTTATTTTTCAAAACAGATATTTATTTTTCAGCATACTCTCCTTCTGTGTTAATGCACCTAATTCAACACGGGCTGGCCCAATCAGCTTGGGCTCTAAAATACACCGACTGTATCTCTGCCGAGAGGTAAGACCTCCCCCAATAAGTGTCCTGATATATGACACTAAACAATCTGATGGTGAGGCTCCAGTAATGCTGGAGCTTTGGGGAATGCAGAGTACTCCTTTATTGCCATTGCCTCCAGGTCCACTCTGTCCCAGAGTGATAGCACCTGATAGGGTACTATCTATGGGTTAAATAGAACTGAAGTGTGTGCTTATGCTAAACTAAATTATTTGAAATAGAACTGTTTATATGTATAAAAATAAATTTGGAATTAAATAACCTACAATGTTTGATATGCCATTAAACAAAACAAAACAACTCTGGGAAAATAGGTTGAAAATTACTAAAAAAAAATATATCAAATTAAAATTTAACTTATAACTATCAGGCTACAGACTCATTGATCAGTTTTTTCTTATATAGACATACATAAAAACTAAAAGCATTTTAACATTCAACAGAAATATCAAATCCTCAGTCTCTCATGGAACAAGTAACAATACTTACCACTATACCAATTTGATTGCAAAAAGCCTCTACAGTAGTTGGCTACATTTGATTGAGGGTATTTATTCATAAGTATGAAAAACAAAATCTTAGTCAGCACCTTTGATCCAAATCTAAGAAAAAATATAAATCTTTAAGGGTTTTTACCCACCTAGGAATGATAAGAAGTAAATAGATTCCGTCATATTGGCTGAAAAAAAAGAGATTGTTTTTAAGCCCTGATAAACTAACAGCAGGAAGAAAAGTGCTACATATTTATCCATTGATCTAGACCATTCAGAAAAATAGAATAGCCTACAGTGGGATTTAAACCATATGATAGATTACTCAGCTTATTTAACTTCTATAAGTAGATTGCTTTGATTTTCCTTTGTTTTATTTATTTTTATAATACCACTAATAACTTATGGTTTTTCACTGGAGACGAAATGATGATGGTCAAAAAATTTTTTTTTTTCAAATGGTGTCAAGGCACCAAAATTTTTTAGCTAATACAAGGGCACTGAATCTGAAAATGGCCTTACTTTTTCTTGGTTAACTACTGTTTTTTCTGTACAAAAATGCCTCATTTTTGTAAAAAAAAAAAAAGGGGGAAAAAATTTTTTTTTTTTTTCGTTTGTTTTCTGTATATATGATATTGACTAATGGCAATATTTTTCAAAAATCATAAAACCTCTCAGTTCATATTTAAACCAACAAATATTGGTCTGCTTATTAAGAAATATTGTTTTTGAAATAACAATCAAACCCTAAGTTTTGAAAAATAACACAATTGAATATACCAAGACCAACAACTATTTTCATCAAATCATTTAATAAACAGCAGAAATAAAACCTTCATGAACATAGTAGAAATTTTCTTTTTCTTGATTGTTTGTCATGTTCAATGTTATTTAAGTCCCTTTTGATACTCCAGAAGTAGTCAGCTATCATTCATTTGTCCCACTGTCCCTGTTAGTGCTCTTCTGTTGTTTTGTTATCCTGATAGAATCATTCTCCTTGCTCATCACTCACATCACTGCAATTATCTGGAAATTTATCTAGATGGGTATGTAAAAAAAAATGAACCTTAATACTCATATTAGCACCTATGTCCTGTAGACTTTTCAGCAGCTTTTTCACTAATTCCTTGTAGTTTTCGGCCCATTGAATGCCTATTAAGTTTTTCACCACATCAATAAAACAATGTCCAAATGCATAATTTTGTGTCATTCATTGAATTAACAAATTCCTCATCCGTAATGAGTTTTCTGATGTTATGGTGAAACCATTTTCATGATATTCATCATGTACAATGGAATAGGTGCATTCAATTAGGATGTCTTTAGTTGGTGAGAAACTCCAACTGTGAAAACAAAATCTCTCAATGTACTTGGTTTCCTTCTGTAGTGAAGGGACAAAAGTGATGGGTTAAATTTATGAATATCAAACAGAAGATTCTAGGGTTTCATTTTTTGATGACACCTTAATTGTCAGGTTTACTAGAATGTATTACTGATAAAGTTTATCAGTTAATTTAAAATTTAGTGATAAATTCAAAAAATTTGGTACTTCTGTTTTAAATTTTTTGACTCAAAAACACTTTTTTCTTATAAAAAAAAGTTTATTTCGGGTGGCTGGCATAAATTGGTCAGCCTACTTGAAAACTGATGACCATTATTAACTAAATCTTGCAATCAACTGAGATCATAAATTGATTTTTTTTTTTTTTTTTCAAAAATGAGCAATTACGGTACAGTAAAAACAGTAGCTAACCATGAAAAACTAATTTCAGAATTAGCTAAAAAAAGCAAAAAAAAAACGTTTTGTTTCTTGGCACCAAAAATTGTGTTGATCAATGTAAGTAAAGTAAAGTTAGCGACCATAGTCGAGGGTGACCCGAAGGCTCCCTTTTCGATAGCTACTACACCAAGGTGTAGGGGAGGGCGCTACTCCATTCCCAGGATTGCTCCACTTTACCCTTGAACCGTACCTTATAATGCTGAGTGTTAAGCAAGGTGGTATCAAGTTCCATTTTTAAAGTCTTTGGTATGACTCGACCTGGGATTGAACCCAGGTCTCCCGGGCCATTGGCGAACACTCTAACCGCTGGGCCATCAATACTTAGTGATTTTTATTCTTTCTTGAATTTTCTATTCTTCTTAATCTTTTTACAAGACTCTTCACAATTGTTTCAAATGTACCTAAAATGTTTGCTTCAACTGTTCACAATTTTTTTTTTTTTTTTTTTGGCAAGGTCCAGATCCTCCTTCCTCATCACCATCATCTTCTTTCTGCAACAACAATAAATACATCTACATTTTTTCCTACATTATTTTATAACAATATTTTTTTATTTTCAGGTTCAACTGATTTGGTAGATCAAGTTACAGGGCATCTAAAACTGTTTTAATGCATGTCTAAATGTAAAATAAAAACAAAAATATTAAACTGTTTTATTTGTTTTATTCTTTTCATTTACTACACGAATTTGAATGCTTGAAACCCTTAGAAAAAAATGCAAATATAATTAAAGGTTTGAGGGAGACCAAGGAATGACAACAACAAATTATGTTTGATGAAAAATAAATTGAAAATTTATTGCCTAATTGATTATTGTAGGGTCAATGTATGTGGTGCATTCAATAAGTTTTCAGACTTTTTTGTACAGGCATTTAAAATTGTTGTAGACTCTTGAAAATTCAGTATGTTATTGCTATACATCTTATGAGATGACTGACCAATTCTTATGATTTCAGGTTCAAATGAACAGCTACAGCAGGAATTGGAATACACCCTACTAAAGCCTGATTGTCACAGCTAGTGACTTTCAAAAATGCAATCTGGATGTGAGGACACTTTAGAAGAACGATACGCAATAAAATTCTGTTTTAAACTTGGAAAAAATGCCACAGAAATGTACTATGTTGAGGTTTTAAGGGAGTTCAGGAAGAGATTCCGTCGGAAGAGGCCAACACTCTTCAAATCGGGTCAGTGGCATTTCCACCAGGATAATGTACCAGTGCACAACTCCATCCTTGTCACAGACTATTTGACCAAGATGGGCATCAAGACAGTTCCTCAGTCTCCCTATAGTCCAGACCTTGCTCCCTGTAACTTTTGGTTATTCCCTAAGCTCAGAGGCTGTCGTTATGAGACAATTGAGGAGATGAAAAAGGCTGTGACGAAGATCATTGACACGCTCACACAAGAGGACTTCCATGGGGCCTTGCAGAAGTTGTTGGAACGGTACAACAAGTGCATTGCAGCAGGAGGAGATTACTTCGAAGGGGACTAGAGTTTATTGTGTGGACTATCAATAAAAATGCCCATACGAAAAAAGTCTGGAAACTTATTTAATGATCCTCGTATTTCTTGATGAAAAAAAAAACAACCTGTAACTGAACTTTTTCCAAAATTTGTTCAGTCTTAATCTGTTTTCTTTTTTTGTTACCACGTTTCAGCCAATTGATTTCAATGCCAACTTTTATTCTAAGCTGGATCATTAGCATGAGAAGAATTGTTCAGATTCAGATAGTTGATCTCATTCTTTTTGTCTTTAACCCAGCATTTCAGCCTTAGATATATAAGTTTTGACCTAATAGATTGGTTCAATCAGTCATCATCATCATCATGTCGTGCCGCCAGCACGGATATCCTTGACCATCTCTCGCCACTTCTCCCTATCATTCATTGCCTCCGGCAGGTCTTCTGAGTTACATCCTGTGTCCTCACATAGCTGCTGTATGTAAGTTCGAGCTGGTCGTCCTGCTTTTGCTTGGCCATATGTGGGGGTCCATAGGAGTACGTCACTTACGAGCTCGTCCTTGCTTCTCCAGCAGTGTCTGGCTCGTCTAACCTGTATAGTTTTCGTGATGGGAGGCAAGTGGCCGTACAGTTGGCGTCTCGCGGGGTGTTGTCGCCAGGACTTGTTCAATATTTCTCTCAACATTCTTGTGTAGTTGCCGTCAAGTTTCTTCTCCAGCTGTTTGGTTAGCGTCCATGTAGTGCATCCATATAGCAGTATCGATACAACCGCTGCCTGGAAGAAACTGCGCTTCATTTCATCGGTCAGGTCTTGTTGCATACCAATTATCAACTCATTCTCCATATAAATTAAATACCTAAAAATGGTTGTAAAATACCAAAATATAACTACAAATGTTCAAAAGTGCTATTAACTTCTGGAATTACAGAAGACATCATAAAGTTAGATTATTGGGTTTAAAAATTCCAGATCTTTGTATCAACAAATGGAAACCATGAAATCAGGCTTGAATGAGTCACTTGTACAACCAGTGTAAACTAGTAGTTATATCCATTGTTAATTATGACATGGAGACCTTGATAATATTTTGTTTGTTTGGGTTTTATGGCATATCATTATGCAAATAAACAGTTTTATTTCATGCAGTTCAGTTTAGCATAAGTATGCAGTTTAGTTCTATTTCACCCATATATAGAACCCTATCAGCTGCTACCACTCCAGGGCAGAGTGAACCTGGGAGTAATGGCCATAAAGGGGTAATCTGCATTCCCTAAAGCTCCAGCATTACTGGAGTCTCACCATTAGATTGTTTAATGTCATATCCAGGACACTTAGGTGGGGGTCTTACTCCTCTGTAGAGATCAACTCAGTGTATTCTACAGCCCTAGCCAACTGGGCAATGATAATATTTTGCCAATTTATAGAGAAATTCGAGGTGTGTGTATGTAAATGTAATGCTGGGTCCCCATGCTTCCAAATTTCCCGTGGGATTCTATCAACACCCATTACTTTTCCATTTCATTTACATAATCCCGTTCTGGTTGTTAGGAAATGTGGAGAATTGTCAAGTCTTGGACAGTGCAGTTAGCATTAAAGAGAGTTTAGAAGTGTTCTGACCAATGGGTCATGATGGATTTCTTGTCCATACAGAGTACCTGGATATCTATGCTGCATAAAAAATTGTGGACCCAGTATATAAGGCCATGTACTACCCTTACAAGCTTCATAAAATCCTTTATAGCCATCTATATCTGTACAAAGCTGATTTCAAATTCTATGAGCTGTTTATCTGTTGCTGGGAGTGGGACAAGTTCCTAGAAAAATTCAATGAAGTCTTCATCACCTCATATAAGAATAAAGTATAACTCTGCCATTACTTCCAAGACCATCTTGACCTGGAGTGGTAGTACCTGTTAGGGTCCTATCTATGGATCAAATAGAACTGTTTAACCATTTATTTTTGTATAAACAAATGAATAATATTAAATTGAATTGTTAGTGTTACATAACAGTACTTGAAACCATTTAACTGTATGCACACAAATGATTAATATTAAAGAGAATTATTAGTGTTAGATAGCAATACTTGAAACCACTTAACTTTGTGAAAACAAATGAGCTCTGGCTTATTCAAAATTCTTACGTACAAACTATTCAAATCTTACATATTTATGAACAGGATTTGGCATTAAATAACCTACAAGAGTTGATATGCCATAAAACCCCTCCCAAGCCACCTAAAGAAATATTGTGCTCTCTCTGTTTTAATATTTTCATTTATCTTCAATTTGTCTAATTCAGAGCAGTAATTTTGTGAATCTACCCCTGTATATGCCTCTCACTCACTTCCCGATGCTGTGTTTGATTTTCTTAAACAATGTCAATGTTGATCAAAATTGCCAAGGTATGGATTAATTTCATTGATAAGGAAGATGAAGTGACCAGATTGTCATGATAGAAAGAAATGAAGATGAACATCTTAAATGTATAAATGTTTTTATTTATGCTGGTTTACAGTTTGGGTTTGATCTTGATGCTAACACTTTCTCAGAAGATTTGTGACACTTGGGTTCTTTCAACTACCTTTGTTTTTTCTGGGTGTTAATGATAGTGGACCTTCTACTAACAACTTGGGAACAATGAACTGCCTGTGTTCATGTTGCTTCTCATTTAATTTCAGTTAACTTTGTGGAGAGTCACCATGGTGCAGTAGATAACGTACTGGACTGTGACATTGTAGAGAGTAAGTGTGAACGCCAATTCTGCTATTATATTCTCTTTCAGACTTGAGAAAAGTATGAATCCCCTTATTCCCCTCCTCCCATCAGTGATAGGTTAAATAGTACTTCTACTTTTCTACAAGGATAGCTTTGGCATTAAATAGCTCACAAAGGTTGATATGCCATTAAGAAAACAAACATTCACTTACAGACTGGAAATCATAGTCGAATGTATAGTAAATCAGATTGAAAAACTTTCAGTTGTCATTTGCTTGCACCTGAGAAAAATACTTGGCCAAAACAAGTTAGTATTTTCAGAAACTACTATTTTTTATAAATTTTATTACCTATTTAATTGCCCATCATCCAACAGTTAAAAAGTAAATAACTGAATCCACTAATTAAAACTAAGATTAAACACAATTATTTTCTATTACTCACTCACATGCAAAAAAGTCGTCTGGGATCCTATCACTCTGTCTCTAAATATTTGCTACTTCCTTAAATTTTATTACTTATTTATTTGCCTATCCTCAACATTATAAAAGCATATAGCTGAATGTCTGTCCCTAAGCATATCTTATTACTCATCAAGTGTCTGCCTTTTGACAAACCATTCAAGCCTCCATAGTTTCACGTGTGTTTGAATCAATTATATAGAAGTAGCTCATAGTAGAGAACTCCCTTCGAATTCCACCAATATATATAGTATCATTGAGATAACCATGGTGTAATGGTTATCATAATAGGAAAGTTCAAATCTTAAATGAGACTCTTTGCATTTCACATAGCACTAATAACCTTAGGAAAGGTATGAATCCAATTATTCTCCCTCCAGCTATGAGCAGATAGTGGAGCTGACTAGGCTCTTTAGCCTTGGGATGGTAACCAGTCTTGGAGAATGAATACTCTGAATTCAAACCTGTAAAACTCTACTTAAACAATTGACCTTATGTTGCATCCTGCTTGTGTGGAGGAATTGGTTTATATATATATATATATATATATATATATATATAGATTATATATAATCCGAGGAGGAAATCCAAGGGTTAGGAGTATCCAATTTGAGTGCTCAATGTCAACAGCTATTGATGTATAATTAATTTGGGATTAAGAATACATTAAGATTATTTGTTACATTAATAAAATATCTATTACATATTAATTCTTTACATATTACAATTACTCAACATTCAATATGTGAATTACATATTAATTCTTTGTTTATTACAATTGACTTAACATTCAATATATTAATTTCTTCTTAATATAAATAACATGAATTTTTATGATAATTTTAATAGTTAAATTTAGTTTTTGTAAATTAAGATCAGCATTTAATTATTATTTCCTGATAACACAAATTATTTAATATTGATAAAACATAATAGTTTCAATGAAAGTAGAATACAAATTCTATCTATAGATTTGAATAAGTCACGTACCACTATTTACTTTTTCCAGCATTAGGTTTTTTAATTTTCAGTAGTATTTAAATTAGGAGTTTTTTTTATTTTTTATTGGATTGTATGAACATTATATGAATGAAAAATAATGATAGATATAATATAGATTTATTTTTCTTGATTAAAAAATATGACAAAATATATTAAAAAATTATTTTAATTAAAGAATTATTTCAATTTTAAAAAGATAAAGATAAATTTTTTTTCAAATCCCATTCTTGCCAGAAGCCATATAAGAATACCCAAATAAAGGTTTTGGTTATACATCTGATGATGGTTTTAACAACCAGAAATAAATTTATAATGACTCCAAGGAAGTGAATTTTTTCTTTTTGCTTTTGTATAAAAGATATATATTGTCACTTTTGAATGAAGACCAGCTCTGGTAACCCTGGTGTTTGATTTATCTCAGGGGCATAGTGTCTAATGTGCTGGACTGTGACATTGTAGTAAACAAGTCCCCCAGTTATGGGTTAAATAATACTACTACTGTTCTATGAGGATGGCTTTTGGATTAAATGACCCATAAAGGTTGATATGCCATTAAACAAAAGAAAACAATCATTTGTTCCACAATCTTGGATTCCACTTTTCAATACTAATCCCAATGTGTTTTAAAAAATAAGGTAGAAATATAGTCCAGTAGTTTTTTGCTTATCCCCCTAAGCAACTAACATAATCAAACAGGCAGAAATGATTTTCACTGTTTGGTTTATATATATATTGAACTGTGTGGTTATGTGTTATATGCATGTACAGGATTTCTTAGAAATTCTTAAGTGAATTAACAAACCAAATTGACCAAGCTAATTGACATGCACTTTTGTCTAAATCCTGACCTAGGTAACAAAATATTAGTCATCCAGGGCTGGCCTTAGGAAGTTTGGGGCCCAATAGGGCAGACCATGTTCTTCAGCTTTGGTGAGGCAACTAGTCTAGGAGAAGGAAAACTCTGAATTCAAACCTGTTAAACTTTGCTTAAAAAAATTGGCCTTGTGTCACATCCTGCCCGAGCGGAGGGGTTGGTAAATATGATTGGAAACATATATTGCAATGTAAGAAGATTACACTCTAGAGCAGGGCCCTATAGGAAGCAGTTGGTTAAATTGGCTTAAGGCTAGCTCTGAGTTAGCTATCTGTACAGTGTCTGAAGTAAGAAACTATCATTTTTGTTTTAAAATGTCTTCAAAAATGTCCAAATTTCAGACAACTGTTAAAATTAAAAACATATTATTCAGTGAATTTGCTACAACTTTGTGAATTAGCAACACATTTAAAATTACAGATTTTGTGGCAAAGAGAATAAGTTTTTTTGAAGACCAAAAGTCTCTATGAGCCAAAATGTTGACAGATTGAAAATGACGATTCTGAATCATCATAAAAACACTAATAAAATTGACACAAGAATTCAGAAATTCAAAAATCTTGTTTCAAGAACAATTTTAAGAAGGCTGAATGTAGCTTGTATTTAAGTTTAAGTTTTGATGTAATACAATATCATTAAATTAGAAAGACTAACGAAACAAAAAAATGCAGATAAAAAGATTACACTTATTTTTATTTTAGTTTAATTGATTTCTATATAAAATTATACTTAATTTATTAAACCCAGTTTTATTTAGATTTAATAATAATTACAGGTCAATCATCACTAATCCAGCATCACTGAGATCAGTAGGGTGCCGGATTAGTGATTTTGCAAGATCACAGAGTGGTAACATTAAAATATACTTTACCAGCAGCTAACCACCTCATCTCATCTGTAAAATATTCTTTCAATCAATACAAGTTGGTTAAAAAAAAAAAAGAGAGACATTAAATGAAAATCAAGTGAAATTTTAATGAAGCACAGGTAAAATAAACGATACAGGTAATTCTGCTGACTTAAACTAGAAAATATAAAATTACTACATCCAAACTGAAGAGCTGGGATTTACCACTAAGTGCACTTGTATGCCTTGAGGTGAAGATCTGTCAGGATTGCCATATTCTTGAGGGGAAGGACTGTAGAGATTCCTATCTTATTCATTTTCGAAGCTGATTGAGATATTAGTGAGCAGATGTTGAAGGTACTGAATTTTCAAGTGATGACTCCTCTCTTGCATGCTTCTTAGCTATTTTTTTAACATATCTTGCAATCTGTTTCATATATTTTGGCTTTTCTTTGTTTAGTTTATCTTGCAATATGACTACTATATTCATTTTCAGACTAATACCCTTGGGAAAGGTGTGAATCCCCTTATCTCTCCAGGTAGGGGTTAAATAGCTGTACTATTGGCATAATGTTTAGAGTGTTTGCCAATGGCCCGGGAGAGTGGGGTTCAATTCCAGGTGGAGTCCTACCAAAGACTCAAAAAATGGTACTTGATGCCTCCTTGCTTAACACTTAGCATTATAAGGTATGGATCAAGGGTAAGTGGAATCCAGGGAAAGGAGTAGTGCCCTCCCCTACACTTAAGTGTAGTAGCTATTGAAAAGGGAACCTTCAAGTCACCCTTGACTGTAGTTGGTCAACTCACTGTTCTACAAGGATTGCTTTAGCATTGAATAACCCATAGAGGTTGATATGCCATTAAATAAAGGAACTGAAACTAGTAAATATGTATTTATTGTTCACTTATAAAAATGTGTTGCTGTAGACCTTTTTAGCAGTTCACCTATCAACTGAATTAGCCAATCAGCAGATACCCTTTCTGCTATATTTTCCTAATTTTCATTGCGGCTTTCTCCTCTACTGGCTTGCATCTTTCTGGGTCAGTATAATGATGAACAGTAGCTGCATCTTCATCTGCATTCATCAATTTCCCAACATTATCTTCATCCCTCCTTGATGCAAGATCCTTTGTAGCAGAATCTAATCAGATCACAAGCAAAAGAAACCAGATGATGTATAATCTTGAAAGCCCTAAAAAACAGCAATTAAAAGATTTCCAAATTAAAGAAATTTAATTTTAATGCATTTTTTCATTTTACAGTTTAGGAGAGAGGAGTGGTCCTTTTCAAATTTTGTTTAATGCTTTAAAACTTTTGAAGAATATAGATTTTAAATTTGTGCATCTCTTCTATTATAAATTTGCATAAAGGTAAATGTCTCCTATGTTTGACAAATGTTAAAATGTAGAAATTCAACACCTGATAAAGTAAACATTCCTAAAGTTGCCATAATTTTAATTTTATATAATCACATTCTTTATATCATTTAAAGAATGTGATGATATGAAATCAAAATTATATCAACTTTATCAAAAAGTACCACAAATTTTATTAAGATCAAATGATTTGTTGAATTTATATGAAAAGTTTTCCCAATATTTCTTCTAAGTTATGAAAAGAAAAATTTTCATATAAATTTAGATTATTTGATTCTAATAAAAATGTTTTGTACTTATTGAAGTACATCTTTTTTGATGATTTCATTTCAAATTTTGGAGATAATTTATCCTACATCCAACACTTCAACTACATAATTTATCCTACATCCAACACTTCAACTACAATCTGATATTGGCTGTCTGTACTCATCTTAGATACTCATTTTTGTTCAGTCTGTACTCATCTTAGATACTCATTTTTGTTCAGTCTGTACTCATCTTAGATGCTCATTTTTGTTCAGCCATTAAAATATATTTTGGACAATGCCAAAAATTTGTATGGATTTAGTTCATTTTACAGACAAAATCTGAAATGGAAAATATCTTCAATGTCTCCTTTCATTTAAATTTTCAATGCTCAGTAATTTGAAAGACTTTAACATTTGAAAAATAAAAGTGGTTATTAATACAATAAGTTGGTGAACCTATTAAAATGTAAGTTCAACCTTAATTTTAAAAATAGAAAAATCGAAAGAAAAAACAAGCTAAAATGAATAAGTAAGAAATTTTAACTTAAAAAATACAAAATTCTTTGATAAATGCATTTAAAAAATGATACATTGAATTTGTGTTCTTCTTAAAATGTGTTCCTTTTTGGCTAAATTTTTAAAAAATAGAAAAATTATATCTCCTTCCCTTATAAAAAACAAATCTTAGCATTTTAGATTTGGCAAACCTGTAAATTTATGCAGTACAGCAAGTAGTGCAACAGACACCTGAAGAAGAGCACAAAGATCAACATGTATAGAGCTACAATCCTTTCCACCACCTTATATAGCTCAGAGTCATGGGTCACTTATCATCACAACTTATGACTCCTTCAGCATTTCCACCAGTGCTGCCTCTGCACCATCCTCAGTATCTACTTGAGTGACTTTGTCACAAATATTTAAGTCCTTAAACAGGCAAAGATCATTTATATGAAAACAATTACATGGTTGGCAACTTGTTTTACAAATTTAGGGAGAATCTTATAAATATCTTTGCAGTTTACTAAGCTATTGTATTATTATCTAGTCATGCTAATAGCACAGATTACTTTAACTTTCTCTCACTATCTGTCCCTATCATCCATCACTTTTGGTTGGTCTTCTAATGCATCTAATGTCCAAATAGAACTGATGAGGATAAGATTTTGCTGGTCGGCCAATACAATCATTTAATTGTGTTATTTACAAGCTTAGGAAAATAGTTTACACACAAACTCTGGCAGCAAAAAATGGATTTATTACAAAAACGTAAAAGAAAAAAAACAGTGGCTAGATCAAGAACAACTTTCAGCATCTCAACCTAAATAGCTTCAACTAAAGTTTTTGTCTTCATTTAGTAGGATCAAAAACGAATTTATTATGAATTATTGGAGCCTTGACAAACTGATACTGCTCAATGCTACAGTGAGCAATTGATTCATTTGGTAAGGAAAAGACTTTTTCTGGGCAAAGAAGATAATTTTGCGGCATGATATCACGCCTTGCATTGTTGGTAATTCCAACCAGATGAAGATAAAGCCCAGTAAGTTGGGACTGTAGAATATGGTGACTGCATCTCCAAGTGTCCTGGATATGACACTAAACTATCAGATGTTGAGGGTCCAGTTCTGGAGCTTTGGGGAATGAGGAATACCCCTTTATTGCCACTACTCTTAGGTCTACTCTGACCTGACAGTAGTAGTACCTATTAGGGAATAATCTATGGGTCAAATAGAGCTGTTCAATCATTTACTAGACTTGAAACCATTTTATGTTGAATCAAATAACTAGTGTTAAATAGCACTACTTAAAACCAATCAACTTTGAGCAAATAAAACTATTATTGTTCGATAGTAATACTTAAAACCATTTAACTTTGTACAAATAAAACTATCAGTATTAGCAATACTTTAAACCATTTAACTATGTGCAAATAAAACTATCAGTGTTAGATAGCAATACTTGAAACCATTCGACCGTGTGCAAACGAATGAGCTCTAGCTCATTTAAATATTGTTAACTACAAACAATTCATTTACAAATCATGTATATTTGATATATATGTATGCACAGAATTTGGCATTAAGTAACCTACAAGGGCTGATATGCTATAAAACACAACCAAACAAGAAGAAGATAACAAAAAAATTCTTCAAATGATTCATCAAATTTAAACTAGTGTCTCTCTTTTATGATGGAAAGCACAATTTAAATGAAATGGAATGCACAATTTAGTTGAGATGTGCAGAGATAATGAGAGATAATTTTCTGATTTTCATTATTAATGATGCTATTGTTGAAAAATATTGGAAAATTTTGCTTTAACCAAAATAAATACAAAGTATGTGTTTGTAAAAATGTACAATACAAAACTATGTCAATATTAACAAAGCCAATTTCAATATGTGGACCACATAGATATTTAAAAACTTTGGTTAGAAGTTGAAGGGTCTCAGCGGTGGCTTATTGACTAACGTAATAAATTGTGACATCAGAGTAAACAAGTTCGAACTCCAGTTAACATTCATTTTCGGACTAATATCTTTAGGAAAGGTATGAACCCCCTTATCCTCCCAGCAATGGGTTAAATAGTACCACTACTAGAGTTAAATGGTACTACTTAAAAGCAATTTGCACACAGTTAAATGGTTTCAAGTATTGCTCTCTACGAGGATCATTAAATAAGTTTTCAGACTTTTTTCGTATGGACACTTTTATTGATAGTACACACATGAAAATATAGTCTCCCTCGAAGTAAT
This sequence comes from Sepioteuthis lessoniana, assembly GCA_963585895.1. NCBI lineage: Eukaryota > Metazoa > Mollusca > Cephalopoda > Myopsida > Loliginidae > Sepioteuthis > Sepioteuthis lessoniana. The sequence continues at coordinate 32,489,746 of OY757929.1, forward strand.
CTCCTCCTGCTGCAGTGCACTTATTGTACCGTTCCAACAACTTCTGCAAGGCCTCCATGGAAGTCCTCTTGTGTGAGCGTGTCAATGACCTTCATCACAGCCTCTTTCATCTCCTCAATTGTCTCATAACGACTACCTCTGAGCTTAGGGAATAATCAAAAGTCACAGGGAGCAAGGTCTGGACTATAGGGAGGCTGAGGAACTGTCTTGATGCCCATCTTGGTCAAATAGTCTGTGACAAGGATAGAGTTGTGGACTTGTGCATTGTCCTGCTGGAAATGCCACTGACCTGATTTGAAGAGTACTGGCCTCTTCCGACGGAATCTCTTCCTGAACTCCCTTAAAACCTCAACATAGTAACCCTAACCCTAACCCTTTGGCCAATCAACTCTGGTGTATTGACTTCCTTACTCCTCCCACACCTCTCATCATCTCTCACAGACTCCCTGCCTTCCTTGAATCTCTTATGCCACTCAAAAACTGATGCTCGATTCATGCAAGATGATTGAAAAGCAGTCTGAAGCATTCCATACATTTCTATGGCATTTTTTCCAAGTTTAAAACAGAATTTTATTGCATATCGTTCTTCTAAAGTGTCCTCATGACCAGATTGAATTTTTGAAATTCACCAGCTGTGACAATCAGGCTTTAGTAGGGTGTATTCCAATTCCTGAATCATAAAAATTAGAATCATAAAAATTGGTCAGTCATCTTATAAGACGTATAGCAATAACATGGTGAATTTTCAAGAGTCTACAACAATTTTAAATGCCAGTACAAAAACGCCTGGAAACTTATTGAATGCACCACATAACACAAATGGTCTTATTTGCTCACAGTTGATTGGTTTTAAGTAGTGCTATTTAACACTAGAAATTCGACTCAGTATAAAGTCACCCTTGCAGAAAATAGTAGTGGTACTATTTAACCCATAGCTGCGAGGATAAGGTAGTTCAAACCTTTCTCAAGGATATTAGTCCGAAAAAAACCTACAAAGGTTGATATGCAGTTAAACAAAGAAACCAAACTAAACCAAGAAAGCATCTGACACATTTAAATTGGATTAGATTCAACTCAAATCCTTCAATGCTTACCGGTTGTCCTTAATCAAGTGCATCTGACAGTGACTCATTGATAATAAAACCAGGGAATTCCAATAGTGTATAATGATGTTATATACACGAAAGTAAACACGAAAGTAAAAGTCCACTGCCCCACTGGAGACACAGACTACTTCGACATTGTTGCAGGTGTACTGCAAGGAGACACATTAGCCCCATTCCTCTTTATCAACTGTCTAGACTACGTGCTTAGAAAGTCTATTGATAAAATGAAAGGTTTCAAGCTGACAAAGGAAAGAAGCAGAAGATACCCTGCACAAACAATTACGGTCGTGGACTATGCCGATGACATAGCACTTCTGGTAAATACACCTGCCCAAGCTGAAACCCTGCTACTTAGTCTGGAACGAGCAGCTGCAGATATAGGCCTCCATGTCAACGCACACTAGACAGAATACATGTGCTTTAATCAAAGAGGCAACATTTCCACACAAAACGGTAGCTCTCCAAAACTAGTAGACAAGTTTACCTAATTAGGAAGCAGCGTCTCATCAACTCAGACTGACATCAACACACGACTAGCAAGGGCATGGATAGCTACCAATAGGCTATCGGTCATATGGAAGTCAGACCTAACCAATAAAATGAAACGCAGTTTTTTTTTCAAGCAGCGGTCGTGTTGATACTACTGTATAGATGCACAACATGGACGCTAAATAAACGTACGGAGAAAAAGCTTGACAGCAATAACACAAGAATACTGCGAGCAATATTGAACAAGTCCTGGAGGCAGCACCCCACAATGAAGCAGATGTACGGCCATTTACCCCCCCCCATCACGAAAACTATCCAAGTTAGACGAACCAGACAGGCGAGACACTGCTGGAGAAGTAAGGACGAACTCATAAGTGACGTACTCCTGTGGACCCCCTCACATGGATGAGCAAAGGAAGGACTTCCAGCTGGGACCTACATACAACAGCTCTGTGCCGATACGGGATGTAGCCTTGAAGACCAACCGGAAGTGATGGATGATAGAGAAGGGTGGCGGGAGAGGGTTAGGGAGATCCGTGCTGATGTTGCGACATGATGATGATGATGATGATGATGATAAATGGCTGACCTCCTGGACTGCGACATCGGAGAAAGCAAGTTCGAACTCCAGTTGCACTATTACATTCACTTTCAGACGATTATTCTTGGATAAACCCCCTTATTCCCCCACTATTAATGTGTTAGTGTTCGCCAATGGTCTGGGAGACCGGGGTTCAATCCCAGGTCGAGTCATACCAAAGACTTAAAAAATGGTACTTGATACCTCCTTACTTAACACTCAGCAATATAAGGTACGAATCAAGGGTAAAATGGAGCAATCCAGGGAAAGGAGTAGCGCCCTCCCCAACACCTCGGTGTAGTAGCTACTGAAAAGGGAGTCTCCTGGTCGCCCTCGACTACAATCGATAACTTTACTACTGTTCTTCTATAAGGATAGCTTTGCATTAAATAGCCAACGAAAGTTGATATGCCATTAAACAGAGAAAACAAATTTTGATTACTAAGTGTCTTAAACGTGTTTACTGCAAGTTATAGTGTGATAGACTTATTAAACAGTTTAAATATAGATCTAGCTTTTAGCCAGTAATGCTTTCAACATTTTTTTTTTTTTTTTTTTGCAGTGAAGGTCGTAGCAGTAATTTTACTCAAGTGAAAATACAAATGATGTACAAATGCTGTTAGAAAAGAAATAAGAAATTGCAAAAATTGAGATTTGCTCAATAACAAAAAAAGTAAAAGAAATTACGAAAAATTAATCTTCTATCTTGGTTATACTAATCAGGGGATGACGTCAAACTCCTACTTCACTGCCAGGAAAAAAACATCTTGTATTTGTTTCCTCTTAAAAAAAAATATTAGCTCTCCCACTGCTAACCTTGTATTAAATGAACTTCCCAGAGATCAACCTTTAAAATCTGCTGATATACCTTACTTCAAATTGCTATTTTTGGAGGCTTTTCTTTCTAACAGATTGTTTCCACTACTGAAAGGTTAAATATTCTGAAAGGTAACGGAATAATGTGGGATGTATACATTCTAGAATCAAAGAATGATAAGTTTGTAGAATTTTTTCTTCGGATTTTGATATTAGCTGTAAATACTGAATTACTTAATTTTTTTTTTTTTTTTTTTTCGTAATGGGCTATTTTTCAAAATGTTTTAGGTCTATACTCACGCTTCTAGAGAATTTTTCTGCATAAATTAAGAATTTTGAAGTTGGATTTTCTCTGTAGTCTATGCCTCATTGTTATGGAACTTTTTGATAACTCAATCAATTTCATCAAGTACTTTTTTGTCACAGTAGTACTGTATATGTTAACTCCTTTTGATTCACAATTTTTCTTCTCTTTCTTTATATATTCATTTTTTTTTTTTTTTGCTACATATATACCATCAAATGTGTATTACTACTCTTGTAGTAAACTTTAAGAACCAAATAAACTTTTTTCATATAAAAACGTAAATATAGATTTGTTATAGATTTATCTATGATAAATTCCAACAATGGCTCACATTTTAGAAAAAAAGAATTAATGACAAAGGACAAGCTCAGTGGTTAGAAAGATAAATTGACTGGTAGGAGGTCTAAGATCCCCACACCCAAACCTTTAATTCCTTTACTACTGAAGTACCTTAGGAATGTTTGACATAAGTTTCACCATATTATCAAAGTAATCTATCATATTGTGAATAAATTAATGTCTTTTCTCAGAATAAGAGATTAAAATTTTAAAAAATACTAAAAGGGTTAATTTTCCTTTAAAAAAAGCGAATCCTTTTACGGAAACTAAAACAGCACTTAAAAAAAGAGAAGTTTGTCTTTTTATTTTTGTTAATAGATTAAAAAGGTTGAGTAATTGAAAATCATCACAACATGTAAAAGATATGGGGATTTTTATAAGCCCCGAAAAGCCCGGTTTATTCCTACGTTTTGCAAAAGAATAAACCGTACTTCAACAGCAGTAGGGAGATGGGTGGCAGCTTTTGAAGAAAGGAGACGAACGACTTTTAGTGTAACAAAATGTATATACAACAACAACAATAAACGGGGTTTTACACCAAATGGAACAAACAACGAATATGTAAGAGTTCAAAAAAGAGTTCAAGGTTCAGGTAGGTGTTAGGGTTTTGTAAGGTTTGGTTGTAAGGTTGTTATAAGGTAAAGTTATAAGGTAAAGGTGTAAGATAAAGTTATAAGGTAAAGGTTTAAGGTAAGGTTTGCAGATAAAATGCCTGCTGGAATTTAGCTGTGTCCTGTTCCTTTTAACTCAGCACGTGCGTTCGTCGCTCTTGGCTCCTGGCTGGTGGAAGGTACCAAATACGTTTGCCGTCAAGGGCTGCTACGAATGGACCTGTTGCTAACAGCGGTGGGAGTGGAAAAAAGGGAGAATCTCCAGTTGGAGCTCTTTTTATAGTGGACACCACGTGACCCCAAGGGACTGCTGATATTCGGTGAAACAGGATCAACAGTTCCTTAACAAAATTTCTACAAAGAAGAACTGCCTTATAGAACTTATATTTTTGTTTGCTTTACTCCATCTTATGATTTTGCTTTCAATCAAAACAATCTAAGAGAATAAGTATTAAATTGCACGGCAATAAGTAATTCTCTACTGAAAGCCTAAAATTGGCTGAGACTCGAAAACTTATTCCCAGTTCGAGTATACTGGTAGTGTATCCCGTCGCTGGGTAAATTCCCAACTCAAGTTGGACTCCGTGGGGACTGGTGGAACACAGGACCTGTGAAGAACAAAAACTTCTTATGGCCTCTTCAATTGAAAAAAAGCAAAACGAAATCTAAATCTGATTCAGAGAACGATGCTTCAGAGTTCCCAAGATTCATTGTACTTGGATTTTTGGAAGTGACCTGCCTAGCCAAATCATCTCCTTTCTTAATAGAGATGGTTATTTCTAGCTGAGCAACCTCTTGGATTATCAAAAAGACAAGAAACGGAAATTTACTCGTGGTGGTGGACAGCCGAAAATATCCTCAAAATGAAGACGATCCACACTGCATAATGCAAGGCGTACCCACATGAGAGACTTAACACCTAAAAAGGAGTTATAAGGGACAGAGAGCTGTCCTTGACTACATCCGAAAAATAAGAGCGGTTTTGGGAAAGAAAGGACAATAGATTACAAAAGAATAAGAGGTAAAGAGAAAATTCAGATTAAGTTTCAATCAGTCTAAAATACCCAAAGAAGTTGTAGTGGGTGTATGTTATTGTTTAGTGGATATGTTACTCTCCAATTTGTCGCAGGTGAGAGTGAGTTCTCATCCGTATTTTACGGGTATTACCTTCACGTTTAGTTCCACCACAAATACAACACAAATTTTTACAAGCACGTAAAACAAATGGAATATGACAACAACGAACATTAAGAAACAAACAATTTAATATTCATAACAAAACAGGAATAAAAATTAATGAGAAACACAATGTATGAGCGGCCTTTTGTAGAAATACAGTTATGGCCAGTTAAATGAAAATAAGATTGTTCGCCTGCGTGTGTGTATTTACATGTTAATAAAGTCTATTAAATAAATGGGTCCATAGTTGGCCGAAGTAAGTAGGGTAAAAATAATTGTCTTTACTTATATATGTAGGTATGTGTGTGTATATATGAATGATGGACTATAAGTATGGGTCTTTGTTTCATTAAGTCCGCACGTGTGTTTTCTTAAGATTTTGGCGACAACGTGTCGCATTGATAAAAGAAAGTCGAAAGCCTTTTCCTTTGAGTCTTAATGGCGGCTCTCAACCTTTTTGGTAGTAGACGGAATGACTTTTTGGCTGTGGAAGAAATGAATTGAATAACCGAAAAAAAAATGACCTGGCTGATTAAATTCTTCGTTATTTATACTTTAGTTGTGGATCAAAAAATAGTTTTATTGCGGGTCCTAAAATTCAAGCGTGTAGACATTTCTTGATCAATCAGATTCGTATTTTTACTTATTTGTTTTAGAGCCTAAACATTTTCTGTTAATTAATTTCTGATCCGGATTTTCTAGAATGTTCTTATTCTATGTTTTTAGCGGATTGGTTGAAAAATATAAAAATGTAACTTCAATGCTAATGCGATTTTGATCCAAAATTTCTAGAATGTTCTTATGTATGTTTTTGTTGATTATTTTAAGGCTAAAAAATATGTATTCTATAAAGTAAAATTGGATATTGCCTCGAGAGGGTGGAATAATACATCCCCGCACCCTTGAGGTGCTTTAAATATTAAAGATATGGCCAGCACAGAGAGAGTTGCAGAGGACGTCAGACATATGAAAGATGTGTCCAGAAAAAATCAGAGCACTTGGAGGAAGGTTACCCAAATGAAACTAAATGCCCAAAGTGTCAAGAAAACCACCCCTGTATTCTCAAAATTTTTTGGCGTATATAAAAGAGAAGGGGGAATACTTGAGAAGTATAAACGAGATGTGACATTTTTTAAGGGTTCAACACTTACTTAAATGCTCTCTTATTACTGGATCATACTTTACATAATAAAACTTCAGAAACAAAAAATTTCCAGATGTGAGGTGTGAGGTTATATCCTCCGTGTGACCATGAAATGCGAAATTCTGAAAAGCTAAATATCGTATACAATCCAGCAACTGTCGCTGTACATCTCTCCATTTGTTGTTGTTGTTGTTGTTAAATTTGCCTCTGTAGTAATTTACTAAGTTTTTGCTTAGGTATGACATAAGACCGTATGGATGGGGCACTCAATGCAAATTGAACTCACTCATGAAGGTTTGCAAGTCTAGCTTGCTAACCACTACAACACCCGAGGTGACCTAATTTACAAATTGCTTAGATGTGGCACAATGCTGTCTGAATGGGGCACCGAATGAGACTCTAACTCAGTTGTGAAGGTTTACTTGTCCAGCTTGCAAACCATTACACCACCCGAGGTGCAAATTTGTCTCTGTAGGTCTTCCACAATGCCACTGTCGTTGGACCACTTAGTATATCCTTTGATGTGGCCTTGTGTGTGTTTACACATCTCCGCGAACGAGAGAAAAAGACGAAAGAGAAATGTTTGAAATGAATTACTGTCTCATGTTTCGAGTGCAAGAAAAGGTAGCGAGTCGGTCATCAAGGCAAACAAAGAAAAATTAAATTTTTTTTCAAGTGCAAGACGGAATCACTCACGAGTTAAAAGTTCAAAAAAAGTTTAATGAAATTAGCATGCATAAACAATGATACAAACATTGGATTAAGTTTTAAGTAAATATGTTGCTGTCCCACATGTAAGTATTTTTTTTTTCTTAAAAGAGTCTCTTTTTTGAATGAAGTTTAATTCGTGTGTCAAAATGCTACATTAGATTTAGTAGCCCAGTCGGTTGGGGCTATAGAATACAACGATGGCATCTTTGTAAAGGGCTAAGACCCCCCCCACCCAACGAGTGTCCTAGATATGACACTAAACAATCTGATGGTGAGGTTCCAGTCTTGGAGTTTAGGGGATTGTGGAGTACCCCTCCATTGCCATCGCCCCCAGGTCCACTTTGGCCTAAAGTGGTAGCACATGATAGGGTCCTATCTATGGGTAAAAAAGAAGTGTCTAACATTTAAACAGAGTGCAAATAAATGACTTATGCTAAGTTGAATTATAAGAAATAGAACTGTTTGATCATTTAACTGTGTGTAAACAAATGACTGATATTTAATTGAAATGTTAGTGATACCTTGCAGTATTTGTAACTACTTCATAGTGTGCAAACAAATGATTGCTAGTGAATAAAATTATTAGTATTAGTGCTGAAACCATTTAACTATGTAGAAGCAATAGCAATACCAGTGTGCAAAAATTATTTCTAATTTTTAAAGAAATGAAATTACCGACAACTCATCTCTCACATATCATATATATCTATCTACATGTGTGCAAACAAATGGCTGATGTTAAATTGTTGCTGTTACATAGCAATATTTAAAACCATTTAACTATGTGCCAATAAATGATTGATAGTTAATAGAATTATTCGTATTAGATAGCAATACTTGAAACTATTTAACTGTGTGCAGAAAATGAGCTCAGGCTCATTTAGAAATGTTATCAACAAAGTGTGTTTACAAATCATATATTCAATATATATGTATAAACAAGATTTGGCATTAAATAACCAACAATGGTTGATATGCCATAAAACCCAACAAAACCAAATTGAATTTAGTAATATAGGAGACCCTTAAATTTGTTGTGTGTTCTATTAGAAATGAGAGTTTTTAATTCTAAACGAATATAAAGAAACAGACAGTAAAAGAGAAATGAAAAGTAGACTATAAACATCAACGTAAAAACAATGATTTATGTCGGAAAATACAAGTAGAAAATAATGTTATATTTTGACCTTCGACCCGGCCCAAAATGCCATTCAAGGTGATGCACCGGAAGGAAGTGACACATTCCAATGACAGTTAGGAGAGGAAATCGCGTGGGCGGAAATTGGCTAACAAAATGGGACGAGCTAAAAAATCCCATGATACTCTCAAGGACTGACGCACCGGAAGAGAGTGACCTCTGAACTGCATGACAGTTATTTCCGCTTGATGACAATTAAACATGCGATTTCAAAGATCGAGTGGGCGATCGAGTGGTCGTTGAACTATTATATAACTCAGTTGAGTTCGAGTCCCAGTGCCAGTTACAGTAGAGTTGGAGGCGGAGTTATAGATGAGATGTGGTAGGGAAAGCCACACCAGGCAGAAGGGGCCCTCGGGAGCCCTGATTGAATTGGGGTCCAGAGAAGATGCTGATAAGATGCAGTAAAGAAAGCCAGCACCCAGCAGAGTGGACCCCAGGGCCTCCGGTTGAGCATCAGGAGAACGAGAAAGACACAACGTTGACGGCCATAAGAGTGGGGGTCAAAATATTTCAGTTCTGTTCGGTCTCCAGCTCCCTCTCACACGCAAACCTTGAGTAACCCTTTTCGAACCCTTGCAATAAAGCGAGAGGTAAATATTTTGTTAAAGAAGTCTTCCTGCGTCTGTCTTTATTATTGTGTCGTTATGATGCTGTAGATGACGATATAACAATAAGTCTTTACACAAATTAATGGTAATTTTTTTTTGCGTGTGTACGTGAGTGGGGACGAGTGCGTATGGCTTAAAAAGTCCTTGAATATGTGTCTTGTTTATCGTAGTAATGTATGTGGAAAAGACCGGAAGAAATCAGAGCTCTTACGGTTTTAAGGTTGGTCCCAGGTTGTCTGCGTACAAAGCGAGTCTTGGTCGATGTAGAAAAGGAAATCTTCCTTTGAAGGTGAGCTGACGTAACAACATGAACTTTTATCCAACCTCCAACCAGGTAGGATTTGATACATCATTTTAACGTAGGGAGCCATGCACGAATCGAGACTGTTGTGGAGCCGTCAAAAAAAAAATACTTGATCTCGTTGGTATTCCCCATTTTGGATGTGCCTCAGGCGCCAACCAATGAACTTAGCGTTGCAAAGCAGGTATTGTTTGTGGGGACGGCGCCCTAAAACCAGGCGATCAACTTTTAACTCACCAGGCACGAGTGGGCCAGCTAAGTCGGTGATCGACAAGACAGTTTTGACTTTATTTATACCGGTGGCGTGAATAAAAAGTGGATCCAAATTGAAGTCTTTAAATTTTAACGGGATTCATTCTGATTGGTAAAATAATACAATTAATTTTCCAAGTGCATCCAGAAAGGATACGTTAAGCCTCTTGCGCACAAACGAATTTCCGTCAGATGGCTTTTAACTTTAGAAGCGTTAACTTCCCGTGTCGGGGTACATGTTATTGTTTTGGTGATTATTTCCCCCAACATTTATGTTGGTTTATATTTGAAAAGGCGAATGAAGTAAAGATGTGAGAGACGCGGAGAAAAGAACATTCAAAACAAAGCAGTACAAACAAAATTAAATATATAATAATATATCAAGAAATACATGAAAAAAGAGACATTACAAATATTCTAATATAGTATGTTGAATATTCCCGTGTATGTGCGTGTGTGTGTGTAACTTACACGAATCTGTTGAATATTCCTCTGTGTGTGCGTGTGTCGTATGCGTGTACTAACACGGATATTATGGAAAAAGACTAAATATTGAAAGTGTCCTGTAGACTATAAAATGTATGTGGACTAAGTATTTCATGTAAGGTATCGATATATAGAAATATAGCAACGTGTGCTAGAAGGCATGTGTCTTCTCCTATGTTGGTTGTTTGTCTCTTTCGGGGTTTGACGAAATTTCTGGGGCTGTGTTCGAGGCTGGAAAAAGTCTAACCGAAAAGGCAGAAGAGGAAGGAAAAGGGTTGTAGAATGTATACATTTTTGTGGGGTTAACTGCTGGAAGTCAAATGTAAGAGAGAGATAGAGTGTATGCTGTCTCTATAAGTCACAGTGTAAGAGAGTGAGTTCTTGAAAGACGAGAGTATATATAGGCAATCCTTGTCATGCAGTCGGCTCCAAATGCGCGGGACAAAATCAAAGTTGCAGACGTAGTTGTGAGCACTAACCACGTGACTTTCCTGACCAATAGGTCCCGAGACTGATTAGTTTACCGACTCCGCCATCTTTGTTTCGGTTACAAGTGGCATCACGGCCATTTTAAAATACAGGAGTGTAAATCCTATATATATATATATATATATATATTTCTTATTTATTCCCTACACCTGTAGACCCCCACACATCATTTTTCTTTCGTCTCACGGAAGGAGGAATTGTCCATAGATGAAATCATGCGTGCGCGTTTGTGTGTAAGGAAAGACATTTATTCTAATTGAATACACATTTCTTTAGTTTTAGATTAATCAACTCAGAACACGAAACTGGGAATATTCCAGAAAAAAAGGGTCAAAATCTCACTTACATAGAATTTATACTCTTATATATTTTTAAAACAATCAACGAAGGACACATAAAAAATAGAATATTCAAGAAAAAGCGGATAAAAAATTAATATGTAGAAAAATTTGTCATAGAAACAAAAATAGTTAGGATCCAAAATGAATAAGCAATTTCTGTGAATCTGATAGGTTAAGACAGGTCACGGGTTGTGTTTTCGCCGACATCCGCGCATTTGTAATAAACTTAAAATATTTTACTTTGATCCACTTTTATTTTGCTCAAAAGAATAAATAGCGAAGTTTTTTAGTTCAAAGCAGAGAGACCGACATATCAGCAGACAGGCATATCGTGGCACGATAGATTGACACCAGATGACCCGCTAATATACTCGACGATTAGGAGAGTTGGCCGAAAAACTCATACATACCAGGACACACGCATATACATACACATACACATGTATGTAAGTACAAGCCTATCTTCTCTTTTTAGGTCGGACATACACTCACATATACACACGCTCAATTTAACTGACATTATTCGTGTTTTACACACACACATACACACACACACACACAAGAACACCTTTTGTATAATAATCATTGCCATTGTCGAGTTAATAGAAAATATGAAGTTGTTTTTCTTTAAGATTCTTGTTTTTTGTCAAATTTCTCGTGTCTACGTTGCTTGTGCAAATTTGTGTTGAATTATTGTGGAACTAATACTCGAAGTTTTTCTTTTCGAGGAACCTCTGGAAATCCTATTCCTCTACGCTCACTTTTGTTGTATTGGATTTACAAGTTCCTCCAGTGAAGTTCTTCGAGTGTTGAAAAGAAAAGGTTCTTTTAAAATTTATGGGGCAATAAAATGAAAGGTACCTTCGGTTTGCCTTCCAAGTGGTGCTTCTAGTAGCACATAAAACGGCGCAGCAAAATCTCCGGTCCTACATCAACAGCCAGAAGCACACATGAGTGTGTGCGTTTCCTGACGAAGGTCTCTAGCCCAAACAGATCTCGTGTCGTATTATGCATGATACCATCCCTTGAGGTAAGTCTTCATGCAACAACTTCTATTCTATTAAGGATACTTAACAAAAGACTCTTCAACTGCACGGTCCAATCGGCTAAGGCTGCAGAATACACCGACTGCATTTCTGCAGAGGAGTAAGACTCCTTCAATGAGTATCCTGGGTATGACACTAAACAATCTGATGGTGGGGCCCCAGTAATGCTGGAGCTTTGGGGAACGCAGAGTACCTATTTATTACCATTGCACCCAGATCCACTCTGCCCCCAGCAGGGTAGCACTAGATAGGTGCTATCTATGGGTCAAATAAAACTAAACTGTGTACTTATGCTAAACTGAATTGTTTGAAGTAGAACTGTTTTTGACATTCAAACTGCGTAATTATGTTGAACTGAATTGTTTAAAGTTGAACTGCTTTTAGATTTAATTGGTGTAAACAAAAAACTGTACTTAGGCTAAATTGAATTATTTGAAATTGAACTGTTCATATGTATAAAAATGGATTTGCGATTAAATAACTTACTATGGTTGATATGCCATAAAACCCAACCAAACCAAACCAAACAAATCTTCAACTGCATGATAGAACTTTTCTCTATAATGATTTCTTTTAGTATTTCATGTCATTTCTGTATTCATTTTATCAACTTTGCTTCGGTAATAAATATGTTGTTAATCCTTAGTGAATTATTTTACATTGTTTAGCACAAGGAAACATTAAACTATAATACATTTCCTTTGCTACAAGTTTCTCAAACACAAATAATTGAGGCGACAAGTTATGATATTCAAATATGACAAATATACGAAGACAAACGTTCAAGTCGCTCACTTGATGTAATCCCCATAGGCTTTTTGATAGGATAGATTTTGTTGATTACTCTTGGTCGTTCAGTTAGACGAGTGCCTCGTATTTATGTATAACGACTGGATCAGCATTTCTAAGAATTCAAATTTTTATGTATAATAGATATTCGAAATTTTTGTTGCTGATTGGTTATGTTACACTCTCAGTTAAATCTCTTTATGATTCATAACTCTGCATCGCGGTCAGCGAATAGAACGGTGTGTTGTCAGTTCAAGATCACTGTCTGAATACTGGGGACGGGAACAGGAATTAACCTTTTATAGTCAATCAGAAGGTACTATAGACTGAACCTGCGGATACATCTTGATCCCATCAAAAACATGTCATTAACACCCCAAATTCCACAATTGGCAGTCCTTATTATTGCTGTCCCACGTGTGTCACCTAAATATAATATTGCCTAGTCGGCCGGGGCTGTAGAATACGCCGGCTGCATCTCTGCAGAGGAGTAAGACTCCCCCAATGAGTATTCTGAATATGACACTAGACAATCTGATGGTGAGGTTCCAGTAATGCTGGAGCTTTGGGGAATTCGGAGTGCCCCTTCATTGCCATCACTCCCTGGTCCACTCTGGCCCCGAGTGGTAGCCCCTGATAGGGTCCTATCTGTAGGTCAAATAGAACTAAAATGTGCACTTCTGCTAAACTGAATTACTTGAAACAGAACTGTTTTGATATTTAAACTGTATACTTATGCTAAACTAAATTGTTTGAAATAGAACTGTTTGGACATTTAACTGTGTGTGGACAAAAACTATACTTATACTAAACTGGATTGTTTGAATTAGAACTTTGACAAAACTGAATAGCTTGAAATAGAAATATTTTTGACAATTAAACTGTGTACTCATGCTAAAATGAACTGATTATTTCTATAAAAATGGATTTGGTATTGAATAACCTACAAAGGTTGATTTGCCATAAAACCCAAACAACCAACCTACTCGTAATAGTTTTCCTCACTCGCTTCAACGACTTGACACGAATAGCGATCGGAACATATTCTTTCGTGGCAAAACCACATCATCATCATCATCTCTCTCTCTCTCTCTCTCACAGACATACACGCGTGCGCGTGCGCACACACAAGTAAGTTTATTCCACAACGTGTAAATTTATTCTTGAACACTTACGCAGCTTTTGTAGAATGGACATTCAACTACTTGGCTAGCTGTAAGTCTTCTTCCACTCTCCTTCAAAAGAAAAAAGAAAAGAAGAAGAAAATATCTAGTATATTTCTTGTTTATAAAATTCACGCCATTTGTTAATTCTATTAGTGTCTCTTACCATTTCTTCCACCCGTTTCTATCCAGCATACAGTATAATATTCCTGATGGAGTCAGTCTCTGCTCTTCCACTCATCTCTCTCGTCTCTTCACCCTTGCATTACCATAAATAAATACAGCAGTTAGTTAATAAAAGATCGTATCGGGGGGGGGGTCTGTTTATTCCGACGTCCGCGTAAACCAATCTACCTTGGTTTTCGGATCCGCGTTTTGCACAAAATTTGTATGTTTTATTTTCTTGTTGCTGTAGCAATAGTACAATTAAATAGGGTTTTACTCAATATTCATTTATTCATCAATTCTTTATCGTATAATTTTTGAAAAAAAAAAGTAGGGGCAAAGACGAGCACGATTTGGTACAGTCAAGTAAATTGATGAAATCTTTTCTCATTGATGGCTGCTTACTGCGGTTATTAGCAGTAAGCAGCCATCTGCTCCTCATGTGACAGTCGAGAAGCCAAAGGAGCGGGACAGGAGAATGAATATAATGCTCTTTCATTAAAAGAAAAAGAAAAGAAAATACAGAAATAGTTTACAGTCCTACCACGAGGTCTTATAATAACAAAAAGATTGAAAAGAACTCTGCTTTCTCATAAACAGATGCATAGGATACTGTTGCTTAGATGATGACCAAATGAATATTCTGACTCACAATCACATTGGTCACATTGACGCAAGTGTGAACAATGGCAACAGATTCTTAAAGTTGGAACTCTTGAATTTCAATACAATGAAGACTCACTTGATGGATAGTCTATGACTTTATTCTAAACTACGTCTGCGAAATGGACAAGAGGTCAATCGTCTATGATTAGCATATTCCGCCTGTACATACAGCTTGTGCTGGCTTTTTTTCCCATCTATATGCAAGACATCTGATAATGCTTTCAGAACACAGGGTGGTTTCTCCGAGTGGGGAAAAAATTGAGAAGTTATATTATGGTGACATGACGATGAGAGATTGATAGCAAAGTGGCGTCACTGTAATAATTAAATATTACAGAGGAACAGAAAGAGAAAAAATGATAAAAGATAATATATATTTCAAACAATCATAAATTTAAAAAGTAGTTGTTGCGTAAGCGTTTCGAATTTTAAATTAATTTTCTTTTTGGAATTAATCAGTTCAGTGTTGAGTACAAAAGTAATTTTATTTATTCATTTTTATTCACAGTTCGTGCTTCAAAGAAAGTGTTCACGGGTAATTTTAAACTCGTCTGTTCATTTCCAATATTTCTCTTTAACTGTTTTTTTTTTATCCTATTTCTTTTGCACGAACATTAGTTTCCCGCACAGCATGCTGGGAGATTAAATATTTCATTTTCTTTTTTTTCTCTCTCCCACTCTCTTTTTTTTTTTATTAATTATTTCAGTTTTTACTTACTACAATATGCTCATGAAAATTCATTGGAAGTTATTTGCTACATGGAAAGAAACTGAAAGCTGTATTCGTCTTCAGAGTGGTGGAGTATTTTGTGCAAAACGCTGATCAGACAACCTGGTTAGGTCGGTTTACGCGGACATCGTAATAAACGTAACTTGATCTCTTATTTATTAACCAATCAATGAAGAATGTTTCAAATATCTATTATAAAAAATAAAAAAAGTAATTCTTTGAAACACAGATCCAGTCATGATACACAAATTTGAGGTCCTCGTCAGAATTCCACAAGAGTCGCGGCAAGACATTTCCGAACTCGCTGGGCGGTAGGAGGCACACAACCAGGAGGGGCCCAAAACAGCTATGCAGCAAAATGATTGGTGAAGGTTTTTCTAAAATTATATTTAAATGTCATTTATATGGTAAAGAAACAAAAATAACTGTTTTTTCCTTGAATTGGAGGCGTAGCTTTCCACGTCGCGTGTCCATAGGTTACGTGAGAAATTTGACCCCTTATTTTTTCTCTTTTGCTTCCGTTCTTCGAACGGAGAAGAACGTGGTCTTTTTAATCCGTGCCTGTCAGATGGACAATGAGCTTGAATTTTATCTTTGAACGTTGAAGAAAATGGAGACGTTGTTTCCAATTCCGGTGAGGTACATTATTTCACCTCGCTGT
This sequence comes from Sepioteuthis lessoniana, assembly GCA_963585895.1. Taxonomy (NCBI): domain Eukaryota; kingdom Metazoa; phylum Mollusca; class Cephalopoda; order Myopsida; family Loliginidae; genus Sepioteuthis; species Sepioteuthis lessoniana. Next base: position 32,505,926 of record OY757929.1, read on the forward strand.
GAAAAGCACAAGAAAAGATAATTACCCATTATATCGTCTATCATGCATGCTTGTTATTGGAGCAGTATGTGTGATTTATTTGTTTGAGGGCAAGTCTTAATTGTTGTAACATTTGTTATATTGTTATATGTTCCTATTAAGTGTTTTAATTGTTTATATGTCTTTCCTTCCCGTTTATTCAGTGTTAGTGCATTAATGGATATGTTGCGGAGTCGATAAATATGTCGATCCCACAAACATTTGTATATAAAATGATTGACAACTAACTAGGCAAGAGTGTTAATTCGAAGTGCCAAGCTTTCATTTGGCGAATAATAAAAATGGAGATGCCCGTGGTGTAATGGTTATCGTCGTAGGAAGTGGACACGGCGACACGAGTTCAAATCCTGGACCAGGACATAGCACTAATACCCTTGGGAAAGGTATGAATCCAATTATTCTCCCTCCAGCAATGGGTAAATAGTAGGACAGACTAGGTTCTTCAGCCTTGGTGAGGCAACTAGTCTGGGAGAAGGAAAACTCTGAATTCAAACCTGTTAAACTCTGCTTAAAATTGACCTTGTGTCATATCCTGCCCGACCGGAGGGGTTGGTAAATATGAATAACAAGGAAATGGTAGTTGGTCTGCTCGTGGACCAAGATGCAGTCTGAGTTGCCATGCACGATTGGTTTGCTTCTGGAGTAGATAATGGTACTTATCTGGAAGTATCGGCGAGCTGAGGCGCAGAAACAGGTCTGGAAATGCAGAAACTGGTTTGGTGATACTAGAACTGGTCTGGTTGGCTGTTACGTCGTCGTCTTGTGGTATCTGTAAAGAGGCGTAAGTGAGAGAACCAGAGGTGATCCTCAGAAGACTTTCTGAAGTAGTGTTGCATATTGACCTCCGATCCGGCCAAGCTGTCAAATGAGAAATGCCCCTGTGTAAATAACAGGTGCATCCGGTCGAAGAGATCAGAGGATAACCTTGACTGTCGATGGGTTGAATTGAGTGGACGTAGAACAATGATATAACCCGGGGTGAGATAGGAAGTCAGGCAGTTGGAGTTCAGAGCTTGAAGTCAGTGTTCCAGATCGAGCGGTGAGAACCAGCTCCCAGCAGAGAGGCTGGGCCCCTAGGCCCCGGGTTGAGCGGCCCAGGAGAACGAAAAAGACACACTGCTATAGTCGGAGGAGCTGGGGTTCAATATGTTGCAGTCTTTGTTCAGTCTCCAACTCACCTCTCACAGATAACCCTTCGTAACCCTTTCCAACCATTACGAATAAAGTGATAGGTATATTTTTCTAAAGAACTGTGTCCGCTCGTCGTTATTGCGTCGTTATGTTTCTGCATGTATATGTGTATGTATTGTTGTTCATGGCTATACAGCAGTAGGAAATAGCTCTTGAAAGAGCTAGTGATAACTTTCATAATTTAGTTCTGATTAAGAGAGCTGAGGTGATTGTTTGGATCTGCAGTTGAGTTGACCGGAAGCTATACTTCATCAATAAGGCCTTGGTCGGTGTGCAATGACCAGAGAGAGGTACGTATATATCCCTCGCACCACGGCTGTCTTGCAGCTAAATGAGTATTTGACATGCTAAAGTGTGGTACAAGGCCTTTTTAAAGTGAAAGCCGGACGCAAGACCGTAGCCCAGACACACCCAGCGGCTCCAAAAATGCCTTGGCCCGTCGATATTTCCCAATAATAGGGCGCCTCAGGCACCAGGTTATAAACTAAGTCTTGCCAAAGCAGATGAGAGCCTGGGGGACGACCCCTGGAGGCCTAAGGAGTGTCGATTTTAGCCGTGTAACACGAATCCTGGGCTTCCCCGATATCCATGTCAGGTGCCCTCGAACGACTAACGACCGAATGCTTGTCTTGCAACTGAACGCTGGCTCGGTCAGTGACTGCTGTGTTTATATAGAAGAGAGAGGAAGCTTATAGGACGTTTTACCGTGCATGAGCGTGGCGAAAATTCTGTGTTGTCAAAGACAGGAAGTCTCTCTTTTAAATATGAGTAATAATGAAATATCTCATTATACTGACGAGAGGAGCTTATAAATGTCCCATGTTTTATTCGGCATTTAGAAGTCATCTTCGATATGGACAGCAGAATTGATTTTTTAAATAGCTTTCGTGTTGGTAACGAGAAATTCCACTCATCAATGAAATGCTGACATTATTGTTTATACCAGTGATCGTTATTTCCGGTACGAGTGAAAAATTCCGTTCGCTGACGTCATTGTCAATGGGGATTTTAGATTTGAGTAGCCGGTCCGCTACGATCGATATACAAATGCTATTAATGGAATTTGGTCTGTGGGAAACGATTAAACATCCTTCTCAGCACAAAAAATAAAAAAATAAAAAAATAAAATAAAATAAAAAAAAAAGAAAAATAGTCGGTAAATTATAATTGGCATAAGTTCTTCTAATAACACCATTTACTCACTGAATAAACTATTTTTCTAAACGCGTGTGTGTGGTGATCCCCGTGGCGTAGAGGCGAACATGCGGGACTACGACATTGTACTGGGTGTCTCAAAATCGATGAAACCCATTAATATGATAATGATTTATTACTGAGACAAGCGAAATGGCGGTCATTTGGAACACGTCCAGTAAAAAAAAATACATCCTTTGAGCTTGAGACATCAAATCAACTTTTTTAGATTGTTATTATATCAGCTTCCAGGACATGCAAACTTTTTTTGAGTTTTTTGTCTCAGTGATAAATCATTATCATATTAATGGTTTGCATCTATTTTGAGACAGCTATGAATGATTTTGTCTAAAAAAAAAAAAAACAAGTATTTTTCCTTTCTTGTCCAAGGCATTGGGATCGAGGATTAATAGTTGTTATAATATACTATTTTTAAATCTGAAACAAAAAAAGAACACAACATTATTATTAGTAGAGTTATTAGCAGTCACATGGGTCTCATGTATATTGAGACATCCTATATTAGCAGTCACATGGGTCCCATGTATATTGAGACATCCTATATTAGCAGTCACATGGGTCCCATGTATATTGAGACATCCTATATTAGCAGTCACATGGGTCCTATGTATATTGAGACATCCTATATTAGCAGTCACATGGGTCCCATGTATATTGAGACATCCTATATTAGCAGTCACAAGGGTCCCATGTATATTGAGACATCCTATATTAGCAGTCACAAGGGTCCCATGTATATTGAGACATCCTATATTAGCAGTCACATGGGTCCCATGTATATTGAGACATCCTATATTAGCAGTCACAAGGGTCCCATGTATATTGAGACATCCTATATTAGCAGTCACATGGGTCCCATGTATATTGAGACATCCTATATTAGCAGTCACATGGGTCCCATGTATATTGAGACATCCTATATTAGCAGTCACATGGGTCCCATGTATATTGAGACATCCTATATTAGCAGTCACATGGGTCCCATGTATATTGAGACATCCTATATTAGCAGTCACATGGGTCCCATGTATATTGAGACATCCTATATTAGCAGTCACATGGGTCCCATGTATATTGAGACATCCTATATTAGCAGTCACATGGGTCCCATGTATATTGAGACATCCTATATTAGCAGTCACATGGGTCCCATGTATATTGAGACATCCTATATTAGCAGTCACATGGGTCCCATGTATATTGAGACATCCTATCGTAATCCAGTTCGAACTCCAGTCGCGCTATTATGTTTACTTTTAGACTAATACACTTGGGAATGATATGAATTACTCTATCCCCCCCAGCACTGGATCAAATAGTACTACTAGTGTTCTTCTACAAGGACGGTTTTCGTATTTCCACGAAGGTTGATATGAAACAAAGAAGAAACAAGAAACAAAAGTAAACGAGTGGAAACAAGAGGAATGTCTAAATCTACCAATTTCATAAGTTTGTCGTATATTTCATCATTTCCAAAACAAAATGAAGCAATTTTTCATGAATATACCATCAAACTGTAAATCCTTAATTTTTTGTTCTTTTATTCATTTATTTATTGTTTTTTAATTATCGGATAGTATTATTATTACACTTCTTGTAAGTTTCTCACATCAGTGTTAGCTAAGGTTCTTTCATTGGAGTCTGAGTGACAGCAAGTTTTCTCAAGTCTCCTGGACTTTTCTCGGTATTCTTTAAAAAAACTGTTGTTTGGATGGTCTCGATTCATCCTCCGATTTCTAACTCTTCTGGTTCCTTTTTCAAGCGCTCAAATTACACTGTCACTTTCATGTTCCACAGATTTTTTTTAGTTCTCTGGCAAGATTTAAATACTTATCGCTTTTTTCTCTTCTTTGATTTTCACTCTGTGGTCCGCCTTGATGGCAAGCTCTCTTTTTTTTCTTTTTAGTTATTATTAGGGCTGGTCTTCTGGCCGAGATTAGGTGATCTGTTTGTATCTTAAAATCCCAGAGAATTTTGCGTATCTCATTCTTCAGGCCAGATTCTGGTTTGTGCATGTACTCTTTGGTACTCATGGTCAAATTTCAATTTCTAGCACAATTACCCGTAGGTCACCTTCCCTGCCCAGTCATGTCTCGTCTTTGTGATAGTTTGCTCCATTCACTTATTATGTGATTAATCGTTTCGTCTCTATCACCACATAACCTACATTTGCTATTCTGTTGCGTATTATGTATTTTTGTTTCAACATCATTGACTCTTATGGTGCTGTTTTGTGCTGCCATCAGGAGAGATTCAGTTTCTCCCTTAAAGTTCCCCCCTTTTTTTAGCCATATCCACGTCTTCTTCTGTGAGATTTCGCCAGTTTGTCGATTGAAATATCTATACAGTTGTTTTTCTTCTCATTTCTGCTTCCTAGTTATTGTTGTTCCGTTTATCTTTAGGTTGTCAATGTGTGAGAATTCGTCTGCAGCCTGCGCACTTCACCCGACAATCTCACCCATGTTTCGGGTCGAAATACAGGTTCTCTGAAGGTTGAAATGACGGGTCCACAATGGAAAAAAAAGGCAAAAATAAAAAGCTGAATAAATGTTATTTTACAGAGGAGGAGTGTGTGTGACACTTTGCAAAATGATGTTTTGTAGAGACCTCATTTTCGCTACGTAGGTGACTTGCGAAATTCCCTCGATTAAAACTAAAGTTGACTGCTAGGTTTTCTGGTCTCTGTATATCTCTGCATCTCTCTTTGGTCCCATTTTTTAAAAATCTCCGTCTATCTTTCTATCATCTCGGCCTATCTGCGTGTATCTCTGTCTCTGTTTTTCATTCTCTGGTCCCATTTCCTCTATATCTGTTCTCACAGCCCATCTCTGTATCTGTGGTCCAACCAATCTGTTCTCTTCCGTTCAGTGGACTGATTTTAGTTGCATATATGCTGGGGTGAACATTCCTTTTTCCAGATTTTTAGCCATCCGTAGACTGGACATAAAAAATATAGTCATAGTGTATGTCTCCAGAAGACCCTAAAAAGTGTGCTAATAAATCTGAAACTCTTTCAAGTTGTGGTTCTACTTTTATCTGACCATCTGTAATTTTACTCATTGGGTTGGATAAGTTGTTCCCACACAAAACACATACGGTCACCCATACAAATATGTCTCGGCCACTATAAAGACATATGCGTATATACACATACGTGAATACATACCTATGGCCAACTCTCAACCATATACACATGTATATACCCGTACGTACACACATAGACACTCACAAGTACTCACATCTGCTCATGTGTCCACACGTATGCACATACATATAGCCATGTCTGTACTCCACCTCACCAGTGTCAATAGTCTCACAGGTATTCTTTTAATATCATTTTCGAGTCCGGTATTAATGCATCCCCGCTATCTTCAATGCTGGTGTATCCTCTTCCTGCTTCTTTTCTTGACACATATAGTCTATGTCATCTCTTGGGTGTAACACTTTATACATCGTCATCAACTTTCTTGTCCTTTGGTCCATTTATCGAAGTTCTCCCGTTGTCCATTTTAAGAACGATCACGAATTATTACATTTATTTTATTCAAGGGTTGGCAACTTTTCAGAATTTAACTTCATTACAGATTTACTACATACGTAGCATTTGAATTTCTCTGGTAATTCATTTTTAGAAAAATAAATATTTTTCTAGAGTCTATACATTTAATATAATAACATTTTTTCTTACAAAAAATGTTATTCATTTGGAAAGTATTTCAATTATTATAACTATTTTCAGTTGAGGATTTATGACTAAATTATTGTTAAGGAACTTCATCACCAAAGTAGAAAAAAAAAAAAAAAAAAAAAAGTACAAATCATTTAAAAAGTTCAATTTTTTATTCAATCTTTTTAGTATTCGTAAAACGGGAGAAAATTCAGATTTTTAAAAATTCGTCATCAATATTAACTAAATTTTAGAATCACAGAAAAGTAAAAGGAATGAATAAATAGATAAGTGTAAATAAGGAAATAAATGAATACTTAAAATAAATTAGAAAATAAAAATAGATTTAAAAAATAAATCATCATCATGTCGCACCACCCTTCTCTATCGACCATCGCTTCCGGTAGGTCTTCAAGGCTACATCTTGTATCGGCACAAAGCTGTTGAATGTAGGTCCTAGCTGGACGTCCAGCCTTTGCTCGTCCATGCGAGGGGGTCCACAGGAGTACGTCACATACGAGTTCATCCCTACTTCTCCAGCAGTGTCCCGCATGTCTGGTTCGTCTTACTTGGATTGTTTTCATGATGGTGGTAAGTGCCCGTACAGTTGCTTCTTTGTGGGTTGCTGCCTCCTGGACTTGTTCAATATTACTCGCAGCATTCTTGTATAGTTGCTGACTAGCTTTTTCTCCCTGCGTTTATTTAGCGTCCCTGTAGTGCATCCATACAGTAGTATCAATACGACCGCTGCTTGGAAAAAACTGCGCTTCATTTTATCGGTCAGATCTGACTTCCATATGACTGATAGCCTATCGGTAGCTATTCATGCCCTTGCTAGTCACGTGTCGTCAGTCTCAGTTGATGAGACACTGCTTCTTAGGTAGATGAACTTGTCTTCTAGTTTCAGAGAACTACCGGTTTGTGTGGAGATGGTGCCTCTTTGATTAAAGTACATTATTCCGTCTTGTGTGCATTGACATGGAGGCCTATGCCCACAGCGGCTCATTCCAGACTATGTAGCAGGGTTTCGGCTTGGGCGAATTTATTTGCCAGAAGCGCTATATCATCGGCGTAGTCCACGTCCGTAATTGTTCGTGCGGGGTATCTTCTGCTTCTTTCCTTTGTCAACTTGAAACCGTTGTCTTTCATGTTATCAATAAACAAATAATGAATAAATAAAAATGGAAAATGAATGAATCAAAATAAAATGAAATAAATTAACTAATTTATCAATTAATCAAAAAGTTAATAAATAATAAGTAAACAAATAAAAACTTAAAAAGAAATGAATAAATGAATGAAATGTAAAAATTACTTATTCATTTTAAATAAAGATAAATGAAAAATTGATTGATAAAAAAATGAATACATAAATAAATAAATTTATTAAAAATAGATTAAAAGTAAGTAAATGAATAAATAAATAAATAAATTTATTAAAAAATTAATTAATTAATGTAAAAAATAAAGAAAAAATGAATTTATGAATGAATTAAAAATCAATGAATTTACTAAATACAAGCAAAAAATTATAAAATAAATAAATAATGAGCAAATAAACATAATCAATTAATAGAAGAAGTAAATATTTAAAAAATTAGACAGAAATATATTAATAAATTGATTAAAAATCAAGTATGTATTACAAAATTCATCATTTGAAAATAAATGAATAAATTAATGAATTGATTGATTAATAAAAATAAGTAAATAAATAAATAATAAAAATAAATGTATAACTGAGAAGGTGCTTTAGGATACTCTCTCCATTATATCTAAAGTAAATATATATGAGTCAAACGAAGATACCGAAAGTTTTTAATTTAGAAGTTTGAGTTGAGGGGTAGCCTTTGTGCTGGTCGTCGTAGTGGCGTTCAGCCAGTAGTTCTAAGTCCCATAGATTTTGGAATGAGGAATAAATGTCTTCAAAATAGGTAAGCAGAATAGAGATGGAATAAAGCAACTAGATGTCTGTGCGGGATTAGCATCGCTACAGTCATAGCAAAGGTTTTGTTGCTGAATAAGGACAGGAATGATGTAGTCAGCTATAAGCGTAGTCCTATACCAAAAAGAGAGAAGAATGATGATCTCCCACAGACTTAGGAGGAATAAAATAGCTGAATATCTGAGCGATACTGCGCGTCGCTGTAGACATAGGAAAAGTTAGAACCGACATAAAAGTGTTCCTCTAAGTGGTGAAATAAATACATCTGATTTATATTCAACTGGGAGCCTTTGGTCTAGATGAGTAGACTTAAAGATCCATAAATTAGATGGCTTTCCTCATGGTATAATGGTTCTGCTCCTATGAAGAGAGAGGACAGAAAGTACGTCCGTCCAGCTCGAAAGATTCTGAGGAAGAGAAAGGTTAGAGGGCTTTCACCATTTTTATGTTGCCCGGGAAAAATAGTCCCGGCAGAATAGGATAAGTCATTCTCATTGAGTGAAAATATGCGACGACCATAACGGTCAAATTAATTTACGCGCCAAACAAAAATACAATTTCCTTCTGCTACAAATGAGTAAATAAGAGTAAATAATAAATAGAAATGAAATTTTTTTAATAAATCAGTTGATTAAGTAATTATCAAAGTATTGGTAAAAAAAAGTTATTAATTAATTGATTAATGAAAAAATAGATTAAAATATTAAAAATGAAAAAATTAATGAATAAAAGTTTAAGTAAAAAATAAATAAATCAGTAAATTAGAAAATAAACGAAGAAAAATGAATAAATAGCTACAAAAATGATAAATAACAATGAATAAATAAATAAAAAATAAAAAAATGAAAAATAAATAGATTATAATACATTTATTGATGAATTAATCAAAGAACTAATTTATGAATTAAAGAATGAAGAAATAAATAGTTTGAAATAAATAAGATACAAATAAATTTCAAAAATAGACAAAAACTTAGTTAAAAAATATAATAGTTAAAAAATCAATTAATTGATTGATTCAAAAATGCAAAAAAAATAATTCTATAAAAAATAAATCAATGAAAATAAAGGATAAATAGAAATGAAAAATAGAAATTGTTCAATTGATTAATTAATTAAACAAATTAATGAATAAATTAATTATTTAAAAAGAAATTAATGAATTATTCTAGAAGCAAAAAAGAACGGAAAATAGTTCATTAATTAGCTGTTTAATAGGTTAGCAAAATAATAAATAAATTACTTAATTAGTTAATAAAGCAATAAATTACTTTATCAATTAAAAGTAAATAAATGAATTTATATATTAATTATAAAAAAGCAATTAAACAAACTGTCAATAAATGAATAAATAGATAAATAAATGATACATAAATATAGATAAGTTAGTAAATAAAAAATGAGTTAATAAACAAACGAATTATTTAACTAATTAATCTAAAAATAGATAAATAAATTGATTAATAAAATTAGATATAAATGGAGAATAAATAAACGAATCGAAAATATAAAAATGAATAAATAAAAATGAATAAGAATTAAGTTATTAAAAAATTGAATAAGTAGTTTTAAAAATAAGTAAAAATAGGAATAATTAAAAAAAAATATATATTTAAAAAGGTAATTAAGTGAATTAAAAAAATAATTACTGATTCAGAAATAGATAAACTCATAGATAAAAAAGATAATACAGTAAATCGCAAGAAAAGATCAATCTCCTCTTGACATGGACGACATCAAACTGTTTGTTAAAAATGAAAAAGAATTTTTTGTTCTTTTAATTTTTTATTTTTTATTACCGGATAGGTTTGGTTTCTTTGTTTAATGGCATATCAACCTTCGTGGGTTATTTAATGCCAAAGCTATTCTCCGAGAAGAACAGTGGTGGTGCTATTTAACCCATAGCTGGGAGGATAAGGGGGTTCAGATCTTTCCCAAGGGTATTTGTCCGAAAGTGAACGTAATAGCGCGACTGGAGTACGAACTCGCGTGCTATGATTTCGCAGACCATCGCTTTAACCATTACACCACAGGGACGCTTATCGGCTCCGCAACAAACTCATTACTGTGGTTTGCAATTGCTTGAAATATCTATTTGTTTGTTGTGTCGGTGTGCGCAGCAAATTTACACCTCTGTCTCTTAAACCTTCATGAATGAAATCGGCAAATTTTTCCCGCCTTGTTTCCTCAGTCATAGGCGTTAATTTGACCTTCTTCTACAAAGGAATAGAGATCGTTGAACAAAGGTGAACCTAGTGGCTTGAAATTAAAGTAGACCATATCATCAAATAATGCGAAAACAATCTGTAATGGTTTTAAGTTTTTAACCAAAAATTAAATTTCAAAATCTTTGTCTAAAAATGTCTTATCAGTAAAAAAAAAAAAGACATTTAATAAATTAAAAAAAAATAAACACTAGTCAGACTAACTGACGCTAGATCCTGATTCAAAAGAATTCCACAATTAATGGACATATAGCAGAAAGAACTTCGTATTTTTGTTTGGCGCGTAAATTAATTTGACCGTTATGGTCGACGCATATTTTCACCCAATGAGGATGACTTAGCCTATTCAGCCCGGATCATTTTCCCAGACAACATAAAAATGGGGAAAGCCCGCCAAACAATCTCTTCCTCAGAACCTTTCAAACAGGATGAAAGTACTTTTGTTATAAAGTCATCTACATCATCATTCAGCACCACAACGACACAATATCAAAGACGCATGATAAACGACAGACGCACGAATAAAGGACGCAGGGAGACTTCTTTAACAACATATTTACCTCTCTCTTTATTGCAAGGTTCGAAAGGGTTGTTCAAGGGTTGCATGTGAGAGGGTAATGAGACCGAACATAAACTTCATATTTTGACCCCACTGTTATGACCGTCACGTTGTGTCTTTCTTGTTCTCTTGATGTTGGGGTCTACTCCCTCGGGGCTTCCTAGGGCCCCCTCGGTCGGGCGTGGCCTTCCCTACCACATCTGGTCTCTACTGTCTGGAAGTCTGCTGGTAACTGCTTTGGCACCCCAAACTCAACTCAATTATATAATAATTCAACGCCCACACGATCGCCCACTGGATCTTTGAAATTGAATGTTTAATCGTCATCAAGCGGAAATAACTGTCATGCAGTTTAGAGGTTACTCTCTTCCGGTGCATCACTGTAGTGGCACAATGGGACCTTCACCTTGTCCCATATTATAAGCCTTAATCCGCCCACGCGATCTCTTTCGATTACTGGCCATTGGAATGTGTCACTTCCTTCCGGTGTATCACCTTGGAATAGCATTTTTGGGTCGGGGCGAGGGTCAAAATATAACACTTTCTGTCCACTCCTTTCATAGCAGCAGAAGCACAACACCATAAGGAAAGCCGTCTAATTTATTGACCTCTTGAGTCTACTCTCTTAGACCAAGATTTCCCACTTGAACATGAATTAGATGCACGTAATCTGCCACACACAGGAACACTTTTATGTCGTCTCTAACTTTTACTATGTCTACAGCGACGCGCAATTCTGCTCAGACATCCAGCTACCTTATTCCTAGGTAACATTATCAGGAGACTTTCATGCCTCTCTTCTACAGCAACCAGAACCACACATTTATGGGCAACTACATCATTTCTGTCCTTAAACAGCAAACACGACTTTTGTTATGTCTACAGTGACGCATAATTCTGCTCAGACATTCAGCATTGCCTTGACTGTAGTGATGCACATTCCGCTCAGGCATTTAGCCGCGATAATTCCTTTTCAACCCAATAACTACTTCCTTCATTCCTTCCTTCCTACGAGACTTGCAAAATAAAGGTACCTTTTATTCTGGCTGCCATTAAACCTTCATAAAAATTTTTCGATATCTCGTTCCATCTCCTTTATTTACAACAACATAGCGAGGAACTAACGTAAGAACGTAACAATTATCCTCGCTAAAGACACACCACCTGACTCCTTAGGGTTGGAATTAACTAGTAGAGTTTAAGAAAACAAAATTTAACTTCAGCAACAACATAGAATTCTGGAGATATACATAAAAAAACCGATAGCTTGAAGCGTGGGGAGGGAGAAGTAGAAAAATAATTGCCAACTAAGAACTTCTTTCACTATAACACATAATTTAAAATATAAGTCACTTATTATTTGTCTCCAGTATTTCTGTGTTACTCTTAGTTCTTGTTTGTTGAAATTCTTTTGTCCATTTCATTTCCGAGTCTAAGTTTACTACGACCTATCTCAAACAACCAACAAATCTTTCTCTAGAGATTTATTCTGAGTGAGGTTGAGAAGTACTCTCGAATATGTTCTATCCTATACATTGAAAGTTCTGGACTGCAGCCTCGAAGTAAATGAGTTCGAACTAAAGTCGCGCTATTATGTTCACTTTCGGACTAATACCCTTGGGAAAGAAATGAACTCCGTAATTCTTCCATCTATGGTTTAGATAGTACCACGACTGATTTTCTACAAGGATGGCTTTCGAAGGTTGATATGCCATTGAACAAACCAACCAACCAACCCTTTGCTTCATTATTTTTTCTAAGACTTGTAAATTCCACACTATAGTGAACTGATAGTGCAAGCGATAAATATCTCAGTGATCTTCAAAGACATTTCTAAATCAATATATATCGAAAGAATGAGTTGGGAATTATTCTTTTTGAGAATATTTAAGGGGATTCTTATAAATCTCCAGGAGTGCTTAATGTATGATAATTAATATACAAAATTATAAATTTCATACAGAGTAAATTCATATAATTGAAAAAAACCCACGTCATTTGGCTATTATAAATTTATTTCAGCTGGCTATTCTATAACAGAAACCAACCTCTCCAGACAGCCATCACACAATGGAGAGAGAAAAATAATCAAAAATTATAAGAATGTTTTTTCAGTGGATTCTTACTTGTTAAAAAATGAGAATGGGAGCATCTAATTTTTTTGTGTACTGAGTTTTATTCTCCCTGGATATTACCTTAAGAAGGCTTTGTTAATAACTATCTTTCACACATATACCTATTTGTACAAATAAATATATCTACATTAAAACTTATGCTTATGTTACCAGTACCTGAATAATAATAAACACCACACATCTGTGGTTTATTTTTGCTAGGTTTTCGATGGAATTTGACCTTTTGTAAAAGTAAAGCAAGATATCTTTCCAATGTAGTTTCAGAAGTCACACCCACTTAGAGGGTAATACATTCCATATCTTAGATAGTTTTTACATTTGCTAGTGTTAGAATCTTTGTACAAATGTGATTATTCATAATAGAATACATATTTATCAAAATGTATTCATCTCACAGCTTATAAAAGATTATATAAATGGCGAGGTTACATTTTGATCTGATATTCCTCCAAGATGAAGGAAAATTAGTAAAGACCGAGTTGATTAGAGTTAGTGGTAATGATATGTAGGTTTTTATGGGTGCCACAGGTATTCATTTTTTTATGATATATATATATATATATATATATATATATATATATCAGCTCATTGGTTAGTGGGTAGAGTGTTCGCCAATGGTCCGGGAGACCTGGGTTCAATCCCAGGTCGCGTCATACCAAAGATTTTAAAAATGGTACTTGATACCTCCTTGCTTAACACTCAGCAATATAAGGTACGTATCAAGGGTAAAGTGGAGCAATTCAGGGAAAGGAGTAGCGCCCTCTCCTACGCCTCGGTGTAGTAGCTATTAAAGAGGGGGCCTTCAGGTTGCCCTCGACTAAGGTCGCCAACTTTACAACTTATATATATACATATATGTGTAATTTTTTTTGTTGGTCCTAAGAGAGAAAAGTAAATATTTCCAAATGAATAGGTATACAAAGAGTTTTATATCTTTGTGGATATATATATATATATATATATATATATATATATATATATATATATATATATGTGTGTTGTGGGAGCCTTACCCACCTTACCATAATGGACTCTTCTCACCGTTATTAGTACGGAGAGATTTCGCTGCCACGAGGCAGATCAATATCGGTGTTATCCGAACAGTACGAGACTTCTTACCTTTTCTATGTAACTCTATCTTTCTTGTGTAATATAATCTGTTATCTAATATCCGTGTTTGCGTTTTCATTAGTGACCCTTTCCGGGGCCACAACATACTGGCGACGAGGAACTCGAACGAAAAAAAGGGACTCTCCAACAAGCAAAAGGGGTTAATCGCACAACGTACTGGCGAAGATTAGTCGCAATAACAAAGAGATACCCAACTACAAGTTGTTAAAGAATCTACTTCATTTCTATGTAACTCTATCTTTCTTGTGTAATATAATCTGTTATCTAATATCCGTGTTCGTGTTTTCATTAGTGACCCTTTCCGAGGCCACAACAATATATATATATATATATATATATATATATATATATATATAATAAATTTACAACGTTGGGGTTATTTACTCCTGTAGCGAATTTTAGACAGATCCTACAAAACCCTGCCGAAAAAAATCAGGATGGAAATTTTTGAATTAAACAACACTCACATTTTCAAAATGAAATACAAACCACAATTTTTATGTAATAGCCGCTGGAAACACATCGGGAGGGATGATCTTATTCAGAATATTTCGAACACTTAACTCAGTAAGGTATTAACAGAAGCCCTTCAATTATATATATATATATATATTGTAACGTGATACTATTCCACCCACCCATGCATAGCAACAGACTGCTTAGATAATGTTAGCCAGTATAACATGACCTGTATCTGAAAATGGATTTAGAGGTGAAGACAAGATTCCCCCTCCCATAGACCGTTATGATTTGAAAATGAAATTCGCTGTTTGGATGAAAGATGGCACTCGTGAAGGTTATATTTTCGCGCGCCAGAAATACAAATTGAACGTAAAATCAGTTGGTGGAAGCTCTATGAAGATGGATGAGAAACGTTTTTTGGTGATGAAAGTGAAGAAACCCAAGCCAACTCATTGAATGTGAGCAGTAGCTGCACAAACTAAGATTATTGAAATCTTAGGAGAAAAGGAAAAGAAAAGAAGCTCCTAAGATTCAACGTGGAGTTACGCATTATCGTAGTGATGATAATGGAAGAAATCCACAAAATGTATATGAAGTCTGAAAAGAATTGAGTGGACTTTCTGTAGACCACAGAAAGTGAAAGAGAAAAAGAGACATTTAATCGAGAGCCCTATGAATTTTACCATGAGTCAAGGAACTGAAATAGAAAACCTCAGAACTTAGATAAGTAAAGACTGTTAGCTAATTCCTCTATTCTAAATGGCGTAATAGCATACATATAGAATCTGACATATTTGCCCGCATACATGATTCCAAAGCGCTTGATTTGTTTTGTTTTTAT
Organism: Sepioteuthis lessoniana; assembly: GCA_963585895.1. Taxonomy (NCBI): domain Eukaryota; kingdom Metazoa; phylum Mollusca; class Cephalopoda; order Myopsida; family Loliginidae; genus Sepioteuthis; species Sepioteuthis lessoniana. The sequence goes on from OY757929.1 coordinate 32,521,336, forward strand.
GTTATCTTGATCCTTTTTGCCATTCTATTGTTCGTTCGCATTTGGCGAATAAACTCTTGTTACATAATTCCATTAAATCGTCTTTGGTTCGTTACTTTGTGGATTTCTGCCTCATTTTTATTTTTAATATGTTGGGAGAAATCCTACGAGATTTTGAAGGAATATTTTATGAGCGATATGTTTACATGTACCGACATCATCTTGGTTCATAGTATACTTTGCAGCCCGTCTGGAGATTTATGTTCATAACATATTTAGGGGCTTTCGTTCACATGTTCCGACATCATTTCAGTTCATAATGATAATGATAATAACAATAATATATATATATATATATATATATATATATATATATATATATATATATATATATATATATATATATATAATTGAACTATATATATATATATCTTAGTGAAAAAGTTATGAAAGATAAACTGGTAACATTTTTAGGCCCTTTCAACAAACCTTGAGGTTTCTCTTATGAGTATCTTTTACTCCAAAAATGATGCCTAGTTCTTCCTTATCTAGCTGACTGTAATTTTTACGGGCATCCAAAAGTGTCCGGGAAGTATAGCAACTGGTTTCTCACAACCATTTGGCATGATATAGGATAGAACTGTTCCCACGCCGTATTGACAAGCATCACAAGAGAGGATAAGTTCTTTCTTGGGATCATAGTGAACCAGGACATGATTCGTCTGTAATGACTGTTTCGCTTCTTGAAACGCTAAAGAGTGATCTGTTTCCCACCTCCAAAAGACGCTCTTCCGCCTCAGGAGGTATAGATGACCTAGCTTTTTTGCAACGTTGGGAACGTACCTAGAGTAAAACTGGAACAATCCCCGGAGGGCTTTCAGTTCAGTCACATTACGCGGTGAAGGTGCATCTGTGATAGCTCGTATTTTGTACTCGGTGGGATGTAGACCTTCCGAATCTATCTGGTGGCCAAGGTAAGTAACTTATGGAGCTATGAATTTACATTTATCAAGTCTGACTCGGAGGCCGGAGGTTGAGCGTTTCAAGATTATCTAAGTTGTCTCGATGTTCTGTGTCTGAAAATCTTGTTAACAGAATGTTATCCTGATAACCTGCAACATGTGGTTCCCTCGCGAAAAGGTTGTCTATGCAACGTTGATGTATGCCAGGGGCAGACTTGACACAAAAACTGAGGCGGTTGAACTGGTACAGGCCTCGAGGGGTGTTGATTGTAAGGAATTTCTGAGAGTCTTTGTGCAGCGGGACATGTAGAAATGTATATCTCAAATCCAGTTTTGTGAATTTTCTTCCCTGGATCAGTTTCGTGTATAGGTCTTCAATCTTTGGTATGTGGTACGTGTCCAGGTCGGTACACTTATTCACGGTCATCTTGTAGTCCCTACATAGACGAATCGATTGGTCTGTTTTAAGTACTGCAACAATTGGGGATGCCCATTCAGAATACTGTATGGGTTCGATTATCCCCAAAGACTCCAGCTTGTCTCGCTCTTTTTCCACCTTTTCCCACAATGCATAAGGCATATGACTTGCTTTGCAGAAGATGAGTTTTGTGTTTGGGTCGACTCTCAACGATGCTATGTAATTTCTTAGTTTACCCAGCTTGTCTTTGAAAACATCTGGGTACCTCTGTATGATGTCCAAGACAGCCGTAGTTGAGTTAACTACCTTGAGCTGATGAATCCTATTCCAGCTTAGCTGAGTTGCGTCGAGCCACTTCTTTCTTAACAGTGTAGGTCCCGATCCTGGTACAACCACCAAAGATTAGTAATACTGCTGTTTATCATATATTATAGTAACCTCACAGGTACCGCATGGGGTTATGTTTTTTCCTGTGTAGGAGACAAGTTTTGTGCCATGTGGTTCAGTTTTGGTTTATCGGGCTCTAGCAAGTGTCTATCAAAAACAGTGCGGCTGATTAGTGATACTGCAGCACCTGTGTCAATTTCCATTTCTACCCATCTGTCATTGATGCCCACCAATACCATTAGAGGGTCATTTTTCTCGTGAGACGGAGAAGAGTTGGTGCACTGAAGCAGTGTCTCTTGAAGTAATGGAGTGTGTGTCGTCGTCATGTTGTCAACCTTACGAAAATTATCAAGTCGGTGTTGGTCGATGTCTGGTCTCTTACTCCTTATTCGTTCTCTGTCGGGAAAAGTGTACCCTACTGTTCTAGAGTGATTTTTGTAGAAAGGGTATTTTTATTATGATGAAATATCGTAGTTTTTGGCGTTAGCTTAAAAACTCTTTTAGTATGATGAAATATTGAACATAGACAGAGAATTAATTTAATGATAAATTCAAAATGAAAAATTAGTCATAATATAAAACATGAAAAGTATAAAAAGAAGAAAAGAGTCCTTTTTATCATGGAGTAATGACAACCCTTTCTCAGAAAATTATGGTTATTTTCATCCTAGGTTTCTAGAAAATGAATTGTAGTTTATTGTTAAAAAAAACAAAAACAAAAAAAAACTTTTCTATCTTTGAGAGGAAACCAAAATTTATTTGATAAACATAAATTATAATTTCCCGTTGGAGGTTATTGCTTTGTATAGAGTGATTTTAATTCCGGAAATATCAATCTGAATTTATTTACGACCTCAACTCAAACAATTTATGAGGACAGATTGATTTCGATTTTAACAATCGGACATGTCATAACTTAAACATATAATAACTACAGGACAAAATAACTCCTTTCAACAATATGCTCTTTTGTAGTAAGGAAAAATAAAGAAATCACTTTCGTTACCTTGCTCAACATGCCTTCGCATCTTATTTTTATTCCCAAATACTAACCTATCGGTAACAATACTACGGCAAGGCTAAAAACGGCAATTGTAACTGGAATAGTATACAAAAACTTAATTTGACATATAAAACTATAAATACATACAAGAGCAAATACAGAAAATATATGTAACATTTCAAGGCGGAATTACAGTGTTTTAGACATGCAAACAAATCGAATTCTTGGTCGGGTGTTTAGTGAGGAAGATTGTTACGTTATCTCCTCGCTATATTCGAAAGAAAATAAAGGAGAAGAACGAAGATACCGTAAGGTTTTCAAGAAGATTTAATGGCAGCCAGAATAAAGGGTACCTATATTCTGCAAGTCTCGTAGGAAGGAAGGAAGGAAGGAAGGAAGGAAATAGTAATTGAGTTGAGAAGGAATTATAGCAGCTAAATGCCCGAGCGGAATGTACATCGTTACTGAGCAGAATTATACGTCGCTGTAGACGTAGCAAAAGTCGTGTTTGCTGTTTAAGGACAGAAATGATGTAGTCGCCCATAAATGAGTGGTTCTGGTTGCTGTAGGAGAGAGGCATGAAAGTCTCCTGATAATGTTGCCTAGGAATGAGGTAGCTGGATGTCTGAGCAGAATTGCGCGTCGCTGTAGACATAGTAAAAGTTAGAGGCGACATAAAAGTGTTCCTTTGTGTGGCGGATTACGTGCATCTAATTCATGTTCACCTGGGAACCCTTGGTCTAAGATGGTAGACTCAAGGGGTCCATAAATTAGACGGCTTTCCTCATGGTATTGTGATTCTGCTGCTATGAGGGGAGCGGAAAGAAAGTACGTCCGTTCTGCTCGAACGGTTCTGAAGAAGGGGTAGTTTGGCGAGCTTTCACCATTTTTATGTTGCCCAGGAAAATGGTCCGGGATGAATAGGCTAAGTCATCCTCATTGGGTGAAAATATGCGTCGACCATAATGGCCCGGGAGACCTGGGTTCAATCCCAGGTCGAGTCATACCAAAGACTTTAAAAATTGTACTTGATGCCCCCTTGCTTAACACTCAGCATTATAAGGTACGGATCAAGGGTAAAGTGGTGCAGTCCAGGGAAAGGAGTTGCGCCCTCCCCTACATCTTGGTGTAGTAGCTATCGAAAAGGGAGCTTTCGGGTCACCCTCGACCATGGTCGCCAACTTTACTTACTTTTATAATGGTCAAATTAATTTACGCGCCAAACAAAAATACGAAGTTCTTTCTGCTACCGGTGCAAATTGAATACAAACACAGAATCCAGTAATTAGTAAATTCAGAATGAAAAATGAGTCCTAATACAAAATACGAAAAGTGTAAAAAGAAGAAAGTATCCTTAGAAATAAGGAAAGAATAAGAAGCAGAAATATGTTAACTAGAATATTTATTTGAGCTGTCGCAATTTTATTTGGTCAACAAAATTGGGTACTAGTAACAATAATAATATTACAAAAAATATGAAGGCAAAAAATAAAATAAACTAAAATAAACTAAAATAAGGGGAAGAGAGATCATAGTTTAAAATTCATAGTAGTTTATTGTGACAAAAGGAAGGTCACTCCAGTTAGTTGCATATGTGTCCTAATGCAAATATGACAAGTAACTCATAAATACAAAAAAGAAGTAAAACAAATTATAAAAAATATTTCACCAACGAATACACTCACAAAACAGGAGAATAATTCACTACTTCTTCCCTCTAGCTAAACAAGGGTTCACACGTGTATCTTTTTTCTTTTTTTCTTTCTTAGAGACCAAGTCCCTAAAAATGTCCTTTTTTTCTTTTCTTTTAATAAAAAGCCACTCTCTGTCTTTCTTTTTCTGCGAGACAAAGTCTCTAATAATGTTCTTTTTTTTCTTTTTCCCTTGATCATTGGACATCTTCTCGCCCAGTAGAGCAGGTAATGGCGTCTGAGACTTGTGTAGTTGTTGGAGTCGACTAAAGTCGTAACTTCTTTTTTTCTTAGAGGAACAATATCTCTAAAGGATACATTTATATTGTAGAAACATACTTTTTCGGTTCCTTTCTTTCTTTTCTCTTCTTTTTAGCTTGTGCTTTAGAAACCTATTTTCTTTGGTTTCTTTCATCTCTTCTCTTCTTTTTTTAGCTTATATAAACTTTAAATTCCTTTCTGGAATTCTGAATGTAATACAAAATCCTTAAGGGGTATTTAAACTCTTCTCAGTTCTTTTCTTTTTTTTATGGCTATCAAGCCATCTTTGAATTTCCTTCTGGAATTCTGAAAGAAACATTAAATCCTTCAAGTAGACTTAATCATTTTTACTCAGCTCCATTTGAGTTGAGGAGTAAAAAACGTAGCCTAATTCTAAGACTTTCTGTTTTCAGCTGACTGCAGTTGATTTCGGCGGGTTACGTCAGGAGCAGCAGCACCCCCTTCCAGAGGCTCCAGCCAATTATATTAAAGCTCCTCTGTCACACAGATTTTCACTGAACACAAAAGCTAACCAGCAATTTAAAAAAATCAATACAAAATAGGCCCAGAATTGACCCAAAAATGTTGGCGCTCCATTCAATAAACTCATTTACCGATAATATTTCCACAGAGCGCCTGATTACAAATTAAGCGTAGTAAAAGTGGGGTTTTTTGTAGACTTACTGTTTGAGGAAGAATAGATATATTTTTTTGTTGAGGGTTCCCCGAAAATAATGTTGTAGTGGACTAATGTTGATAAAAATGACACTGCACAAGTGCTACAGGGGTGTCCGCGTGGTCTAATGGTTAAAGCGAAATCGTAGTTAGCAAGTTCGAACTCCACTCACGCTATTACGTTCACTTTCGAACAAATACTCTTTGGAAAGGTATAAACCCCCTTATCCTCCCAGCTATGGGTTAAATAGTACCACTACTGTTCTTCCAGGAGAATGGCTTTGGCATTGAAATAACCTACAAAGGTTGATATGCCATTAAACAAAGAAACCTAACCTAACTTAACCTAACAAGTGCTACAAAATAGAGAAGTTTTACTTTTGGATAGATCTGAAATAAAAAATGAAATAGTTTGTGTTTTAAGCTACCACAAGTTGTGAATTACAGTGTAACCCGGATATAAGAGGCCCGGATATAAGAGAAATGTTATCTAGTCCCAAATTAGAGCCTGTGTTACCTAAACAAAATAGAACAAAAACGGATATAAGAGAAAACCGGATATAAGATACTTCTCCGGTTCCGACAACTCTCTTATATCCGGGTTACACTGTATCAGCAGTCACGCGAGTTGAAAGGTTATTGTCCAAGTTAACTGTCGTAATATGATTCGGGTCATTCAGCGGTCAAGCAAGGTGGATTGCTATGAGATTTCGAGACTTAGTTGTATTCGTCTTGCTGGGGGGAGACAAATAAACTGTTCTTAAGTTATTTTGAAGATATTTCGACTTTATAGTATTGGGGGAGGGGAGATTACGCACATTCGCGTTATTTCCGCAAATTCTTAACGAAGAAAGTGACTGCGTATTTTTAGCACACTCGATTGATCAAAAAATGTGTTCGAGTGTTTTTTAAGTTGGCTTTTTTCCAAATTCTTAATTTTTCTAAAACACCTGCGTGGGTGTTTTTTATGTTAAAAATTGCTTCAAAATTGATCTGTTTTTTTTTTTAAACCTTCTCCGACGAGGATATTGCATCATTTCCCAATAGATGTTGAACTAGGGGTATTTTTTGTAGCGATATTTAGAGAGAGTGTATTACTTGCGGAGTCATAGAGAAGAGTTATTCCTTTTGTTCTTAGACTTTAAGGGTATAAGGTAGGTATTTCGTATATTTCAGAGCATCTTTTTTCTCTCTTTCGACCGGCTCTGTTTGTTGTTAAAGGTGAATAATAATTTACTTGTGGTACATGTAAACTTCAGAACGTCTTCTGGTTTATGCTGACCATTACGGATTACTGCCTCTAGTTTCTTACTGAGTTCTATAGAATACACATTTTTTTAGCATTAAAATAAGCAACAAAACATACATAAGAACATTCTAGAAATTTTGGATCAAAACTGCATTAGCATTTAAGTTACATTTTTATATTTTTCAACCAATCAGTTAAAAACATAGAATAAAGAACATTCTTGAAAAACAGGATCGGAAGTCAATTAACAGAAAATATTTAGGCTCTAAAATAAATAAGTAAAAATACGAATCTGATTGGTCAATAAATGTATACGCGCTAAAATTTTAGGACGATTCTTTGATCCACTACTAAGGTATAAGTAACAACGAATTTAACCAAAACGGACAGTAGCAGTAAGCAATAGCAAAATAGGAGTCAGCTATCCATCAGTCAAATTCCTTTCTTCCACGGCCGAAGTTCATGACCAAGCTGCAGATGGCCGCGATTAAGGTTCAAAAGAAAAAACTGGCAAACTTTCTTTCATCAATGCGACACGCTGTCGCCACAATAAAAAAAAAAAAAACGCAGTGTGGACTTAATGTAAGAAAAGAACTAATTTAACAGACTCTGTTAACCTTCAAACACACACACGTGTGAATAATCTTATTTTCTTTTAACTGGCCAAACTGTATTTTCCTCAAAGGCCATTCACACATTATGTTTTTCATTTATTTATGAATATTACATTGTTTGTTTTTTTAATGTTCGTTGTGTCCTGTTCCATTTCTTTTACGTGATTATCATATTTACCCAACCCCTCCGCTCGGGCAGGATATGACACAAGGTCAATTTTTTAAGCGGAGTTTAACAGGTTTGAATTCAGAGTTTTCCTTCTACTAGACAAGTTGCCTCACCAAGGCTGAAGAACCTAGTCTGTCCTACTATTTACCCATAGCTGGAGGGAGAATAATTGGATTCATACCTTTCCCAAGGGTATTAATGCTATGTGCTAGTCTTTAACGTGATTATAAAATTTTGTGGTGGAACTAAATTTGAGAGCAATACCCGTAAAATACTTACTCAAATGCACCCACTACTAATTGGAAAGAACATATCCATTTAAATATCCAATTACACTGATTCCCCCACAGTTCCTTCAGTTCCACCGGTAATTTATAGCTTTTCGATAAGCGAAATAGGTTCCGTTGAAATGTCTCTGAAATGTATTTTCCGGCCAAATGATTGGCCGAAAAATAATTCTTTATTTTTGTGCGGGAAAATCCTTATAGGGTATTTGCGATCCCCCCAACCATTTTTCTAGAAGCTTGTTTGACTCCAAGGCCTCAAAGGCAGCTACTGCATGGACGAATTCCTGAACTTATGTTGACCTAAAAGAATCGGTATTTGTCGTACGTCCTACCGACCGAACGAGTGTGGCACAAGGCCTTTTTAGGTGGGTCCGAGCGCAGGGGCGCTGCCCAGACACGCCCGGAGGCTCCAAAAATGCTTCGGGTTCCATCGGCATTCCCCTAAAAAAGGCGCCAGGCAATAAACCTAACCCCTCCAAGGACGGTTATAGCCTGAGAGGATGCCCCCCCCCCGCCGGAGACCTAAGAGTCAACTTATCCTTTTTACTCACACAATGTTAACTAAGAAATGGTGGTGGGGGTTTCTTAAGAATCAGAAATTTTTATAACACGCTAGTTCAGAGGGCTTATAAGTCATAGACCAAAAGTTACGAAATAGCGTTATCCTACGGTACCTAAAAATGTGAAGGAAAGAAAGTCACAACTTTGGTTTCTGGGTATGCTGAAAAAATCTAGGTCCACTGAAAATAAGTAATATTTTCATTTATTTAGTAATAAAATAAGTAATATATTTTTCACAGAATAAATAAATTATTTTCAAAGAATTTGTAGGAATAGAGTTTTTTTGTTTGTTTTTATATTTAGTATTTACTTTCTAACATATTTTGTTTGTGTCATCTAGACTACTAAGTGATAATTACTAGTACTAGTTAATCTAAATGATTTTTGAGATTTGGTGAAACTATTCCAAGGAAATTATCTATTTATGAATAAGATATAAATAATATTTCAATTCATTTAATTGATGCTAAAGATAATTTTAAAAAGGAAATATATATTTTAATGAGGTAAATGTTATTAAAATTATGCTTTATTAGGTTATAGTTTGGCTTTTGTTGTTGTTTTCTTTTCTTTTTTTTTTACATTAGAGGTGATAATACTAAAAGCATTACACAATTATTTTAACTCAGTGAAGGGGATAGATAGATAGATAGAGAGAGAGAGAGAGAGAGAGAGAGAGAGAGAGAGAGAGAGAGAGAGAGACAACTTGCTGACCAGCATATCGTACTACCAGCTTTATAGTAGGGGCGGAAGAAATGGTAACAAAACGATAATAGAATCAATAAATGGGCTGGAATTTACATACTGAATTGTACAAGAGAATTTCATTCCTTTATATTAGTTCAGAGGGCTTACAAAGAAGCTAAGTTGTTGAATATCCGTTGTATGGTGATGAATTTTCGGTAAGTTCATTAATAACTTGTTTTTTGGGGGGAGCTATCCTTTGGTGGCTTGATCCCCAAAAGATATGATTTGAGTACTTAACCCTCTTAATTGTTATCCCAATTACAAGGAGAAGTCCCTGTGGTGTAGTGGGTAAAGTATTGGACTGCAATATCGTAATCAAGTTCGAACTTATAGGATTTACACTCCTATATTTTAAAATGGCCGTGATACCACTTGTTCCCGAAACAAAGATGGTGGACGTCGGTAAACTAATCAGTCTTGAGAACCTATTGGTCAGGAAAGTCACGTGATTTGTGCTCACAACTACGTCCGCACCTTTGATTTTATCCTGCGTATTTGGAACCGACCACATGACAAGGATTGCCTATATATACTCTCGTCTTCCAAGAACTCACTTCTCTCACATTTTAATTTCCAGTGACAACACCCTCTCTCTGTCACATTTTGACTTACAGAGACAGGAAACTCTCTCTCTCTCTCTCTCTCTCTCTCTCACACACACACACACACACACACACGCACACTTTGATTTACTGAGGCAGCACTCTCTCTCTCTCTTCATTTCGACTTCCAGAAACAGCTTGACCATGCCAGTTAATAAGACACAGCTCAATACGCGTAACATGGGTGCGTATACATTCTGCGACCTTTTTCTTTCCCGTTCTGCCTTTTTGGTTAGACTTGTTCCAGCCTCGAACACAGCCTCAGAAATTTCGTCAAACCCCAAAAGAGACAAACAACCAACATGGGAGAAGACACGTTCCTCCTAGAATACATTGCTATATTTCCGTATATTGATACCTCGCATGAAATACTTAGTCAACATACATTTTATAGTTATAAGGACACTTTTAATATCTAGTCTTTCACCGTTATATTTGTGTTAGTTACACACACACACGCACACACACACACAAAGGAATATTTAACTTACTATATTAGAATATTCGTAATGTTTTGTAATGTTTCCTTTCTATGTATTTGTTGATATAAGAATTCAATTTTGTTTGTACTACTTGGTTTTGAATGTTCTTTTATCCCCGTTGTTTTATTTCGTTTGCTTTTCAATAATGAACCAACATAAATTGTGGAGCAAAATATTCACCAAACCATACCTCCACAAACTATAATCGTACTAATACGTTGTCTTTCGGACTAAAACTCTTGGAAAAGGTATGAACCCTCTTACTCCTCGGCTATGGGTTAAATAGTATCGCTAGTGTCCTACAAGAATGGCTTTGGCATTACATCACCCATGAAGGTTGATATGTCATTAAATAAAGAAACCAAATCAATTAGGCTTTATATATATATATATATATATATATATATATATATATATATATATTTTATCAGTATTATTCGGTCCAGTTAAACCAGAGTTGGGAGTAATTCCTTCAGGACAAGAAAATCATTCAAGAGCTGAACATTTAAATTTTCCTGGTAGAGTTTTTTTCGTATTTTTGGTTCACACCAGAAACGCAAAACAGGATGGAAATAAATTCATAATCCTAAAATAACCGGTCTTTGGTTTTTTCTTTAAAGAGAGAATATATTTTATTAGTATAATTTTTGCTAAAATGATGGAACTACTTAAATTTGGATTAACATTTCTGCCAAGATCAGAGTGTAGTATCTATGCATTCTGCCAAGTGAAACTCTTGTAGTGTACTTCTGAATAAGACTAGAGTGTTGCTGAGATAAGAAGTGTATTTTATCCGTTCAATTTCATTCATAGAGAGTGGGCAAAATTCTAAGAGAAGAAAAGGAAAGAAGGAAAAATGGGAGAAATAGAATTAGGTGTACAATTAACACAAGTTAACAAATTTAACGTAACAATTACGAAATGGAAATTCATTATCGAAGAGTAAATTAATAGATTTTTAAATCGTAAAATAAAGTTCCTTGCGTACAAGTGTATGCGATTGAAAATGTCCTTGCAACAGAAAAGGTCTTTGTAGAATAAAATTTTGTACATGAACTCGTGGTTTGTTTTGCTGGTGATAATGTTGTAAGATGCAAGATTCACCAACAAACATGTTGACATTCTTAGACCATTACTCTTTTCCCAGAAATATCCATATATACTGACCATCATAGACAGATTTAGCTATCAACGACATCCATCAAAAATATTTCAGTCGAAACTATCATGACTGGATGGATCGCAATTTACGGAGTGCCTTCAGTATACACAACTGACATAAGATCACGGTTTTAATTGATGCTATTCCAAGAGTTCAGTAATCTACTAGGAACTAGACACAAAAAACCACAACCTATCACTCTTGTACAAATAGGTTAGTTGAAAAGTATACCTACAATGTGATCCCTACACCTGTGAATGTATTCTAAAAATATTAGTGACTATATGCCTTTAAGACACGTTGGTTTGAAAAAAATCTTTATGCTATACAAGTTTGCACAAAGTCGTTAACAAAGCAGATTGATATTTCACGGTCATAAAATATGGGAAACACGACAATTTGGATATCGATGGAATTAAACCTGCTCACGTCGATAAGCAATTCTTATAGCAACAGTAAACATAAAAACACAAATATCCGCATTTTGAAATTGACTTTTATTTTTCCAAAGAGCTAACAACAAAAACAAAATACTTCAGCTTTGAGCTATCGATTAACAGTCGCCATTCAGTTGAGTCGTAGATCGGGATTTTCAATTTCTCTAGTAAATCCTGTATGTTATGTGAATACACAAACTTTCTGTCACTTCGAAAGTAATGCAGAAATCTACTTTCTCTGTATTGAAAGAAGGATACCTTCGTTTCTTTTTTAAGTATGTTTTTCTCATTCTTTCTTGATGCAAGAAATTTTTGACAGTCCCAAATCTTATGCCAAATCATTCAAGTCAAATCCCAAACGAGCTGAGTCATGTTCAATTTCAAGATCTGTATCATTGCTGTCAATGAGTTTTTCCTTATGATTCCGATCTTCAAGACAGGGTTAATTGAATAAAAACTTACCCTGTGATATCAGCTGAATGAGGTACTAGGCGTAGACTAGGATACTCGATTTTACATTTGTTTTCTTGCTTTATATCCTGAACTGTTCATTAAACAAAAGTAAATCTGTGCAATGATCTTTTGACTCCTGGTAAATCATGGTTCGTTTCTTTATTTAATGGCATATCAACCTTCGTGGGTGATTTAATGCCAAATCCATCTTTGTAGAACAGCAGTGATGCTATTTAACCCATAACTGGTGAGACAAGGGAGTTCATAACTTTCTTAAGGGTATTAGTCCGAAAGGGGACGTAATAGCATGATTGGAGTTAAAATTCGCTTACTTCGAGGCCTTAGTTAAACACTTTGACCATTATACTAAAGGGAATCCACGCCAAAGTACCAACTTATTATTAGTTCCTTTGGTCCATATCAAAAAACTCGTGACATACTACTTGCAAACCTTGTGAGGTGGCCCCAATAATTGTCATCATTGACAAATTTAAATATGCAAAATAGCTTTGCTTCATAAATGTGCTGATATTGCCCTTTGATTGAGAATTATAAAAATGCCACCAATATAGCAAATGGAATCTGGACTGTTTTAACTGTTTAAGATGCGAAGTTGAGGAGGTAGACGTGATTTGAAAGAACGTGATTTGAAAGAAAAAAATAAGTATGTGTATAGAAATAAATTTGAACAATCACAAACTTAGAAAACAAATAAAAAAATGCTTCTATAAGGTCTGCCAACCCCTTGTATGTATTCTTTATGCATGTATTTTTTATGTATTATGTATTTTTTGCAAAATACGATAGTAATCACCTATATAGAGTGGCCATAGGGGCTCTAACCAACGATTATCCTAGATAAATGTGTAAATTCTGTATACATATTTATGGATATGAATATACATACATATATATTTATACAAATACACACACACACACACATATTATATATATATATATATATATATATATATATATATATATATATATATATATATATATATATATATATATATATTCACACAGATTCTGCATAAGAAAAAAGAACAGGGTAGAAACTTTGACCTCAGGCCCCAGGACAGAATCCCGCCACACTTCAAACCACCAGTTCATTCATTTCAAACCCATGCCATCTCTCCTCCACTGCACACATCTATTCTTTGCCCTCCTTAAAAGGTTGAAGGTAAATGTATAATACACTAAGTAATGTAATTAGATAATATTGTGATTAAAAACTTGAAATCAACAGTGAAAGATTAAAAAAAAATGATTACTCATTGTTTAATATAATATTACTATTCTAACAATATCATTCTTTTCTATCATGATTTTTTCAGTTTTAAACTGAAATGACAGAGCAAAATATTAACTACAAAATACATTTTTGAAAATTCATCATACACTCACCTTCAAGATAAGTTTTAAAATTGAACAAGGAAAATGGTAAAATTCTGAAGTGACCCAAAATATTCCATTGTTGTAGAATTAAAACAGAAAGTTCTATTATACAATAGTAAGTTAACTCCTCCTATGTTATAAAAACAGTAGAATGGCCAGAGGCCAGATGTATATATTTAAGTATTCGCATTTGATAAGGAATAAGACAATCACTACTACAACTGTTGTGATTTCTTTCAATAATGAGTAGTTTTTAAAAGAGTTATATGTTCATGTAGAAAGTCAATGGGTTTCAGCATTTTTTAAAGTCTATTGATTTTCCATTGCAATGGCAATTCAATTTATAATATAAATTCTATAAATAGGAAGTAACTTAAAATTGAACTTAATGGCAGCAGCTTTTGTAATTACCACAGTTATTTGTAGACGGTAAAAATAATGTCTCAATTAACAGTCAAACATTGTGTTGCATTATTCAGTATTATTTCCTTGTATCAACGAAGTAATCACTACATATAATTGATTTATTCTGAAATCGTTCAGCTCTTATAAACAATCTATCTGTATATATAACTACTTTTTCTTGTCTAGAATGACTTGTAATATTAATTTATTTTTCATCAACCTAACCCCTTTGCACAAGCAGAATGCAACTCAAGGTCAGTTTTTAAGGGGAGTTTAACAGGTTTGAATTCAGTTTTCCTTTTCCTAGACTGGTTGCCATACCAAAGTTCAAGAGCTCAGTTTGCTTTACTATTTACCGATAGCCAGAGGGAGAATAGTTGGATTCTTTCCAAAGAGTATTAGTGCAATGTGACATCCAGATTTGAACTTTGGTTGCCACGTCCATTTCCAATGACAATGATAATCATTATAGCACAAGTGCCTCACCATATATAAACCTTCCACTCAAGTAAATATAACCAGTGGATACATTGAAAAGGGAGCCTTCGAGTCACCCTCGACTACCGTCGCCAACTTTATTTTTAACTTACTTTTATATAGCATAAATACTCATAATTCACCCATATTAAATGACGAAAAATATAAATGTCAAGAATTTGAAATAGCTTTTAAAATTGTCTTAACAATAAGAAAACTTTTTTGAATACTGAAAAACCATTTGATACTTTCACTTGTAATGTGGTTCATTATTCATTATATCTAAAAATAAAATATATTCATAGATTTTTGATATAACATTTTGTGGTATATTGACCTCCGACCCGGCCAAACATGCCATTCCAAAGACGGCGGAAGTTGCATATTCCGTTGGCCAGTTATGGGAAGAGATTGCGTAGGCGAGCTTGGCTGACAATATGGGACAGGGTTAAAATCCCACGGTACTGTCACAAACTGATGCACCGGAAGAGGGTGACCTGTGAACTGCATGACAGTTATTTCCGCTCGATGATGATCAAAACATGCCATTCCAAAGACGGCAGAAGTTGCATATTCCGTTGGCCAGCCATGGGAAGAGACTGAGTGGGCGTAAAACAATAATATAACTCAGTGCACAGGAAGCTCGGGTCAGTTGGAGAGAAGATGCGGTTGAGAAAACCAGCCCCCAGCAGAGTGAGCCCCAGGCTCCCGGTTGAGCAGCCCAGGAGAATGAGAAAGACACACTGCTATGTCTGGAGGAGCTGGGGAGGTCAATATGTTGCTGTCTTTGTTCAGTCGCCAACTCCCTCTCACATACAACACTTTCAATAAAGTCAGAGGTATATTTTTCTAAAGAACTGTGTCGCTCGTCTTTATTGTGTCGTCGTTATGATTCTGCATATATGCATATGTGTATGTATAGTTGTTCATGGCTATACAACAATTTAACACAAATAGATACAATAGAATTTAGACAGTTCCTTTTCCCAAACTACTAAAAAAAAACTCAGATAAAAGGATATGTTTTTTCTCCTTCTCTCGATATTTCATATATACACACTCACCAATGAATTTTGCTCAGTCGGCTGAGGCTGCAGAATACACTGACAGTTTCTCTGCAGAGGGGTAAGACTCCCCCAACGAGTGTCCTGTTTATGACACTAAACAATCTGATGGTGAGGTTTCAGTAATACTGGAGCTTTGGGGAATGTTGAGTATCCCTTCATTGCTATCGCCCCCAAGTCCACTTTGTTTCGGAGTGATAGCACCTGATAGGGTCCTATCTATGGGTCAAATAGAACTAAATTGTATACTTATGCTAAACTGAATTGTTTGAAAAAGAACTATCCCCAGGATTGCTCCATATTACTCTTGATCCTTACCTTATAATGCTGAGTGTTAAGCAAGGCAGAATCAAGTATCATTTTTTGAGTCTTTAGTATGACTCAACCTGGGATTGAACCCCAGTCTTCCGGACCATTGGCGAACGCTCTACTCAATTGGTCAATGTCTGAATTGTTTGAAATAGAACTGTTTGGACATTTAACCGTTTGTAAACAAAAACTGAATTGTTTGAAATTTAATTCGGCGTTAAATGACCCGAAAGGGTTGATACGCCGTAAAACAAAACAACCAACCAACCAATCACCCATGAATTGACTGAAGTAGGAATATACCCATGCTGTGTGACATGACCAGTTGAGACTCCTGTTTGATATTACCTGGAGAATTAAAAAAAAGTAAGGTATTAGACACATTCTATTCTGGAAGGGAGGATCGATCATCTAGTAAAAAAGTTAAGAGTAGACATACACACGTCCAGATACATGCAATTTTGGTTCAGCATGGTAGTGTTTTAAGATAAATCTTTAGCATTTGTATGAATACTTTTTCAATATCTCTACACACTAAATACACAATCCATGAAAAGGAGAGCTTAGCTGTGTTCTTATATATTACATGAATGGCTATATCTGCTGTCTCAATCTGTACTCTTTCACACTTTGAAGTTCCCAGTTCTTACTTTATCAGCCTGTTAATTCATCTGTCTCTAAAGCTTTTCTTTGCCTCTTTTCTTTACCTCTTTTTTGTTGTTTCTGTCTGTCTTTTTTCTAGTCTTATCTTTGGTTTCTCGTCTCTCTTCCTCTGTCTCAGTTATCTACAATAACAATAGAACAATAATGGCTGCTTGTACAGCCGTTATTGCTCAGGAAAAGACCTTGAAACTATATAAGTTCTAGCTGATAAGTGTGGACAAATAGGATGAAATCTGTCACTTGTATGTAATATATATATATATATATATATATATATATATATATATATATATATATATATATATGTATGTATAAGTTAAAATAGCATAGGCACAAAGTAAACAGTTCTAGGCAAGTATTAGTTTCTCCCCTCACATCAGTGAAAAACAGACAGTTGTCAGGCACCATTGACTCTGTTTCTACGCTATCCTAACTTAGATATATACGCTCTCTCAATGATACTGAGTACTCTTTATTTATAAATATAGCAAACTACAAAATATATATATATATAAGGAGGTGTTCAAGGTGTAATGATTAGTATTGTAGGAAAAGACACAACGACCTGAGTTCAATTCCTGGACAAGGCTGTTTATATTTCCCATAGTGCTAATATGCTTGAGAAAAGTATGTATCTAGATATTCTCCTTCCAACTATGAGTAAATAGTTGAGCAGAATGGGCTCTTTAACCTTGGTGTGGTAAAACAAATTCTGAATTCAAACCTGCTATCCTCTGCTTAATAAATTAACCTTGTGTTGTATCCAGCTCGTGCGGGGAGTTTGTATATATATATATATATATATATATATGTAAGTATATATATATATAAGTAAACACACACACACACACACACACACACACACACACACACACACACACACACACACACATATATATATATATACGTAAGTAAATAATGGAGTAAAATCCGATAATATTGAGAAAAAATTTGATAACAAGGTAATCCAATTAGAAAGAGAGATTTATTTAAAAAAACTAAGTCGACACTACAGCGTTTCGGTTAGAACCAAAACGCTATAGTGTCGACAAATTTCCTCTCTCTCTCTCTCTCTCTCTCTCTCTCTCCCTATATATATGTGTGTGTGTGTGTGTGTGTGTGTTTAAGTTAGAATAGTGTAGATACAAAGTGAACAGTGCTTGGCAAGTATCAGTTTCTCGCTTTGCATATATATATATATATATATATATATATATATAGTCTCCTTGGAACTCAATTTTTAGGAGGTAATCTGATAATCGTCGATTTAAAAGGCTAAAAAAGATTTTGCCTTCGACATTCATCAGTGAAATACATCTAAATTGACTAATCCTTTTTGCTCCTTCCTCTTTAGGGATCCAAATGCCTTCGGAGCATCTCCATTGATCTGTTATTTTCCCTCTTCTCCAGACGATCTTTAATAATTTCCACAATATGTGCAGTAGTTGTAGACATCGTTTATAAACGATATAAGGGGCTCTGTTTGGCCCCAGTGTGGAGCCCGATCTCGCTGACCTTATGACTGTTTGGATTTCATTCTAGGTTGGCTCTTTTAGATCAAAATTCGTTGATAGAGAGATAGGTGATATCAGTGACTTATTCTCTCCGAGTTCTCGATATCTATTTTGATCCTTCAACGTTTCCAGGAGATACGCGTTTATTTCAACTGAAGTACTTTCCTGCTGCCCACTTCGATTTATACCAAACATTTTTTTGTAAACCCGTAAGGATTGGAAATGAAACGCTAGTCTCTTTCGTGTCCCTTTTTTCCTCCGTCGTCTATGCCATTCTACTCTTCGTAAGAATCACATCTTTGACCGGGTGATATTACGGAGTTCCTGTAATGGCTCTTTCTCCTTTGGTTTAGGTCTGTTATATTGTTTCCTGAGAGATTTTAAGTCTTTCTTAGCTCTTTAATTTTTATATATTAATTAACAGTTATATGTTGTGCGATTGACACTTCCTTGTATTCA
Organism: Sepioteuthis lessoniana; assembly: GCA_963585895.1. Lineage (NCBI taxonomy): Eukaryota > Metazoa > Mollusca > Cephalopoda > Myopsida > Loliginidae > Sepioteuthis > Sepioteuthis lessoniana. The sequence goes on from OY757929.1 coordinate 32,539,764, forward strand.
CTAGCGACGTTAATTCAAGTTAGCTAACCGTCTGATGACTTAAACTCTAGCCGGATTCAACAAAAGAATCAAAAGAATGACCACACATTAACCTCTCGAAAGGATATAACCATCGCTTAACATTAATGAACACTAAAAACGCTTTTTGTAATATTTGTTAAAGAATAATGAACACAATAAAATTATAGTCATACATCACCCTGTGTCATTCATTGGTTCAAAAAGCCGCGCTGAAACTTGATGTTTGACGTAAACCCGGATATAAATATGAAAACAAACATTAACGTAAATAAATTACGAAAGAATATATCTATCGCTAAACTTTAAAGAACACTAAAAACATATTTTAGTAATATTTGTTAAAAAATAATAAACACAATAATATAACAGCCATAAACCGCCGTACCTTGTTACTTGGTTCCAAAAGCAGTGACGTAATCCGAGTTTTGACGGTAACCGGACATAATAACAAACGTTTATTGACAATTTTCCGATGAAAATATTTTATTGTACTGTGTATATAATTGAATGTGTTTTTTAATCGTACGTTCTTTTTAGTTTCTTATGTGTGTGCTCTCGATACAAATCATTTGCCCAGCAAAAAAAAAAAAAAAAAAAAAAAAAAATAGCAATTGGTGGAATTTGTAAATTCGGTAGTTAATGTCCTGCTCAAATATGATTGGCTGTTTGAAGTTGTGTCGTCAGTCCTCGCCCCTACTGATATTTATGTGAAACCCACCTTCTTTTTTTTCAGACTTGAGCAGAGGGTTCTGCCGGACTCACTCTTCTTGCTTTTGTGAGCTCTGTGGGGATTTAGGAATTAACAGTAAAACTCCCAACCGGATATTGACTCGTCGGCTGCCAGATACAAAATGTATAAACGCGTCGCCAAGCATAAGGCTCCACGCATCCATCCGGTTAAAAATCAGAAAAAAGAAAAATAATAAAAAGTAAAGTAGCCAATGGGAAGCGGTCGCGCCAAAATTAGAAGGATTTTGGAGTAGCGAATTTGGAGCCGGTGGAGAGAGATAAATACCCAGGTTTTCTGTGAACCAAATCAGTGAGAACAAAAGGAGACACAAGAAAGAACGTAGACGCGATAACCAGGAGAAAAGTAACGTCCGCCCTCGAGTTAAGAGCCGAAACTACCTCTCTGCTAGTTCCACTACCTGACCATAAAGAAAGAAAAGAAAAAGGAATAAGTACTCTTTAAAAACATTCTCCTCCTGTTTCTTGATATCTGACTTTCCACCACTTCGAAAATTTACTACTCACAAAGGAGAACTTTTGAACATTCAAATCCAAGTTGACGTTTTTGTTTTATAAAAATTGTTTAATTATTAGATGTTCCTTGTTTGTCTTGTGTTAAATGAAGCTTTTTCCTCATTGTATGTTGTAACACTCCAAACCCAACCAACAAGGCCATAGCTCTTATTCATTCGCCTTTGACTTCAATTCCGACCTGAAACCAAGACACTATCAGGAAACTTGAAAGGATCTTAATAAAATTATATAGACAAAATGTGTCTTCATTATTTAATTAAACATATATATATATATATATATATATATACTATATATATATATATATATAGTATATATATATATATCATGTATATATGTATGTATTATTTGTAATTTGTTGATAACTTTATTTTTAAATGAGTTGTTTGAGCTCATTTTTTGGCTCACAGTTAAATAGTTTCAAATATTGCCATTTAACATTTGTAATTCTATTAAGTATTCTATCTAATACAATAACCCAGTTAACAAGAGATGTAGAATATGCCAACTGTATTTCTGAAGAAGGTTAAAATCCCCCCACCCCAACGAGTATCAGGATATGAGACTAAACCTTCTGATGGTGAAACTCCAGCTCTGGAGCTTTGGAGAATATTGAATGCTCCTTCATAGCCATTACTCTCAAGTCCTCTCTTTCCCAGGGTAGTTGTACCTGTTAAAATCCTCTCTATGGGTCAAATAGAAATATTTAATCATTTATAATACTTGAAACCATTTGACTATGCAAACAAATGTTTAAAGATGTTACCTGCAAACTATTTGTTTACAAATCATATATATTGAATATATGTATAAACAAGATTTGGCATTACAAGGGTTGATATGCCATAAAACACAACCAATCACTATATCAAATATAAATAATTTGGACACAGCTGTAGGGTTTCAAATAACTAATAATAATCCTTTGTAAATAATTGAACAGTTATGATTGACTCATAGATGGGACCCTAACAAGTACTACCACTACTGGTGAGATTTGACTTGGGAGTGATGGCAATGAAAGAGTACTCCACATTCCCCATATCTCCAGAACTAGGGCCTCACCATCAGATGCTGTATAATGTCATACCTAGGATGCACATTGGTTATCCTGCAGAGGTGAAGTTGGTATATTCTATAACACCAGTTGACAGGACATGAAAATTGTTTTATTCTCAAAGTCATTGCATTTTAGAATTATTGGCCAAACAAAGTTGGCGACCTTAGTCGAGGGTGACCCGAAGGCTCCCTCAAACAAAAACCTTCCTACAATGTGACATTTTTGCTATGTTATGGCAAAATACATACAAAAATCAGATCATTATGTTTAAGATGATAAATATACATAAAAAACATTTTAAAATTTTGTCATTCATTTTCATTGATATGGAAATCATTTTTTTTTTAAAGATTACTATTTATTTTTAGTTGTACTTTTAAACACGTTCTCTGTATCCTTATCTTGGTCATTATAAGGCAAAGATTTCAGGCTTCCCACCAAAATTCCTGTTTGTTTACCCTTTTTTTTTAAATTCCAATCATTTGTGTCAATATTTACTTTACTTACCTGATTCTATAGAGTAAATAAAATCAAAGAAGAAAAAGAAGAGCAAGAGCAGCAGTAGCAGCAGCAGCAGCAGCAACAACAACAACAACAACTTAAAAAGAATCTTAGAGTTCTAGAAGAGAAAACTATAATTATCATCAACAAAAAGAAAGGAGAAATTAAAGGAAAAAAATATATTGTAAGAAAAAAATGATGAAAAAAAAAGAGAAAAGAATGACAGACAGAAATGAACGTGAAAGAATAGATTAAAATGGAACAAAAAAAGAAAGTTGAGTAAGAAAAAAGAATGAAAAAAATAACCCAAGCAAACATGAGTTACTTCATAAGGTGAATTTTAAAACATTCAACTTTTATTGAAGACTTCTTTTCTGTATGTATATTTCTAGGTTAGCTGGTCGCATTTTTTTTTTTGCAACAACGTTACATAAAAAGAAAAAAAGGAGAAAAAAGAACTTACTTGTCCAGGTAAGCTTTATATCAGTTTGCTTACCTGTCATTAATTACTTTCTCAGTAAAGAAAAGCATTTTGGCAATTTAACTCATGTAGGTTTCTATATTTAATGGCATATAAACCTTTGTGGGTTATTTAATGACATAGGCATTATAGTAGGGTACTATTTAATCCCATAGCAAGCAAGTGTAAGATAGTTCATACTTTTCTAGAGAGTATTTGTATGAAAATGAACATAATAATATGTCTGGAATTTGAACTCACTCACTATGATGTCATAATCCAACATGTTAACCTCTCAACCATGGGGATTATCCCTCCCCCCAAGAAGTGACTGAGTGATAAACTCAGTCACTTCTTGAGAGGAGGGATTATACAATGAAATTTATTAGACTTATAATTAATAGTAAAAATCCTTGCTGATATCTCCCAAGAATCATTCCCAGAATAAAAACAAGAGAAAAATACATGGTTAAGATGTATCACTGAGAGTAGAGCTAATAGGGTGAAATAATATCATTTGATTCAAATTATAAATATCAAAGGAATGCAGCCTCATGGATAGACCTTGTTTTCAACAAAAAAGATGTTTAAAAAAATAATTATAGACATTGGGTTACAAGATAAAGCATTAGATTTGGTTTGTTTAGGTTATTTGGTTTAATGACATATCAACTCTTGATGGCTATTTAATGCCAAATCATTTATATATATATATATATATATATATATATATATATATATATATATATATATATATATATATGTAGTTGAATAGCAGTCTTCCATTCAAGCAGGTTTGATTAAATAATAAAGACACATTTTGAGTATATAATTTTATTAAGATCCTTTCAAGTTTCCTGACAAGTGTCTTAGTTTTAGGTTGAAATTGGTAGATGAATTTACCAAAATTGTCCTGAGCACTTTCAGACTTTTTATAGGCCATCATCAGGGGTTGTTTGCATATTTAAAGTTATATATATATATATATATATATATATATATATATATATATATATATATATATATATATATGTGTGTGTGTGTGTGTGTGTGTGTGTGTGTGTGTGTGTGTGTGTGTGTGTGTGTGTGTGTGATTTATAAATAAATAGTTTATAAGTAACATTATTTTTAAAAGAACCAGAACTCATTTATTTGCCCACAGTTAAATGGTTTCAAGTCTAACAAACATTAATAGTTCTATTTGCACCAAGTTAAATGGTTTCAAACATTGCTATCATGTACTAATTATTCATTTTAAGTGAGTTTAGGTTATTTGGTTTAATAGCATTTCAACCCTTGAAAGTTATCTAATGCCAAATCCAATTCATACATACACACTTGGGTTATGTGAATAGTTTGTTGGTAACTTTAATTTTAAACAAGTTAGAGCTCATTTGCTCGCACATGGTTGAGTTGTTTCAAATATTGCTTCTTATTGTTTACACACAGTTAAATGGTTTCAAGTATTTCTCTCTAACACTAATCATTCTATTTGAAATTAATCATTGGTTTGCATGCAGTTAAATGGTTTCAAGTATTTCTCTCTAACACTAATCATTCTATTTGAAATTAATCATTGGTTAGCATGTAGTTAAATGGTTTCATGGGTAGTAAATGATTAGATAGTTTACCTAACCCATAGATGGGACCCTGACAGGTGTTACATAGCCATTTGAAATATGTGAAATGTACATAGAGTGTTCATAACGCACATAGATAACATATATATTTAACATAGGAATCCTGAAACACAAAAACACTTACGACTTCTTAGTTCAGGTACGAAACTTTTTATTACCTTTGAGTTTAAGGGTTTTTCGACATAAGGAGAGAGATACACCTGACTTTTCCATCTGCTCCAAACCCCGTGTGCACCCGACAGAAGACCATGGCGAGCAAGCGAAAGTCAACCATCTTCTTCCGAGGCAAAACTCAACAAACTGACTTTTCTCAAATCCCCCAAAATCCTCCGTGCACGCTTCCGGTGCATGACGTCATTCACATCCTCAAGTCACATTTCTATCTGGGATTTTTATTTTGACATCTCTGAATGACACATCCTCCTCGCACATGTGAATACCTGGGCTCATGTTGCACCTAACTAATACACGTGCTAAGCGAAAGGTTCTCAGCCTAACTTAACCCAAAGGCAGGAAATATAAAACGAAATCCCTCGGCCATTATATTACACAGGTACAAACAGTACTGGTGAGATTGGACCTGTGAGTAATGATAATGAAGGGGTATTCAACATTCCCCCAAAGCTCTAGAACTGGAGCCTCACCATCAGGTGAAAACTTGTTTTTTTTCCTATCCCACTGCTGAGGTGCAATTTGTATAATCAACAGCCTAGCAAACAAGGTGGGTATGGGATCTATTTAAATTTTGAAGGTTATTTGTTATTTGTTGTTATTTACATTATTTATAGATTCTGAAGTCTTTGTCTTGCTTGTTATTTTCACAAAATATAAATCAGTTCTGGTACTTTTGGCCTTCTTCAGGTATATTTTGTTAAAGAAAGTAACCTTTTGAGAATTTTAAACCAAACCCTTTATTCAATTCATGGTGGGATAGATTTCTCTCATTCCTCTGTCTATGCCTTGGAATATCTCCAATCAGATTAATTCACCTCTTAGTTATTTTGTCCTCGTAATGTTACTTTTTTTCTGCTGAACCTGAAACTGCACTTAAACTATAATTTGAGGCACTCACCCAATGCTTTTTATCTTCTAGGTCACTCATGGGCAAACTGCTGTCTGAGGGCCACATATGGCCAGCAGTGCTTTCTGAATGGCCTACCTAAGGCTTCATTTTTTTATGGAAAAGATATTTTTATGGAAGAGAAAAAATAAACTTTTCCCTATTTCCAAGCCAGATGCTTATGCATATAGTCTGCTGCAGTAAAAATGGTTGAGGTACGTTCAATGTAAAATTACCGAGAATTTTTTAGTAGTGCAGCCAATCAGATGATGAGCCATATCTCATGTGGCACACTTCCTGAAAAAAGTTGTCCATTCTTGTTTGATATCATTGTCTGGTGGGACAAATCTGAGACCATTTTTAAAAGCCTTAAACCTTACATCATCCTTTTCTGACTCTTCAACTGTATGGTTTTTTTAGCACAGTGCCATCAGTGTTATGTTTGATTCTTGGACCCAATACTTTTTTCTTCTTAATTAATAGCTCATATACTGTGTTTATCTCTATACTTTGCCTATTTAAATGATAACAAGAACTCAACATGTGCACTGATTTCTTTAGTAATCTGATTTTCCAGTGTTGTTCTCTGTTATTTTAACTGAATTCCACAAAGAATGATGAACTCACTTTTCCATTCATGTATAATTAACTATGCCTGACTTCAGTGTCTCCTCTCATTCTAATGTTTCTCTAGTTTTACCTTCACAGAGTGACAGGTTTCCAATTGGCCTAATTGGTAGTGTTCACCAGTGGCCTGGGAGGTGGGTTCAATCCCAGGTAGAGCCATACCAAAGACTCAAAAAATTGCACTTGATACTTCTTTGTTTAACACTCAGCATTATAAGGCAGGTATCAAGGGTAAAGTGGAGCAATCCAGGGAAAAGTTTAGTGCCCTCTCCTACACCTCAGTGTAGTAGCTATTGAAAAGGGTGCCTTCGGGTCACCCTCAACTACAATCACCATTAGGTTCAGCTGAAAGAAAAAAGGCAGAATAACTAAGAAGTTCAATTGATCTGATGCAAGATATCCCAAGGCATAGCCAGTGTTATGAAAACAGTCTGCTCCCCATGGATTTAATAAAGGGTTCAGTTTGAAATTCTCAAAAGACACCTGAAGAAGGTTCGAAGGTACAATGGCTGAAACATTGTGAATATAAAAACAAAAATGAGAGCAATAGTTTAAAAGGAGAAAGTGATGTAAACAACAGGATTCATCTTTTCCAGTATGTATAGGTGAAAATGTTTCAAGATCATGCTGAAGGCTTTCTTCTCATCATCCTATTTACCAACCCCTCCACTCGGGCAGAATATGACGCAAGGTCAATTTTTAAGCGGAGTTTAACAGGTTTGAATTCAGAGTTTTCCTTCTCCTAGACTAGTTGCCTAACCAAGGCTGAAGAACCTAGTCTGTCCTACTATTTACCCATAGCTGGAGGGAGAATAATTGGATTCATACCTTTCCCAAGGGTATTAGTGCTATGTGAAATGCAATGAGTTTCGTCCAGGATTTGAACTCGTGTCGCCGTGTTCATTTCCTACGACGATAACAATTACACCACGGGCACCTCCTTTCTTCTCATCATGGCCTCTAAAAAATATGTGGCTAAACTATAAGTGACTGGAAAGAGATAAAAGAACCCTACTTTTTTGCTAGATCAGAATCAGACTAGTGTGGTGGCAGATGAAAACTACACAGATGAAAACAGAGATGCACCTGGGGTTAAGCTTAAAATTTATGCACCTGTAAAGTGATGTAGAGGTCACACAAACACCTTTACATGCATGGCTCAGTTGGCTGGGGCTATAGAATACACTGACTGCATCTCTGCAAAGGAGTAAGACCCCACCACAACAAGTATCCTGGTTATGACACAAAACAATCTGATGGTGAGGCTCCAACAATGCTGGAGCTTTGGGGAATGCAGAATATCCCTTCATTGCCATTGCACTCTGGTCCACTCTGGCCCAGAGTGGTAGCACCTATCTATGGGTCAAATAAAACTGTTTAAAGTGTATACAAATAATAGACTTATGCTGAATTGAATTGTTTGAAATAGAACTGTTTGATTATTTAATTATGAGTAAACAAATAACTGATGTTTAATTGAATTGTAAATGATACATAGCAATACTTGGAACCATTTAACTTTGTTGATTTTTGCTAAATTAAATTTTTAGAAATAGAATTGTTTGATCATTTAGCTGTGTGTATCTGCAAGATGTGTTTACAAATCATATATCTTATATATACATAAAAACAAGATTTGGCATTAAATAACCAACAATGGTTGATATGCCATGAAACCAAACCAAACTAAACCTTTACATGCAAAACACCTGATAATGTCCTCTCTGCATACATTTTTCATTGCAATATTTTATGATTTGGAAATAATTTTTTAATTGAACAGAAGATATCATTTTAGGGATTCAAATCAGGATCAAATTTACTATCAATGACTTAAGATGTTGATTTTCTATTGATATCATTATTCTATATCATGGATTTTATAATCCCAGATATTAAAGTATGTATTATGTAAAACTCATGTATATAATAAATGATCAACAGTGTTAATAGGCCATTAAAGACACCCTAAAGACATTTCAAGCCTAGACCTGATTCTCTTATATTTTCCATGATATAGAGCTAGCATTATTTGTAAATTATCATATATTTTGACATTTAACTATCATCTAGATTTTTCATGATAAATAATTAATTTTGTTGATAAAGTATTGAAGGTGGTCAAAAATAAATGCACCAAAAATTTGTCTTCTATTTGTTTCTGTTGATGTGACAAGTTTTCAAGTACAAGTTATTGTCAATCTATAGTTCAAAGTATGTTTACACTAATGGATCCCAAAGTCCAAGTGAACAAGAAATGACAAAGATGAAAAAAAAAATAGTAAAACAGGTTTAAAACTAGGACATTGGTGTGTGTGTGTGTGTGTGTGTGTGTGTGTGTGTGTGTGTGTGTGTGTGTGTGCAAATGAAAGGGAGTGAAGGGGAGATGGTAAGAATGTGGACTTTTTGTAGCTTGAAATGATGATAAAACTAACGGGCATTGGCTTTTGACAGCAATTTTCATGATGAATTGTTGATTTTGGAGTGGATTCTCTAATAGAATTTACTAAGCTTAGCTTTGTCTGACACAAAGCCAAATGGTGGGTATAGGAAAAAAGACATGAAGATTGCATTGTGTTGTTTTCCAAGAGTTTATAAATAACAAATTGCATCCCACCAACACATTACCATGGTTACATTTTTTTAAAACTGAACTGCTTTGATATCTTCTGAAATAAAATAGCAGTACCATCTCTAGAAAAACTTAACTGATGATAGGACCAAGTTGATTCATTTTACAGTTGATACTAACTGGCTCAAGGTATTTATTTCTGGAAATGAGTATATATATATATATATATATATATATATATATATACACTCATGTTTACTTACTTCTTTATACTAGTCTCATTAATGAGACTGGCATGATGTGGTGAGTAAACAGTCATTTATTTTATATTTTATTACACTATATGTATTTCCCAATTCCTTCACGCAAGCAGAATTATGTGGTCAATTTTTTTAAGCAGAGTTCAGTTTTAGACGGAAATTCAGTTTTTCTTCAAGACTGGTTGGCAAACCAAGGTTAAAGAGCCCTGTTGACCCAACAGTTGACCCAAAGCAGAAGAGAGATAAATTGGATGCATAACTTTCCCAAGGTTGTTAGCACTATGGGAAACAACCTTGTCCAAGAACGCAGCCACAGTGTCCATTTTCTGGGACAATAATCATTACACCATGAGTACTTCCAATATATATATATATATATATATATATATATGAAAGCAGCTGCAGAATACATACCAACCAAACTAAGACCCCAACTCAGAGTTCCATGGGAGACATAAGCAGTTAGGAAAAACAATATGTGAAAACACCATCCCTATGTAATAAAAGGAACTTGTCTAATGCCAACACTCAGAAACTTAAAAAGACAAAGAGAACTAATTAGCACATACCAAAAAGAATAAATAGAATACATTCAAGGCCAGATCAATAAAATTAGAAACTCAAGAGAAGATAGACAATCTTGAATAGTGTGGCAGACAATAGATTAGATGAATAAAAGGAAGAGCTCCTCGAGAACCGAACTAAAAGCTGCAAGCCAAAAAGAACGAATACAGATGTGAAAAGAACACTTCAAGAATCTGCTTGGAAAATCCCTGAAAGATACAGATAAACCTATCATGAAAATTATTATTAACCAACTAGACACCAAATTAGGACAGTTTACTCTAGAAGAACTCGACATAGTACTAATGAAAATAAAAGACAGGAAAGCTACCAGTCTTGATGAAATACCTCCAGAAGTATGGAAGACAAGGAAGTTTGATCACTTACTGCTCCGATACTTTAACACTGTATATAACCAGAACATAATAGAGAGATGGAAAAAAGGCTGCATCCCCCCTTTCCCCAAGAAAGGTGACCTTGGAATTGCCTAGAACTACTGAGGCATAACCCGCACTTCCATAGCAGCTACTGTTACGCCACCATGTGCCCAGCGGGCTTGCAGGGTGCCATTCATTTCCGCCAAGTCCACCAGTTAAAGCTGGGCACACACATGGGCTGTGGTTTGCCAATGCTATTTAATATTACAGATATCACCAACTCCCTTGCTGAACCACATTTTAAAGCCACTTGGTGGGTTATAGGTGAGTTATTAAAATTCAACACCGCTAACTGGCTAGCTTTCCCCCCTCAAATACAAGGTCTTTGACAAATACTATACTTCCACAACAAAATAAAGGACTCTGAACTTCTGTGTTTAGGTCAACAAGATTAATAACAATATTCGTTTTCTGAATAAAAGAAAGAAACAAAAAAAAAAAACAATTCAAGTAAAAGCCAGAAGCGAGAAAGTCTTTCTTCTAAATGGCGGAAGGTGAAAATACATTTCGTCAGCAGTAGATACGGTCCACTTTCCTTCAGTCTTTAGGATTTAATCGCCGAGCCTGAATTCAAAATCCCAAGTTTATCATTCGGGGAATATTCCCTCTTCTTTTCTCCTCTGTCTTATCAGAGCTATTCTTTCCTTCCGTAATTTGTCTTTTATTCACGACAGCATAAGTACAGCAAGATAAATTTGAATATACTTCAGTTATGTGTTCACTTACTTGGGATTTTGTGGAGTCTTTTCTTTTCTCTTTTTCCTCTCGTTATTGGGCTTCCATAACACGTTGATAGAAAGATGCACATCTAATTTCAGATAAAACCAAGATTAATTATTATCTCCTTCCTCGTGTACAAGTCTCTGGCTTTGGGTAATTCATTTAACGAGGTCCATCAGACCTCGGAGTGCGAATTCATTCAAAGGAGAAGCTTTTTCTTTTCTTTGTGTTCTCTGCGCGGCATGACTTTGGAATCTGGGTTTCTTCTGTATCACAAATTATGTGTCTTCGCTCTCTAACAAACAAAAGGTAACTAGTTATTTTCCGTAGTTTGAAAAATGACCCCGTATTGGCTTTTTGGCGGTTTATTCCTCTGCACTAATCATGGGTTATTGTCTGCCTATCTCCGCTGACACATACATGGCTAATAGAGAGTGGTATTCTCTCATGACCATGTCACCTCGTGCTAATAGGGAGGGTTAAAGAGAAACGGCCTTTCCACTGCCACTATTCTTGGTTACTACTATAGTCAGCTAACTGCTAGCGTGTCGCACCTCCTTTCCCCATAACCTGGCGAATGTATGAAATTAAGAAAATTCATAGAAAGAATCAAAACGGTTTTCGGAGAAACCAATCCACACCACAGATTTTGACAATCTGTCGAATCATATAAAGAGTGCAAAAAACCTTTGGGCGACACTCTTATTCATAGATTTCTCCAAGGCATTTGACTCCATACACTGAAGGGAGATTGAGCAAATACTTCTAACATATGGCCTCCCCAAAGAAACTGTCACAGCCATAATGATGCTCTATGGAAACACAAAAGTAAAAGTTCCATCACCAGATGGAAACACAGACTTCTTTGACATTGTTGCTGGTGTTCTGCAAAGGGACACATTAGCTCCATATTTGTTCATAATCTGCCTAGACGACTTACTTTGAATGTCGATTGATCTGATGAAAGAAAATGGCTTTACACAAAAAAGGCAAGAAGTAGACCATACCCCGCACAAACTATTACGGGCGCAGACTATGCAGATGACATAGCGCTTCTTGCAATTACACCTACCCAAGCCGAACCCCTGCAGCAAAGTCTGGAACTGGCAGCAGGTGGCATTGGCCTCTATATGAATGCAGACAACTGAGTCGATGTGTTTTAATAAAAAAGAGACATCTTCACTCTAAATGGTGGTTCCTAGAAATTAGCGGACAAGTTCACGTACCTTGGTAGCAGTGTCTGATCTACTGAAAATGACATCATTATGCGCCTAGCGAAGGTGTGGACTGCTATTGATAGGTTATCGATCATATGAAAGTTTGACATTCGATAAAATAAAACACAACTTCTTTCAAGCATCGGTTACATCGATTCTACTATATGAATGCACCACATGGACGCTGACTAAGCGTATAGAGAAAAAGCTAGATGGAAACTGCCCAGGAATGTTACAAGCTATATTGAACAAATCTTGGAAACAACATCCCACAAATAGCAGCTGTACAGCCACCTACCTCCTATCTTTAAAACCAGCCAAAAGAAGACAAATGAGACATGCTAGAGAAGTAAGGGCGAACTCATAATTGACGTTCTCCAATGGACCCCTTCACACAGGTGTGCAAGTGTTGGCTGACCTCCAACAACTTATCTACAGCATCTTTGGACGGACATAGGATGTAGTCTGAAAGACCTGCTGAAGAAGATGAATGACAGGGACAAATGGCGCGCGTGCGCGCGCGCGCGCGCGAGAGAGAGAGAGTTAGGGAAATCCGTGCTAGCAGCGCAACATGATGATATATATATATATGTAATATTCAAAGAAGATCAGTTGGGAACGATTCTGTTTGAGAATATATTAGAGGATTCTTATAAATCTCCTGGAGTGCTCTATGTATATTCATATATAGCAAATTTATATAAATGAAAAAAAATCACTAAACCATCATTTGGCTATTGTAAATTGATGAAGGAATTAAGTGAAGACTCAATTTTAATCTTAAATGGAAATCAAATAAAACCTATAAATTTTTTAAACTAAACAAGATAAGTTTCATATTAGTAATAGTGTTTATCGCCATGTTTTCCTCAATAAATAAATAAAAAGATTTTGTCTAAAATAGGTTGATTTATTGACAAGATTTTAGTTGCTGAAGCTTTTGTGAGTTATGTTAATTTTTTTTCCAGATATATAAGGATATATGATATCAGACGATCACATTGCATTCGGTTTTGACACCAACTTTTAGCCCATATCTTTTTGTCACCACCCCCTCTACTTTTTTAAATGAGTAAAAATCCATTAAAAATATTTTTTATAATCTTTAATATTTTTTGTCTACATTGTGTAATGGTATAGAGTGGTCAGCTAAAATAAATTTCTTATAGCCAAATGACTTCTGAGGGCTTTTTTTTTCAGTTATCTATATATATATATATATATATATATATATATATATTTTAAATTTTATATATTTAATGCCATGGAAGTTTGTCTGCGACGTTAGGTTTCATGAATATAAAATCTAATATATATTTATTTATTATTATTATATAATAGCTCTATCACAGATATTGAGCACTCTCCAAATTATATCGCTCTTGGTTCGCCACAAACCCACAAAATCAATTAGTGACAACCAACACTGTTATATATATATATATATCAACTGGTCCCACAATGTAAAAAGATATTTTCTCGAAAATATATGAAACAATAAAAATATTTTGTGAAAATTCTTTGTTTTTCAACTGTCTCATTGTTTAGGTTTTTTTTTCTTTTTAACTTTACATAACTGAAAATTGAAAATATAGCAGGAATATTGTTTTTTCGAGAAAAAATTAACAATATATATATATATGAAGAAATGGTACTGATATATATATGTGTGTGTGTGTGTCTGTGTCTGTGTGTTAATATTAATATTAATGATATATTTTGCTTTATTATTGAAATTATTTACGGAGTCGCTAACTAGGTGCCCTGTGATTGGCTGTTTTCCATCCAATCACAGGCTACCTTTTTAGATTTTCACCAAACCCCTACGAGGGCGGTTTTTACGAACTCCCTTTCTCTTTTGCTTGTGTGAATCCTCAGAGTCAATACGCTCCTGCCTGTTCTCAAAGTCATCTAAACACCAAGACACGTGTGAGGATTTTATTCAGCAACTGCTGCACAGAAACCAAGGCTGTATTTCTTCAACCCAGCCAAAAAGAAACAGGAAATATAAACCCGTTAAATGGACGCTTCTTTCAGATAAGTTTCCCGCAAACCGATTGTTTGCAAGAACTATTCTTTTCCTTCCTCTCTTTTCCTGTAAATACAAGTTTTTATAACATTTTCATCTGTGTTGTGTTCCTTTCTTCTTGTCGATGTCACAATATTTTGTTACCAAATAAAGTTGGGAAAATCCCGATATTATCTATGAACAAAAAGTGCTGAATATCATTGATTGTTTAAGTTAGGATAGCGTAAACACAGAGTCAATGTTGACTCTTATTTATTTGTAAGTAATGTATTTACCCAACCCCTCCTCCATGGGCAGGATGTGACACATTGTCAATTTTTTTTTAGTGGAGTTAAGGTTTATCAACCAATTCCCGCCGAATATCATAAGATCGATGCGGCAATTCGAAAGGATTAACAAGAAAATATAGATATAGATATAGATAAAAGTAAAAATGCATGCGTAATTTTTGAACACTCTTATGTTATTCATCATCGTGTAGTGTTAGATAATCGAATTTGAATTTTAGCATTTACGGAAATAGAATAAATATGACACGCAACACTCGTGTGGAACGCGACAATAGTTACATTCGATATATACTTTAAAAGTTAAAATCCTGCCTATAATGTAGATATAACTTAGATATAGACAATTAAATTTTTAAAATATGAATTACAAAGAGAATCTTGAAAAAAGCCGAGCTAATTTAGTCGGTATTTCTTATATAAAAAAATGTATATTCGTTATGAATGTTTAAATCTTTATGTAATATAATGGCCGAGGGATTTCGTTTTATATATCTTGCCTTTGGGTTTAGTTAGGCTGAGAACCTTTCGGCTCAGTGCATAGGTTAGTTAGGTGCAAACATGGGCGCAGGTGTTGACGCGCGTACGGGGAGGATGTGTCGTTCACAGATGTCAAAATAAAAATCCCAGATAGAAAGGTTGACCAGTGGATGTGAATGACGTCATGCACCGGAAGCGCGCGCGGAGGATTTTGGGGATTTTGAAAAAGTCAGTTAGTTGAAAAATAGACACCGAACGAGAAGGGTCGACTTTCGGGGCTCGCAGAGGCCAGACGAATTTGCGCGCTACGGGCGCCGCACGAGATGGGGACAGATGGAAAAGTCATCATAGAAAGATTGTGCACCTCTCTTCCTTATGTCGAAACCTTTAACTCAAAGGTAATAAAAGGTTTCGTACCTGAACTAAGAAGTGGTTACGTATTTTTCGTGTTTCGGGATTCCTATGTTCTATGTATATATGTTATGAACATTCTCTGTACGTTTCGCATATCCGTATCATGGGTATGTAACAAATAGTGTAGTGTGCATATTTAGTTTAATACACTTACTTTCAAATTTTCAATGGTAACTTTGTGAACAAAATAATATGGTTTGGTTTGGTCAAAGGCACATCAACCTTTGTGGGTTATTCAATGTCAAAACCATCCTTGAAAAAGAACAGTAGTGGTATTATTTAATCCATAGCTGGGGAGGATAATTATCATCATCATCAAGTGCTGTAAACACGGATTACACACACACTGTTGTGGGAGCCTTACCCTTCTTACCATAATGGACTCTTCTCACCGTTATTAGTCACTGAGAGATTTCGCTGCCAGAGGGGCATATCAATATCGGTCTGCACCTCTCCAGTTGCCGGGTAGCACTTCGGCCGGCCGTGTTATCTGCGGCACGGATCTGACCGAGTGTGTCTCAGTACCTGGAGATTTCCTTCGGCCTCAGTGGGCCTTCCCCCCAGGCTTTTACCCCCTTCGGTGGGGGGGTTATTGCCCAGTGCCTGAGAAGCGCCTAATAAGGGGAATGCCGACCGGGCCGTAGGCATTTTTGGGAATGACGGGCGCATGTGGGCTCCGGCCTTGCGTCCCGAGCCACCAAAAGGCCTTGTGCCACACATGCCCGTTGGGTGGGGCGAACATCAAATACCGCAGATCAATATCGGTGTTATCCGAACAGTACGAGACTTTTTACCTTTTCTATGTAACTCTATCTTTCTTATATAATATAATCTGTTATCTAATATCCGTGTTTGCATTTTCATTAGTGACCCTTTCCAAGGCCACAACATACTGGCGACGAGGAACTCGAACGAAAAAAGGGACTCTCCAACAAGCAAAAGAGGTTAATCACACAACATACTGGCGAAGATACATCGCAACAACAAAGCGATACCCAACTACAAGTTGTTAAAGAATCTACAACAAAGTTCCATACAACGAACCGAACAAGATTTTTGTTAAACAACTACAAGGTATCAAATTGTACAAACGACGGAGTGTGTCGGATAGCAGACGTTTAAAAAAAATCTGTAAGTAAGATTGGCACGTAATCCAAAAGTGATTTTTCATATTTTTCTTCAGAGAGAAAAATTTGATTCGGCACTTACAGTTTTGTGTTGTACAAAACACACACACACACACACACACACACACACACACACACACACACACACACACACACACACACAGAGTAATTATTCTTGATTTCTGGGAATATTTACTGAAGTAAAAAAAAAAAAAAAAACTTCCCCCCTCCAGAAAAAAAAAAGATTTTTTTGAATAGAAATTTTTTAAAGTGGAAAGAAAAATGGAAGACCTTAAAGAAATGTTTGCACAAATGATGAAGTTCCAAATGGAATCTCAAAAAAAAAAAAAAAAAAAAAAACGAGGAAAAACAACAACGGTTCTTCTTTGAATTGCAAAAACAATAAGAAGCACTTTTTAAAAGTCTTAGTAATAACCAGCCTACAGATAGTGCTACTGTTTTCACTCAAAATGCAGTGTGGAACGCACTCGAAACATCTTCCTACACACCAGATGAGGATAAGACCTTTGAGGCATATTACAGAAGATATGAAGATATCTATATTACCGACTGTGCTGATTGGACTGATGCAAAAGAGTCCGGCTACTTCTACGAAAGCTAGGAACTGTGGAACACAAGAAGTTCGTAGATTATATCTTACCAAAAAACAAACAAACTTGTGAACTTGGCTTTTTAGAAATAGTTAAATTACTGTCAGAATTATTCAGCTCCAAAACGTCTCTATTCCACAAAAGATGGAAATGTCTCAACTTAACAAAAAGGGACAGTGATGATTATTTAGGGTTTGCCTCGGACGTCAATAAAAACTGAGACGATTTTAAACTAGGCGAATTGTCAGCAGATAACTTAAAATGTCTTATATTCGCACAAGGCCTAGTGTCGGCAAAAGACGCGGAAATCAGACGCAGAGTTTTGTCGAAATTAGAGAACGAACCTGATCTCACACTTCAAAAACTGGCTGAAGACTGTCAAAGGATAGTGAATGTCAGAAAAGACTCAAAAAATATCGAGGAGTCTGGTGTTGCTTACGTAAGGAAAGTCAAGCATAGATCCCACTCATACTCTCCGGTAAAAGAAAGAAAAAATATAGTTACCCAAAATTTCAATGCAGGCAGACTAGTGACAACCAAAAAAACCCACCCAGCGCTTGCTACCGCTGTGGAAAAGTACATTGGGCCAAGGACTGTCTCTATCGTACAAAAAAAAAAAATGTCAAAACTGTGATAAATTCGGACATAAGGGCTCACAGTGTAGAAAAAGAAAAATAATTAAAAACAGAGTCAGACATACAAAAAGCGAGGACAAATCAGACAAAGTCGTTCGTAAATACATAACAGTCAAAGTACTAAATAAGTCGCTAAGATTTCAGTTAGACTCTGGCTCTGATCTATCAATAATAAACTTACAAACTTGGAGAAAATTAGATAGGCCAATAATAAAGATGACAAGCAAGACGGCGCGAACGGTAACAGGAGACAAAATAAAATTTGAAGGCGAAATAATTATCCCAGTATCACTAAATGGTATAACCAAAAAATTAAGTCTTTGTACAGAAGAACACAGAAAATTTGTTTGGGTCAGACTGGTTTCAGAAATTTAATTTCTGGGATCAACCAATTAATACGTTTTGACAAAAAGTAGAATACATTACGACCGAAGCTGAAAAAATTAAGATGGAACTAAAAGGTAGTTTTCTCGAAGTATTTTCAGCTGGCCTTGGCAAATGTACTAAAATTAAGACAAAATTTGAACTGAAGGAAAATACACGCTCCATTTTTAGAAAAAAGCGAAACGTACCGTTCGCAGCGCCCGAAGAAATAAATAAAGAGCTAGACTGATTAGTGAATATGGGCATATTATCGAAAGTGGAATTCAGCAAATGGGAGGCTCCAACGGTATATATAAGAAAAAATCTAAGGAAATCCGGGTATGCACAGATTTTTCTACAGGATTGAACGCTGCTCTCAAGGATTACCACTATCCACTCCCCACCCCAGAAGACGTTTTTAATAAATTAAATGAAAAAAAAAAAAGGAAATTCACCAACCCGTTGATGATCGACCAAAAAAGGAAAAATATTAACAGCGCTTTTACGAAGTAAAAGGTTTGGGGGAGGGGTGTTGTGGGAGCCTTACCCATCTTACCATAATGGACTCTTTCCGTTATTAGTACTGAGAGATTTCGCTGCCAGAGGTGCAGATCAATATCAGTGTTATCCGAACAGTACGGGACTTCCTACCTTTTCTATGTAACTCTATCTTTCTTGTGTAATATAATCTGTTATCTAATATCCATGTTTGCGTTTTCATTAGTGGCCCTTCTGGAGCCACAACACACACACACACACACACACTCTCTCTCTCTCTCTCTCTCTCTTTCTTTCTCTCTCTTTCTCTCTCTCTCTCTCTCTCACTTTCTTTCTCTCTCTCTCTCTCTCTCTCTAGCTGTTCTTATCATCCATTGCTTTCAGCAAGCCCACCGAACAACATCCAGTGCTCGCACAGAGCTGATGTAACGAAGTTCTTTGCTGTGGGGGTCCATAGAAAGACGTCACTTATAAGCAGCAGTGCCTATTATATCTTTTTCATCTTACTTGGATGGTTTTTGCAGTCTGGGTAGGTGGTGGTACAATTGCTGGTTTGTGGGTTGTTGCTTCCAGGATTTGTTCAAAATAGCACATAGCATTCTTGTGTAGTTCCCATCAAGCTTTTATTCCATGTGTTTTGTTAGCGTCCATGTGGTGTATTTACACTGTAATATGGACACTACCACAGCTTGGAAGAAATCCCGTTTTATCTTTTCAGAGAGATCAGATTTCCATATGATGGATAACCTGTCGATAGCAATCCACGCTTTCGCTAGTCATATGTTGATATCACTTTTAGAAGATGATATATTGCTGCCAAGGTATGTAAGTTTGTCTACTAATTTTAAATGCCTCTTGTCTATGCAGCAAGGATTGAGCAGGTGTATTTGTGAGAAGCGCAAGATCATCTGCATTGTCCATGTTGCATCAAAATTGTAGACTTGGCTGTTTGATAGTTTTTGGCGACAGCGAGTCTAGAGGATCCGGAATAAGTCTTGATACTCTGGGCAGGTCGTAGGTGTAGTTGTGTTGCCAGATATCTGTAGACTGTCGGAGAGTCGGACGTGTCAGGTTGCAGAAGCAGGAAGATCAATGTTTCGGGTGTTGAGTTGGCGGTTAACCGGAGTGTTGTCTGTGTTGGCTTTGAAGATTTGACAATAGTCCGTACAGTTTCGTCTACTCGAGGACTGATCCTTTGCTCTGAATGTCTGTTGCCTCTTGTTAACTGCTGTGTCATCTTCCTTGGGGTGTTAGACCTTAAAAGGACCAAAGAGTAGAAGTTAGACTTATAATCCTGGAAAAGACTGAAAAGACTTTAGAGTATAGGCCTGAAAAGGACTAGATGAACTGAAGTTCTAAAGTAAAAGCTGGACCACTGTTGGCTGGTGAAAAGGCTGGATCTAGACATCTGCTGGCTGGCTAGCTGGAATGAAGCACCTGGTCAGTGTGTGCAGGTACTATTTACCAACCCCTCCGCTCGGGCAGGATATGACACAAGGTCAATTTTTTTTAAGCGGAGTTTAACAGGTTTGAATTCAGAGTTTTCCTTCTCCTAGACTAGTTGCCTAACCAAGGCTGAAGAACCTAGTCTGTCCTACTATTTACCCATAGCTGGAGGGAGAATAATTGGATTCATACCTTCCCCAAGGGTATTAGTGCTATGTGAAATGCAATCAGTCTCGTCCAGGATTTGAACTCGAGTCGCCGTGTTCATTTCCTACGACGATAACGACTACACCACGGGCACCTCCAGTGTGTGCAGGTATCAGTGAAAGGAGCTCGAATTACTCCCTTCGCCTCGGCCCAAAGGCCGACTGCCTTCTGATTCTAGTTGTCAGGGACTGCTAGTTTTATAGCAGAAACGGGTTGTGTATTTGCCGGGTTCGCATACATTTGATCTTAAACAGGAAGCTTCTCTTTAATTACGTGTAATAATGAAACAAATTATACCGTTAAGAGAAGTTTGCAGCTACTATCCGGTTTACTCAACGGTTACAAAATACTTTCAAGATAGATTGCAGAATTAATTTGTCTAAAAAATAGTCTGCGTTTTTAACGGAAAATTTCACTCGCTGATGAACTAGGCGATGATGTCTTACGTCGATATCAAGGTTCATTTACGGTTGCGGTGAAAAATTCCATTTACTGACGACATAGATGATATTGCATCTTTTTTCAAAACAATGATTCCCTATGTGAGTAGCCGGTGGGCTACGATAATTTAATGCCAAAGCCATCCTTGTAGAAGAACAGTAGTGGAACTATTTAGCCAATAGCTGGAGGGGATAGGAGGGTTCATACTTTCCTAAAGTTATTAATCGGAAAGCACGACTAAAGTTCGAACTCTTTAACTACAATGTCGTAGTCCAGCAAGTTAATCACTACGCCACAGAGATTCGTCACAGATGGTACTATACTGCGATAGATCTTAGCAGTGGTTTATCTTTAACAATATTCACAACGAACAACAAGAAGAAACGGAAAGAGGAAAGTGGATTCATGTCTTTATCAAAGATTAAATGAATATGATCAGCTTCATTTGGAATTCTAACTATCTACGTTATATACATATATGTGGGTCTTGCTCGGATGATTGGTCAACGTCCATCTCTTCATCTCACTCTAGTCTCTTCATCTCTTCTCCGGTTAGTCGTCTTGATGCCTAAGTCGCCATCTTTGTCTTGTTCGTTGATGAGGAATGACAACGTGACCACCATTTCATGTGCACATTTTGCTTTTATTTATTGACAACTTTGAATCCTTACCTGCTGTGACCTAAACGAGGAGTAAATCATAAGAGCGGAAACGAAGCGTTTCGATCATTTAGGTCAGGTGTTTCTCACTGATTAACTTTTTCTCATTCTAGAACAGTTTTTGCTCTCTGACTAAAACGATCCAATGAGAGTCGTGTGTTACGGGTATAACCAACCTCTGATCTAAGTACCCTCCCCGTTGTGTCCCCTATCTAAGTAGCTCTCTTGTTAAGGAGGTACAACACTTCCTGTAATGTTGACATGAGAATAAAGTCGTTATTGTGCCTAGCTCTGTTGACGTCTTCATTTATATCAAGAAGCACTTTACGTAACACCAGCCCAGTTGGCTGGGACTGTAGAATAAATTGACTGCATTTTTGCAGAGGGGTAACTCCCACCCAACGAGTGTCCTGGATATGACATTAAACCATTTGTTGGCGAGGCTCCAGTCCCGGAGATTGGGGGGATGTGGAAAACTCTTTCATTACCATTCCTCCTAGGTACACTCTGTCTCGAAGTGGTAGTACCTGATAGGTTCCCATCTATGGGTTAGATATGTTTTCCCTATAAGGATTTAAGGTAGTTCCTCAACAGCCTGTTTAAGTGTGTGCAAACAAATGACATGTTAAATTGAATTGTTAGTGATACATAGCAATGCTTGAAACCATTTAACTGTGTGCAAACAAATGATTAATATTGAATAGAATTATTAATGTTGAAGAGCAATACATTTAACTGTGTGCATAAATTGAATTATTGCTATTACATCGTAATATTTGGAACCAATATTTGTAAGCTACATGGGTTGATATACCATAAACTCCAACCAACCCTTAACATAACACCATGATCTCAGATTGAACCCAAGTTCAGCGGCTGTCAATCATACTGGTTAAACTGTTGTAGTTTTCCACTTATGACTTAATTTGAATGCTTACACTACGTGTCAAAAATAGATCTCACCGATCTGTTATGTAACAATTCTTTGAACTAAACATCTTTTTATTTATTTATGTGTATGATAGTCAGGAAAGAGGATACAAAAAGAAAAAATGTGTGAAAATGTGTTTGAAATAGAACTGAAATATAGTTACCTATTTACTTGGTTATTATTTTTTTGGTTAACTTTGTGATAAACATGCCTGTATTTTATGAAAGCTTTCATTATCACCTCCTATGTATAATGTAGTGTGTAGTATTTAGTGTTTTGTGTGCCATTATTTATCACTGAGAGAACAAGAAACAACAATAAGTGAGTCTGCAAGAAATTAAAACAAACAAAATCCTTTTCTTGGTTTTAATATTTAGTGGTGTATCAATCATTTTCCTTCATTGTAGCATTAATTAAAAGGGATTTTTTTCTATCATGTCCAAAGATTTATTTCACTTAACAAAATCACTTTGCTTCTATGTATACAGTGACAAAAAATTCATACAGCCAGAAGTAATTATAGGAAATTTACTATTATAATAATGCCCTGTACTCTTACCTTCTACTATCATAGGAAATGAACATGACAATCCAAGTTCAAATCATGGATGAGGCTGTTTTTCATTTCATAGAGTGCTGATACTCTTGGGAAAGGTATGAATCCAACTATCAAATCAGCTATGGATATGTGGGATAGGATCAAGTGAGCCTTGGTATCGAAGACTTGAATGTTGGTCTTCCTATATTTGTCATATATGAGTACCAAAACTCACTTCCACAATTATTGGAGAATGAAGAACAAAATTCAGACACTTGGAGCAGAGGAGAAGTATTATGGTTTGACATTTTCTATTACCAAACAATATAAAACAATTGACAACAAATTAGCAACAAAACATTTATTACCTGAGTAAACTTAATAGATTGGTTGGTTGGTTGGTTGTTTTGTTTTATGGCATATCAACCTTTGTCGGTTATTTAACGTCAAATCCATTTTTATGCAAATAGTCAGTTCTATTTCAAGCAATTCAGTTTAGTATGAGTACACAGTTTAATTGTCAAAAATATTTCTATTTTAAGCTATTCGGTTTAGTCAATTCTAATTCAGCTAACTCAGTTTAGTATAAGTATAGATTTTGTTTACACATAGTTAAATGTCAAAACATTTCTATATTAAACAATTCAGTTTAGTGTAAGTAGAGTTTCAATGTCAAAAACAGTTCCATTTCAAACAATTCAGTTTTGGATACACAGTTTAATTATCAAAAACATTTCTATTTAATCTATTCAGTTTAGTCAAATAGTTCTAGTTCAAACTATTAAGTTTAGTTCTATTTAACCCATAGATAGGGCCCTATCAGGTGCTACCATTCCAGGCCAGAGTGGACCTGGGAGCAATGGCACTGAAGGGGTGCTCTGCATTCCCCAAAGCTTCAGCATCACGGGAGCCTCATCATCAGATCGTTTAGTGTTGTATCCAGGACACTCATTGGTGTATTCTACAAAACTTAATAGAAATGATAGGGGCATTACATGTAATACTGAGAGTTCATTAGGAAGAAAAAGTCCTATCTTGTTGGTAAAATGTCCTTTATTGAATGAGAGTTATTGAATGAAGACTAACATCAAAGCATGGTAACATGCATGGTACAAATTACGAAGTTTGTTGCAACAAAAGCCCCTCTGGGGGGAGACGCATCCACTCAGGTGTACTTCTTGTTGTCGAGGTTTGAACGAAGAAAGAGTTTTAACTTTGCAGAACATTTTATAATACTACCTAGTGGCCTTTAAAAAGTTAAGTAAAGTTGGCGACCTTAGTCGAGGGTGACCTGAAGGCTCCCTTTTCAATAGCAACTACA
Organism: Sepioteuthis lessoniana; assembly: GCA_963585895.1. NCBI lineage: Eukaryota > Metazoa > Mollusca > Cephalopoda > Myopsida > Loliginidae > Sepioteuthis > Sepioteuthis lessoniana. The sequence goes on from OY757929.1 coordinate 32,564,153, forward strand.
CCAAGGTGTAGGGGAGGGCACTACCCCATTCTCTGGATTGCTCCACTTTACCATTGATCCTTACTTTATAATGCTGAGTTTTAAGCAAGGTGGCATCAAGTACCATTTTTTTGAGTCAACCTAGGATTGAACCCCGGTCTCCTGGACCATTGGTGAACACTCTACTCATTAAGCCAATCATTTTCCTTTTGAAGAACTGTTTTATAAAGTAAGGTATGTAATCTGTACAGGTAAATAGTTGGGTAGACTGAGCTCTTTACTCTTGGTATGGAAACCAATGTAGGAGAAGGAAAAATCTAAATTCAAAACTCTTAGACTCCTCTTTAAAAAAATGACCTTGTGTCACATCCTGCTTGTGCGGAGGGGTTGAGTAAATATTTAATCTACCTCTCTCTCTCTCTCTCTCTCTCTCTTCACACACACGCACACACACACACATGTGGAAAAATATATACATTATTGTGAATATTTCTTCTTATGTATGTGTGTTGGCAGATAACATCTATCTATCAATCCTATCATTCTTTTCTTTCTTTTATATTCATCTAAGTCATTTCTCATCTATCTAGCTAAGTTATTTTTTTCTCCCAATCCTTACATTAATTTTTTTTATCTGTGGTATTGTATCTTTTCCTTAAACATTCTTGTTCGTCCGTCTGTGCTTGGAGAAGATTATATTTATCTCTCTAGTTGTTTACTGATGGGATGATATAAGTGTGCTTCCAGCATTTACCGTCAATGTTAGAGCCCAGAAATTTAAATGCTAATTTTCAAAGCAAACTCTTTCTCATTGAAATAGTAGTGAAACACAATTTTCTTATTTCATAGCAGATCATGTACCAGTAAAATATGTAATACCTATCTATATATCTAGTCATCTACATATAAATGTATATATTTCTTGAATATTCTAGTTAATTCAATTTTGTGATAGGAGGATTTATTAATCTTTTACCACCCATAAATGATTGGAAATTTATTATCGTATTAAATCCAGCTTGTGACTGAAATAGTAGCACATTTATGTCAAATCTCACAGAATGACAATTAAGTTTATTTAAAAACCAAGAATCCAGAGGAGTGTCTGTGACATAAGGGCCTAAGTGCAGGGCAGTGACATCATATTAAGGTATGAACTTCCTTATCTCCCCAGGTATGTGTTAAAGTGTATTACTACTGTCCTACGAGGGTGGCTTTGGCATTAAATAACTCACAAAGGTTGACATGCCATTAAAATAAAAAAAACAACAAACAAACCAAGATTCCAGGTAGCAATTTGAAAGATAAACACCTGTAAAAGTGTAATTGGTGATCAATATATTCCTGTACCGGCAATATATGTAATTCTCATGTATATTTATTGTATGAGTATTGCACAGGTATGGCTGGTTAGTTGGTTGTGTTTTATGGCATAGCAATCCTTGTAGGTTATTTAATGCCAAATCCTGTTTTAACAAACAAGTGCTCATTTGTTTGCACACTGTAAAATGTTTTCAAGTATTGCTATTTAATACTAGTATTCCTATTCAACACTATTCATTTGTTTACATACAATTAAATGGTTCCAATTATTCATATTTACCCAACCCCTCCACTCGGGCAGGATATGACACAAGGTCACTTTTTAAGCGGAGTTTAACAGGTTTGAATTCAGAGTTTTCCTTCTCCTAGACTAGTTGCCTCACCAAGGCTGAAGGAGCCAGTCTGTCCTACTATTTACCCATAGCTGGAAGGAGAATAATTGGATTCATACCTTTCCCAAGGGTATTAGTGCCATGTGAAATGCAATTAGGCTGGTCCAGGATTTGAACTCATGTCACCGTGTCCATTTCCTACGATTATAACCATTACACCACGGGCACCTCCTATGGTTCCAATTATTGCTATGTAATATTAATAATTCAATTCAGTATCAATCATTTGTTTGCACACAGTTAAATGGTTTCAAGAATAGTAAATGATTAAATATTTCTCCTTGAGCCATAAATAGGACTCGAACAGGTACTATCACTTCAGGTCAGAGTGGACATGAGAGTAATGGTAATAAAGGAGTACTTCACATTCCTGAAAGTTCCAGGACTGGAATCTCACCATTAGATATAGTCATACCCTAGACACTAGTTGGGGGTAGACTTACTCATCAGCAGAGATGCCATTGGTGTATTCTACAGCCCTAGTCAACTGGGTATAGTGCTGGTACATCTTTTGGTCTTGTGTAGATGCACTACAATATGCCCTGATAACTAGAGACTAAGAGACATAACTCCCTGCATGCTAAAAAAAATGGATTTCTATCTTTGAGGTACTGTAAGTAGCAAGATGAACAGGTACAGGTCAAACCATGACAGTTGAAAAGAGGAAATATTTATTTACATATTTTATAATATGTGTGACTTATTTTGGTTGGAGTCATAAGTCAACAGAGTCTCTTCATGTAAAATTTGTAGGTGAGTGAAAGTGTTTGTAGCATTCAAAAGTAAGATATGAAGTGGTGAGGATGTTATTCATAATTCATAATGATGAGAAGTTGTTCTGACAAGATTGTAAAAATAACAAAAAAGACAACATTTTATAGATGTCAAGAGTGGATGAAATTTAGATTTGTTGAAACATGCGTGGGAAGTATTTTAATTGATTGGTAATTTGTATTCTTTCTAAGGTTTAACAAAAGGGAATCTTTGAACAGAAACTATATTTTAGTTATTCTTATCCAAGCTTTCAGGGTGTTAATAAGTATTAGTATGAAGTAAATGTAGGAGGTACAACATATTTATATACCTAAATAGTACTCTATGCTTTAACAAATATACTAGTGCAGACAGACAGACAGACACACACACACACACATGCACACACACACACACACACACACACACACACACACACACACACACACACACACACACATATATATTAACCCAATCTCTGTGCATGAGCAGGATATGACACAAAGTCAATTTTTAAGCAAAGATTAATAGATTTGAATTCAATTTGAGTTTTCCTTCTCTGAGACTGGTTGCCATACCAAGGTTAAAGAGCCCAGGCTGCCCTGGTAAATAAACCCATAACTGGAAGGAAAATAATTAGATTCATACCTTTCCTGAGGGTATTAGCACTATGCAATATGTAAAGAGCCTTGTCCAGGATTTGAAATCAGGTCACCACATCTATTTCCTATGACGATAAACCTTACATCATGAATAAATAAACACACACACACACACACACACACACACACACACACACACACACACACACACATATATATATATATTGAAATCAAGAATTTCTCAGTCGGCTGAGGCTGTAGAATATACCAACTGCTCCTCTGCAGAGGGGTAAGACCCCCCCACAAGTGTCCTGGATATGACACTAAACTATCTGATGCTGAGGTTCCAGTAATGCTTGGGCTTTGGGGAATGTGGAGCACCCCTTGAATGCCATTGTTCCCAGGTCCACTCTGGCCCAGATTGGTAGCACTTGATAGAGCCCTATCTACTGGTTAAATAGAACTAAACTGAATACTTATGCTAAACTGAATTGTTTGAATTACAACTGTTTGACTAAACCGAATAGCTTGAAATAGAAATATTTTTGACAATTAAACTGTGTACTTATGCTAAACTGAATTGTTTGAAATGGAACTGTTTTTGACATTGAAACTCTACTTACACTAAACTGAATTGTTTAATATAGAAATGCTTTGACTTTTAACTGTGTGTAAATAAAATCTATAATTCTACTAAACTGAATTGGCTAAATTAGAACTGTTTGAATAAACTGAATAGCTTGAAATAGAAATGTTTTTGACAATTAAACTGTGTACTCATACTAAACTGAATCGTTTGAAATAGAACAGATTATTTGTAGAAAAATGGATTTGGCATTAAATAACCTACAAAAGGTTGATATGTCATAAAACCCAACCAACCAACACTAAAATCAAGAAAGAATGGATTATCAGCGGTCAAGAATTAATGTAAGTGAATGAATGACATAACATTTACAATACTGCATATGACTAATGATCAGTGGATCAGAAATATTTTATTGAATTGAATTAAACATTATTTGAATTAGTTGGATCTTGAATACTGGGAAATTACTGTGGATCAGAAATATGTCATTGATTTAAACTTTATTTATATAAGTTGGTTCAGAAAAGACTTTAGGATCTTGAATACCAGGAAATTACTGTTACGCTAGAAATATTTGTTATATCCTGATGTATCACATCTACAAAGATAGTGATTTTCTTTGAATCTTCTTGGAAAGAATACAGATGTCTTTAAGAACTAAAGGCATCTATGACTTCCAGTACTGCAGCTTGCTCACCAGCTGGCCATAAGTCAATTAAAATTGCATCGGAAAGGAAAAACTGTTTTTTCTCTGCAGGTTTTCCTGAAACTCAACTCCAGGAAATGCTACCTGCTGGCATTTTGCAGCTGTATCAGATATAATATCCATTCTTAAAATATGTCCAAACAAAAACAAAGAAAGAAAAGAAAAGACAAAGTAGAAAAGAAAAATCTTTTTCTGTACATTAACATTATCACTCACAGCAAAGGAGTAAATCACAGAAGTACCAACTCAGCATTTTATATTTCTATAAACCAGTTACAATTCTTTTTTTTCTTCTTCATTTTCACTTTCATTAATTGCATTCTCTTGTGTTCTTACATTCTTCTTTCTTTATCATTTATAATTTCATTTTCTCACTTTTAATCTTATCTCTTACCTTTCATTCTTTTCTCTTCTCCCAGCCTTTTTTTCTGTCTTCCTTTTTCTCACTACTTTCATTTTTCTTAAATTTTCTTTTCTGCTTGTATTTTTTTTAAATACTTTAACACAGTCATTCTCTCTTCTGTTTCTTCCTATTCATTTGTCTGGATTTTCTTTTCTCGAATTTCTATTACATTGCTCAGAAAATACTATATGTGTGTATATGTCACCAAAATATATATATTTATGTATATATATCAACATATATATTAGTATGTTTGGAAAATAAATGTCTGATTTTACCATAAACTTTTATTCCTGAATGAATGAATTTAAACAGTATTTTAATCAGTCCAAATAATGATCCTTGAAGATCAGTGCATTTCTGCTATTGATTAACAAGGTTATTTATGTCTTTAGGATAAAACTCTAAAAGTTTTGTTGTCAAGAAATCTTTTCTTGTAACTCGTATATTCAAGTTGACAGGGAAAGAATAAAAATCACATCAAGTTGTTTGATAAGAAAATAGATTTTACTATGCAAGATACAGTGAACAGACAATCAGTACTTAACAGGTGGCATTCAGAAGTCTCGTTCCCTTCTCTCGTTTGAGGGTTGGCTATTTACAGGAAACAAAGGATTCTATTATCTTGCCTTTTGGTAGTATATAACATCTTTAAATGCAGTTTCTACTTCTTGGAATGGAATGGTTTTTGGTATAAAAAAGTGCCAAGATGCTTTTAAAAAATGGTTGTCAGTGAGTGAGAGATTAGAAGAATATGCCAGAGTCTCATATCTCAAGTCAGTGAGCTTCTATAGTGTCATTCTCAAAACATGTAGCCAAGTAATGTTAGTAGATAAAATTATGACCAAGCTTGAATTTATGTAAAAAAAAGTAAAAGTATCACTTCCTTTTTTCATGTAAAACCTTCAAATAATCTTCAAAATCAAATTCTGAAAAAAGTAATTGAAAATTGACAAAGAATTTAATTATTAGAAATGTGAATTTTTTATGCAACTTCTATTAAAATAATATATTAGCACAGCATTTAAACAGTTTATACAAAAAACCCAGACAGTATTTTCCAAACAACCTCATATTAAACTTGATCTGATTATTTCTTGTTCTATTGTGATTCACCCCCCCCACGTACAAACATTCATCTCCTTTTTCCTTATTCCTCTTCATTTTTTGATTCATTCCTTGTTCTCTGTACTCACTCTTTTTTTTATGCCATCTTCACTTTCTTTCTTTTCCATTCTCTTAGCCTTCTTGGCAAGGCTTAGAATATGCCAACTACATCCTCTGCTTAGGGTTAAAACCGTTCCCTCCAAAAAAGAGGTGTTTTGGGCATGACACTAAACTACATCTAGTGGTGAGGCTCCAGCTTTGAAACTCTGGCAAGTGTGGAATGTCCTTTTGTTGCCATTACTCCCAGGTCAACTCTGACCCTGTTAGGGTCCCATCAATGAGTCAAATATATGTTTGAAAATTAGTGGAAGGGAATATGAAACCATATAACTGCATGCAAACAAATGATTATAATCATTTTCAAATAGAATAATGTGAAATGGTTTCAAGTATTCCAGTCTAACTTTATGCAAGTTATTTATATGAAGAATAATCATTTGAAGCTGTAATTATTTACTAAGGATTATGATTATCATTTACTTGAAACTATTTAATTACTATCAAGTTATTTGTATTAAATAGCTTTGGGTTTTTTCTTTTATTAATGGTATATCAACCTTCATGGGATATTTAATGCCAAAGCCATCCTTGTAGAAGTACAGTAGTGGCATTATTTACCTACAGCTATAAGAGTGGATTCTGTAGATGAGAATAAAAACAGCCATCGAAAGATTACCTTGACCCACACTCAAACCACCTGTCCAAATTGCATTGCTCTTCACGCAGGTAAAAAAGGGGCGCGTACTGCTGAGGTTGGAGCCCTGGCCTCTGTGTTTGAAAAATCAGCAACAGAGCTCAAACAAAAATATCTAAAATGCAAATGCACAATACTAATAGCGACATTCAACTTTACAACCTTAAATAGAATAGCACGACTACAGGAGCTGACTGCATCAACCATAAATCATAACATAGACATGATATGCATTCAAGAACCCTGATACACACATAGAGAGGATATTAAATATCACGATACTGGCAATGGATGGACACTAGCCACTGCATTTGCATGGAAAAACTCTGTCAATGCCACGATAGGAGGTGAAGGTATGCTTATAGGACCACAAGCCCTAAAATCATTAAATAGCATTGAGAAAATACAACTTAGGATAATGGTAGCTACTTTTAATGGCAACCCCAGCACAACAATCATCTCCTGCTACAGCTCTACCAATATTAAAGAAGAAACTGACCTCATCGCCTTCTATGATGAGCTATCCTCCTTTGTTCGTAGCATCCCAAAACACAACATTCTTGTCAATGCCCAAATTGTTAAAAACGTAGACCACAAATTCAGCCTACACAACTCATCAAACAGAAATGGGCAACATCTAACAGATTTTTTGCTAGAAAATAAATTAACATGCCTCAATACAAACTTTCAGAAAAGGGAGGGAAAACTATGGATCTACACATATGCAAACAATACTAAAGCACAGATAGACTACATCTTTATAAATAAGAAATGGAATAATAGCACATTGAGTTGTGAGGCATACTCCTCATTCAAGTGTGTGTCCTCCGATCATTGAATTGTCACAGCAAAAATACAACTGACCCTACAAAAGAATGCAACCCAAACAACAACCACTATACTCTATGACTGGGCCCTGCTTAATAACAGGCATATTAAAGATAAATATGTGTTAACACTTGGAAACAAATTTGATGCACTACAGGAGAAAACAGAAACACATACTCCAAATGATGAATATGAGGATTTTGTCAATGTTCACTTAGAAGCGGCAGCAGAATGCATACCAACTAAACAAAGAACTAAACCTAAAGTCCCATGGGAGACATTAGTGGTTAAGGAAAAGCATGCAGATGTAAAAACTGCCTCCAAATACAATAGGAAAAACCCAACCAATACCAATGCTCTGAAACTTAAAAAGACACAAAATGAATTAGCTCACGTATACCTCAAAGAACAAACAGAATACATACAAATCAGATCGATAACATTAGAAACTCAGTTGAAGATAGACAATCTAGGATAGCATGGCAAATGGTAAATGAAGTGAGCAGAAGGAAGAGCACTCTGAAAGCTAAACTGAAAGCTACCAGCCAACAAGAATAAATATAACTATGGAAACAACATTTCAAGAATTTACTCAGAAACCCTCTAAAAGTTACACATAAACCAATTATGAGGATTATAAGTAAACAATTAGACATCAAACTAGGACCGTTTATGCAAGAAGAACTCGACTCGGTACTGAGAAAAATTAAAAATAGAAAAGCAATAGAAAAGGGCTTGATGAAATACCCCCAGAAGTATGGAAAACCAGGCAATTTGACAACATACTGCTCCAACACTGTAATACAGTATATAATCAAAACCCAATAGACAGATGGATGAAGGGATGCATCTTCCCCTTCCCTAAAAAAGGCCACCTCGGATTAGCCAAGAACTATCAAGGAATACATCCATAGCAGCCAAGATATACAATGCTCTACTATGCAACATACTTAGGAAGAACCAAAATGGCTTCTGGAGGAATAGATCCACGATGTCACAAATTCTTGAAGGTGTACGTGCAAATGTCTCTTGAGGCAACAATTTTGATAAAATGAAAGAAAAGGGTTTCAAGCTAACAAAGGAAAGAAGCAGAAGGTACCCTGCACAAACAATTACGGACCACGACTATGCTGATGATATAGTGCTTCTGGCAAATGCACCTGCCCAAGACGAAACCCTACTAATAGTCTGGAATGAGCAGATGCAGGTATAGGCTTCTATGTCAATGCACACAAGACTGAATATATGTGCTTTAATCAAAGAGGCAAAATCTCCACACTATATGATAGCTCTCTGAAACTAGTAGACAAGTTTATCTACTTAGGAAGCAGTGTCTCATCAACTGAGACTGACATCAATATGTGACTAGCAAAGGCATGGACAGCTATTGATTGGCTATTGGTCATATGGAAGTCAGACCTGACTGATAAATAAAACACAGTTTCTTCCAAGCAGCGGTTGTGTCGATACTGCTGTATGAATGCACTACATGGATGCTAACTAAATGTATGGAGAAAAAAGCTTGATGGCAACTACACAAGAATGCTGCAAGCAATATTGAACAAGTCATGGAGGCAGCACCCCACAAAGCAGCAGCTGTACGAGCACTTAGCACCCATCACGAGAACTATCAAAGTTAGACTAAATAGGCATGCGGGACACTGTTGGAGAAGTAAGGACAAACTCATTAGAGATGTCCTCCTGTGGATCCCTTCACATAGAAGAGCAAAGGCAGGATGACCCGCTAGAACCTATATACAGCAGCTCTGTGCCGATACAGGATGTAGCCCTGAAGACCTGCCAGAAGGAATGAATGATAGAGGAGAGTGGCGAGAAAGGGTCAGGGATATCCGTGCTGATGGTGCAACATGATGATGATGATGAGGAGGCGGGGATAATGAATTCATACCTTTTCCAAGGATATTAGTCTGAAAGTGGAAGCAATCGCATGACTGGAGTTTGAACTCACTTACTATGATGTCACAGTTCCAGTGCATTAGCCATTATGTCACACCAACTCCTCCCTGTTAAATAGGAATACTTGAAATCATATAACTATGTGCAAACAAATGATTATCATTAAATAGGAACAATTACTTTAAACCATATATCTTTGTATAAATTATCAGTATTTGATAGGAATACTTGATACTATATAACTGTGTGCAAACAAATGATTATAATCAAATGAAAAAAAGAGCAATTTAGAAAAAAAATGATGACTGAAAATACAAATAGTTATAACTGTACTCAAACATTTACAAATGAAGTATTAAATTTTGTCATTAAATAACCCATAAGGAGTTGATATGCCATTAAACAAATAAGTCAAACCAAACCAAACCATCTTCCATTCTTTTTCTCTACTGAGTACTTAACATTAGTCTCTTTTTCTTTATATCATCAGTTTTTCTCCCATCCACTCTTAGTATACTTTTCCTCTTTAAAAAAGATATTTTTCTACCTTATCTTTCTACCTTTCTTCCTCATTATTGATATCCCATCTCTTTCTTTCTTGTGGACGAAATATCTTGGTATTTAAAGTGATTAAGATTTTACAAAAACAAACTTCTAATTACTTTGGTTATGTTCAACAAACATTTTAAGGTTATATGTATTTACCTGACTCTTTCCCATGAACAAGATGGAGTACAAAGTCAATTTATTAAGCAGAGTTTGATAGGTTTGAATTCAGAGTTTTCCTTCTCCTAGATTGGTTGCCATACTAAGGTTAAAACGCCTAGTCTGTCCAACTATTTAGCCATAGCTGGAGGGTGAATAGTTGGATTCCTACTATTCTCAAGGGTATTAGCACTATGTAAATAAAAATAACCTCATACAAGATTTGAACCTTGGTTGTTGTAGGAATTGAACTGTATTCATTTCCTACAACAACTAGTACATCACTAGTACCAATTTAAAGGATAATTATAGGGTCTAACTTATGGGGTCTAACATTGGTAAAGAAAATTAAATGTTGATCAAACAAGGCGTTCAAGAAATATGATCTTATTCAAATAATGATGTTATTGTTTTTCATGCCTATCAATCCAAGAAGCATCTTGAGAAGTTTCACAAGATGAATTTGAAATCTAAAATCCCATGGCATCAGTTATTTCCCAGGTTGAATCATTTCTTTGATTTCTATGTCCAGATACTCAAGGGACACCTGATGAAGGCCAGAGGATATAGCATCCGAAACATTGCGTTTCAATTTACCACAATAAAGATAAGGACAACAGTCCAAAAAATCACAACCAAAATAATACAAACTTTAAAGTTACCATATCAATACAAACAACTGAACCTTTTGGTTTAATTTGGCTTGGTTTTTTTAATGACATGTTAACCTTCATGAGTTATTTAATGCCAAAGCTATCAAAGTAGAAGAATAATAGTGGTACTATTTAACCCATAGCTTGGGAGATAGGGTGGTTCATACATTTCCCAAGGGCACAAGTCTGAATGTGAACATAATAGCACAAATAGAGTTCAAACTCACAAACTATAATCCTGCAGTGTAGCATACTAGCTACTACACCATGTGGGTTGGTTGGTTGGTTGTTAGTTGGGTTTAATGGCATATCAACCTTTGTAGGTTATTTAATGCCAAATTTATTTTTATGTAAATACTTCTATTTCAAAAATTTCAGTTTAGTATGAGTACACAGTTTATATGACAAAAACATTTCTATTTCAAGCTATTCAGTTTATTCAAACAGTTGTAATTCAACTAATTCAGTTTTGTATAAGTACAGATTTTGTTAACACATAGTTAAATGTCAAAAACAGTTCTATATTAAACAATTCAGTTTAGTGTAAGTAGAGTTTCAATGTCAAAAGCAGTTCCATTTCAAGCAATTCAGTTTAGATGTAAGTACAGTTTAATTGTGAAAAACATTTCTATTTCAAGCTATTCAGTTTAGTTAAACAGTTCTAGTTCAAACAATTCAGTTTAGCATAAATATTCAGTTTAGTTCAATTTAACCCATTGATAGGGCCCTATCAGGTGCTACCATTCTGGGCCAAAGTGGACCTGGAAGCAGTCGGTGTATTCTACAGCCCCAGCCGACTGAGCAATACAAAAAGTTAGTATCAAAACAGTTTTATTTCAAATAATTCAGTTTAGCATAAGTACACAGTTTAGATGTCAAAACAGTTCTATTTCAAGCAATTCAGTTTAGCATAAGTATGCAGTTTAAATGTCAAAACAGATCTATTTTAAACAATTCAGTTTAGCATAAATAATCAGTTTAAATGCAAAAAACAGTAAAGTCAAGAAACCACGGTTTAATTTTATTTAACCCATAGATAGGACCCTTATCAGGTGTTACCACTCCAGGCCAGAGTGGACCTGGGAGCAATGGCAATAAAGGGGTACTCTACATTCCCCAAAGTTCCAGCATTACTGGAACCCCACCATCAGATTGTTTAGTGTCATATCCATTACACTCATTGGTGAGGTCTTACCCCTCAGCAGAGAAGCAATCGGTGTATTCTACAGCCCCAGCTGACTGGGCAATACACCATGAGGTCTTCTTTCTCCAACACTAGGGTTTGGTTTAATTTGGTTTCTTTGTTTAATAGCGTATCAATCTTCATGGGTTATTTAATGCCAAAGCCATTACTGTAGAAGGACAGTAGCGATACTATTTAACCCAAAGCTGGGAGTGTTCATGCCCATCCCAAGAATATTAGTCTGAAAGTGAACATAATAGCTCAACTGGAGTTCAAACTCACTATGATGTCACAGTCAAGCACTTTACTCATTATGTCACAGAGACTATCCCCAACCTACATATGGCATATCAACCTACAGAGGTTGATATGCCATTAAAACCAACCAACCAACCAACCCCATGGTGGAGTGGCTAGTATGCTACACTGCAGGATTATAGTTCATGAGTTTGAACTCCACTTGTGCTATTTTGTTCACATTCGGACTTGTACCCTTGAGAAATGTATGAACCCCCCTATCTCCCAAGCTATGGATTATTTATAGCGATGGTTTCTTTGTTTAATGGCATATCAACCTTTTTAGGTTATTTAATGCCAAAGCTATTCTCCGAGAAGAACAGTAGTGGTGCTATTTAACCCATAGCTGGGAGGATAAGGTGGTTCATACCTTTCCCAAGGGTATTTGCCCAAAAGTGAACGTAATAGCGCGACTGGAGTACAAACTCGCTTTCTACGATTCTGCAATCCATCGCTTTACCCATTACACCACCACGACACCCCCAGCTATGGATTAAATAGTACCACTATTATTCTTCTACTTTGATAGCTTTTGCCTTAACCCAATACTAAAGGCCTGCAAGATAACTTACTTGCAATTACTCTATAACATCACAACTCTGTCATTGCCTTTTACAAGGAACTAATAGTATAAATTGAAAGAAAAAATGTTAACTTAATTACACTTTGGTATGACCAGCACCAAATTTTACTGCCTGCCACTGACTTATACTAATTTTCTCTAGTGTTTTCTTTTTGCATGTATGAATGCTGAATAAGCTAAATAGTTATTTACTAATCACAGCTTAGTTTGTCAGAAGAATTTAAGTGTGGGGTATCCACGGAAGATCAAACTCACTACAATAGTAATAATATGCTAATTTTGTTTCTTAACTGTTACTCTAAATCTTATTGAATGTGCTAAATTTTGATTATGTTTGAGTGGAGGAATTTGTAAATAGTATTGTTGGTTATGTTTGAGTGGAGGAATTTGTAAATAGTATTGTTGGTTACTCATAACACCACAACAATTCTACATTCAAGAAGAAATTAAAAACAGTTCTTTATAACTTAGCAACTTTTATTATTAAATGAAACAGGAACAAAGATACAAAAGAGAGAGAATTTATGTGTGAAAATATGCTTGTAATATGGAAGTTTTGGTTTGGTTTCTTTGTTTAATGGCATATCAATCTTCATGGGTTATTTAATATTAAAGCCACCCTTGCAGAAGAAGAGCAGTGGTACTATTTAACACATAGCTGAGTGGGTGGGAGCAGATAAGCAGTTTCATGCCTTTCCCAAAAGTATTAATCTGAAAGTGAACATCATATTGCAACAGGACTTTGTACTCACTCCCAAATGGTATCACAATTCAGCATGTTATCCACTAGAACACAGGGACTCCTCCACAACTAGCAATGCATCGCGTACAAAAACCCTGATGCAGCAGAGAGTACCTTGCTTATCTACTGCACCCTCATTTTTGAACATCTTGGTTTGTTTGTTTAATGGCATATAAACTTTTAAGGGTTATTTAAAACCAAAGCTATCCTTTTAGAATAAAAGTAATAGTACTATTTAACTCATAGCTAAAGGAGTTCATCTCTTTCTCAAGAGTATAAGTCTGAAAGTAAACATAATAGAGTGACTGGAGTTTGAACCTGATTACTTTGAGGACACAGTCTAGCACTTTAACCATTATGCCATGGAGACTTCTCCTAATGCGGAAGTGTATTTGTAATAAAAGTATATACTTAACAAAGTTACTTTGGTTAATCTTGGTTAGATCAAGATTTTGTCACATGCTGATGGTGTAAATGGTTGGTTAGTTGTTTGGGTTTTATGGCATATCAACCCTTGTAGGTTATTTAATTGCCAAATCCATTTTTATACAAATAGTTCTATTTCAAACAATTCAGTTTAATTGTGAAAAACATTTCTATTTCAAGCTATTCAGTTTAGTTAAACAGCAGTAATTCAAACAATCCAGTTAAGCATAAGTATTCAGTTTAGTTCTATTTAACCCATAGATAGGGCCCTATTAGGTGCTACCATTCCGGGCCAGAGTGGACCTGGGAGCAGTCGGTGTATTCTACAACCCCAGCCAACTGAGCAATACACAAAGTTAGTGTCAAAACAGTTTTATTTCAGATAATTCAATCTAGCATAAGAACACAGTTTAGATGTCAAAACAGTTCTATTTCAAGCAATTCAGTTTAGCATAAGTATGCAGTTTAAATGTCAAAACAGTTCTATTTTGAGCAATTCAGTTTAACATAATTATGCAGTTTAAATGTCAAAACAGTTCTATTTTAAACAATTCAATTTAGCATAAATAATTAATTTAAATGCAAAAAACAGTAAAGTCAAAAAAACATGGTTTAATTTTATTTAACCCATAGATAGGACCCTTATCAGGTACTTACCACTCAACCCAGTTGGCTGGGGCTGTAGAATACACTGACAGCATCTCTTCAGAAGGGTAAGACCCTTCCCCAACGTCAAGTGTCCTGGATAGGACACTAAAAAATCTGATGATGCTGGAGCTTCAGGAAATGCAGAGTAGCTCTTCATTGCCATTGCTCCCAGGTCCACTCTGACCTGGAGTGGTTGCACCTGATAAGGTCCTATGTATGGGTCAAATAGAACTTTGACATCTAAACTGTATGCAAAAAAATGACTTATGCTAAATTGAATTGTTAAAAGTAGGACTGTTTGATTATTTAACTGTGAGTAAACAAATGTCTGATGTTTTATTGAATTGTTAGTAATACAAAACAATACTTGGAACTATTTAACTGTGTGCAAATGAATTATGTTAAATAGAATAATTAGTATTAAATTGCAATACTTGTATACACTTCACGGTGTGCAAATAAATGTTTAATATTGAATAGAATTATTAGTGTTAGATAGCAATACTTGAAACCATTTAACTATGTGCAAACAAATGATTAATAGTAAACAGAATTATTTGTATTGTATAGAAATACTTGAAACCATTTAACTGTGTGCAAAAAAAAAATGAACTCAGTCTCATTTAAAAATGTTATCAACAAAATATTTTTACAAATTATATATATCTAATATATATATATATAAATAGAATTTGGTATTAAATAACCTACAATGGTTGATATGCCATAAAACCCAACCAAACCAAACCAATTATGTCACAGTCCAGCATGTTAGTCACTACAACACAGAGACTCCCTTCACCTACAATATGATTTGGTTTGGTTTGGTTTCTTTGTTTAATGGTATTTAACCTTTGAGGGTTATTTAATGCCAAAACTATCCCTGCAGAAAAACAGTAGTTGTACTATTCAACCCTTTGCTGAGAGATAAGGGGTTCATACGTTTTCCAAAAGTATGTCTGAAAGTGAATGTAATAGCATGACTGGAGTTCAGTTACACTTACTATGATGTGGCAGTCCAGCTTGTTAGCCACTATGCCATGTAGGTAAGAAAGGCAATTGTCTTTTCACTTTTCCTTAAATTCCCAAATGTGTCAAAATTCAACTAATTGTGTTGCTGCCAACCAGTCACTGGAAAAGTTATCTCAGAAGCAAGGAGAGGTAATCCCACATCTGTATTGCACTGTTTCTGAAAGTTAATAAATGAAAAAGTAGATATGTAGGTGAAGTAAAAAAAATAATAATAATAATGATAACTGACATCAGATTTTTAGAAGTAAATATACATACAAATACGTTTTATTAATTTTCTTTCTGTTGCTCTACTATTATCTTCCTTTTTTTTTCTTAGGGACTTGCCAACATCTTCTTTTGCCTCTAGTTCTATGTATTTTCAACCTGTTTTCACAATTTTGAAACAGTCATGATGTTCCATGTTATTTCTAATGATGCCATCTTAATGTTAAAATAACAATGGTTAGGCTTTTCAATCAGTTGTGTAAACACAATGCTTGATCTAAATGCTAAAATTTGTAGACCATTTCAGATACCTCAGTAACAATATCTCATCTCCTGAAAGTGATGTTAACACATGCATAGAAAAGGCATGGACTGCCACTGACAGGTTATCAACTATATGGAAATTGGATCTCTCAGATAAAATAAAACAGCAGTTCTTTCAAGTCGTAATTGTGTCAGTATTATTGTAAAGCTGCACCACCTGGACTTTAACAAAATACCTGGAGAAAAAGCTAGATGGAAATTACGCAAAGATGCTGCATGCTGTTTTGTACAAATCCTGGAAGCAGCACTTTACGAAACAGCTGTTGTATGGTCACCTATGTCCATCTCACAAATCATCCAAGTAAGATGGATAAGACATGCTGGGCATGGCTGGAAAATCGGACAAACTCATAAGTGACATTCTCCAGTGAACTCTTACGCATACATACAACAGTGTTGGCCTACCAGCAAAGTCTTATATTCATCAGCTCTGTGTGGACACTGGATACCATCTAGAGGACCTGCCAAGAGCAATGACCAACAGGGAATCTATTTTACAACACAATGATGATAATGATGATAACACATTCAGTTCTTGTTATTAATTCCAACCAGTTTTAACCCTCGGCTATCATCAAAGAATATCTATTTTAAAGGCAATATATTTCAAGACTGATTATGTTATCAGGCTTATAAACATAAAGTGAGTGTTCAAGTTTATAAAAATTGATGAGAAGCTTTGTTATTATTTTAGAATAATCTCAAATTTGAAAATAATCTTTAACTGTTTTTTTTTGTAGATTTTTGCAGAAGATTGTGTGTTAAGTAGAAAAATCAGTTTATGAAAATTAATGTGAATATTCTTTTATGAATTGGTGTTGATATCGATGTTGATGGAAAATTAAAATGGAGTGATTTTTGGGTGGTTTAATTTATTAGGGTTTCTAGATCTAATATCCATCTATCTTCATGGCTTTCTAGTATTGATGTGATATGTTTTTTCTGTCTTTATAATACTGAACTTAGTTTGTTAGGCAGAACATGTTGTTCAACAGGGAATAATTTATAATGGCTTAATGATCTTATTCTATGTCAAGTTGTTTATCAAAAATTGAAATGTCATTTTTATTTCCCAATATATTGTTTGGAATGGCATGTATATTTTAAAAAGTAAATAATGTTTTTACAATTACAGTTTGATTTATGGCAGACTTTTAAAAGTACTGTTGGTTATACAACTTGTAAATAAATTAGTATATTCAATTTATTTGCAATAGAGTCTGTTTCTTCAATTACATAGTTGACAAAATTTGATTTCATAACATTTAATTTGGATGAATTTATAACTTTGTTGTTTATTTATTGTTGTTTGTTTATAACTTTGGGACTTCCTATCACATCAGATTTTTAGCTCTATGACATATAAACAAACCTAGAAATATATTTCTTAATTTAGGTTTTAGTTTAAGGATTTCAAATCAATTCTATATTATTTATGCAAATAGGAGAGGAAATTTCTGATTAAAATTCAGATACAAACTTATTGACTCACTCTCATGGCAATATATACATGGTCCAATGATCACATAGGTGAAAAACTGACAGTCACATTATCCTACTATATATATATATATATATATATATATATATATATATATATATATATATATATATATATATATGAGTAAGTCTCTATCAGAATCTTAATCTGAACTTTTTCTTGAACAATGTTTAGCTTGGTTGGTTGTGTTTTATTGCATATTGACTCTTGTGAGTTATTCAATGCCAAATCATATATATATATATATATATACAGTGGCGACTCTAGCCTATTTTTGCTACTCGTGCCCCCCCTCTGTCAACTTCAGTTCCCAACCCGTGGTCCGTGGACCCAAAGTAAGTCATCATAGTTGCTATTGCATGATTCTCCATTGTATAGCACAGATTGACAAACGTACTTTGCATGGTGTTTTTTTTTGTAAACAATCAAGATACTATATAATTTGTAGTCTTGTTAATACAGTAGATAAGATAATTTTTTTTCCTTTCAAAAGTATTGAAGAAAAGAGTAGATGTTCATTACTATGACGAGAAAAATATGTTTATTAGAATAAAGAAACTGATGACAATATACACAGACACAGCTAGTAGTTTCAATTTCGCTTAAAATAAAGATTATTTGTTGAAAATGTATTCAAATAAACAAATTTTAGTTACAGAATGTAATATATGCAACATTCATTAAACAAATAGACATGTGTTAGTGAAAAAACGAATTAAAACACGCCGTTTAACCAACATTTACCATAGTGATGATGATGACGTCGGCGACGGCTATAATCTGCTATCCCCCCTCTCTCTCTCTGTCTCTCTCTCAGTCCCTCTCCCTCTTCCCAAGACAGCTGTCAGCAGTCACGATGTGCTAATATTTTTGAGCACGGTGTTTTGAGTTGCTCTTGCTATTGGCTACAGCCAAAAGCAGATTTCTCTAACATTACTGTTATTATAAGGGTCTAGTGCCTGGCACGGATTTGAGTGTTCAACATTATAGCCGATTTTACGGGATGTTCAATGAATCTGACGGTGGCCGGACAAAGACCATCCGTTCAAAACAGCATCATTGTATTATTCCCAGATATATTTATGAACTTTTGGCTACTTAGTTATCGAAACTTGAATAGATACGTAATTTAATTGAGATCACACTAAGTATGTTTGCTTGAAATTAATGGATGATTTTTAATCCATTTTGAATAACATTGACCGAGTTATTGGTCATGCCGGGCACGAGTAGCACTAGTCCCGTCTCCGCCCCTGTATATATATATATATATATATATATATATATATATATTATGATTTGTTAGTGAGTAGTTTGTTGGTGACGTTTTAAAATGAGCCTTAACTCATTTGTTTGCACACAGTTAAATGGTTTCAAGTATTACTATTTAACATTAATATCTCTATCTAATATTGATAATAATCACTAGTAATAGATTGAACTCCTATTTGACCCATAGATGGAACCCTAATAGGTAATATAACTCTGGGTCATACATACATATATATATATATATATATATGGGTTTGAAAAATAAAGGTTTAACCCCTGACATTCAATGGTCCATATTAAAAAGATCAAATACTCCAAGGTCTTTCGACAGTAGATGCAATCTGTGTTTAGAAGAAAAAATGTACATTTTGCTTTTTCCAGAGCCGAAAAAATTATCAAATAAGAGAAGTGAATTAATAGCTAGGTGTAGACATAGGGCTAAATTTAAACAATAGATAATTAACTTAAATTTTTTTTTTTAAAAAAGCATAGAGTTAAACTGAGAATTAATGTAAAGGAATAAATAAAATAAAATGTTAGATAGAAAATTGTGAAAAAACATATCGTATATATGTACTACTCATAAAAAGTGTAACTGATTAATAAGTTCTAAATAGTTTTGAAATTTTAAAATAATCTAAAATTAATTAAATCTTGGTTTTAATTAAATATAATTATTACTGTATCATTATGAAAAGTTATTGAATAAAGTTAAAAATCTAATTTAATATTAGATCTGTAGTTTAAGTCAAAATGTAATTAGAATTTAAAAATTAAAATAAAAAATAAAAAAATTTTTTAAAATAAATTTACTACATTTTTAACCGAAATTAAAATAAAAACGGAAGTGGGCTAAATGAGGAGATAACTCTTCACCCCTCTTCTATCCCCTCCCAACTTTTTCTGTGTCTATTCTAGTTTTTTTATCCATAGGATCTGAAGAAGTCCTGTTAAATTTTTTTCGTGTTTTTGAAATTTTCCAAAACGCGTAACAGGATGGAAATAAATTTATAATCCTAATGTGACCGGTTTGTTGTTTTTCTTAAAGAAAGTATATGTATATATATATATGAAATATTATTCAATACCGTAAATCTGGAATAGGGAATAATTCCAATCAGGACAAATAAAAAATATTCAAAAGTAGAATGTCAAATTTAAATATTCCTGGTAAAATCCTCAATGTAAATAAAATCCACAGAGCAAATAAATTTTTTCAAAAAAAAACAACAACAATCGCTCACTTTAGGATAATAAATTTATTTCCATTCTGTTAAAAGCATTGATATAAATCAATGCTCTAAAAAAATTAACAGGACTCCATCAGATCAAATACGAAATGGAAATAAAATAAATTTTATATATTTACAACCAGACAACCCCCCCCAAAAAAAAACCTATTTCTCCTATCTATTAAAGCTAGCCTAAACCCATGAGTAACAATAAGTAGCTTGAATTATGACAAGTAAAACTACATCAGGTGTCATCCTACTTCAAATCAAACAGAGACAGCAGTAATAGTTACAGTAACACAAGTCAAAAATTCAAACATTCATAACAAAATTATTCAGACAATCTAAATTTAGTATGTCATTTTTTTATCATAAAAAACCAAAACAACTAAAACTAAGGTTAATTATGGTCAAACCGCTCTAAATTGCAATAATAGAATAAAGCTCACTTATATGACTTACAAATTTCAATATCATTACCAATTTAATAAATCATAGTTAAACATTTTCTATTCATTTATTTACTTCATTATTCCCTTGATTTTTTTGATATAGTCTAAATTTATTTTTATACCTACATCTAGCTATTAAATCACATCTCTGATTTAATAAGTTACCAGGATCAGAGTATAACATAATTTGTATCTTTTCTTCCAGACACAAATTACATCTACCATCAAAGCAGCTTGGAGTAGTAGATCTTTTTAATATTGAATTCCAGGGGTTAAACCCTTATTTTTCAACTCCCAAAAATGTTTGGATAAAGCTGTTTGATTTTTCAAACAGAGAGAGAACGAATGGATATGATTATCAAATCCTAATTTCCATCTAACCGATGAAATTCCAATATAATATATATGTGTGTGTGTGTGTGTGTGTGTGTGTGTGTGTGCCTATGTGTGTTTGTGCCTATGTATGTTTGTATAAGTATGAAAGTATTGAAAAGTTGGCTGACCAAGATATTCTCATGGAATGAGAACAAATAGGGTTTATTTTTCCACATAGTTCCCTTTGAGGTTCACACTCTTCTTCCACCAGTCAAAAAAGTCATCAATATCAAATATGACATCATCATATGATCTTTCCAGCTTACTTTCATATATGTGTATGTATTATAATAGAGTAATATTCAGTAAAGAGATATATTGATTTGGAGCATAGATTTAGATATTCATGAGAAAAGATAAGTTTGGAAGAATTATGAGCAAATAAAATATTTATGTATGTACTTTGATATGTATAGTAGTGTAAAGGGATGAAATGTCTATCAGCATTGAAAAGGAAACTGGTGAACTGAGTTTGAATTCCAGCTGAAGCTGATTATATTCATTTTATGTTAAAACCTTTAATAAAGATATGAATCCATTGTACTCTTTCAGTTTCTTTTCTTATATATATATATATATAGAGAGAGAGAGAGAGTCAGAGGGAGGATTTGGCATTAAATAACCTACAATGGTTGATATATCATAAAACAAAATAAAACAAACCCAAGAACATTATTAGAACAAGGACATTAAGCCAGAGTAAATTTTTCACTCATTCCTCACACACTTTGCTTGGCTCTCATCACTATTACTAATTCTATTCCCCAGGGGATGGTCCTCGTGGTGTAATGGCTAAAGTGATGGATTGAAGAATTGTAGTAAGCGAGTTCATACTCCAGTCACGCTATTATGTTCACTTTAGGGCAAATACCCTTGAGAAAGGTATGAACCCCCTTATCCTCCCTGTTATGGGTTAAATAGTATCACTAATGTTCTTCTAGGAGAATGGCTTTGGCATTAAATAACCTACAATGAGTCGATATGCCATTAAACAAAGAAACCGTACCAAACCATTCCCCAGATTAACAGAAAACATAGAACAATGATTATTCATGAACATTTATTCAATGAACAAAAAAAAAAAAATTTTAAAGTTTTAATCAATTTGCTTTTCTCATTTTCATTCCAACAGTTACTAACCTAAAAATATCAAAACTGGATTGGCTCAGCAATCTGAAAAAGTACAGCTGAATAATAAGCTTATGATAAAACATTACATTTTAAACTCTCTCCCTAAGATCACACAAATGACCTTTTATCTTCCTGATTTTATATTTATGTTGAACTCTGTACCTTATGTACACTCCTACCAAAGAAGCTTTGTTAAGCTTTCACTTGAGAAATTCCAGTTTTTCATACTGATAATAAAAGTATACAATAATACTATCCACTTAGACAAAGAATGAACCCTCAGGTCAAAGTAGAAAAGAAAGTGACCTTCTCAGAATACAAACAACATTAATATATGTTGGCAATTAGTGCTTCCTGTATTTCATACACACTTAATTTCATATATTTATAGTAAAAAAAAACAACAAAAAACAAGAAGGTGCCTATTGTAGCTTAATTATTAGTAATTATATTTTGCAAATTGTTTGCAAATGGTTTGCATTAGATAGAAATACTCAATAAATAGAATAGTATTAGATAGCAATACTTGAAACCATTTAACTGTGTACAAACAAATGATTAATATCAAATATAATTATTAATATTGAATAGCAATACTTAAAACCATCAAATGATTAATATGATATAGAATTATCAGTATTAGATAGGAATACTTGTAACCATTTAATGAGCTCTAACAACTTGTTTAAAAATAAAGTTACAAAAAACTATTTGCTTATTGTTGTGATGCTGACAAAAGAAAGACACAGGGAACACAAAAAGGGTTGATAGAAAAACATATATATACAAGTAACAGAAACGAGATACAAGTGAACTTGGTTAAACAGTAGTTAGTTGATAGGAAGCTGAGAGTCCAGTGGGGTAGCGACTATCTGTCCACTATGCAAATGGTATCACACATGATTGTGTCACACTGATTGGTACACTCCGTCTGACGCTCTTGTTAATGTGTATTTATGGAGGAGGGCGAGTCTATTATGTTGGGAGTACAATGCTTATAAATCATTAACTCATATAAAAACAGGATTTGACATTAAATAATCCACAGGGTTGATATGCCATAAAACACCAACCAACCAACAAACAAACAAACATCAACCAGCAGAACCAGTGAAATATATTTAATTGACCTGGCGTATATATATATATATATATATATATATATATATATATATATGATTCTCTTAATACCCTGTCCGGTGGCAAAAGCTGCTTGGTAGTGCCAGAGGTGGCAGTACTACCTTGAGCTACCGAAACTGTGTTATCCCCCCTGGATGGCGGCTGATGAGAACATGGTATCGCACGTGCTTTCACACATTGTATGATGAAAAAAATATATATATATCTATACCACTAAGTTGGTTTGATTATTTACAAAACTTAGCTTAGTCTGGCATAAAGCATACTATGAAGATTAAATTCACAATACTAGGAAATTTAGTGTATAAATATATATATATATATATATATATATATATATATAAGCAAAATATTTTAGTCAAAATTAAATAGCCTTCAATGGTTGATATGTCATAAAACCAAACCAAACCAAACCAAACCATTTCTCTATCAGCTATTAGAGAAGTGTTGACATTTTGAAACAATTCTTAATATGACCAGAATTAAAGGATTAAAGCTAAAATTTACAGTTCTTAAAGACAGGAAGTGGGGAGAAATCTACAAAAATTAAGGGGAGAATGCTAGACCTCAGGAAAGATAACAAGAACAATAACCAGATTAGATAACACAAGACTTGTGTCTAGAGGTGTTGATTCCCATTGATGTCTTAGAAAAATATCAAAAACAGAATCATTTTCTTGGCAGAATATGGAAAATTTGATATTGAGTGGTTTGGCAAAGTTGTGCAGAGAGATGAATCAAGATTCCAGTGGTTCTCAAGAGAGTCGTATTTAAAGATCTACTGAGAATATTCAAAGATCTAGTGAATGTATTTCTACTGCAGTCAAGGATGAGTGGAGAGGTATCATGGTGTTATGGAGCCTTTTCAGCTGCAGGTAATGGTTAGCTACTTCACTGTGAAAAGTTGATTAATACTTGGGAATAATGGAGAATATTGCAAAAAGACTTGTTTTCTAAATAGGAATGACTGATATTATTTTTAACCAGATAATATTCCTACTGAAAACAAGTTCATCAGGATTATGTTTTGGTCAGGTTAGATTTTAGAACCTTATTGAAAATATTTTATTCTAAATATTTCCAGGTTGATTTGTATTCAATAAACAAGGAAGCATTTTCAACTACTTAACTATTTGAAGCCATCAACATTGAATGGAACAATATTGACTCTTTTTAAAGAAATCAAAGGTTAAGGCTGTTCTATACTAATTACTTTTATCTATTTGCATAATTTTTACTTATTTTCTGACAAATTAGACCACTAAAATTTTCCATTTTTGGTTTGACCTATTTCCCACCTAGGACTGTCTATATATATATATGTGTGTATGTGTGTGTGTGTGTTTTATTAAATAGTACTGCAACTTTGTCTGCTTATTCTACCTTTGATCCGTTGAAATCTTTGTATGAGTCATTTGACGTTTGAATGATATGAATTTAGGAAGATGCCGTATTTTTCTCAAATACTTTCGGCCCCAACTGGAGCTATCTTTGCAGGAGTGAATAATGAAATGACAAACAAAATGAGTCATATACTTCTACATAAGGAGTAGGAGGAAGAACAAGTGGTAGGGAAATTTATGGAAGAAAAGTATCTTACTAGAGGTAAGAGGAAGAATTGGTTGGAATTTCAGCACGTGACTGCTATATTCAAAGTTGATCTTGTTTAAGGAAAGTTTATTAATCTTTATATATTAAACTTCAAGAATTCCCCTCTCACTGGTTCCTCTTCATACTCTTTATATAAATGTATATGACTTATTGTGTTTGTCATTTCATATATATATGAAAAAATCTTTACTGATATAGCGAAAATATGTTTTATCTTATTTTACATACATTTTAGTACTCACCTCATTTTTCATACATTTTAATAATTACCTCATTTTATATATATTTTGATACTTACCTCCTTTTACATACATTTTAATACTGAAAATTCACTACACCTATTATATTAAAAGGTCAGGTATGGCTAGCTGACCTTATCTCTGCACATGTTAAATCTAAATATTAATAACAACATACAAGAATTCAGAAGATACATACAAGAAGGAGGTGCCCGTGGTGTAATGGTTATCGTCGCAAGAAATTGACACGGTGATACGTGTTCAAATCCAGGACCAGACAGATTGCATTTCACATAGCACTAATACCCTTGGGAAAGGTATGAATCCAATTATTCTCCCGCCAGCTATGGGTAAATAGTAGGACAGACTAGGTTCTTCAGCCTAGGTGAGGCAACTAGTCTAGGAGAAGGAAAACTCTGAATTCAAACCTGTTAAACTCCGCTTTAAAAAAATTGACCTTGTGTCATATCCTGCCCGAGCGGAGGGGTTGGTAAATATGATAACAACATACAAGAAGTAAATTGTTAAAAATGAGGTGGGAAACAGCTTATTACTATTTTCCTATTTCTTTTTTAAACCAACTTTAAATCAAAGCCCAAAAGTTATGCCTATTACATATATAATATGTGGTATAATGGTCATCGTCGTAGGAAATGGACACGGCGACACGAGTTCAAATCCTGGACGAGACTGATTGCATTTCACATAGCACTAATACCCTTGGGAAAGGTATGAATCCAATTATTCTCCCTCCAGTTATGGGTAAATAGTAGGACAGACTAGGTTCTTCAGCCTTGGTGAGGCAACTAGTCTAGGAGAAGGAAAACTCTGAATTCAAACCTGTTAAACTCCGCTTAAAAAAATTGACCTTGTGTCATATCCTATGACAACAATCCTATGATAACAACATACAAGAAGTAAGTTGTTAAAGATGAGGTGGGAAACAGCTTATTACTATTTTCCTATTTCTTTTTTAAACCAACTTTAAATCAAAGCCCAAAAGTTATACCTATTACATATATAATAATAATCTGATTTTTCTATGTATGATACCATAGCTGTGTAGGGTATTGTAGGTTGACAGTTAACTGCATCTTTAATTCAGAGTTTGTTAATTACAGTAAGAATGACATTAAATGCTTGGTATGAATTTTAGTAGCATATGAGATTTACATCAAAAGATTTTATCTAAATTTAAACAGTAAATTAAATATTGAAAAGGTCTGGTTGTTGATAGGAGTTGTCAATCAAAGTCTGACTGGCTGAAATTGACAGCTTGAGTTTGAGTAAAGGGTAATATCAACAATCTTTAGGTGCATTGCTATCATTTAAATCATGACGGGTGAAGAAATTTTAGGTAGATTTGAAAGATTTTAAATGGAAAATGCTATTTACTAAACTAGAGAGAAAAAAATCACAGGACAACAGACCAATAACAGATAGCCCTGACAGGATTCTCTTGTCTATGATTGTAGCACAAAAATCCAAGTTAAAAGAGAATTGGGGACTTGTAAAAATATGCATAAATCAGTGTTGTAAAACCTACAACACTGCTCTATGCATATCTTTACAACTATCAAAATCATCATTATTTTCATCATCAAGGTATACTAACAGCATGGAGTCCTTTGATTCTCTTTCACCATCTGTCCCCATCAGCCATCACTCTTGGCAAGACTTCTAGAGGGGGGGTGTCCTCATGGTGTAATGGTTAAAGCAATAGACTGCTTAAATGAGTTCATACTCCAGTCGCACTATTACATTCACATTTGGGCAAATGGTATGAACCCCCTTATCCTCCCACCTATGGGTTGAATAGTACCACTACTATTCTTCTTGAAGAATGGCTTTGGCATTAAATAACCTACAATGATTGATATGCCATTAAAACAAAGAAACCAAACCAAGATTTCTAGACGGTATCCGGTGTCCACACAGAGCTATTGAATGTAAGTTTTTGTTAGTTAATACTGGTTATGTCTATATGTAGTAGTCCATAGAAAAACGTCACTTATGAGTTCATTTTTATTCCTCCAGTAGAGGCAGCATGTCTTGCTCATCTTACTGGGATGGTTGGTGAGATGGGAGGTAAGTAGCCATAAAGCTGCTATTTTGTAGGGTGCTGCTTCCAGAATTTGTTCAAAACAGCACATAGCATCATGGTGTAATTCCTGTCTAGCGTTTACTCTAACCATTTCATTAATGTCCAAGTGGTGCATCCATACAGTAGTAGTACTGACAGTGCCACAGATTGGAAGAATTCCTGTTTTATTTTATCAGAGTTGTCAGATTTCCATATGGTCATTAACCTATCAATAGAAGTCCATGCTTTACCTATGTGTATGTTGACATCGCTTTCAGTAGATGAGATATTGCTACTTAGTAATGTGAACTGGTTTACTAATTACAGAAGCTTGTGATTTAATGAGAAGAGACCACCATCTTGATTAAAACACAACTTTTTTATTTGAGTTCATATAGAGGCCAATGCCTCTTGCTGATTAATCCAGGCTATGCACGAGAGATTTGGCTTCAGCAGGTGTATTTTCAAAAGTGCTAGATTATCTGCATAGTCTACATCTATAATAGTTTCTGCTGGATATAGTCTACTTCTTACTTTTTTTTTTTTTAGATCTATTGATATTCATAGAGTATAATCTTGGCAGACTAAGAATAGAAATGGTGCCAATGTATCTCTTTGCAATGTAATATAATTGCCAAGGGATTTCGTTTTATATATCTTGCCTTTTGGTTTAGTTAGGCTGAGAACCTTTTGTTTAGCGCATGGGTTAGTTAGGTGCAACATTAACGCAGGTGTTCATGTGCGCGCAGAGAGGATGTGTCATTCAGAGATGTCAAAATAAAAATCCCAGATAGGAATTGAGACCAGGGTATTTGGGTAACGTCACGCACCGGAAGCGTGAGCTGAGATTTGAGAAAAAGCAGTTAGTTGAGTTCTTGCCTTGGAAGAAGAATGTTGACTTTCAGAGCTGGGCGAAGCCAGACGACTTTGTGCACTACGGGCGCCGCGCGTTGGTTGGGTTGAGAGCTGACGATATAAAAACAGTCAGCATAGAAAGATTGTGTTTCTCTCTCCTCATGTCGAATTACCTTTAACTCAAAGGTAATAAAAAGTTTCGTACCTGAACCAATTTCGTGAATTTTGTATTTTCAGGATTCCTATATATGCTTATGAACATTTTATGAATATTATGTCTATTTCACATATCTGTATCATGAGAAATGTTACAGCAAGACTCTAGTGACAATGTCAAAGAAATCAATGTCATCATTAGGTGAATGAACCATGACCTTTGTGTCTTTGTAAAGCATCATTATAACTATAAGTTTCTTTCAGAAAGTCATATGCTTGAAGTATTTTCTCTATCTTTCCTTTATGTATGAAATCAAATGCCTTGGAGAAATCTACAAACAAAAGTGTTGCTTCAAGATTTTTTACACATTCACTTGTGATAATTTGACAACTAGTCAGAATTTGAGAAGTTGTGTATTAATTTCTCTAAAAACCATTCTGATTTTTCCTAAGAACTTTCTCACTTCTGTAGTTCTTAGATATCCTGAGGTCACCTTTCTTTAAGAAGAGGAGTGTTAACTATTGAAACTAATAGTTATTCCCCCTTCCAAACTTAATGGACTGTTCCATCAGCAATAGCAGCAGGAGAATGGACACTATTTAAACAGTTATTATTTGTCCCTAAGAAACTCATCTAGCACTTGCCTGGAGGCACTATACAAGACTTTTTCAACAATCAAGAACACCAGCACAGATCAAGTTATTGTGCTTATTTTATTAAGCAACAATCACCAAAAAATTGTTCAACTGTATCTGTTCCATTAAGGATGAGATATAAATAAGACTTAGGGCTATTTATTTGAAGCTTGACTATGCAAAACACTGAATCTGAATATAGATTGTATATCATGGTATGATTGAGATGGAAGAATGTTTGAAAGTTTAAATAAGAATAAGTGAACATGCAGCTTTTGGAATCACTTGAATTTGTTTATAAAGATAATTCTTCATATGAATACAAAGTCCCTCATACACTGTAGTAAGAAGCTTTAATTTTTTTGATAAAGTTAGATTTATTTCATCTGTAATCACATCCACAAATTAAACATGCAGTGGGTACATTTTGTTTGTCCCTTGGACAAATGATATTCTCTACATTATGAGAATCAATAGTTGAAAGCTGAAGTTTTTTTTGTCCCCCTTTTAGCAGTGTTATCCACAGAATTTTCATGTTAGTCCATCTTTAAATGTTAAACGTTAAAATTTGTTTCATTGAATTCATCCACCATTAAATCCAATGGTAACATGCCAATTATTTCTCCTAAAGGAGACTCTAAATTCAAAGAAACTTAACAGCTGATTGCCTGTCTTCTTGCCCCATCAATACAAGAGTTGAAGGGTGGAGGTCCATTTCTCAAAACCTTGAAATTTTCCTATAATGAAACCATACCAAAGTCTGAGTAAGGCCATATGAGGACTAAATTAAAAGGATCTGGATATGTCAGGGATGCCACTCCAGCAACCCAACACTTTTGGCACTTGGATGTCATCTAAAGCCGACATCTGGACTGAGTCAGTATCTTCAAATAAATTAAAATTATTGCCAATTTTGAATTCCTTTTTGCCAAAATTTTCTATAACTTTTTTGTGAATTCTCAATTTTAGTGCACAACTGTTGTCCTAATTATTGTATTGAGCTGACATCCTTAATTGCTGCTCGATCCTCAATACTTTTCCTTGAAGTGAAATATTGTAAGTCAGCGTAGTTTTTGGTTAATACAAGACATGCCATCAAAAAATATAAAATTACCATTAGCTCATTTATAGTGATGCAGAGCAATATTTTGTACAACTTCAGTCTTTCGTCTATGCTCTCACATTTTGGTTACATATGCTTTGCAAAATAGTAATGTCCTCAAATTTCCTTATCGTCCATACTTCAGGAGGGATTTCAAGACTTGCAGCTTTTTGCTTTTAATCATTCTCAGAACTGTCAAATTCAAGTGAAAGATCTGAAGTTACTGTCCAAAGCTGCAAAAGTGCTGACAATTTGCAGCTGGAGGCTTTACACTATTGCTCTGATTATTCCCACAAGTTTACTATTAACAATTATTTAGCAATTAACCATAGATCTCACCAATCTTTGTGCTCAATGAAAAGCTCATCTGTTGCATTACAGATGCTGACTCATTTATCCTCTTTTCACCTATCCTATTTTCTGAACTCTTAATGAGTTCCTTTGCAGTGGCTTATGTGCTGAATTGTGTAAGTGATTTTGAATTCAAGTTGCTCCATTACTTTCAGACTCGTACCCTTGGGGGGAAAAAATATGAACTCTTATCCCCTTTCAGCTATAGGTTAAATAGTACCACTTTTGAAGATGGCTTTGGCATTATATAATCTATGAAAGTTGATACATTAAAGAAACCAAAGCCAACCTGAAGTCTTATTTTAATACATTTTACTCCCTTTTTTGGTTTAGACATCTGACTTGCATTCTGAGTTCAGAACTGGAACTTCAATGGCAAAAGTATTTGACATTCCTGATGGTCAGAATTCCATTTTTCAGCGTTTACCAATTCAAAAGTTCCAGATGTTTGTCTTGTACTATAACATAGCACATTTCTGTATGTGGTATCTAATTTGTTTTCGATATTTGTAATGTACATGTTTCCGATTTTTTAGTTTGCTTTCATTTTTTCTGTTTTGTGTACTTTTTCATTGTGGCTTCATATTGACTTTTCTTCCTGTTTCCAAGTTTAGTATCTTTGTATATGTTACACACTGGGTTTATATTCTAATTTACTGCTTACACCAATACCTAGCCCCACAATTAGCACTTCTGTGTCACCATTTTGTTCTGTTTGTTGCTGCTTTTGTTTCTTCTCTGCTGGGATGAAAAACAAACTTGACACATTTTTATGTGCATATTTTTCATTCATTACTGACATTTCCCTCTTGATTCTTTCCAACCAAATAGAAAGCCAGTGGAGTAGAGCCGTCAATTGACTGATTGCATTGGTTATTTCAAACTGGCTGAAGTTATCTTATTTCTAAACTCCTAGAGTCATGTGATCACATGGATTTCTACTCCAATGAAAGCTAGTCTCAAATGACTTTGGTCATCACACCTACTACATAAGGTAGGCTGGCGTTTTGCCAGATGCTCTGAATTGTGCAATATGCCATTAGAATTTTTGATAGTTTTTTCCATTCTTTCCTTCACATTTGGCTTTCCTGAAGGTTTCCTTCGGGTAATGAATGAAATATTCAGTCTTACTATTATGCTTTAGGGAATAAGATGTTATTTGATTTCATAGGTCTTCAAGAAAGGCCCAAAAAGATTAGCAACAAATAGTCTGCCATTATCTAACTACTAAAGTGTATCCAAATCACCCAAAGTCTCTGAATTCAAAGTGGTAACATTGTTTATCTTGTTTGAAAATGAATGGCTTGTCTGTACTGAAAACAATGAGAATATTTTAGTGTTCTATAGCTTAAATATACTCCAGGGCTTTTGAGAATTTTTCTGTCGCTATAATTGAATTAGCATAAGTTATTAGTTTGTCTTGTCTGACTGTTTAAGACTGCATCTTATCTGAGAGGACTTGTATCTGAAATCACTGTAATTGATGGACCCAACATAAAATAGACATGGTTGCCTTGCAAGTGCTCTTATTTCATTGAATGACTTTTCAGCTTCACTTGTCCATTTGCCTTTCTTGGCTATTCCTTTAGAATAGGGGACCTTGATTTCAATTCCCACATCTACACATTAGAGATAAAAAAATATTTTTACTTCTGATGTCACTTTTCTTTTGGTAGGCTGCACAGCTCAAAACACTTTTCAAGCTTTATTTTAGTTTTCTCTTTAAAGTTTAATATATTTTTAATTTTATAATTCATATTTAAAAAAAGAAAAGCAATTTAATTCATTTTGATTTTCTTTTGAATAAATTAAAAGGGACAGGTAAATGTGGAAGAGAATTCATAAAATATTTGGCCATTTAAGCTCGCCATACCACTGACCAGATATTCAAATTAATTCCAAACCATAATATCAGTTGTAAATCTTACAAGGGTTAACTGGCTAAAAGGATTGAAGACCATAGGCTCAATGTATAAGGTTAAAAAACATTAAGGGAGTCTATGGTATAGTGGCAAATATGTTGGGCTGTGACATTGTAGTAAGCAAGTTCAAACTACTAGGCTACGATATTTACTTTTGGACAAATACCCTTGGGAAAGGTATGAACCCTCTTATCCCACCCCCCCAGCAATTGGTTAAATGGTATCACTAGTGTTCTTTCATAAGAATGGCTTTGGCATTAAATAACCAATAATGGTTGACATGCCATTAAATAAAGAACCTAAGCATTAAAAAAAATTCTAACTCCAATAGAAAATGTACTTACAGAAAAAAATAGAAGCAAGTTATTTCAATGTTCCAAGAAAGATGAAATCTGCCAATTGTAAAGAAATTGTTTTGTAAAGCTTGGTCAGTAATTAAAATTTGAACAGTTTGTTAGAAAGCTACCAGAAATATCTGAGTTGTTGAAAAGTTCTTAAGCAGATTTTTTTTCCCTGAAATTGTCTTCAGGAGAATGTTGAATATTTCTTGTGAAAAAATGTTTCTTACGGAAATATCTTCTGAAGGTTTTATTTAAAATTATTTGAAAAGTGGAGACAAAGGGTAGGGAGAATTTTGCTTATCTTCCTGCTTGTTAAGAAGCAGCAGCCCTCAAAAAATAAACATCAGTTATTTGGTTAGACATGTCAAATTAAAGATTTGAGGAAATTGACTTCCACAGAATAAGTTCTTTATGCCTTTTCTGTCACAATACTATCAAATCCTATTGAAAACACTTATTTATGGAGAAACGGTAGACTCCAGAAGAATTCATATCAATTCACCCGATCAGCCCCCACCCCCGACACACTTTTTTTTTTTTTTTTTTTTTTTTTTTGTCCAGAAAATTCTCAATCGGGTTGGGATTTATAAAACCAAGTTGAATCTTTTTGTCTGTTAAATTTCATCTGTTTTCTCATTCTCAATCTGTACAATTTTTTTTTTTTTTTTTTTTTTTTTTTTTTTTTTTTTTTTTTTATATTATTAAAGGGAAATTATGTACAAAAAAATTATTTTTGGTGCAAATTTTTAACGCCCACCTCCTTACAATTAAAGCATGCTAATTTACTTCCTGGTGAATTTTTTTTTTCTTTCTTTCTTTTTTTTAGAACAGAGAGAACCCTTAATTTCGTCTGTGTGCACTCAGAAATTTCAAAATATTATACCTAATATTTATTATTTAAATTCTTACATCAATTTTAATTTTTTAAACTTTTTTTTTTTTTTTTAATAGCAGTATCATAACTTAAGTTTTAAAACTTAAAATCTCATCCGTGATAGATATTCTAATTCATCAATCATCTAAAAAATTATTAATTTAGCCAATACTGATCATATCAGAAGAGAGGAGGAAAAAAAATAAAAACTTTGGAGGTTTGAGAGCATTTTCCCTCTGCACGCATTAGAATCTGAATAAAATTTGGCCAGTACCTAATTTTCCTGCCATTAGCAGCGTTTCTACGGAGGATGGTGTGTAAATTCATGATTAATTAAACACACCTGAAAAGTGAGTATTTCAGACTCCTTACAAATCATGCTGATCTCTGAATTTATTGGACTCGATTTTTATAACTTTGATTCTTCTTGTGAATTTAAATTATTTTCATTTCTGAAAACTCTGTCCACAAAAAATTCTTTTTGTTGAAAAGGAAATCTTTTTTTTCTCTAAAAATATAAAGATGTTCATATAATCGTTAAATTGGATAGGTAAAAAAGAAAAAAGCGCATTTCTTTCGACAGAACTCTTAAGGTGACTTTGAATCCGCGTACACTTAGTGTGACGTCAGAGGCTACTCTAAGTTCGTTGCAGCTGCTGAGTATTGCTCGAGCTTTCATGTGAGTGCAGCTCTACGAGACACCGTCTGCTAGCGCAATTACAACAACCACTGTCATCGCTGCAGCAGCAGTTTACCATTAAAACAAAACAGACGTTGTCATGTCGTCTCTACGTGCTTTCGGCCGGATCTCTAAACTGCTGCGTGGTCCGGCAAAATGTCCGAGTCGGAGCTATTATGCCGGTACCATGGAACCATTCCACCCGTACCCGGATCGTGAACCCAATTGGGTATCAGCCGAGGAGGCTGTTTCTGCTGTTAAATCCGGTAAGTGAGTTTTATATGTATGTATATATAGGTGATTGTACAGATTATACACATATACAATATTACCAATGTTCGGCATCCATCCAAGATTTGGTTTAATAATATTGTATGTTTAAACTTTTTACATCAAAATATTTTCTTTTTTGTTCAGGAAAATATTTAAAAACAAAAAGAAAAACAGATTTCCACAAATTAAACATTGGGTAAAGAGGTGTGCTTGACCATACTTTAAACAATAAATAAAGTAATTGGGAACATTTGTACTATTTTTTTTAAAAATTAACTTGCACATGTTTTCAATGAATTTTTAAAAAATAATTGTCTATCATTAAAAAAAGAAATGAAGAAAGAAGCCACTTAATTATTATCCGTATTTAGAATAAATTATTTTCCATGCGAAACATTTTTATAGTTTATTTCCTCTAATGAAAAAAAAAAAAAAATGCAAAAATTAGTTTCATAAAGGAAAAAAAGTTTCACGTTCATTTTTTTTCCCTTGAAATTTTCAAGTGGTAACATTTTTAATCTGAAAGATGTTACCACTACAAAGACTTCAAAAAGCGCAATGATAATTAAAAAAAAAAAAAAAGTCTAGAAATCAAAGTAGAATTTTTTTTTGATGGGGAAGGAGAAATGTATTTTCTTGTATGTATTCTGATATATATATATTTCTAAAAATGAGACGCGGGAAAAAAAGATACAAAAAAAAAGGACGTAGATAAAATTTTTAAAATTCTTTTTATTAAAATCAAGAATTATTTTGAAGATATTTAGTCTAATTCGTGAAGATTTTCTATTCTTTCCTAGTCCCTAAAATGTGGAGGAAAATAAAACAACTTCCTATGAAAAAAATTCTAGCACGTTTCTAAGGGGAAAAAAGTTGAATTTTTTTATATTCATTCAATTTAATAGTGTTAAAAATTTTTTTTTTTTTTTTTTTAAATATTTAAGTTTAGTTTTTAAAATAAAGTCGTAAAACGTTTTATTGAATGAATAATTTAATTCCATGCTTTTTTGGAGTTTTAAAATTGCAATTGAAATTGTTTTATACTTAAAAGATTTATTAAAACTCAAACTATATTTTCATAAAATTACGACAGAAACAGATTTACATTAAAAAAAAAAAGAAAAAACCACCACTGGCTAAAGTGTTTGTTTTTTTTTTTTTTTTTTTTTTTTTTTTTTAGGGAGGAGTAGGTGAAATATTGACATGAAAAATGAAAGAAAAATAAAGAATAAAAAAAAAATAAATAAATGTAACCCTTTTTTACTTGGTAAAATAAAATCTTTCAAGAACAAACTTGCTCAGTGCACAAATCAGATTTTTTTAAGCGTAAAACTTTCTGCATGATTATTCCGAGGCAGACACACTAAAAAAAAAAAAATAAAAATAAAAAAGGAATCTGCAATTTCATTCAAGGAACAAAATTTCAAATGAAAGTAAAACAAAAGTATGACTTCATATATGACTGAAAGGGAGAAAAAAAATCATCAGTCAGTCTGATTTCGTTTTCACTTGCTTTAGGCACTAGTTTTTATACAAATATTTAAAGGAGCGGTTTCCATTTTTTATTACGTGATTCAAGTTTGGTGTTGAGAACTTTTAATAGAAGAATCGTAAATGAATGAGATACTCTGACTGACTGCTGATTTGGTTAGCGGGAAAAAAAAGAAGCTTGTTTTCACGCACGTCTTTTTTTTTTTTTTTTCTTTTGAATCATTTTTGCGCACTTCAGGACGCGCGTATATAATTTAAATTTTTTTTCAAAAGACAATCTACCACTTGATTCCATCTTGTTCTTGTTACTATCAACGTTAACTTAAAAGCTATTTAGTGAATTTCGTTCCTTTGCAAACCTAACATTTGTATTTTCAATAGTGTTTCTGTGGAGACCAACAACTAGCTGCTACTTTTTCTTAGGACAACGTCCATTCGTTTTATTAAAAAGCACACCCAACTTGAGAAGAAATGGCCTTATTCCTCTTTCATGTCATTCACCTCTCTCTCTTTTCAATACCAATGAAATGTTCGATGGGTGTATAGTCGAAATAATCTTTTATTTTCGACGCTAACTCTGGCAATTAATCACATTAAAGTATAAAAAGATTTTTTGTGATTCTTTGTTCGTTGATGATGTCTACATTATTTTAAATATTTTTTTTATCCATTAAGTCATTTAAAAAATATTTTTCAAAAATTGAAAGTAAGATTTATTTAGCGTTCAGGGTTCAACTATTGTAATTCACTTTACATACAAAATGTCCTCTTATAATAGTTCGTATAGTTTCATTTTTTTATCATATCGCGCAGACACACACACACACACACACAAAAAAAAAATAAATCTTTGCACCAGTCTCTATTCTTACGAAGTTAACCCAACCCATTCAGTATATAATTCAAGTGAATTAACTTTGTCTTTTTCCCCCATTAACCTATTTAGCTATGAACCATTGTTTTAAATGTAAAAAAAAGCTCTTTTATAAATTAAGTAGGTAAGATTGATGATCAAATTGATCAGATCAATACAACTAAGTTTATGCATTCATATATTTTTAGTTTTAATTTATAGTCAATTTGGATTTGGTTGAAAAATAAAATGTCTGACTCAGAAAGTAAGTTGTTAACACTTCATGTAACACTTACGTTAGAATAAAGTGTTGAGAAGTAAATAGCGTGTACTTTTAAACTCCTCTGTAGAAGTATTTCTATCAAATATCTTCTTTGCTTTTGGTTACCTTTAACCAAGGAGAAAGTAAATCTTTTCCTATTTCTTATAATCATGTGTCAACATCCGGATATGAAGAAAAGAAAAACTCCTTTCCTCCTCCATGCTGTTGGACAGCATGTAGAACTAATAATAATCTTTATGTGCAGCCTACCACTTCATCAACCTCCTAACATACTCATTTAAATAATTACGAATGAATGTGTGTTGTAGAGGTTAGGAGAATTAGGAGGAAATGATTGTTGGTTGATGACAGGCTAGTTACATAATGTATAACGGTCTTGCATAACACTTACCCACACAATGGGGCATCCTCCCCCCACAAAAGATCCAAAGATAGGCCAGGTGTCAAGATTACAACCGTCGTTTACCTCTCCATCCCCAAAGCACATGCACACATGCTAAAACCAATTAAATGTTAAAGTACAGAAAGAAAATATTAAATAATTGAAATCTTGTGATAAGGAAAGATGTTTATTTTTTCTAGTAAGATATTAACCTATCTAGGAAAGTTAACACTTCAACACTTTTTTAATACCAATATATTTCTTTAATTTATTTTTAATATGTATGTAAAAAAAGAAAAAATACCAATGTTATTAGTAGTTATTTATTTGTCTTTAAAATTTTTTTTTTTTTCAAATTTAAAAAATTTATCTATAAAGTGTTGTGGCTTTTCAGGTTAAGACATTATTTTGCCTGTTTTGGCTGCAGGCTACTATATGCAAATCTTTTTCTTTTTGAGCATAACCTACCGTCAGGAAACCTCTGTAGACACGTCAACTTTCAAAATAATTACTAAAAACAATTAATCTGTTAATATACTTGTTAAATCATTAATAGGTGTATCAATATTTATCTATAAATTTGAGGTACTTTCACGCGGTATATTTCAGTTTTATATTTATAACTTTATTGATGTAAAAACCTTGGTTAGAGTATACTCAACTCTTATAGTTGCTCATTGATTCTATCTTTGCAAAGAAAAGCATTTTCTCCTACTTGTTCTTTTTGTATTTGGTATCATGTTGACTGTTGTCAATATGTTGCCTATTGCAGAACTAGTCTGAACGCAGCTTTCAAACTGCTTTTTTCCCCCCTTTTCTTTACTCTTTGCCTGTAGTTTTGTCATTATAATCTATACTAGCCTTTATGATACATGTATTTGCAACATGCTTTTCTTTACTAAACTGTTAATGTCTATTCATTCAGGTGTGTGCATGTGTTTGATAGTTACTTGTATTGAATAAAATTAGGTTTTAGAGTTTAGCTGAATTTTAAATGTCATTCACATTCTTTTCTGAGACTTTTACAGAATTGTTTAAATTTTTATTTTGTTAAACTTTATTATTATTTTTTTTTTTTTTTTTTATATAGGATTTGTTTTACATGTCTGATGCATTTTAAAAAGATATTCTAAGTCCTAATTAAAATATTGATATTGATCAGCTAATTAATTTTTAAACATAGATTCTATTTCTTATTGCATGAATTTCCATAGTTGTATTTAATCCACAGCTAATATGTACAAATCTCTATTTCTTTCTTTCCTTTTAGTAGCATAGCTTTTTGTAAAGCCTTTAAAAACTTTTGCCATACCTCTTTTTGTCTACTTTTTACTCAGATTTTACCTTTCATCAGCTAGCAATTATTAGTGAGTTTGAGTTTCAGTAGATGCCACATAATTTTGGCCTTGCACCATTCTAAACTAAACTTAGTAAATGATGTGAATAGGAGTTTCTATTTATTAGCTCTCAAAGTTTTAAGCTCTTGCATGAAATTATCCAGAGTTTATTAGGTTTATGTGGAAGTTCTCAGCTTCATCTTTTGCACATTGTTAGAAAAATCTTAGTGTTTTTTTTTTGGGGGGGGTTCAATGTTGACTAAGCTCTTTATTGCTTGTGCAGTAGTTAACTATTACAAGTTAATTACAAACTTTATCAAAAATTCAAAAGCTAAGAGAAGGGAGTCTGTGATGTAAGGGCTGGACTGAGGCCTCGAAGTAAGTGAGTTTGAGCTCCAGTCATGCTATTATGTTTACTTTCAGACTAATACCCTTTGGAAAGGTCTTGAACCTCCTTATCCTCCAGCTATGGGTTAAATAGTATCACTACTGTTCTTCTACAAGGATGGCTTTGGCATTGAATAACCCATGAAGATTAAGCCATTAAGCAGAGAAACCAAACCTAGAGCTAAAGAGATTAGTTCTATATGAAACAAATATTAGTTGGTATTTAAATCCTTGTCTTCTTGCTTTACACAGGGAAAAGTCACTGATGAAAAATGGATTAATGAGGATAAAATTCATAGATCTAGAACCGCCTTTAAACATCTCAAACAAAATGAAATCTATGGAAAATGCTCTGTGCATATTAGGATTCAAAAGGAAGTTTTTGTTAAAATTTGAACGATTTATAATGCAATGATACAGTAATCAAGTGGTTCATTTAAATGAATTGAAGACAAAAGAACCTTTTCTGAACTAGGCAATTAGCTAGTGATTTTGCTACATATTAGCACCTGTGCTCATGTTGAAAATTCTTGTGGCCAACTATCATTGAACTGGCATTTTAGGTTTAGGTTTCTGTTTAATGGCATATCAACCTTTGTGGGTTATTTAATGCTAAAGCCATCCTTCTAGAAGAGTAACAGTGATGCTATTCAGCCCATAGCTTGGAGGATAAGGAGTTTCATACCTTTCCCCAGAGTATTTGTCCAAAAGTAAACATAATAGTGTGACTGGAGTTCTAACTCGCTTACTATAATTCTGCTGGCCAGCGCTTTAACCATTACATCATGAGGACACCTCCTAATTAGCATATTCTCCAGATTTATCACTTTCAGTCTATGACTGACTTTATATGCTGTATTTTTTCTTTTGCTAGCTGTTAGATAAGTGGAAAAATTCCTTGAAGAATTCATATAATCAAATTAGGAATTATTCTTTTATGATGGAATGCATACTTTAGCTTAAAGATGATACAAAGTCGTAAAAGACCAGGGGAAATGATTTTGCATGAGTGGTAAATATTAATCATAGTGAAAATTTGGGATTGGGATTCAGCAAATATCTAAATATTATATAACAAGGGAATCATTGGATTGACAAATTTTGAATTTTAATCTCATAAATCCATTTTTCATCACCAGTAACTTTTTTTGTGTGTAACTCGAGACAAGGATTTAAATACCAACTGATATTTGTTCCATGTGGAACCAATCTTCTGAGCTTTTGGTTTGATTTCTTTGTTTAATGGCATATCAAACAGCATTATTCATATTTAAAAAATTCAATTTTGAATTTTGAAATTCCTTTTAAATATAAACATTTGTGTTTACAGCATCACTGTCAATCAGGTGACCTTGGAATATACTTCATTTAACCTCTGTTTACAAAACTCTGTCATTCACTTGATTACATAAGCATCAAGCTATGGACTTAGTGATTCACACTTGTACATATTGTAACATGTGAACAAATGATCATTTCCAAAAAGTTAATTGATAAAAGGTAAAGGTAAAACTTAAGTATTCATTTCCATTTGCTGAAAATACAAGTGTTGCTTTTTAAACAGCTGTTAGCAGTTGCTAAATGTATGTGAGAATAATAAAAATGGAATCTGTGTTTAGGTAAAATACAGTAATATATTGCATAATTTTGAAGGTGTACATTGAGCATTCAACACCAAATTTTAAGCATTGTTGTTTGGTGCCATGTGTATAGGTAAGTGTCTATTGAATTTTTTTCCTTGTACATTATGGGGGGAAAAATTCAGTCATTAAACTTCAATGCTTTATTGAAAGAGACTAAAGAACAAACTTGTTTGTATTGAAATACTTGTTTTAATATTAATCATTAGTTTCACTCATTCCTTTTGAAAGTCACAAAAATTCAAGAGATTAATTGATAAAAGTATATATTTTTTCTTTTTTTTTTACTTAGAATATTTGGACTATTGACCTCATCTTTATTGTTATACTCACAATGCTTTGGCTAATATGTTCTCCAGTCTCTTTCAGGTGTTTCATGTTGAACTTCGGAGCCTACATAGAACCTTGAATTGAACCCTTTATTAACTCCACAGGAGTAGACTGTCCCAATTCTGTTAGCCATGACTAGATACAAATGTTAAGTTATAGTAAGTATTTCTTGGTATTCATGGGTAATAGAATTTGAACATTCTAGTCCCATGGATTAAATAAAGGGTTCAGTTAGAGTTTCTGTGTAGGCTCCCAAGTTTGACATGAAACACCAGAAGA
The DNA here is from genome assembly GCA_963585895.1 of Sepioteuthis lessoniana. Lineage (NCBI taxonomy): Eukaryota > Metazoa > Mollusca > Cephalopoda > Myopsida > Loliginidae > Sepioteuthis > Sepioteuthis lessoniana. The sequence goes on from OY757929.1 coordinate 32,605,513, forward strand.
AGGCTGAAGGACATATCAGCAGAAATGTTGTTAGTGTAATCATAAAGATAAGGTCAATCGTCTGAATATTTTAAGTTATAACAATTATCAAGCTTCATCACAGAAATTCAGACAAATAATTTTGGTTTACCAAATTTTTGAACGTGTATCCTTTATCCTTGAGTGTCTGTCTTACTGTATCAACATTAGGCCCCTATAAAGCTTATTCTTTATTTTTGGTCTATAGAATGCCATCCTGAGAGTTGCAATAAAAAAAAAATAACAGAAATAAAATAAAAGAAATATCAGTACAAAAAAAGAAAAATTGATCTTAGAAATTTGAAGAATATTACATTCATTGATTAAATTTTAAAGTTGCTTGGACAAACTTTGTCCAACTATTATCATTTTTGGTCCCAGTTTTTGATTTAAAAAAAAACAACTATAACTTTCTTGTAATATTGCAACTTTTAATTTACATCAGCAATTTGTATTTGTAGACTATTTTATAAGCTACTGATTCAACCTATAATTGTTTGGTACTTATTTTCCTTGATATTTTATTAACAAGATGACATTGATTTGCCAGGAACAAAATGTGATCACTGATATGTTGCATTGCATAATGAATTTTTTTTTTTTTTTTTTTACATATTTATATCTTTAAAATAGACTGAAAATATAGGAATATTGTTTCTTTTTACAAACAAAATTCATTGGTTAGATTTCTTGAATAAGAATAATTGTCTAACAACTGTTTAGAAAGAGGACCATCTATTTCATGTTGAAATTTGTTGTGCTCATGAAATTTATTGACTCTGATCAATTAGTCTTATTTGTTCTTTCAGTTTGATGAAATTATGTAGAACCAAGGGGAGTCCTCATGACATAGTGGTTAACATACTGGACTGCAACATCATAGTAAGCAAGTTCAAACTCCAGTCACATTAGGCCCAGTCGGCTAGAGCTAGAAAATACACTGACTACATCTCTGCAGAGGGGTAGGACTCTCCCAAGGAGTGTCCTGGATATGACACTAAACAATCTGATAGTCAGGCTCCAGTAATGCTGAAGCTTTGGGAAATGTGGAGTACTCCTTTGTTGCCATTGCTACCAGGTCCACTCTAACCTGGAATGGTTGCACCTGATAGGGTCCTATCTGTGGGTCAGATAGAACTAAATGGTGTATTTATGCCAAATTGCATTGTTTAAAATAGAACTCTTTGACATTTAAACTGTGTACTTATGAATTGTTTGAAATAAAACTGTTTATATGTATAAAAATTAATTTGGCCTTAAATAACCTCCAATGGTTGATATGCCATAAAACCAAACCAATCCAGTCACATTATTTTGCTCATTTTTGGATTAATACCTTTGAGAAAGGTATGACTCCCCTTATCCTCCCCAGCTATTGGTTAAATAGTATCACTACTGTTCTTCTACAATGATGCTTTTAGCATTAAATAATGCACAAAGGTTGATATGCCATTAAACAAAGAAATCAAACCAATTTAAAAGTGGTGTTTAAACTCTTAAAAAGATTAGGGAAATTGAATTTACAAACTCAGTTTTAAATTTCTTATTTGTAACATCTATTTTTATAGAGAACAAATTGAATTTTTTTTTTTTTTTTTTTGTAAACTCTTAGAATTTTGAATAGTTTTGATTTGTTTTCCTTTACTATCACAAAATCTTAATCATGGTTTTTTGAATTGTTTTGAATTTAAATATTTTAAGGAAAACTTTTTATACCTGAAATGCTTTTCTTGGCCTGAACTGAATATGATGAACCAGTGAACTAAATAATGTCACTTATATAATTTTTTTTTTTTTTTTTTTTTTTTTTTTTAATATATAAAAGCAAATAAGAAAAAGACGCACTTAAACTTATTGACAGGTTATATCCTGTATGTACGTGGATAGATCTATAAGATAATAATTTTAGATATGAGTTTTAAGTGCATCCACAACCTCCAGGTTAGCAAGTGATTATCACATAATCTCTTGATAAACAGATAAAATAGAATGATTCGCTTATACCCTGGGGAAATATCAATTGTTATTTAGAATTTTTTGTTGTATATATAAAGAGTTATCTTTATGAATTATGCTTTCTTTTTTTCTTTTCTTTTTTCTTATGATGTTAGCCAATGTTTTGTTAAACAGAAGAAAGTGGATTTTTAGGTCATTAAGCTGATGAGTACTTAAAATAAATTTTCATATTTACAGTAAAACTATAGATAAACATTTTAAACCATAGCATCTCAAGATATTACTTAATATTTCTATCATACTATAGATTTTACAAGTATGAGACAACTTGGGATCTTTTTTTTTTTTTTTTTTTTTTTTTTTTTCTAAAGATAGTAAATTTTTAAGATATCAGGCATCTAAAATTCTGCAGGTTCTTGGATAATTGAAAGAAAAGGGGTAAATGGGGGTATGTATATTCACTAGTGCATGAAGAAGAGATTTCAATGAAATAATTGGAAGACATAGATTTAGCTGATTGATTTATTCTTATTTCAAGTATTATTTATCGCTGCCTCCCACCAGCTTGACCCAATGTCAATTAATGATTTAAGTGGTTACATAATTTGTGATATCATGGTTAGGATTTATAAACATAAAAAATAACTTTTAATATGTTACATGGTTTCTGTTAAGAATTTTCAATGAAGAGTATTTGAACTCCTATTATTGGGGATTAACAAAAGTGAAATAAAAGTCTGCATAGTTGTTGGTGAATATAATTAGATGCAAAACTCAAGATTAAGTGTCCTGTTGTTCCTAGAATATTTGGTGGGACTCACCATGGGACTGTCAATTAAAAAATTAAAATAAATGTAACTCACTCTTAAAGGGTGAAAATTTTTCAGGGATTTTTACAGCATTTTTTCCTTTTTAATTCATCCAAATCGGAAAAATTTTTTTAAAAATAGAACTTACTTTTATTATTGGTTTATCATTCCTTTCTCAACATTTTTTATTACAGTGTCCACTGATTCTTTCATGTCTCCCTGTTCCCTTCAATGGGCTTTGGCATGTCATGATGTTATATTTCTCTGCACCCCCCCTTTTCTTTTTTCTTTTTTAACTAAGTTTTGATTTATGAAAAAAAGAATGTATTAGACAAAGGTTTAAAAAAATACAAAACAAAGTTATGCTGACTTGTTTTTATCTAAATTGATCTATTTTGAGTGTCCAATTTTAACATTTTTCTTTTTAACTGAAGTCTTTTGATTTTAGGTATAAAATAACCCCACATGGGTTGACATGCTGTTAAAATCAATCAATCAAAAAATAGTGACAATATGTTTATCTAAGAAACCACTGTATGTCATTTTATATCTTATAAAGTATCAAACCAAAGTGGAAGACAGCCCAGTTGGCTGGGGCTGTAGAATATGCTGACTGCTCCTCTACCAACAAGTGTCCTAGATATGATGCTAAACTGTAAGGTTCCAGTTCCTGGAGTTTTAGGGAATGTGGTGTACCCCGCTATTGCCAGGTCCACTCTGGGTCAGACTAGTAGTACCTGTTAGTGTCCAATCTTTGGGTCAAATAGAACTGTTTATTAATATTGAATTGAATTATCAGTATTAGATAGCAATACTTGAAACCATTTAACTTTGACACTAAACAATCTGATGGTGAGGTTCCAGCCCTGAAGCTTTGGGGAATATGGAGTATCCCTTCATTGCCATTGCTCTCAGGTCCACTCTGATCTGGAGTGGTAGCGCCTGATAGGCTCCTATCTATGGGTTAAATAAAACTATTTGGCCACTGAAACTGGACAAACAAATGACTGATGTTTAATTGAATTGTTGGTGATAGATAGCAATACTTGAAATCATGTAACTACATGCAAATAAAACTATTAGTGTGGAATACTTGAAACCATTTACCTGTATGCAAAATAGAATTATTGATATTACATAGCAATATTTGGAACCATTTGATTTTGTGCAAATGAATGTTGACTAGAATAATTAGTGTTAAATAGCAATACTTGAAACCACTTCTCTGTGTGCAAACAAATAATTAACTTTAAATAGAAATATTTGTTAGATCACAATAATTGAAACCATTTAACTGTGTAGAAACAAATTAGTCCTAAATCTTTTAAAGATAAAATTACCTTTAAATTATTCACTCACAAATGATGTATGTATTTAACTGTGCAAACAAATGACTGATGTTAAATTAAATTGTTAGATGTTACATAGCAATTCTTGAAATTATTTAACTGTGTTCAAACAAATAATTAATAGTAAATAGAATTATTTGTGGTATAAATACTTGAAACCAATTGTATGCAAAAGAATGAGCTTGGGCTCATTAAAAAAGGATATCTGCAAAATGTATTCAGAAATCATATATATATATATATATATGAGGATTTGGTATTAAATAACCTAGAAGGGTTGATATGCTATAAAACCTGACCAACCTGACAACCTTCAAAATTACATTTTGAATGTTTGGATTGATATGAATATCAAAAGGATTTTTTAAAATATTTAAAATGACCTAAACACAAGTTACCATATTTTACCAGCTGCCACCTTCAGTTAATTAACTCGCTTAAAAGAAACAAAAAAAATCTAGAAAAGGCACCAATATTTTATATGTAATTTTATTTGTTTTTAGCACAAGATGTCAAGTTATTGGAAATGCTGGAAATTTATCTTGTATATTGTGAATTAGCATTAAGTCATTGATGTAATTATTTTGGCATTAAATACTTTATCTTAGTATACTTTGTGTTGTAGTTATTTTGGTGGCATTACTAGATAAAAATATGTTTATTCAAATCTCACTTAGTTTTTATATGATTGATAATGTTTGCCACCACTCACCCTTGGATATCTCTCATCAACAAAAGTGAGAGTCCTGGTCTTTCATAGTGAGGAATAATTATCTGGCTGAGCTTCATGAGTCTATCTACCAGACAGTGTCTACCTCATAGTATTTATTTAAAAGGTGGTAAGACCAGAGTCAATTCCTGATGCCTGAGGTGCTCCATAAAAAAAGAATGCCAATAGAGCTAAGCTATTTTTGGCACCACCCATCTGTACATGGAGGCTCTACTTATTAAACTTATACAGTAATGAGTCTAAAAGACCATCTTACAAGCCATCTCTCTATGGTAAGGTGTCTAAAAATATATATATATATATATATATATATAATAATAGAAATGCTTCATCTCAGCTCAGAGCGAGTCCCTGTGGCATAGTGGCATTGCTGTGGCATTGCTGGACTGCAACATCATAGTGAGTTTGAACTTTAGTTGTGCTGTTATGTTTACTTTCAGACTAATACCATTAGGGAAGGTATGAATCTCTTTATCCCTCCTCCCCAGCTATGGGATAAATAGTACCACTACTGTTCTTCTATAAGGGTGGATTTGGCATTGAATAACAGATGAAAATTGATATACCATTAAACAAAGAAACCAAACCAAACCATCATCTTAACTTCAGAAAACAACTTTAAAACATAATTTTTTCCTTGAAGTTTGAGTATATTTTCCTGTATGTGATATTAAGAAGAATAACTGCTGTTATGAAATTGTAGCACATGTAAATATTTGCCATAATAAAAATTCAGAATCATTTTATACTGATTCAGTTTTGCTTAATAACTTTACATAAAAGTACTGTGAAACGTATTTAACTATATTCAAATATAATTCACTTTTATGAAATTACATATGCTAAAATTCTGCGTATGCCACTGCCGAGTGGAATGTTTGAAATAATTTTGGATTCGAATTTTTTGTGTTTATGTAAGTTGATTTTCTCTTATTTTTTTTTTTTTTTTTTTTTTTTTAAGATGAAGTCATTCTGACTAACTGCTAGTTAAATAGAAAAAGAAGCCCAAATTACTAATATTTTTTCACTTCAAATTTTTTGTTTATATAGGTTGCTTTTCTCTTGTCTTGGGTAGTAAAGTTTCTTTCATTTAATGAAGTCATTCTGACTAGCTGTTGGTTAAATAGAAAAGAAGCTCAATATAGTTGGCTAGTTGTGTTTTACGACATATAAACTCTTTTAGGTTATTTAATGCCTTATATATGATTTGTAAATAAATAGTTTGTTGGTAACAATTTTTAAATAAACCAGAGCTCATTTATTTGCACATAGTTAAATGATTTCAAGTATTGCTATATAATGCTAATGATTTTATTTGCACACAATTAAATGGTTCCAAGTATTGCTATGTAATACTAATAATTCATTTTAACAGTCATTTATTTGCACACTGTTAAATTGTTTCAAGTATAGTAAATAATTAAATAGTTCCATTTGACTCGTAGATAGGACCCTAACGGGTACTACCACTCTAAGTTAGTGAACCTGGGAGTAATAGCTATGGAAGGGTACTCTACATTCCCCAAAACTCCAGGTGTAGAGCCTCATCATCATAGTTTAGTGACATATTCAGGACACTCTTTTAGGTCATCTTAACCCTCTGCAGAGATGCAGTTTGCTTATTCTACAGCCCCAGCCAACTGGGCTGTCCCAATATGATTGTAATAGAATATTCATTATAGCAGATATGTTACTAAAAAAATCTTGATACAAACAAAGTGAAATTGATAAAATAAATAATGTACTTGTTTTATAAAACACATGTGACTTTAAAATAAAGTGGTCGCCAGTCTATTCTCACTACAAAGTATCAAAAAATTGTTATTGTAACATGAGGCATTACTAATTGGTTGTTAATGTTTGGTCTACATTTTGTAAGTTTTATACTGTATAAGCATGTCAAAATATAATTTCATAATTTATTATTTTTCCAAAAGTTATATTTCTTTACTTTTCATAATTCTATATATGCTAGAGAAGAAGAGCAGGTAATAAACACGGATCTCAGATTAAAAAAAACCCAAATATCTACAGTCTAATCTTTAACAGAATTGTTTGGAGAGTGACACTTTGATATTAGGCAGAGTACACTGTTATTACTATCATTCTCTGAAGAAGTGCTGGCCAATCAAAATGACAAGAATTATTCTAGTGTAATCATAAATATTAATAAGATTTCTGTATATAAACCAACCTTATTCACAGCCCAGTTGGCAGGGGCTTTAGAATACACTGACTGCATCTCTGCAGAGGGGTAAGATTCCCCCAATGAGTGTCCTGAATAACCTGATAGTGAGGCTCCTGTATTGCTGGAGGTTTAGGGAATGTGGAGTACCCCTTCATTGCCATTGCTCCCAGGTCCACTCTGGCCCAGAGTGGTAGCACCTAATAGGGTCCTATCTATGGGTCAAATAGAACTATTTGACATTTAAACTGAGTGCAAACAAATGACTTATGCAAAATTTAATTATTTGAAATAGATCTGTTTGATCATTTAACTGTGTGTAAACAAATGACTGATGTTTAATTGTATTGTTTGTGATACATAGCAATACTTGGAACCATTTAACTTTGTGCAAACGAATGAATAATGTTGAATTGAATAATTAATTTTAAATAGTAATACTTGTAACCACCTCATTGTATGCAAACAAATGATTAATATTGAATAGAATTATAAGTGTTAGATAGCAATAATTGATACCATTTAACTGTGTAGAAACAATAGCAATACCAGTGTGCCAACAAGTTAGTTCTAACTCATTTAAAAATGAAATTACCGATGAACTAAACTCTTACATATCATGTATATTTATTCAAATGTGTGCAAAAAAATGATTGATGTTAAATTGTGACTGTTGTATAACAATACTTGAAACCATTTAACAGTGTACAAATAAATGATTGATAGTAAATAGAATTAATTCGTATTAGATTGCAATACTTGAAACCATTTAACTATGTGCAAAAAAAAATGAGTTAAAACTTGTTTAAAAAATCTTGTTGACAAAATGTGTTTACAAGTCATGTGTATTTAATATATAAATACAGGATTTGGCATTAAATAATCTACAGTGGTTGATATGCAATAAAACCAAACCTGACCTATTCAATAAACATTAATATTTACAGAATCAAATCTAACAGCTAAGGTGGTCTTGGTTGCTCTCAGTTAAAAAAAAAAAAAAGAATTATCAGCAAAATTTATCAACCTAATAGTTACATTTGTACCATAAAGCTATTTGAGGTAAAGATCTTGAGAAATATTGGTTGTTTTTTACTTTTATTCATACAGCTGAGAAACTTCTATCATAGATTTTTGGCTTTATATTGCTGCTGTTTCTCATTTGTTTCAATACTCAGTTCACTTATTTTATAGATTAGATCTGGTCAAGTTTGAGTTGCCAGCCATTTTCGCTGATCAATCAAATTAACTGACCTTTATAACTTCATCATGTGATATTTTTTTCTTCCACATTTTTTTTTTTTCCACATATTCATCCTGCCCAAGTCTTTTACTCTTCCTTCCTTGCCCTAAATAAAACACTAAACTGTCTGATGGTGAAGTTCCAGTTCTGGAGCTTCGGAAGAGATGTAATGTATCCCTTCATTGCTCCCAAGTCCACTCAAAACCAGAGTGGTTGTACCTGTTTGGGTCCCATCTACGGGTCAAATAGAAGTAATCATTTACTATACTCAAGACCATTTAACTGTCCAAACAAATTATTAATGTTGAATTATTATTGTTACATAGCAATACCTGAAACTATTTAACTGTGGGCAAATGAATGATTAGTGTTGAATAGAGTTAGCATTGATAGCAATCCTTGAAATCATTTAGTGTCCTGGGTATCACATTAAACTGCATCTGATGGTGAGGTTTCAGTCTAGGAGTTAGGGGAATGGGGAGTACTCCTTCATTATGATTACTCTCAGGTTCACTCTGACTGGGAGTAGTAGTACCTGTCTATGGGTCAAATAGAATTGTTCAATCTTTTACAAGAGATTATTATTGATGTTACATAGAATTATGTGTTAAATAGCAATATTTAAAACCATTTAACTGTGAAAATAAATGAGCTCTGACTCATTTTAAAATGTCACCGACAAACTATTCATTTCATTTTATTTATTTATATATTTAATGATTTGGCCTTAAATAACCTGCAAGGGTTTTTATACCATAAAACACAACCAACCAACCTTATATGCTTTCAAACCATTTTTACATTAAATTTAACTGATTCTTCTGATTTGACTTTGAAAATGTCATTATTAAAATATATCTAAAAATTTCAAAGGTATCTTGCTATAAAAAGAAGTGTATGTGTGTGACACCTTACCACACAGTCTGGACACTACTATGGTGTACAGAATTCCTTCGTTCTACACTAAACTCTCAGCTCTGCTCAACTACAGTGGAAAAGAGTGAGGTACTTCTCTAGTCCACTCCTTCCTTTCTGCCTTTGGCTTGCAGGCAATCCTAACTATAAACTGACAGAGCTGAACTGGTCAATTACCCTCTCTCTCAGGCCAGAGTGATCAACTTCCTGCTCTTAGGTTAACTCATCAAAACTTCTATGCCTTGATCTCTACAGGTATATATGGGGTGTTCACCCCTACCTAATTCATGAACACAGACCACCCATCTTTAAGGTACTTAAACTAGTCAGACTTTTATCCTCTGACTATACAGAGCACCAAAAAATGTGTGTACATAGAGGATATTAAAAAAGTAAAACTTTCATCTCAAGACATTTTCTCTAAGATCTCTCTTCCTTTTGATTTTATTACTTTTCCAAACTTGATTGGACTCTCTAATTATCACCACACATCCATCCATATGCACAGATACATAATCACACACACACCCGCACAGATGTGTCAAACTCCTTATAGATATATTGGCTTTGTCTGTAAACCCATTGTTATGATCACCCCCTCCACACACATATTTTTACCAAATTCCTCCGCAGGATGTGACTCAAGGTCAATTTTTTTAAAACAGTTTAACAGGTTTGAATCCAGAGTTTTCCTTTTCCTCGACTGGTTGTCAAACCAAAGTTAAGAGCCCATTCTGCTCTACCATTTGCTCATGGATGAAGGAAGAATAGTTAGATGCATACATTTCCCAAGGGTATTAGTGCTATTTGAAATGCAAACAGCCTTGTCCAGGATTTGAACTTGAGTCACCATATCCATTTCTCATTACACCATGAACATGTGTGTGTAATAGATATGTGTACACATACACACACACACACACACACACACACACACGCCTACTTGTATAGTGATACTCACAACTATACGCTTATGTACTAGTGCATCTATTTACACCCAAAAGCAGTGGAACTTGTCACATTTGTGTGAAAGCTTCTAGCACTTTCTCTATCTCTCTCTTACCTCTCTTCTTTTTTTTTTTTTTTTTTTTTTTTTTTTTACTGAAAATATTTGTCCATACATACTTTCAAAATTGCATACCACCAATTGATCTAATTATATTTTGTATTTGTAGCCAAAACTTTAAAATTATATTGTTAATTAATAGGTTTTTCTCATCCACTATAATTTTTGTTGTGGGTTTAAATAGAATAATGTTGATAATTTCTTTTATATTTGTTTTTGATTATTTTAACAAGGCCAACAAGTAGTATTCATTGGTTTTTAACAATCACAATTCTTGAGTCTGTATGCACTCTTATCAAAACGAAAAGTTATTTTCTGGTGAAGGTTGGAATTGTGTGCTTAAGTTGATAGATTTGAGAAAAGTAGTTCATAGATCACACACACACAGGGGGCTTAAAAAAATCTGATATTATTTGAGATGTATAGGATGTTGCAGAAAAATTCATTTTGTAATCTAATAACTTGACCAATTCTCATTCAAATGATCTAATTCTAACAGCATGTGAAGAAATAACTCAAATTCTATCTTCAATGTTTAACTACCTTTTCTTTTCCATTGAATGGTATTTCTAAACCTAAAAAGCATAAAACATTATACATAAGATTTTGAGTAGTTTCCACACATGCTGTTAAAATTTGATCATTTGAACAAAAATTGGTCAAATTATAAAATTATATCAGTTTTTCTGAAACTGTGTGTGTGTGTGTGTGTGTGTGAGAGAGAGAGATCAAAAAATGAGGTAATTCAAAGAGTAGAATTTTAATGTAAAAGAATCATTGCTATCATGTTTTGGTTTTAATGAACCATCATCAGGACTTGGACAGATGATATCAAATGATGTTAAACCACCAATAGATTTTTAATAAAATATATAAGGAGGAAATATTGTGTATACAGAGAAAGAGGTAACTATTTAGTTAATAAATTGGCTCTTGTATTTAAAAAAAAAATGTCACTTGATTGTTTAAGGTAATGATAGAATAGAATCATCAAGTGAAATAATGAATTAATTGAAGGAAGGAAGGAAAAGAGAACAGAAGAATAAGAAAAAGGCAATAGAAGAGAGGCAAGGGAATGTAAGGAAAAGGAAAGAAGCAACATATACATAAATCACTAATTGTGAAATAAATAAAAAAAATCAAACCAATGTGAATTAATGTCTATTAATTGAAAATTTTTAAAAGTAGAAAAACAGAAGTTGTAGGAGAAAGGTAAATGAAGTTTTAAATAAATATAGCAAAAGTAATATAGATAGGTTAAATATTTACCGGAAAAAAGGAAAGAATTGAAAAGTTGGGAACTTGAGAGATCTGTGTGAAAAAGGCAGTGAGCAGGAATAAGTGTGTAAAGATTAATGGGGAAATATGTATGAAATAAATTAATTAAAGATGGATATATTGTAGCTAAGATAACTTTCCCAAATATGGCAAAATACTGAAAAAGCCTGGACAATTATTAATATTTCTACAAAGAGAAATTGCACTGGCTTCAAAAAATCTACCTCAATCTCTTGTTGATATAAGCTAACATAGTGGCTTCATTAAAATCAAAGTTGTAATCGGACTTAGAAATGTGCTGGAGAAGTGCATTATTAAAATTACTAACTTTTATATCTCTCCTTCATACAAACGCTTATAGATGTTTCTCAACGTTTTGCCTATATATTTTGAATTACAGTCATTGTAAGGAATACGGTAAACACCAGTGTCCAAAATGGTGTTGTGTTGAGGACTCAAGTGTAGTAAATCATGGATTGTTTTAGAGGATTAAGTGACAGTTTTAATACCAAGTTTAAGTTTTTTCCTATGATGTTAGAGGAAGAATTGTTAGGTAAATTAATGTGTGTATGAGGGAAATTTTTTTTATCAGGTGTGTTGACATAAGTTTGAGGTTAATTTCTATCATAGATTTGAAAAGCTTTAGATTTAGCAAAGTGTATAAAAGGTTTGTGGTAAAGAAGGTTAAAAGAATTTTCTATTAAATTCATCATTTAGATATTTTGGGAAACAAATATGTAGGACTCTAAGATAAAAACCTATAACTCCTCTTTTAGTGTTGTGGTTTGAATAGAAATGTGATTGGTTTTTTTTGGTTTTTTTTACTGGTGGGTTTATTGTAAACCCTGAATTCTAAATTGTCGCTATTCCTAATAAGACATCCAAAAAAGGTTGAGTGTTGTTAGATTCAACTTCACATGTGAACTTTTTGGTCCTACATCATTTAGTCTGTCAGTAATACTATATAAACTAAGATGTGGATAAATCAGTAAAATGTCATCAATGTATCTAAAGTAACTAACACTGCTAGGGATAATATATTTAAAAGGACAAGATTCCAGGAATTCACAATCAATGCATGCAAGAACTGTGCTGAGCGAAGAACCCATAGGTAAACCAAATTTCTGTTTATAAAACATGTTATTGTGTTGGAAATAACGTGATGTTCACAGGGTACAGATCTTGATTTAGAGATAGGTAGGGATAACATGGTGTGAGTTTTTTGAAGGTGATTATCTAAATGTTCAGTATATCAGGTATGTCATTGCCATTGCTCCTCGGTCCACTCTGGCCTGGCATGGTAGCACCTGATAGAGCCCTATCAATGGGTTAAATAGAAATAACTTGGGTTAAACTGCATGCTTATGCTAAACTGAATTATTTGAAATGGAACTGTTTTTTGACATTGAAACTGTACTTACTCTAAACTGATTTGTTTAATATAGAACTGTTTTGACATTTAACTGTGTGTAAACAAAATCTGTACTTATACTAAACTGAATTAGCTGAATTAGAATTGCTTGACTAAACTGAATAGCTTGAAATAGAAATGTTTTCACAATTAAACTGTACTTACATTTAAACTGCATGCTTATGCTAAACTGAATTGTTTGAAATAGAGCTTTAGTAGGGTGTACTCCAATCCCTACTGTAGCTGTTCATTTGAACCTGAAATCATAAAAATTGGTCAGTCATCTCATGTATAGCAATAACATATTGAATTTTCAAGAGTCTACGACAATTTTAAAAGCCTGTACAAAAAAGTCTGGAAACTTATTGAATGTACCACATACTTGTTTCTTCAAATAAGTATTACTTGATTATTTCTAAATTTATGTAGGAGTAAGATGTATATCAAGTTGTACCATAATGAGTTCAATTTAGTGTAGTAGTAGTAGTAATAATAATAATAATAATAATAATTATTATTATTATTATTATTATTATTTAAATATTCTTTCAAGAATATCTTTATCAGTTAATCAATCATTGTGGACTTTATATCAACTTTGAATTGATTTTATTGATTTTTTTTTTCCAAGTGGCATTCTCATTTATGACTCTTAAATATGTCCTTTGCTTCATCATTAGAAGCAAAGCAAAATAACATTTGATAAGCTTGTAGATTGATAAAACAAAGATAAAAACCATTATTCCTTACTTATAAGATTTTCAATTCTAAAGAAAATGATTGGTATATGATGACCCTTATTAATATTGATGCACTAAAAGTTTCTTTATATTACAATATATAAGTTAAGTAGGAAAGTTGGCCGACTGTAGTTGAGGGTGACCTGAAGGCTCCCTTTTTCAATAGCTACTAAACTGATGGGGAGGGCAAGATTTCTTTCCCTGGATTGCTCAACTTACCTTTGATCCATACATTATAATGCTAAATATTAAGCAAGGAGGCATCAAGTACCTTTTTTTTTTTTTTTTTTTTTTTTTTTTTAAGCCTTTGGTATGATTCAACCTAGAATTGAACCCCAGTCTCCTGGACTATTGGTGAACACTCTAACCATTATGCCAGAAAGATATATATATTCATTTCAATAGATCAGTATTTTCAGATTGTTATACTTGGTGTATTTTGAATATGTAACTCTTTTTAAGAATACCTGACACAGTAAGGAAACAAGTGCCCTATAAATTTGAAATGCAGTACAATTGTGATTACATTTTTTTTTTTTTTTTTTTTTTTTTTTTAAATATTTTTTAAGGACAAAATTGAATCGGTCATCATTTCTTTTATTCTTCTTTTTATAGAAAAAAAGTAAAATATACAGCATTTAAATGCATATAATATCCCTCTCACTTTTTAATAGCTAAAAAAATGCCTGACTTTGAAGTTGAAATATCTGATTGACTAATGCCAAGAGGTTAACATAGATCATAGACTACCTTACCTAACTCCATTATTATTGTCATTATTATTTGTTTGTTGTGCTTCCTTGGGCATCTCACCTTTTTACTATCTTTGCAACCTTTTTACTCTCTTATCAACCTTAAAAGAAAAAAAAGAAAAGCAAATCTTTGTGCAGAATATATACACAATTAATACAATATTCATATACAGATCAAATTCTTTTTAGTAATTCATCCGATAGTTCCCCAAAATGTCCTGTTAATTTTTTTCCTGAAATCATTCAATTGTTACATTTTTATGAATAAAGAAAATATATAAATAAAACCGAAAAGAGATTGATTTGTGATGTACAACTAAACAAGCGGGATTATTTAACCTCGGGCAGAGACATGGGTCTATTGACCAGGAAAAGAAGCTAGTTTAACTTTGTATGCACCATCAAATGTATGTCCATGTGTCATGGCCAATTATCAAGTCTATCATGTTTATCTGTTCTCAGAGTTGTAGCACCTAATAAGGTCCTATCTATGGGTCAAATAGAACTGTTTGACACTTAAACTGAGTGCAAACAAATGACATATGCTAAATTAAATTGTTTGAAATTGAACTATTTGATCATTTAACTGTCTGTAAACAAATGACTGATGTTTTATTGAATTGTTAGTGATACATAGCAATATTTGGATCCATTTAACTGGGCAAACAAATAGTAAATAGAATTATTCGTATTAGATAGCAATACTTGAAACCATTTAACTGTGTGCAAAAAAATGAGTTCAGACTTGTTTAAAAAATGTTATCAAGAAATTGTTTACAAATCATATATTTGATATATATGTTTAAACAGGATTGGCATTAAATAACCTACAATGGTTGATATGCCATAAAACAAAACCAAACTATAATATTAAGTATAAATTTAGATGTCTTATATACCATCAAATATGATGATTATGTAATAGAAAAATCCCAATCAGTGTCATGATTTCTCTTGATGAAAAAAACTAAGGAGCTATGAAAATCACCTTCATAAACAAAGGAATTTGTTTGTTTTTTTTTGTTGTTTTGTTTTGTTTTTTTGTTTTTTTTTTCATTTTTAATCTTTTTGTTTATCGATGAATTTCTTTGATTCCATAATCTTTTTCAAGAATCCTTTTTGGCTTCTGATAATGAGACAAATAAAAAAAACATTATTCATAAGGGTAATGCATAATTCATAAAGTCCTTGTCCAAGTCAACTGTAATAATTATCAAATCAACTAAATATTATTAGTGTTAGTCAGCTTTAATTTACGTTAGTAATACGAGCAATAACCATCAGGATGTCATAAATGTTAACTTGTCCACATAAAAACATGTTATGCTTTTCCTTATTTCTATAATAAAAAGAATTATTTCGGGCTAGTTTTGTATAAATTCTAGAATTAAAGTTCACATCAAATTCCTCCTGACCACTCACTGATTTTTCTTTCCATTTAAACAAGAAAATTGTTTACTTTCAGTGACAGTTTTTTTATCAGTTTTCCACCTGAATGAATTCAATTCCTTCACATTTTTGCTTGCTATTAATTTGCTGGCTAATTTGTCATTCTCATCTTCTTTTGCCTGGTTGATTGTATAGTGTATGGCTAAGGCTACTATAATTTCAGATCTGGCCATTCTGATGATACCAGAGATATTTCAGATTTTTTTTTCTAATCTTTTTAATCAAATTAAAGAGGTATTGTGATTATATTGACTGTTAACTAATATATCACTTTAAACATATATGTGAAACTTCATGTTCTGTGTTAATTTGTCTATTTTGAATTAAACAGATCTTTTCAAATGAATGTCTTCTTTTGCTATCAATAATTTGTTTTAATCTTTTAATAAATCATGCATGCATTTGACTTGATAATAGTCAAAATAGTTAACAATAACTATTAATAGTTTCCAATCAGTAGAGTAGTAACAAGTTCTGTGAAACTTAACCTCATAGCTGATTTTATTGTTTTATTGAAATATTTTGGTTATTCCACCATTACTGTTGTTTGAAAAATATCATGTGACACACTTTGAATTAATTATTAGAGGAGTTGATCAGGCATGTCATCTTAAATTGTAAAGATGGCAATTTTGAGTATTTGCGCCATTGTTATTGCCATCTTCAAAAACCTTCCTTGCCAATGATTCCTAGGTTTTTAATTTTCTTAGCATATCTATGTATCCTGCTACATTTAGCCATTTGTCATATTCCCACCATATCCTACAACACTCTAATTCATGTGTCCGCCAGATTCATTAACATAGTTAAAAAAAAGTTTCCTTTATTAATGAGTATAATAATTATCATTAAATCATCAGTATTTCATCAATAGAGAACTATTGTATATTGAATTTATCATCCAGCCCCAATCATAAAGTTTTAATATATATACATGCACCTATCTATATAAGATAAATTCTCTAAATGTTTTGTCTCACAGACCAGTTTATTAGTTTGGTGAATTTAATTCTCATTGGATGCTCTATTATTGTGGACTTCTGCCATGCTTTGCTAAACTCAATAGCCATTTACTAAGCTTAGAAGTATAGAACATACAAGAAGAATCAAACTCACTAACAATGGACTGTGTGCCTAGATCATTAAGCATTACACTATGCAAGATACTAAAGCTAGTCATATTAAAATGACTGTAAATGTTAGCCTACTTGGTGGGTTAAATACATGTGTAGGGGGGTGATTAGACGATCAATAATGTTGTCTGTCCTATTACTTCTGCCTCACTTCGTATTTCTCCCCTCCAAATTGATTTTGGCTTGAATAATTTCTTTTCAATGGTCTATCTTATGGCTGAAAGAGTTTATTTCTTAGAGCCATAGATCAGTGTTCAAACCTTAGTGAATTAAAAAAAAATCATTTTTAATGTGTTAAATAATGGATTGGCTAAATCTTTTATTTGACAGATATTGTAGATAATTCAAACAATTGTCCCATAAGTGGAAACTTAGTGTTAAACAGGTTTGATTGACAGTTTAAGGTCATTTGGAAGCTTTGCTTTCATTGAATGAATTAAAGTCATGTGACACATTCTAGAAGTTAGCTGTAATTTTAATTAGCCAGCCAAGTGACTGCAACATCATCTGGTCTAACTGGCTACATACAGTCAGTAAAATGTATAAGAAAAGTCACAAACTAGAATAAAATAATGTGCACAAAAAATGTGACCTTGTTGTTCATCCCAGTAAAGAACATTAAACAACGAAAAGAGATGGAATGATACTGAAGTCCACAGAACAAGATGGTGGCAAGAAGCAACAGCCAACCAAGAAAAGATGACTATATAACACATGGTCCATTTCTGTTCTTGGCTTCATAATTTTCTGAATCATACAAAATATTCTAACAAATGTTTGACACTTAATTCACTTAATGTTATGATATCCCTTGATTTGCAAGTTTAACAATCCTCCCATCTAGCCTAATCAGCTAGGGCTATAGAAAATACCAACTGCATCTCTGCTGAAGGGTAAGGCCTCCACCACCAATGAGTGTCCTGAATTTTGACACTAAACCATCTGATGGTAAGGCTGCTGTCTTAGAGCTTTGGGGAATATGGAGTATGCTTTCATTGCCATTACTATCAGGTTGACTCTGACTCGGAATGGTAGTACTTGTTAGGGTACCATATGTGAGTTAAATAGAACCATTTGATTATTTACTATACTTGAAACCATTTAAGTGTGTGCAAACAGGTGATTGATAAGTTTTACTAAAAAGAAAACTTTTAGTGAATAAAATTACTCTATGCTCCATCACTGTTCCATTCTTTATTGCTGGATAGTCTTTATAAAATCACGAACCTAAAAAAAAAATGCAAATGATAATTAATTTATTCCGGGCAAGTAATGAAATTATTCAAAATTTTTACTCAAGTTTTGCTGTTCACTGTATATATGTTGGTAAATAGTATTGATAAAAAATGCATTTATTTCATACAATGAATATTTTATTTCCAATATATAATTTTCTTTCTTGTCAATGCACTTAACCCAAAGTTTCTCTGGATTAAACATATTTCCTCTATGAATATCTAGTTGAGAAAGTCTTTTATCATAATATATTTTTTGAATGAAATGGTCTGCAAATGATTTCAAATTTGGTATTTAGGTTTTTATCATTTCAAATTTAGACCTATAGCAGCAGGCCCATCATGCCCCACCAACAGACTTGGGGAACTAATAGATATTGTACTACAGCCATTCCTCTATAAGATAAAAAGCTACATTAGAGATGACATCCACTTGATCTCAATACACTCATGATAACATTTGACATCACCAAATTATATAGTAATATCCCTCATGAATCAGGAAAACTGGCCATCTTGTTTTGGATATAAAAATACCCAGAAACATTACACCGAAATTTTGATTGAGAATTTATCACTAATGGTACAAAACTAATCCTAAATAATAACTTCCAATTCGACAACAAAAATTACATCCAAAACTTAGGAACAGTTATGGGTACTAAAATGGCTCCAACATACACCACCTTAACCTTTGCATATTTAGTGGAAAATCTATATGAAATCATTGGAGAACAAAATACAGCAACAATATAAAAACAGAATTCATTTAATCATAGAAAAGATACCTGGATGATTGTTTTGTTTTGGAAATGCCCATGGGGCAAAATTAACACTTTACATAATTTACTCCAAGACCTGAAAATAAAATTCATCATAGAACACAATTTTAAAGAAATACCATTTTTAGATATCCTCATTAAAAAACAGAATAGCCAAATTATGTATTATGCATAACCCTCTGCCAGTTGGTATAAACTAACACTAATAAATCTGGGATTCAAATTTACAGAAAAAAATACCATTAGAACAAGAAGAAACCTTACCAAAAAAACTTAATGAGTTGCTAAATTTGAGGAACACAGAATGCATGAAGTCTTAAATGGCAAAAATAAAAGATGTGAAGTTTGTTAAATAAGTGTGGAAGGAAAATCCTATACCTTCAACAACCTGAAAACAACATTCATAAAAGAATAGAAATTTAAGCTGCAATTAAAAAAAATGTAGTCTACATATCAAATGCACAAGCTGCAATGAGATATATATTGTTTGCACTCAAGCAATGGACTATAGTCCCTTTACATAAAAGCAATATTACCATAAAATAGAAAACTATGTATCAAAACACCTTTATGCAGCAAAGGATACTTTAAAATAATGCCAATATAGCGGACTGATGACTACTCATTACTCCAAATAAAAGAAAAAATTCATAGATTAAAAACATTAAACAGAGCCCAACTACACTCACACAAACATATACACACACTGTTAAAAACCCATTTATGTATGGTGTCAAATGCCCTCTCACATACATTAAATTCACCCAATGTCCTTGAAAAAAATGTACATATACATTCTGGAAATGCCCATGGTGTACCGGCATAGTAAATGGATATGTGACATAAGTTCAAAACTTGGACAAGGCTGATTGCATTTCACATAGCACATCTTTCCCTTGGGGAAGATAGCAATCCATACACAGAGAATACATATGCAAAAAAAGTATTTATATAGACCAGAGGTCTTCACAGACAATTAACTCCAATGGAATATTTGCAGACAGAAAATATGTGAAATAATAAAAATGTAAGTACCAAATTTGAAATCATTTATAGACCCATTCATTTTAAAATATTTACTTTCTGTCATTGGACCATATATCCTGATATCAAGATGAGTTGTGGTGTAATTTGTCATGGGCACTTTTATGAATTACACCACAACTCATCTTAATTCATTTGCTATACTTGTCAAACCTTTTCCTTGCATTCCTAATATCATCATGACTTTGGACATTGATGTTTGGATATATCTTTAAGGGAAAACTTGAGCAAAATGTCTTACTTGAGTATTTACTCAACCCTTCCTCTTGAACCAAAATGCAACACAAGGTCAATTTTTAAACTGTTTGTATGTGTATTTACCCAACCCCTCTGTCACTAGCAAATAATTTTTTTAATGCAGAGTACAGCTCTAGTTTGAATTAGTTTTCCTTCACCTTGATCCATTGTCTTTCTAAGGCTAAAAAAAGCCCACTCTCTATTTACCAACAACTGAGTTAGAAAAGATGGATTTATGTTGAGACATGTTAAAGGGTTATTCATTGTTATGTTTTTTTTTGGGGGGGGGGGGCGGTAAGGTTCATAGTTCTTCTAATAGTATTTTTTTTCTGTTAATTCAAATACCTTATTTATTAGCGTTGCAGGATATCTCCTAGTGGAGGATTATACATAATTCTTCTAGGTGGTTTTGTTAATGACTATGGTGCAGATTCCATGTTCTAGGGTTTAAGGGATGGATTCTATGCAGTTTTTGAGGTGATTCCTCATCCAGAATTTCAATTTGGTTTACTGAGTCTATTTTTATGGGGAAAGTCCCTGTGACAAAGTACTAATTCTATTTTGTACCAGGCTGGCATTAGTATTAGATAACCCATGAAGGTTGATATGCCATTAAACAAAAAGCCAAACTATTTCCTATGTTAATAACTGTTCTATCATGTACTTGAGTAATAGTGGTTGTAGTAGTATCATAAAAATTTATAATTTTGGGAAGTCAGAAAATGCTTTTAAAAATTTTCTAGAGCATTGTATAGTTCATTTTATCAATCACTGATTCAGTATGCAAAAATTGTAAACTTTTTTTCTTTTTTTAAATAGAAATGTTGGTGAGTGGTGGAATATCTATACTTGGCAACAAGTTGAAGTAAGGAAATTTATCCAGTTATTTTAGGAAGCTCTATCGTATACCCATACACTAACATCCACATATAAGAATGCTGCTTATCACTATTGATAAACTAAGGGAATCCTAAATGCTAACTAAAAACATTTAGCATTAGAAAGTATTTGTATATAGTTCTGATCCTTTAGACTCTGGACTTTATATTAATAACATTGGAACTTTGTAGTATATTTGATGACTTACTGAATTACAGGCTTTAACTTAAAATCATAAATTTATTTTTATTTTATTTTTTGCATATGGTGATTAGCAATTTTAACTATGATCTCTGAGTAATTGTTATTGATAAAACACTCTTCTTGGTAGTACAAAAGAAAATATATCTGATAAGTGTTTTGGGATTCCTTTCCAAAAGCCCCTGTAAATCTATTGATCGGTATATTCACTTTGAAGTTGATGATTTTTTTAGAACAGTAGCTATGAAATTTTGAAAGAATACTAAATTTTTATTTCAACACCAAACTGTAATCATCAATACAGGACAAACAAAATGTTCCCAATTATCACTATAGATTAATAAAGTAAACCTGACAAGTTAACTGATGAATAAATATGTATACTATAAACTTTCATCATTGACTAGTCTACTGTAAGTTAGAAACTTTAACAAGAGATCTGTTTAGAAATATATATTTCATTACAAAAGTTTGAGGAATCATGCCATGGAAACTTGATCATTATATTGGCAAGAAAGTGTCAATTTTAGTGTTGAAGTATATTAATAGTATTCATTTGTTATACAATAAATGATGACATATCTGCATTTTCAGCATCTTTTTAAAAATTTCCTTAATTGATCTATCCACAATTATGATTGTTCTTTATATGTTACTTCAGTTTCATTAAAAATGTTTCTCTTTTCTAATAATTTCTGCTGCTTGCTACCAAATTTGAAACAATGAGTTTTATTAACTTTAGTTTTATAAAAGTTATAAGTTAACTGATTAATTCTTAACTACTGCTTTTTTTAAAAAAAAAACAAAAAAAAACTATTTCCTGTTGACAAACAGGAAATGAACCTACTGTCCTGTGGGAAAAGAGACTTTAGCTAATGCATCTTGTGTTGCAGATATAGTGTGGGTATTCTGTACATGTCAAAATAATCTTGCATTTGCATATAGTTTTATCCTGATTTCCATTACCATCAACCATTGACAATAAAAAGACTGACCATGGAACAAAGGAGGCACATCCTGTGCTTATCTAATGCAAGTGATCATTGATCTCTCTTAGATGAGGAGTGACCAAAAGAGTTGTCTCCAGTTGTCATTTGGCATGAAAGCTATTGGCCTCCATCTGCAAGGCTAAAGTAGATAGCAATCATTGTGGTTTGCATTAGACTTGTGAACATAATTATGAACCTGTTCTAATTAGTACTTCTGCTTGACATATATTTTAATGCTAATTCTAACCTCCATAATTTCCACTCTAATAAATCAATTAGGCACTGACTCATTGAATTTAACTTGGGGATATAATAACCTTGTATAACTAGCACAGATGAAGTATATTGTTTTATTGGTTGTCTTTATATGAACTTCTTAGTCATGTAAACACATTCAAGAACAAACCCCAAAAATATATTTTGATAATATATAACAAATTCAAATTATTTGATCATAATTTGGTGTTTCCATTTTAACACCATTGACAATAAAGTAGATTGAAATATTAAAGTACTAGCATGTCTGTATCATTTTAAAAAAAAGTAATATTTAAATATATTGTGATTACTTTGTATTTATATCAAAAACATTGTTTGTATTTTATATCAATCCTATTCAACATCATTATTTAGATAATTTCTATTCTCTGTTACAGTTCTGTATTTATTATGAATAACATTATTTTTTATAATTTTTATAAAATTGAAGCTGTTGACCTCCACCTCCAAGTAACTTAATTTATATTTAGATAAACTAGTATAAAATGTTTATTCATATCAGTCTACCTTTAACCTGTTGTTTTATCCTTACTGTTTCAAGTGTCTCTTGGAACCAGCCCAAGTTCATTCTCTGCATTATTTTAGGTCATCTAAGTGCAGATTGTTTAGCATTTTCTTTGGCTTGATTTAGTCTCATATATGCAATTCTTGTAGCATAGCATTTTATAACATCTTCTGTAAATAATCTTATATCCATTTACCTGGGAGTTTAATCTGTTAGCTAAAAATAACTTCAGACATAAATATATTGTAGCATTTTTTTTATTTATAGAGAATAATCGAAAATCATATATCTAATATGTCCCTGATGTTATACATTCACCATTGATTAATTATGGGGTTTTATTTATCAAGTTTAATATAACTTCTGATAACAATTTCCAATATTCTTGATCACACAGCTGAGCAAATCAGCTTTAAGTAGTAATAACTTTTAATAATCTCCTAATCTTTTTCAATAACTTTTTTAATCTTGTAGAAAATCATTGCAATAACTGTTTACTTTTTTACACTTCACTTACAATGCAGTACAATCAAAAGGGGTTTTTACTTTTTTTTTTTTTTTTTTTTTTTTTTTTTCATATATCTTACAGTTCTTGCCCTTCCCTCTCAATCAAAATTTAATCTGGGAGTAAGAGTTTTTTGGCTTCTATTGCTTAGTATATACGTGGGTTCTGTGATTTTTGCAACAAAAATGATATTGCTGCTCAGTTATTTTTTTTTCCTCCTCCTCTTCTTCAGCAGAATGTGTATATAATATTGTGAACACGCACACGTGTGTGTTTGATGGATTCTCCCCTTGATCTTGACATATGAGGTGCAACTGTTAAGTTAAAGATGGGGAAACCATTGGACTACTTACACTGGTTATTTATGTGCCACAGATTCTCCTGAACAACACCCTTCAAGTTTTGAATTCAGAGTTTTTCTTCTCCTAGACAGGTTACCCAAGCAAAGTTAGATAACCTAATTTACCTTGCTATTTTATTCATAACTGGGATAAAAAGGGACGGATTCATGCTTTTTTCAAATGCATTATTGAAGTAAAATGCAAACAGCTTTGTCTAGGATTTGAACTTGGCTTGTTGAATTCATTTCCTTATGATCATTGCTGTTATTAGCTCAGTTGGTTTGGGCTGTAGAATACACTGACTGCATCTCCATGGAGGGGTAAGACTCCCTCAACGAGTGTCCTGATATTGACACTAAACAATCTGATGGTGAGGCCCCAGTAATGCAGGAGCTTTGGAGAATGCAGAGTATCCCTTCATTGCCATTGCTCCTTGGTTTACTCTGTCATGAAGTGGTAGCAACTGATAGGGTCCTATCTATGGATCAAATAGAACTGTTTGACATTTAGACTGAGTGCTAACAAATGACTTATGTTATATAATAGCCGAGGGATTTCGGTTCATGCCTTTGAGTTTAGTTAGGCTGAGAACCTTTCGGCTCAGCACATGGGTTAGTTAGGTGCAACATTGAGGCAGGTGTTAACGTGGGCGCGCGCGGGCGGATGGAGTTGTCACTCAGATGTCATAATAGTCAGAGACAAAACGGGTTCACAGGGTGCAGGTGACGTCAAGCACTGGAAGCGCACGGAGGTTTGTGTGAGATTTGAAGAAAGTTAGTTGAGATTAGACCCTGGACAAAGACGGTCGACTTTTGGAGCTCGCAGGCGCGAGGCGAACTTGCGACCTATTGGGGGCCGCTTGAGTTGGGGGCCAAATGAATAAGACAGCATAGAAGATTGTGTCTCTCCTTCTTACGTCGAGACCTTTAACTCAAAGTTAATAAAAAGGTTTCGTAACTGAACAAGAAGTCGTTATGCGTTTTCGAATTCCAAGATTCCTATGTCCTTTATATGTTCTATCGTTATGAACATTCAATGTCCATTTCACCCATTTCCATATTCGTGTATATGGCTATGTAACACTTATGCTAAATTGAGTTATTTGAAATAAAACTGTTTGATCATTTAACTAGGTGTGAACAAATGACTGATGTTTAATTGAATAATTAGTGTTACCTGGCAATATTTGGAACCATTTAACTTTTTGCAAACAAATGATTAATAGTAAATAGAATTATTCGTATTTGCAATACTTGAAACCATCCGTGTGCAGAAATAAACTAGCTCAGACTTGTTTAAAAAACATTATCAAGAAAATGTTTACAAATCATATATATATATTTAATATATAAATGTATAAAGAGGATTTGGCATTAAATAACCTACAATGGTTGATATGAAGAAAGTGGAAAAACAGAATCCAAATAGGTGAATTTATTGTGATGTAAAGTTGACGTTAAATGTTTCAGTTTCAATAACCATCATCAGGACTTTGATATCAGGAAAATTGTTCACGCAGCGATGGATGCTTGTCGAAATAACAGGATTTTTTCAAGAGATGAGAAAAATCCTTTTTTTTTTTTTTTTTTTTAAGAAATACGCAAAGATAGGTAAGTTTTGGTATATACGGATCGTTTCGAAGTCATCAATGTTAGATGTCGTGTAAGAATGTATTCAAATTTTCAAAGTCCTGATGAGTTGTTTAAACCGAAATGTTTAATGTTGACTTTATATAGTTGGCGACCTTAATCAAGAGCAACCCGAAGGCTCCCTTTTTCAATAGCTACTACACCGAAGTGTAGGGGAGGGCGCTACTCCTTTCCCTGGATTGCTCCACTTCACCCTTGATCCTAACCTTATAATACTGAGTGCTATGCGAGGCATCTTCAAGTACCATTTTTTTGAGTCTTTGGTATAACTCAACCTGGGATTGAATCTCAGTTTCCTGGACCATTGGTGAACACTCTACTCATTAGGCCAATGTCCCAGTTTTGGATTATTCTGTTTTTCTGCTTTCTTCATACTGTCTGATTTAGATCCATATTTACTTTCAGTGGTTGATATGCCATAAAACCAAACCAAACCAAACCAATAGCTATTATGTCACACACACACACACACACTATATAACTACTCTTAAGAAGCTCCATCACAGAATATAAGAAACCAGTAAAACCATTAAGAACTCATCAGGAAAAACTTATCCAACTTGAATGGATATCATTGACTGAATGTGGACATAATGAAAGATATCAGAATTTAAACAGTCACTCAAAATCGCTTCTTGTGAATTATCAAAATTGTGACGGATTTGTATGTGGAGGACTCTTATGCAAAGTAGTCAAAATGATTATTTTTCCTTTTTTAATTATAAAGAAAAAAGAATTTCTGAGTTTGGTTTGGTTTTATGGCATATCAACCATTTCAGGTTATTTAATGCCAAATCCAGTTTATACATATATATTAAATATATATGATTGGTGAACACATGTTGTTGATAACATTTTAAAATGAGCCTAACATCATTCTTTTAAATGGTTTCAAGTATTTCTATTCATTCATTTGCTCACAATCCAATGGTTCCAAGTATTGCTAACTAACAGGAATAATTCTATTTATTAATCATTTATTTGTTAAATGAATATGTATGATTTATAAGTGAATAGTTTGTAGGTAATTTCATTTTT
This sequence comes from Sepioteuthis lessoniana, assembly GCA_963585895.1. Taxonomy (NCBI): domain Eukaryota; kingdom Metazoa; phylum Mollusca; class Cephalopoda; order Myopsida; family Loliginidae; genus Sepioteuthis; species Sepioteuthis lessoniana. Next base: position 32,632,231 of record OY757929.1, read on the forward strand.
AAATCAGTTAGAACTAATTTGTTTGCACATTAGTTTTGATATTGTTTCTACACTGTTAAATGGTTTCAATTATTGCTATCTAACATTAATAATCCTATTCAATATTAATCATTTGTTTGCACACAGTAAAGTGGTTACAAATATTGCTGTTTAACACTAATTGTTCTATTTAGTACTATTCATTCATTTGCACACAGTCAAATGGTTCCAAGTATTGCTATGTAATATGAATAATTCGATTTAGGCACACAGTTAAAGAGTTTCAAGTATTGCTATTTAACACTTATAATTATATTCTACATTACTCATTTGTTTGCTCACAGTTAAATGGTTCTAAGTATTACTATGTATCATTAACAATTCAATTAAACATCAGTAATTTGTTTACACACAGTTAAATGGTCAAAAATTCTATTTCTAACAGTTCAGTTAAGCATAAGTCATTTGTTTAGACACAGTTTAAATGTCAAACAGTTCTATTTGACCCATAGATAGAACCCTGTCTGGTGCTACCACTCCAGGTCAGTGAACCTGGGAGCAATGGCCATGAAACCCTGGCATTACTGGAGCCTCACCATCAGATTGTTTAGTGTCATACCAGGACACTTGGTGGGTGGGTGGGGGGTCTTACCCCTCTGCAGAGTTGCAGTCAGTGTATTCTACAGCCCTAGCCAACTGGGCTGGCATTTCTAAGTGATCCATGATAGTTACAACTATATGTCTACCTGTTTAGCACTAGTTATCAAATTCATTCTTTAAAATTGTATTGTTTAAGGAATAATGACAGACCTGAATTAGAAGATAGGTTTTACTTACACTGTACCATCTGTCAAGATAAAATATGTTGTTGCAAGTTTGACAGGCTACAAGAGAGAAAGTAATTTTTGTGTCAGGAAACAAGTAAATTGAAAAAAAGTTGGGTTTGGGGAAGCATGGATAACCTTGAGCATGACATTCTATTTCCTGTTCTAAAACTACAAAAGCAAATGAAGAATGAAAGAAAAAAGTATTAACATTCTCCCCCCCAGTACTACTTATGAAGTAAACAAGTGAAATTTGATTACAAGATTTTTGATATTATAGTGGTGTCAAATGAAAGTTTCAATATCAAAATTAATTTGACATTTGATTCTTTTTTTAAATGGAAAAAAAAAAAACACCCCCAAAAAACCATGTTCATATACAGTGCCATTATTCATAGTACTAAATGGTTCTCAGTATAAAATTGATGATTGTGATAATAATGAATATGAAACTAGTAGTAACTCTTTAACACTTTCCTTTTCTTTACTTTTCTTAATTGTACTCAACGACAATCACCTTTTTAGCAGAATGTTTCACTTATTTTTTTTTTTTTTTTTTTTTTTTTTTTTTTTGAAAATTCAACACTTATATTTAAAAAATCATCTCTAATAGCCTTCTTAACTTTTAATTAACATAAACTTCATTTCCAATTATGGATGAAATAGAATCACTACTGTTCTTCTACATGTATGGCTTTAGCGTTAGATAACCTATGAAGGTTGATATGCTATTAAATAAAAGAAACCAAACTAACGTTAAACCCCATTAAAAAATCTTATTACTTAACAATTATTTTCTTTAGGTTTCATCAAATATTATATAAAAGCAAGCTCACAGTCCTAATCACAAGTTGGTTTTATTCAACTGATCTGGAGACCTTCAGTTTTCCTATTCAATATTATATCTATAAACATTCCTTTTTACTTTAAGGAAAATTCCTGTGGCATAATGGCTAAAGTACTGGACTGTAGCCTCAAAGTAAGCACATTTGAACTTCATTCATTCTATTATGTTCACTTTTAGACTAAAAAAGGGAAAGATATGAACCCCCTTATCCTCCCAGATATGGGTTAAATGGTACCACTGCTGTTCTTTTACAAGGATGGCTTTTGCATTAAATAACCCATGAAGGTTGATATACCATTAAACAAAGAAACCAATCAAACCTTCCTACTTTAACTCATCAGGTCATTTAAGGAGTTAATTTCAATCTTGGCTATAACTTTGAGAAGAGTCATTGATATTCCATGAATAAGGAAGGAAGTATGTTTTGTTTTTTTCTTCTCCTCTCCCTTTTTATACCTGACTAGGGGTGAAGAATAAATCAGTCAAAATGAATAGAAAGGAAGTTCAGTTACTGTCTGAACAATATTTTATACAATTTTGATCTTATTCATGTAGATGTTCTAAAGTTTAGTCACTTTTAAGTATATATCCCTATACACTACAAATCCTTTTTTTTTTTTAATCCCCTAAATAAATTCATACAACTGCTACCACAAAGACAATAGTAGTAATACCAATACCCAAGCCTTCATCAGATAATGATCAAGAGTTTATTTACATTGCTCCCAGGCCAGGCCCACTCTGGTTTGGAGTGGTAGCACCTGGGTCAAATAGAACAAACTGTGTGCAAACAAATGATTGATCTTAAATTGTGACTGTCATATAGCAATACTTGAAACAATTTACTTGTGTGTGTAAAAAAAAAAAAAAAAAAAAAAACCTGACACATTTAAGAATTTTATTTACCAAATTTCATCGACAGCTTAACACCTCTCTGTAGCCTCATAAATGATCTGTAACACCTGGTTATGTCTCTACATGTTGCTTTTCAGTGAATAATCACAAGTGAGGATATATTTGAAGCTATCAGTTTTCTCACATGCATTATATTGGTCAGATTTTTTAAACTTCTACCATAACATTGACTTCTATTGGTAGGATGTTATATACTGCTTTTAGAAGAAAACTTATCCTTTTTGGGTCCAATGGTTTGATGTTGTACCATGTAATACATCTTTCTTTGATATTTTCCCCTCTTGGTCTATGCATCCTGTTTCAGTTGTCCAACAGCTGTAGTGAGATATTTACTCTTTGATATGGTGAATTTTTTCTGTTTCTTGCATGTTCCTTTGATCACTAACATTGTGAGTGGAAACCTCCACCAGTTGTGCTAGTTGCCACAACATCAATCATTTCCTTCATCTTAAGAGGTAATTCTGCATCTTTGCCTGTATTTTTGACATTCCATTTCCTACTGGTTTTGGCGGAAGATGTTATCTTGGAGGTCTTGAGTCATGCACCATTTAAAAAAAACATTGAACCTTATTAACCTTATACTTTTCAACAAGTGATGATGGTGGTAATTTCAGTTTTGATGCTATGTTTGTCAAGGAAATAAGCATGCTCAAACATTTTTTTCAGTTACTTACTAATTAAATGCTCTATTGTTTCAACTCTTCTAAGTTTTATATGCACAGTGCCTTTCTTATTTTGGTGATTACACTAGAATATAAACACCACAATTTATCTTTGGTAATTAGATCACATTTATCAACCGAGCTTAAGCCATCTCTGAGTTGTTACATCACATCTTTCAATCAGTAATGATCAATAAGAGGTAGAGAGTAGCAAAAACCAAAGCTCTTAATGCTTCTTTCATAGATTGTAGGGATTTTTTTCCATTGACTCCCAACATTTAGAGGGGTTTATCTCATGTTTGCCCAACTAAAAAAAATCTCTAGTTGATAGATCACAAGACATATGGGATTTTAACTCTGAAATAAGTGTCAAATTGTCTATTAAAAGTCTTTATTGGTAGCTTTCTGACAATTTCTGGAATCTAGAACTTCATTGCCTTTTCTAATAGTCCATACTTCATTGATTCAGAGGCATTTGGCTGGGGCTGTAGAATATGCCAAACACATCTCTGCAGTGGAGTAAGGGCCCTACCCAGTGAGTGCCCTGATGTGACTCCAAACGATTTAATAGTGAGGCTCCAGTCATGGAGCTTTTGGGAATGTGGAGTACCTCTTCATTGCCATTGCTCCTTGGTTCACTCTGACCTGAGTGGTAGCACCTGATAGGGTCTTATTTATGGATCAAATAAAACTGTTTGACATTTAAACTGAGTGCGAACAAATAACTTAGGTTAAATTGAATTTAATTGAATTAGAAATAGAACTCTTTGACCATTTAACAATGTGTAAACAAATGACTGATGTCTAATTGAATTGTTAGTGATACATAGCAATACTTGGAACCATTTGACTGTGTGCAAATGAATGAATAGTGATCAATAGAATAATTAGTGCTGAATAGCAATATTTGTAACCACTTCACTGTATGCAAACAAATAATTAATATTGAATAAAGTTATTAGTGTAAAATAGCAATAATTGAAACCATTTAACTGTATAAAAACAATAGCAATACTAGAGTGCCAATAAATTAGTTCTAACTCATTTAAAAATGAAATTACCAACAAACTCTTCACTTACAAATCATATATGTATATCCATTTAAATGTGTGTAAACAAATCACGGATGTTAAATTGTTACTATTACATTCAACTGAAATCATGAACTTTGTGCAAACAAATGGTTAATAATAAATAGAATTGTTCATATTTGATAGAAATACTTAAAAACATTTAACTGTGTACAAAAAAATGAGTTCAGGCTTGTTTAAAAATGTTTTCAATAAAATGTGTTTACAAATCTTATATATCTAATATATATGTATAAAGAGGGTTTGGCATTAAATAACCTACAAGTGTTAATGTCATAAAACCATACCCAACCAAACCAAACCAGATTACATGAAATTCAGGTAATTTATTAAGCCTAGCTTTTTTATGCTGTCTTACTGTAATGCTTCATGTTTGATACAAATTGGAAAAGAAGGAATTTCAGCTTTCTGTATATTTGTATCTACATTATTATTTCTTAAAATAGTCCATCTTTAAGCAAGAACACTGAAAAAAGATCTTCCCTTCTACAATGAAATGAACTGAAATCACTCTAAGGTTTTGGAATCTTTGTTTTTTGGGGTTTTTTTATGGCATGCCAACCTTTTTGGGTTATTTGATCCCAAAGCTATCCTTGTTGGAGGACAATAATGGTACTGTTTAAACCATTGCTGGGGCTAGTTTAGGGAGTTCATACTTTTTCTAAGTGTGATTACTTTGAAAGTGAGCATAATAGTTTGACTGAAGTTTGAACTCACAATGTTACAGTCCAGCATGTGTGTCACTATGCCATGTAGACCTCCTCTCTCCTTTGGAATGAATATACGAACATAGCATTTTTGTTTAATTACAAAGTATTCAGAAATTTAATTAGGTATAAATTATTCATTGGAAATTTCATTAGTCATTTGATCTGATGATGCTACTAATAAATATTATTAGCAATAATGTTCTTTATATTTTACATGCTTTGCAAAGTTTATTTTGCTAGTATTATTCTCTACCTATTGCTGACTACTATACTTATCTTGGTTGCTATACTCGCACCCTTTCGGCTGCTGTACCTTCCACATTTCTTCAGGTTCCTTTTGGACACATGACTGAGATGGTTAAGATGTCAAGTCAAATATCTTAGCAGCCTGTGAGTTCAATCCCTGGTTCTGGTTCCAATAGCTGTGAGAAAAGGCAAAACTTGGCTTATGAGATACCCTCAAGACATGGACAGTGGAATGAGAGCAGCCTATCCCTGCGATTCAAATAAAGAGTTAAGTTTGGAATTCCTGGAAGGTTACTGAGTACGACAAAAGGCACACATCAGCTGAAACATTGTGAGTATAGCAACCCACATGAGTACAGAATAATAATGCCTTTTCTCCAAAGTATAGACAGATTATTTTGCTAGAATTGGTAAGGATATAAGTTCAACTGTGTGGTATTAGGTTACAAGAGGCAAGTTAACCCATATGTAGTGTTGCCTTCCATTAAAAGCATGTGCTTCATTAGTGCACTCTCTAAAATCACTGTACCTTTATGGTTTTCTTTGTACTGTCTTTATTGTGTTGAAGTTTATATCTTTACAAATCAGGTAAAAAGATTTTTAATAAATGGTGACTGATTTTTTTTCATCATTGACAAAAAATTCAAAATTCTTGAAATTCTGTTTTTCAAAGGCCAGTGGCTAAAATGCAGGTTATTCAAGAAAACTAATTACTTGTAGGTATGACTAAATTCACATTAAAACACTTTTTCTTTTTTTTTTTCTCTTGCTTTAAATTTTTTTTTAAAGTCTGGTTTCAAAAGTCAATCAATTACTTGATTTAGAAAATGTCAGTAATTTATTAAAGAATAAAGGGTTGTTTTTTGTTTTTTTTTATTACAGGAAGTTTTTAGTCCAAGTTTCATTGACCTTTTTTCTTGTGTCTCCACCTTAATTTGATGGTTCAGTTTACATATACAAAGTGCTAGAAATTGATTTTTATGCATCTAGAAGATAGTTCCCTAAACAAATAGATTAGTTTGGGAGGGGGAGTGTTATAAAGTAAGATATTGCGCTTCTTGTAACATTTAGTTTTTATTATATTTTACAAAATATAAGATAGCAAATGAATCAGGTTTTCTGGCTGTGAATCATGAAAATTTACTAGAAAATGTTTCAGATACTCAGTTAAAGGTTAATTTTCAAGAAGTTTCAATTACAATTTTCTGGTTTAATATATTAGATGAATACCAAAATTTATTTCCTAAACTGTCAATTTGAGTTCTATTGGCCTAATGAGTAGAGTGTTTGCCAATGGTCTGGGAGGCCAGGGTTCAATCTCTGGTCGAGTCATACCAAAGACTCAAAAAATGGTACTTGATGCCACCTTGCTTAACACACAGCATTATATGGTAAGCATTAAGGGTAAAGTGGAACAATCCAGGGAATGGAGTAGCACCCTCCCCTACACCTCAGTGTGGTAGTTATTGAAAAGGGAGCCTTTGGGTCACCCTCGACAACTTTTATTGTTTACAAAAGTATATTTGTATGAATCTAGCTTTTGTAAATATGTTAGCACAAAAACTAAATATAAAAACTAACTTGACTTTATATGCAAATTTAGTATAATTCAATATAATACACTATTAAACCAAATCTTCAAAGAATACTAGAATCCAAGCAACATTCTTTTTTCGTTTTAATTTGCTTTTGATAAATGCTTTCTCAACTAAAATTTATAACAATTAAATCAATTATTTTTATTTTTTGTTTCATTTATCATATATATTTTATGAGTGATGAAAATTTTTTGTTTCAGTTAATGTCTTATTAAAATTTTGGTGAGTGTCTATAAAATATAGGTAATGTTTCTACAATTTTAATGTAAATTTTTTATCAATTTTAAAGTGTTTTTTGAAAAGTATTTTTTGTTTTTTAAGTTTAATTAAAATCAAGGTAAACTTTTGATTATATAATGTAAGGTATAAGGTTTAATCAGACAGATATGTTGTATAAAGAAAATGGAAAGAAAAATACATGTAAATGGATGAGAAAAAAAATTTATTACTAAATATTAATTTAGATCCACTGATGCATTTTGGCAAGATATTTAAGATATGAAATTACGAAAATTTCAGATAGTAGTTTCCAGTCTGAAGATTACCTAAAACACTTTCTGCCTGAAATTTTGGTAATTTCAAATCTTAAATATCTTGTCGAAATGTATCGGTGGTTCTAAATTGATATTTAGTAATAAATTTTTCTCATCTACGTATTTTTCTTTTTTTTCTTTTTTTTTTTATTTTTATTTTATGCAACATATATTTATTTATTTATTTTTTTGAAACAGATTTTTGAAATCTTATTTTATAATCCAGGGGAGTGTCCTTGTGATGTAATGGTTAAAGTGCTGGACTGCGGAATCGTAAGTTTGAACTCCAGTCATGCTATTATGTTCACTTTCGGACAAATACCCTTGGGAAAGGTATGAACCCCTTTATCCTCCCAGCTATAGGTTAAATAGTACCATTACTGTTCTTCTAGAAGGATGGCTTTGGCATTAAATAACCGACAAAGGTTGATATGTCATTAAAAACAAAGAAATGGTCATTTTATAATCCAAGTTATTTAACATTCTACAACTGTATATCAATAAGATTTCAAAAATTATATTATTATCTAGTGATATAGCTACATTCTTTGTTACACAATTTTTGCTCCATGCTATATTTTTTATATCTGGCTCTGCAAAGAACAAAATAGTTAGTAATTTGCAAAAAAAAAACCCTAAAACAATAAGTTCATAACCTAATGATATAAAGATATAATATTTGGCATTTACATTATAAAGATTATGAATTATTTGATATTTAAATTATAAAGATTATGAATTATTTATAAAGATATATTTCACTTTTAGATTATTTCTTTTATATTTTCTTATATTAATAAAAAATTTGGTTGTTTTTTCATTTGTTTATTTTTCTTATTTGAAATAAATTATGCAAAATAGATTTAGTTAGATAAGTTTTAACGGTTGGTGCAGCTGCTGATTATCAAAACTTTGGTTGTTTCTTTTTGTACAAAATCTTAATTTGTCTTTGTTTCAGGATTCCTTGTACTTTTAAAATTAAAACAATGTTGTATAAAAAGATAACTTTGATTTTGTTAGCATACATATATTTATATAACTATATGATATGAACAAATAAGGAAAACAATTGAAGTTGAATCTTTGTCCCTTTTTGACAATATTTCTGTTTAAGGTTTGAAGTAGGTAAAAGTTCAATAATATTAATATCTGTTACACATTAAAGTGTATGTATCTATTTGACTGAATACAGTAAAAATTGTCAGGCATATAGGTATTGATTAGGTGATTGTGTAGGAAAATGTTTGATGCAAATATTTATTTCTCAACATTATCTCTATTTTTTTTAATTTACTTAATTCATTGGTGAATATTAGATGAAACATTATACAGTGAACATGTTGGAACAAGATTCAAGTAACTTCATATGAAGCTGTGAACTTATTGATTCATCCTTATGTGTATCAAACTTGAATCATTTAATGAAAATGTTCAAAACAACATAGAAGAATGATAGTAATTTCTAACTGGGTAATATGTAATTCACTATGAGTAGTAAAAAAAGAAAATCTGATTTCTGCACTAGATAAGTATTATTCCAATATTAATTTTGTATCCTAAAGAAACCTACTTCAGCAAGCTTCTAATTTTTTGGCTGGTGGTTTCAAAGGAATTACAATCACTTAAAAGAAGGGTATGAAAATCATGTATTATTAGTGGTTTTTGTTTAATTTTTGTTTTGTTTTTTAATTTGTTTCTGCTTGTCATTTAGTATTTATATTGCTTTCTGACATTTTGCATTTATTGAGCTACTCTTATTAACTAGTACTCCATTGTGTTGTTAATTGGAAGTTGAATTATTAAACTCTGTATTTATAATTTTGGTTTGAATTTTAAGTTTGTGCATTATAATTTTTTTTTTTATTGTGTGCTTTTTATTAAAAGAAATACAGTAGGACATTGTTATCCGAGGTAGATAGGTTCCAAGACCATTCACAGATGATGAATTCCACAGATAATCATCATCATGGTTGTCTCTCAAGAGCTGAGGAAGATGGATAATAGCAAACCATCTAGGTATGTCCAAAATATTTTCACCTAGAAATCAACACCCAGATTTAAAAAAAATATATAACCAAAATTTAAAAAAAATTCTTCAGTTTTTCTTTTTGCTACCAAGCAAAAATAACAATTTTTGTATGCGTGTTAAAAAAAGTAAAAAATTTTTAATCATAAAAAAAGAATTGGACGGATATAAGGTTTACAATAATTATGAGTAAATAAAAAAAAAAATTACACCGTATTTGATGATAGGTAATTTTTTTAAAGTGAATGGTAAGGGGTTACTTGGTAATTTTCTTTTCCTTTTTTATGTGAAACCTTTTGTAATTGGAAGTAGTTTTTCTTTCTTTTTTTTTTTTTCTTTTTTACTTTTCTACTCATAATGTGAACCAATAGTAAAAATGAAATGAATTGGAAACATTTCAGTTGTCAAACTTTTTATTGTTGTCTTTGAGAACATCTAAATTATTTATTTCTTATATTAGTAAAAACTTTGCTTTTTTTTTTTTGCTTTTTTTTCTTTCTTTTCTTTTCTCTCATTTGGAATACATTATGCATAGTAGTTTTAGTTTGATAAGTTTTGAAAGTTTGTTGATTGGCACAGCTGCAGATAATTGAAACTGTGCTTGGTTGTTTGGGTTTTTTTTTCTTTTTCTTAATAAAAACTCCTGGGGATTCATTTTTGTATTGTACACCTAAACTTAATGGTTGGACTCCAGATTCAAAATTGGTAATAGAATTTGATTTGTTGAAATAGACATAGATAACAAAGGAAAACACTTGAATAAAACATGTTTAAACTTTAATACATGCTACAATTATATCACAAGGAAGGTTTGGTTTGGTTGTGTTTTATGGCATAACCATATTTTATAACCCTTGTGGGTTATTTAATGCCAAATTCTGTTACACACACAAAAAAAAAAAAACAAGCATGTGGCTAAGATATATGGAATACTAAGAAATATATCTCTGAGAATACAGACACTACAGTTATTTATTTTTATTGCAATGTTACTGGGTGGGTTATTAGAATAATAATTTGAATCGTAGCATAAAATGAAAACGGGTTTATTTGTACAAGGATGTGTTAAGAGGTATTGTTAGCTAGTCTTGCTAGGGAAGCTGGTTGCTGAGTCAACATGGTAACTGCTTATATTCAAATAGAATAGTTCATTCTAATACAGAAGAGTATCCTTTCTTCTCTACAACAATTTCATAAAAACAGAACAAATATACCACCAAAAAGAGTTAATTCCAACATGCTTAGAATTAAGGAAAAATAAGAGGAAGAAATTAACAAAATTATTCCTAAGGATATATGTTCTACTTTCAGTGAGTGCTAGTCCTGAAGAAAGTGTTTTAATTTCGTACTATTTGTAGTTGTCAATTGGTTTCCTTTTTTTCTTTTTCTTTTTTTTTCCGAGGAGGAGGATTTGGCTTTATGAATTGATGTGTCTGAGACAAAAACCAAATTGTTCAGATGTGAGAAAGTAACTTTCTTCTCTACATACAAAGTGGTCTGGTGAAGCAATATTATTGGTAATAGGAAAAAGAGAGATAGGACTGAAGTGACAGTGGTAATCACAATGGTAGTCAGTAAACTCAATCTGCAGTTATTTTAAGTCTTTATATACACAATAATCCATGTATATTGATATAGTCTTTACATTATAAATAACAGCTTACTTGTAAGACACATGAAGCAGTATGTTCTCTTTAATTTTGGTAAATTAAATTCTTCACTCTATTTGCCTTCTTATAGGATTTGTGTCCCATGACTTCTCTCAATGTTTTCAATGAGTTTACAGCCAAAGCAATGTAATCTTGTGACTATCTTCATTTTTTTTCTGACTGCATTACATAAGCATTATTTGTTATGATACATAGAATTTCCTTTTTATTTTCCTTCAAAATTTAAAACTTCCATTAATTTCTGAAGATATTTGTTGGTGCTTAGTACTTGAGTGTCTTCTACTCTCAATGTCTGAGGAGTTATCATTTTGTTTTCATTCACAAATAGAACATTAGTTGCAAAATAATTGACCTTGTAGTGAATGCACTCATTTTAATTAAAAAAACAAACAAAAAAAACCCCTTAAAATTTGAATTCTGAAATAGACTGGGGTTCGATTCCCCACTAGGGAGGCTTACTCGTTTACCGGCTCATTGAGCAAGTGGGTAGAGTGTTCCCCAATGGTCTGGGGAAACCTGGGTTCAATCCCAAGTCATGTCATAACCAGACTAAAAAAAATGGTACTTGATACCTCCTTGCTTAACACTCAGCAATATAAGGTATGTATCAAGGGTAAAGTGGAGCAATCCAGAGGAAGGAGTAGCGCCCTCCCCTACATCTCGGTGTTGTAGCTATTGAAAAGAGAGCCTTCAGGTCGCCCTCAACTACGGTCGCCAACTTACGTTACTTACTTACCTCTTTTAAAAAACGTTTGGGACATCATTGAAGCTTATTTTGTGTTTTGCTCTAAGATTATACTGCTAGTTTAAACCCATTATATCATTGAATAGAATTTATTGAAATCTTTCTTTTGCTCATAAAAATAAAACTATAGTTTATTCTACTTGTCAAAGCTACATTTATCTCTTAATAACGTCAAAGCATTGTTAAAAAAAAATAACCTCAATGGTGTTGTGGGCTGTAAGTATTACTTCTAACACTTTGATGAAAATACTGCAAGTATCTTTGTAAGTCTGATGTGGTTATTTGTTTATTGCGGGGGGGGGGGGGGGGCGTCAGAACAGTCAAACTACTGATTCTTATATGATATATTTTCATCATTATCACAAAATTTTACTATACTCTAAGAGTTTTCAAAAACTGACTTTGTTTAAATTCTTTTTGCTATTGTGAATTTGTATAGAGATATGAATAAAGTCTATAAATATGTAATGTTTTGAAATTTACAAAGAGCCTTCAGTGTAAATTTAAAATCTATCCTGAAAAGAAAAAAATAGGTCAATCAGATTAGCATATGAAATTTTGATGTACAAAATTGCATTTTGTTTGTAAAAAAAATGTACTCCCTCTGTCTCCAGTAACCTAACAATTGCTTCTGACTCCAACTCCACAACCCTGTATAAAGGATCATATAAATTTAATTCCTTATCAAATGTTTGAAAATTCAAAAGAAAATTTAAAAGAAAAAAAATGCCTGTAAAATTATATATAAACTGTATATAGACATGTTGTGGGAAACTGTTATGACCGAGGCATAAAACCAAGATGAAGATTTGAATCCTTAATGCAAATAGTCTATTCTCTTTTAATTGTTCCTTGAAACTTGAAATAGCATTCTTGTTATATTTCAGCTATTGATAAGTTTTAGTGTTACATACTTATTACTAAATAAAAACTGAGTAGAATAGAATTCACATTGTCATAAAATTTGTACATTATATTGGAAAATATAGGATTAATTATCTGCCCTTGGCAGTAAAGGAGCCGATCTGCGCACTGCTGCGGATTAGTGGCCATTTGACTCTTTCAATTTATATCACTTGTATGTTGGAAGCAAAATCATGCAGATGTCAGTTCAACTACTCCAGTTCCAAGATGGACCTCAGCAGATAAGTCTGGCTGCAAAACCATTCAGTTTGCAAAATATGTTTGTTTTTTGTTTTTTTGCTGAGCCTCATATATTTTCTAAATATTAACAGATAGGTATTAAATTTGGATGAAAAAGGACATAAAACAATATAATTGTACAAACATATATTTCAAAAATACAAAAGGTGGGTTGCAAATCAAATGACTTTGTGGCCAGACTTATCTGCTGAGGTGCATCTTGGAACTGAAGTAGTTAAATTGACGTCTGCATAATTTTGCTTCCAACATACAAGTGATGCAAATTGATAAGAGTCAAATGAGCACCAATCTGTAGCAGTGGACTGATTAGGCCATTTACTGCCAAGGGCAGATAATTAATCCTATATTTTCCAATAATTGTGGTGCTTTATTTAAAACAATTACAACAAAATAGGTTGTGCAAGGCTTGTGAAAGTTTTTTTTTTTTTTTAATCCATTCTTAAACAATGTATTTAAAATGAATGATGTGATTAATTTAATTTCAATATACTTTGGGAAATTTTGATACATAGCATAATTATCATCATCATCAAGACATGTTGACAGTATGGAGTTCCCTAACTCTCTTGCCATCTGACCCTATCATCCATTGCTTTAGGCAGGTCCTCCAAGCTATATCCAGCTGATGTAAGTCTTTGCTGATCAGCTAATACTTGCATTTCCATGTGTAGGAGTTCATAGAACATCACTTATGAGTTTGTCTTAGCTTCTATCATATCTTTTATATATTTTCATTTTTTTTTATTAAAACTTGATTGCTACATTGACATAAACACCGAGTCAAAATTTTTGCAATATTTTGGAAACTTATTTACTTTATCCTTCAAGTTATGTCAATTGAAGGTGATTAACCACTCTCAACTGTCCAAGTGCCACTGGCCAGATTTGCCTCTATGGCTTGGAGCATGGCCTTGAAATCCATAGTTTTAGGCCTGCCTAATCATCGAGGTTCTTGCAACCCAAGCAAAATTTATTGAACCATCTGGTTATTGTAAATTGACCAACTCTGCCTTCGCCTTTCCCTCAACAAATGCTTTTGGGCTGCTTCCTTGGCATTATGGCCCAGTTTGAACTTGTAAAGCATAAGTTCCCAAATTAGACTAATGTTGCACAATGTGTCAGCACACCAAGTATCACAATAATACTTACCACAGTATGTACTCTCCTTGAACTACTTTGGTTATGTGATATATGAACTGCAAACTAGCAAATACCAAAATATTACAAATTTTTTAACTCTCCCTAAATAAATATCAGTAGTTAGTAGCCTTGAGCCTAAACAGATATACCATTTTCAATATAAAAAGTGGACTACTTAAATTGATAATGTGAACTAACATTTATGAAGGTATTCTTCAATTGATGCAGGTATGCTGATGACTGATGAGTCTTATGTGAGCTAGGCAGGACCTTCCTTAGTAGCTGCAGGTGAAGGTTTGAGAAGTTATTGGTTTATTTTGTTTTCTGAAAAATTACTTTTCACTTATTTGTCCAACATTAGTTATTTATCTGATTAAATTGGCTTATTGAGACTTGTTAGTCAACTAGGAAAAACTCCAACTTCAGAACATTGTTGTGGAGTGTACAAAGTGCAAAGAAATTTGTAGTAGGTTGTCACTGCCAGGCAAAAAATTCATTCTGATGAATGAAATGTTTTTTTAATTTATTTTTTAAATGAAAAAAAGTTGTTTTTTTTTTTTTTTTTTTGTTTTTTTTTTGTTTTTTTTTCTAAATTTGCTTTGAAAGCAGGATTTTTCAGGCTAATCAAAATAAATACTAATTCATTAATATACCCCTGACTAAGGATTCACTAGTTTTCATTTGCTTCCATTGATTACTAATTTCCACCCTGTTAGCTGGAGCTAGAGAATATGTCAACTGCACCTTTCCAGAGAAGTAATCCACTCTTGCCCCAACAAGGCCACATGATGACTGTGAGTGAGAATAGGATCTTGATGACTGACCAGTTCATGACCTGGCAACCAAAGTAATCATGTGACTTACAACACTCTACTTCAACCCTTACTGGCAGTCAGAGTGGCCCAATCCAATCAATTAGTTGGTCATGTCAAGCCCTAGCACCAAAATGATTGTCCTGGCCATATTCTTCAAATTGCTCTTATCGCAAACAAGTACCCAGCTCTACTTTATCTTAAAGGTGCTAGAAAGTGATGGCTGAGGGACAATTGCACTGAAACACTTGATACTATTTAACTGTATGCAAACAAATGATTAATATTAAATAGAATTATTTGTGTTAGATAGCAATATTTGAAACCATTTAACTGTGCTAACAAATGATTAATATTAAATTAGATAGGAATACTTGATAAATAGAATTATTAATGTTAAAATGCAATACTTGAAACCATTTAATTGTGCAAAGAAATGAGCTCTAACTCTTTTAAAAATAAAGTTACCTTCAAACTATTCACTTATAAATCACACATATATAAAATCTGTGTGTATAAACTGAATGTGATATTAAATAACCATCAAGAGTTGATATGCCATTAAACCAAATAACCTAATTACTTATTGGTGAACCAATTCTATACTTCTCATGCAGTTCATTTTTTTTCTTCTATAAATGATATATCCTCTACCCTAAGACTGGCATTTCTATTAGCAGTGGTTAAATGTGAACAAAATTGAGAGGTCACCAATCAAGTTTGCACCTACCATGTAAGTTAGTCTAGTGGGAATTTTAAGTGCTCTCTCTCTCTCTCTCTCGTTCAATCAGTTGCTGGAATATTGTTTTCTAAATTAGTCATTAGTACAATAATATTTGTTAATTACAGGATACTATTCACATATATACATTCACCCACTGAATAAATACACACTCATCCACTAACTATTAAAAAAAAAAAATTTGTTTTAGCCAAAAATCAGATTTCCAATAATTAGGTTTAAAATAGAATGAAACAATTTTTCTCTTTTCTATTACCACCTACGAAGTTCCAAGCAGAAAAGACTCAATGTATTGATTTATTTTTATGATATCGATAGTATTATCTTCAGAATTCAACTGTTTTAAGTTTTAAAAAAAATTTTTAATTATTTATTTTCTCTTAAGTTATTAGCATCAGCATCATTTTACATTCAAGTATGGCTACATTTTGTATATAGTTTGAAGTTCAATATATCTATATAAATATAGTTTAAAGTAAAGAATTATATTTTCTTAGCCATGGTAGCCAGACTAGCAGATGCGTAAATAATTATTTATACTTGAAGGGTTATACTGGATAACAATGAGGATGAAATGTGAATAATTTTTGTACCTATGTTTTTAATATACTTAATCTTGTTAGATTAACTAGATCCTCACTGTATTAGCAAATATCAGTAGATATTTGCTAATACTGTGTTAATAATTGGATATTGTGGATCTTATATTGTTGTTAGAGAAATTAACCATGTTTTAAGACGAAGCATCTTATTCACATTAATATGTAAAAATGTTCTATATAATTTTATACATATAAAATTGATAAAATAAATTCTTTAATATTTTTTTTTTTTCAAAATTAGCAAAATTTATTTAAAACTAAATACTTATTTCATAAAGAGCATAGCTAATGACAACACAAATGTATTATTTTTTTTAGAAAAATGTGACTTGTTTATTTTTCAGAGAAAAAACAAATTAAAAAAAAAATTCTGTAGAATAAGCACAGCAAAGTATGAAACTAAAAAAAAAGATAAATAAGAATAAGTATTGTTAATATAGCCTTTTGTAATTTTAAGTACAGTTTGCTTGGCGAGACACTTTGATCAACTGTTATAAGTAATTCTTATATAAATGCAAATTAATTTTAAAAAAATGGTTGATGTTCAAGGTTCAAGATATAATTTGAATTGCTAAAAATTGACAGCTTTATAGCTACTTTTGGTTAACATTTTCTCAAGTTGTTCTCTTAGATAGAGGACAATAATTACAAAGAGAGAGAGAGAGAGCATCAAGTGTCCACTGTCTCTACTTTGGTATTTTAATGAATATCATCAAGGAGAAATCAACTTGTGTAATCCACATTAGACATAGACATATTTTATGGATGAGGTTTACCTCACTCTTTGCTATGATTTCTTGGTAATAGACATTCTAATACAAGTGATAAAATGAACATATGTTTAAAGCTTGGATCAATATTGTCTTTATAGATAGCTTAGTGATTGAATTATTGGACTGGTGTTTGTTAGGTGTACATATTAAAGTGTAATGGCAGATGAGAGCATATTACAAAAAATTACATTGGAGAAAGAAAATTTAACCTTCAAGCAAGTTGTAGTTAGATTTTTATTTTGTGTTTTATCAATTTTTCTTTAAAGAAGTTTTGTTGATACCCTCAAATGTGTTTATTTATTTTATTTTATTTTTTTTTTTTTTAGGAGATATTAAAACTCATAAACAATCTGAATTACTATCTACTTATTGAATTATAGATATAAATTCATGAAACTTTTTTCTGACAAGAAAATTCATAATTTTTAGACTGTTGTATTTGCCCTACTATTTACCTATCATTGGATGTATACTTTTCCCCAAGGGTATTAGCGTTGTGTGAAAATGCAAAATGCCTCGTCTAGGATTTGAACACTGGTCGTCGTGTCCATTTCCTATAATGATAACCATTGCACCACAAGTGCTTCAGAAATATATGGATTAATATGTAAGGATGGATCAATAAGTGTGTAGCCTGATATATAATTAACTGAATTTTGATCTGAAATTTTCATAGTATAATTGTTAGTCTATGCAATTAATATTCACTGCTATATTAAAGGCACTGACAAAGAGGATTATATTATAGAAATATATCATTTTTGAAAAATTAATATTCATTGTGTAAAATAAACTATTTTTTCATCATTAGCTTATGAATATACCTGTATATATTCTTAATTAGAAAAGTGATTTTTTTTTTTTTTTTTTTTTTTTTTTTAAATTTTATTTATTTATTTTTTTTTTAAATTCAAACTAATAAAATTTGAAGGGAAAGCAAACTCAAATTTGTAAAACTCCATTCATGAATCTTAGAAAGGAATTTCCTTGGTTCATATATTTAATTTAGAAAATGATTCCTTTTTATATCTTAAGAATTTTCAGTTCACATATATATATAATTTCTCTGTTTACTGCAGTTAAACTATATACATTTTAGATAATTATACAACATTTTAAAACCAAAGTTAATGTGAATTTAGTTATTTCTGCATTTAATCTTATTCTTGAATGGTTGTTAAAAATAGTTATTACATTCTAACTTCTAAATATAGCAATACAAATCCATAAAAATCTACTTTCATTACATTTATTTATAAGACAAACTATACCTGGATTATTTTTTGTAAGTTTAAGCTTCTCACCTAAATTGCATTAAAAATAATATTCTACTTTTGTTTAATGTTTACTGAAGTATACATTGATTAAATATTAATCGATTATTTACTCGGATATAGCTTATCAAGCATATGGATTGAATAATGATGTACAACCTGCTGATCTTATTGAGTTGCACAGCATTATCGCCTGTTGAATAACTACAATCAGCAAAGTGTAACATGTCATGCTCTTTTTATTGATCAATTCATTTCTCTGGAGGATTATTAACAGTATCCATTTCAGAGTTGTAGAGTGTTGATCTTAATACTTCACACTGCTTTATTGCATTTAGATCCGCATGTCTTGATACTTCATCACTTATCTATTCGTGGTGTAGTCGTTATCGCCGTAGGAAATGAACATGGCGATACGAGTTCAAATCCTGGATGATACTGATTACATTTCACATAGCACTAATACCCTTGGGAAAGGTATGAATCCAATTATTCTCCCTCCAGCTATGGGTAAATAGTAGGACAGACTAGGTTCTTCAGCCTTGGTTAGGCAACTAGTCTAGAAGGAAAACTCTGAATTCAAACCTGTTAAACTCCGCTTAAAAATTGACCTTGTGTCATATCCTGCCCGAGCGGAGGGGTTGGTAAATAGTATCTATTCATATATGTCAATTTATTTAACTAGACATTTCCTTTCTTTTAATCTTGTTTTACAACTGTGATTTATTCACACATACCCCAATCTCATCATTGCCCAGTCTGCTGGGGCTGCAGAATACACTGACGGCTTCTCTGCAGAGGGGGTAAGCCCCACCCCCTCCCTCAACGTGTGTTCTGGATATGACGATAAACAATCTGATGGTGAGGTTCCAGTAATGCTGGAGCTTTGGTGAATACGGAGTACCCCTTCATTGCCATTGCTCCCAGAGTAGTAACATCTGATAAGGGTCCTATCTATGGGTTAAATAGAACTAAATCGTAATTTCTTGAGTTTACTGTTTTTTGCATTTAAACTGTGTACCTATGCTAAGCTGAATTGCTTAAAATAGAACTGTTTTGACATTTGTGTACTTATGCGAAACTGAATTATCTGAAATAAAACTGTTTTGACATTAATTCTGTGTATTGCCCAGTCGGCTGGGGCTGTAGAATACATCGACTTCACCTCTACAGAGGGGTAAGACTCCCACTAACAAATGTCCTGGATATGACGCTAAACGATCTGATGGTGAGGTTCCAGTAATGCTGGGGCTTTGGAGGAATGCAGAGCACCCCTTCATTGCCATTGCTCCCTGATCCACTCTGGCTCGGAATGGTAGCACCTGATAGAGCCCTATCTATGGGTTAAATAGAACAGATGGCTTACTTATGCTAAACTGAATTGTTTGAAATAGAAATGTTTTTGACAATTAAACTGTGTACTCATGCTAAACTGAATTGTTTGAAATAGAACTGATTATGTGTATAAAAATGGACTTGGCATTAAATAACCTATAAAGGTTGATATGCCATAAAATCCAACCAACCAACCACAATCTCATCATGCATAACAGAAATAATAAGAAAAAGAAAGAATATATCTATATGTTAAGAGACAAAGGAATATTCTTGCTTTTTCTATGATTATTTCTTACTGTTTTGATTAAACAACAAAATAAAATAGTATGTGGTGGTTTTTGATTGAAAAAGTAAATACTTTTTTTTTTTTTTTTTTTTTTTTTTTTTTTTTCAAGCATGAGTTAGCAAGAATATTTTTTATTCATTCATTTAAATCAAAATTTGGTAGGTTTTCCATTTAGCAGGTATTAAATTTACCTTTTATTGGATATCTGATCAAGCTGTATTAAAGACAGCAAAATTTCTTTTGTAGGTTTTCTGGGTATTATTTCATGTACCAAAATAGCCTAGGCTTGTTGAATAGACTCCTAACCATCACCCTTTTTGGAAACTGTCATTTTCATTTATTTTTGTATGGAATGGAGCAAAAAAAATGGATACTGTATTTTTTAAAATATCTATCAGTGAATATTATAGGTCTCTTGCAGTATAGATATGGATTTTTCTGAATTTGATATTCCTCACACATTCCAGAAGATTTAAATGATCTGTAGTTCAAATTTCTACCATGACCAAAATTTTATCATGTTTGATAATGGGCTGTAAGTTCTTGGCAATCTTTAAACTTATACTACTCTGCTATTCAAAATTTGGCCAAAAGCCCAATCTATCTACAATTCAATTTGTCCACTATGAATTATTTAAAAAAATAACTTTCTTTTGTAATAAAGATAATGTATTGCTGCTCTTGGATTGATTTTGAATTCACTTTGGATCTTTTGTTGTCTTGTAGTAGGGATTTTTTTCTCTTTTTTGTCATTGTATGAAGACACTCTTCTTGATGGCCTTGCTCAACCTGAATGGGATGCAGTTGTTTCCTTTATCCTGCAGTTTGAAATTAACATTCACAATTTTAATGGTGGATTGTTCTGTCTTCAGATTAGCTAAGAAGTTATCTTTCACAATCTGACTATTTCCATGCCTAGGCATTGCAAAGAGATTTCAAAATTATCTCTCTTGCAACTTGTAGGTTCCAGTTAGTTTTATTAAATGTTTAAGTTGAGTAAAATAATGGTATTTATTTATTTATCTCTCTGTAGGTATTAAGGCATAGCTAAAATAATCTATTGTTTCTATCAATGCACATCTTAGAAAGCACTTGTTATACAGACCAATGAATAAGTTATTTGAATGTTGGAAGTAATTTATAATATTACTGTTAGCATTTAAATGTTTGATATTTCCTTTTGATTTTATTCAGTGTATGTAAATAATTTATTTTCATTTTGACTTAATCTTTTACTGCCATTTTATTCTAGAGAGACAGTGATAGATTATTAAACCCTTGAAAAATCTGATCATATTTTTCGTTATTTATGAAATGTTATCTGCAAATGTTTTTCAAAGATTTTTTTTCCTTTTAAAATTAATATATTTTTGTATTTGGTGAACTATAACACACTGAGCAGGTTTTTATTATTTTAGGTTTATCTGTGCTGTAAAAATAATTAGGATTACATAGAATTTTTTTTTTTTTTTTTTTTCAAATTGTCTTCTATTTATCTGTGAAGTAAAAATGATTTTAGACTGGCATTTTATTTGTCAAGTTTTAGATAACAGAAAATTCCATTTCTGTCACCAGAATATTCCATATTCACTATTGAATTATTATAGTTGTATTTGTCACATTTAACATAACATAAATCTCTATTTCTTATAACTGTAATGGAGATTTTAATTGATAAATTAAAATTCATTGGAAGTCATCTCTACATAGAGATGAGAATTTGGAGAAAATACCATAGAAATGTAAATGTGTTACAGACGCATATAAGTGGTTCAGTTATATACCCCAAATGTCAAGTTTGTTTTAAATCATTAAGAAAGACGTGATTTCAGCTGACAAAATTCTGCCCTAAATATTAAGTACTTGAACAAAAATGGTTTTAAATTATTTCTTTTCAATGAATATAGCTTTGTTGCTGTTCATAACAATACTATATAAACAAAAGTTAATCTATCTCCAACTGAAACTATTTAGTCCAGAGAAATTAGCTAGCTGTAATGCGAATCCTGAACTGTGAATTGTTGTAAATGTTAACTAGCAACTCTTAAGTTTTTCTATTTATATCTTTTGTATTCAGTTAATGTTGTGAATTGTGTATTCCCTCCTAATGTTAAAAAGAACAAAAATATCTAATGTATAACAATCTAATATAAATTATAAATGATATTGTTGACATTTACTTTAATATATTTCATTTTTATGTTAAATTAAGTATTACTTATTTTATTAATAAATAAATAAATACCCTTGGACTGTTTCTAAAAACTAAATAACTACCTAATACTACTACTGGCTCATTGTCCAAGTGAGTAGAGTGTTTGCCAATGGTCCAGGAGATGAGGGTTCAATCCCAGGTTATGTCATGCCAAAGACTTTTAAAATGGTACCTGATACCTCCTTGCTTTACACTCAGCAATATAAAGTATGTATCAAGGGTAAAGTGGAGCAATCCACAGAAAGGAGTAGCATTCTCCCCTACACCATGGTGTAGTAGCTATTGAAAAGGGAGCCATCTGGTCATTCTTGACTACGGTTGCCAACTACTACTAGTTTATGATTTAGTAACTCAATACAAATGCAAAATATGTTGGTATATAACCCCCCACCAAAAAAATTAATTTTTATTTCATGATTTTATTCTAGTTACAATTTGGCTCTAGTGAATCATCTTTTGATTGTCATTATTCCCAGGTCCACTCTGACCCAATAGGGTAGTACTTGTTAAGGTTCCATCTATGGGTCAAATAGATCTTTTTGAAATAACATTTAAAATGATTTGGAATTATATTAATGTATTGGCTCTTAAAAATTGATATCGCAACTAAATATGACTGAAGATTTTTGTACCATATATAACTAGAGACCAGTTATAGGCTTTAATATAGCCAAAGAATGGTTGACATGACATAAAACCAGCCAAGCATATAATTGCTTGCAAATTATTAGTTTGTCATTCTGGACACATTGCCTTAGTAACAATGTACAAGTGATGTTGATTTGGTGATTCCTCCACCCACATGGTGATTATTGATCTGAAGGAATCCCTGAGTTGAAGCAACTAAGAGTCACTGTCAGCTGTGTAATGATATTTCAAGTTAACATGTTCTGACAGATCAGAAATACAGTGAAGCCAGATATATATTTAACAACAGTGACTGAGTGTTGATTTCCTTTATCATTGTAGATTGCTGCTTCTCACAAGTCTATTCTACATAACATGTAACAACGAAAGAGGGGATATAACTTGGTAACTTTTTCATGAATCATAGGCTTGAAAAAAGACCAAAACTTTTCATCCATACTTTAGACAGTGACTTTCTTTTTGGTCTGGAGATTGGCGTTACTATGAGTTTATTATTGACTTTAGCTGTTTTAGGACTTGGAGATTCTTTGTATCTTTTTTTCTCTCGAATTCTTCTGCTATGCTTGATTGACCTAAGACTCCAGGTGTTTCTGTCTGGGGTTTCTTCTCTGAAATTGTTCATGTTGCTACTCTAAACTATATGGGACAAATTATGAGTGGATTTGGGTTCCTGAATTCCGCGCTTTTATTTCAGTTTGCATGACTGCCTCTCTGGCATAAGTATTTTGTATTTGTCACTTTATTTCTTTTTACTGTGATCTACAACTCCATTTCTCTACATAAGTTTTTGGATTTGATTCCTACTAACTGCTGTCTTCAGATAATCTTATTGGAATGAATCAGATCTCTTGATTAATTCCTTCTTAATCCATGTCTTTGTATTAAAAGTTTAACTAGTTTTTCTTTTGTCTTTTTCCTCTGACAGAAAACGAGTATCTCTGCAGTACACATGATGGGGTCTGTTGTCAAACCTCTCCAGAGATCATTAAATCCCATTACAGATAGGAATACTTAAAACTATAACTCTAGGCAATTTATATATTAGGAACAGTTACTTGAAGCTATAATTGTTTGTAAATGATTATCAAGTCAGAAATTATTTGAAACATTAAAAAAAAAAGACTGACATGGACATAAAAAAAAAACCCAGAAGAATTGATGGGCTATAAGACCAACTAATCAAACCATCCTGTTTGTTAAATTTAAATTAATTAATCATCCAAAATTATTCAATTTATGATCCTCAATAAATTCAGATTGAATTTTGAAACCAAAATCTCTGTATCCTTCAGAAAACTAGAATTTAGGTTCATTAATTATATTTAATTTTTAATTAATCTCAAATTTGAAAGATAAAGTGGTGACCATTAAAATGAGGTCTAATAGCTCTTTGAAAGATTTGCTTTCGGTACCTTTTTGGTTGTTGAGGTTTCCTAACAATATCACAAAATTAAGCTTGCAGTTGTATGAGCAGTTACCAAATGGAGCCTACTCTTGGATGGTGCATTGATGAAATGGTTCTCCTTGCACACTTGCCATCAGATATGTATTATAGAAACTGACTTTAGTCAAACCAGTACACATCCAAAAGCAGATATTTCTACCAATTCTACCATTGCACCACTCACTATAAATATTCTTACATGTGTCTTGGAGTGAGAATTTGGATGAAACTATATATATAAGGCCAGAGATTTTGTTTGCACACAGATGACTTTAAGTATTGCTATCTAACACTAAGTTTTATTTGCACACAGTTAAATGTTTTTAGATGTGTTGCTATTTTACATGAATAATTCTATTCAACATTACTCATTTGTTTGCACACATTTAAATGGTTGCAAGGATTGCTATGTAACACAAACAAATCTGTTTAACATCAGTCATTCGTTTGCACATAGTTAAATGGTTAAATAGTTCTATTTAACCCATAGATGGGACCTTAACAGGTACTACCACTCCAGGTAACAGTGGGCTTGAGAGTATTGGCACCGAAGGGGTACTCCACATTCCCCAGAGTTCCATGACTGGAGCCTCATCAGATTGTTTAGTGTCATATCCAGGACACTGGATGGGGAAGGGGTTACCCCTCTACAGAGGTTCATTTAGAGTATTCTACAGCCACAGCTATTGTGTGTGTCTGTGTCATATGCATAAACATCATGACATATAACATAATTCTCATACCTTAAATTATGGTTGACTAGCTATTTTTTTTCCCTCTTTCTGTCTGACAAATGTATGCACCACATGAAACTTAGCAATGGTCATACTAAGAACATAATTTTAATATTTTAGTTTTTTATACATTATACTCTTAATCAAATCTTATGATTCATGACTCTTTTGTCATGGTCAAAAAAATAAGATGGTATGTAACCACCCTGGATACTGGCCAACTGCTTACACTACAGACATGGTGGTATGCAGGTT
Organism: Sepioteuthis lessoniana; assembly: GCA_963585895.1. Taxonomy (NCBI): domain Eukaryota; kingdom Metazoa; phylum Mollusca; class Cephalopoda; order Myopsida; family Loliginidae; genus Sepioteuthis; species Sepioteuthis lessoniana. The sequence goes on from OY757929.1 coordinate 32,657,504, forward strand.
GTGTGACTTCTTTTGACAAATTAAGAAGCATCCCAAGCAGTGCTCCGACTTGACCATACAGCATGATGTCCCCTCACATAACAGGATCAGTACACACACCCCGACAAACCACAACACATGGTGGACTTGCAACCAAACCATTTATGAAACCCCTCACACAACACCACCAGTTTGCACCATTCTCAACTTTGCAGCTTGTTTGCAGATAGAACTGTACACAACAGTCCTGACCATATAGATATTCAATACAGTAACTCCATGGGTATCTTACTGACTTCAGCAAATACAGTGTAAAGACCCCCTCTTAAACACACACGTTATGACTACCTCAAACTGTATTGATCCCTCACTTCTGGTCCCCTTCCTACATAAACGCATTTACTCTTAATGCATATCAAACCTGCTCCATTATGGCTCTATCTGCAACAAGCACAAACAAGAACACTTAGTCAACCCTCAAATTACATAACCAAAGAACTTCTATGTGCTCTGCTTCGAAGCTCATCTTTTTCTCACTACCTCAGCAAATATCAATACTAGTAAGCATCAAACTCTTTCCTTCAGTTACTGTTTTTCATGCAAACTTAACTACCAACTCAACACAACTTTTTGTTGAATAGATTTATTGACTATGTATTACTTGTTTTATAGAATTATAAATGCACCTTCCTTCATGCTATTAACCCTTATTTGTCATTTTAATTTATCACTACACTATGAATGGTGTGTGATACATCCAGACAGATTCTTCTCTCTCTTTCTCTTGCCCTCCTCTCGGGCATTACCATAGACAAATATAACCTGATGCTTGTTCCAAAAGTTCTAAGCTTCACCCAGATTTTAGATTAGTTGCACACCTCTATAGTAAAAAGAAATATTTGGAACCATTTAACTGTGTGCCAAAAAAAATGAGCTCAGGCTCTTTGAAAAATGATACCATGAAAATGTTTACAAATCATATATTCAATATATCTGTATTAACAGGATTTGGCATTAAATAACCAACAAGGGTTAATATGCCATAAAACTCAATCAACTAAATTTAGCATAAGATTTTTGGAAAAAAAATGTAGGGAAATTTTCTCTAATCTATCCCAGACTTCACAGAAAAAGATTCAGTCCAATCTGCCAGATGATTTTGAGAGGTTGGGAGGCTGTGCATCAAAAAAAAATTTTCTGAAAATTTACCAGCCTATATGTTGTATGTGTGTACACACACACTAGTAGATTTTGTTTGGTCTGATGATTGAGATAAGATGAAACTAAGAATGACTTGAGCACTTGATGAAGAATGAAACCCCTTTACACAATAACTAAAACAATGTGTGCATATATATATATATATATATATATATATGTATATATATATATATATATTTTGTTTGTGTGTGTATATATACATGTATATGCTTGTGTACATGTATGTATAAATGTTTGTGTGTGTGTGTTTTCTCCTAGGATAATACAAATATATATACGCATACACTATTTTCTAAATTTTGGTTGAAAATAAAGATATAAGCAATTGTTCATTTTGTTACCATGAACATGAGAACATTTTAAAAGTTTATGTATGAACAGTGATCTATAAATATGAATAGACAAAGCAGTGATAAAAAAATATACTACAAATAAATCTGAATTGGACAACTTTATTTTTCTTTGTGTTCCAGAACAATTTTTGAGATAGAGATTGCGATATGGATTCTATATTTGATATAAGATTATAAATTATGTTAAATTGTTAAGTGTAAAGATACAGCAAAATCCCTGTAGGTAAATCAATACCATTAATGAGTAGGTCAGAGTAATCAACCTTTTTTAATCTCGGAGTATCAAAACAAAGTAATGAAAGAAGTTAGTCGGCTTACAGTTTTGAGAAAAACAAATATTTTGTGATAGGTTCACATTTAAGACCTAAAGCTTTTTGATTGTGGCTTGGCTTTGTGAATAAAGATCAAAAAGAAGGTGGTCCATGCCAGCTGCAAGCACATTCATGGCCAATAAGGCTGATGCAGGACAGGTAGGCTCAGTCACAACAGCCAGAGCTGAAGATCTGGTCAGGTTTTAATGGCATAGTATTATAGTTTCTCTTGTGGCGTTTGTCTTTGAGGGTGTCCTTGTGGGTATTTTTAAAGGAGAAGACAACGTGGTTCTCTACAAGTGTGTGAACCATCTTTTACATAGTGGATAATTACCAAACAAAATTGAAAATTCTTGTTGCTGATGCAGTAGACATTATTTTCTTTATAATCACTTATACAGCAAAATTGTTCGTGATTTGATTTGGTGAACAAAATCTGCCGATAATTTTCCCTGCTGTTACTATTATGAGTAGTGCAGATTTTACTAGTATATAAATTGATTACTCAGTGTCTTGGAAAGTGTTTAATGTGGCAGACTGACTGCCTTGAAAATTATCATTTAAAAACTTAAACACCAATTGATGTTGGTCTCCAAATGACCTCAAAGGAAGCTTAAAGTTCTATTTGGGTTTGTTTTCATATTTCATATAAGAATTATAAGATAATACTTGATCTGGGCACAAAACATGAAAATGCAAAAGACTTTATCAATTTTATGCCTACTGATATTTGCTATAAATATTTAAAAAGCAAATTCTTTATTACATGAATCATAATGTGCACTTATGTATTTTAATATTGATTTTTCTAGTTTACAAGATGCTATCCAAAAGTTTGGAGAATTTGATTAACGTGGTCAAATCAAATATATTATGAACTTCTGCTATGCCCTTTAGTAAGCAGTATCCTTAGTTTTTAAGCTACTTTTTAAACTGTTAAAAACATCTAATTTTGATTTGTAATAAAATTATGTTGCTCCTGAAAGAAGGCTTTTAATTTCATTGTTTGCTTAAATAAGTTTAAGAATTAATAAAATTAAGATTTTATAAAATACAAAAGGTAGTATGCACCTCATTCGATTATCTAAAATATAATTTTTCATTTTCTATCCTTTCATCTATTTTAAAAATGTAACTTACGCTTGTAGCTTAAAACTTGTATTTTTCAGGAAGTATTTAATTTATGTTTAGTAATACTGAAATTGATATTCAGTTGATTGCTGACTGAGAATACTATGCATCTAATTATCTGAAGACCATGGAAGTATAAGGATAACAAATATGAATTTAATTATGTATAATAAATAAAATCAAAGAAAAACCAAATACCTAAAATCAGGACATCACTTTACTTTACTTCTTTTTTTTTTTTTTTTTTTTTTTTTTCTTTATTGATATTTGTGAGGATGATACAATTGACACTCGCATGTGGGGGTTTCAAGATGAAAGAAACTCATATTAACTGGTTTGCTAAATCTCAAATTCCCCAAATTTTTGGATAGCAGCTTGTAAACTAGAAAAATCAATATTAAAACACACACTCACAAACGCATATATTGTGTGTGTGTATATTTTAAATATATATTGTCATGCTGTGAAATAAGTAAGGTTGACACGTAAAATGAGAGATTTTATTCTGGAAAGAATATGGTACACATTTTAGTCTGCTGACTAATGTAAATAACCGACACAGACACAGTCTAGAGGACTGCTCTAAATAGTCCTCAGACCAGTCCATCCTGTGAGGGGCTCCAGCCACTCCACAATGTGTGTGTGTATATATATATATATATATATATATATATAGGGATTAGTTTAAGCAGGAATTCTGATGAGAATAAAATAATTACGTTTTGCTTTGAAAAAGTCAATACTAGTTGTGGTTTCTGCTAAGGACTATTGCTACTGCAGAATGAACAATAATAACTATCAGAAATATTTCTAAGGAAATGAAGCAAAAAAATATTGGCAGCAATACAAATACAGCAACAAGGAAATTGTTACCATGTTCTCATTGTAAACACCCCATTTCCCAGAATAAAGATGCTAGTAATTTTTTTAATCACACATTTTATGTTTTCCTTTGGCATTTCCATTCAAACTAATCACCAGTTTTCTCTATTCACTCACTTGCATCATAATCATGTGGCAATTGATTTTATAGCTTATCAAAACAACTGTTGGTTGGCAAAGATGGTGATGTAACAATTATTTTATTTCATGTCTATCTATATCTGAAGAATGATTTAATGTTTGACCTTGTCTTAATATACAAAGGATTTTCATTTAAAATTATATTGCTATTGATTTGTTTTATTTCTGTACTTATCAATGTCATATCTTTGATCTCTTTTTCAGGCATGCGTGTTTTTATGCATGGTGCTGCTGCAACTCCTGTTACCCTGGTAAATGCTTTGGCTGAATATGGTAAAAAAGCTAACTTGAAAGATGTTGAAGTAATTCATATTCACACAGAGGGACCAGGGACTTATGCAAAACCTGAATATGAAGGTAAGTTTAACAGTCTCTACATTTTGGATATGAAAAATAAACTCTTTCTCTCCTCCCCTCTTTTGGGAATTTTTGAAACTAATTCCACATAAAATAAGACTAACCTTTTTAAGTCCAGGTATTCATCTTCATATATTTTAGGCAGGATACTTTAATTCAATCAAGGCGAAAACATGAGGATGACTTTTTAAAACACACGCAGTGTTTTTTTTTTATTTAGAAAAAGTGTATCAAAAACTAGGGACAGATAACCTGACGCTTATTTAATGTGGGATTTGGGGCAACTCTGAGCTGAAAATTTCTATTATCAGTAGTTCTAACAAGTACTGACTAGAGTGATGATTTCAACACTCTCTGCTTGAAATTTAAGATAAAACCTGAATTATCTTTAATACATTACTTTGTCAAAAGACCTGTTACCTTCAGAATATAATTCGTTTCTCTTGATACAATGTTACTTGTAGGATCAACAGTTACAACAAATTAAAGATATAAAAAAAAAAAAATAACGAAAGACTTCATTGAATCAAAATTGGAATACTTTTATTCCTTAAAAGGTGGCAAAAGGTCATAAAAAGTCATGGGTAATACAGTGATGCCTGAATAGTGATGATTTTGAAGATTTTGTCAAAAAAATACCAGATTTTTTTTTTTTTTTTTTGCATCAACCTAATACATTGCTTTGAAATTAAGACATTTGGAAAGATTTTCAATTGAAATAAGTTTATCATGTATTTCTCCCTTTTTATTTATTTATTTATTTTATTTAGATATATATATAAGTGCTGGAAATAATGAATATAACTTTTAGAATACCTTTTCAAATTTAGTGAAATATTGACCAAAGAAAGCTTGTCAAACAGGAATTCAGTAAATTTTCAAAAATTATACCATCTTTATTTTTTCAAAAAGCATTTGAAAAAAAGTTTACTTTTAGGTTACCATTTTATGGAAATAAAGATAGCACACCCTACTAAATTTATATTTTATTTTCCTCTTACTCAAAATAACACTATAGAAACAGATCAAAATGGGACACATGGGAGTTGTGCAGCAATATTTTTGTCTAAATTGAAAATTACAAAGTTTTCACAATAGGAAGAATGTGTACTTTGTTAGGAATGGAAAAAGCTAAAATAAAAGTATTAAGTGACAAAGGATTCTTGTTTTCGATTATTGCTAAGGATATAAAGAGGTCTAGAAAGATGATGGGCCAACTTTTTACAAGACCCAGAAGCGTGTGGAGCCAAGAAATCAACTGGACATCCACTGAATCTGAGCCCAACTGCCCGCTGAAGAGTACTCCGAGAAGCTTCAAGGAAAGGAATAAGTTCCAGAAACTGTCACATGTCCTTAGATTTAAATGTAACACCCAGAAGGGTTTGAGAGATTTTAAATTCCTTAAAAGACTTCATGAATAACAATACCAGCACTAACAAAGATGCACAAGAAAAGACAAGAGGTGTGGGTGTGGGAGAAGGCACAATGGAATGCTGAGAATTGGTCAAAAGTCATCTTTTCAAATGAAAAAAGTTTCTTAGACTGGATGGATTTCAGTTCTATTGGCATGACTTATGAAAAGTGGAACAAATTTTCAGCAAGTGCCCATTTGGAAGAGAATCTTTGCTATGGGAGGAGTTTCCATTAAAGGTAAGGCAAGTTTGGTTAAAATGGACACAAAGCAGAATGCACAGAAATATACTGAAGTCTTAGTAAAAAGTCTCCTTCCATTCTTGGCGAATAATTACCAGAATGATGTAGTATTCCAACAAGATAACGCTGTGATTCACACAAGACCACAATATTTCTACTTTGAGTTGACCTGCAAAGTCTCCTGACCTGAATCCCATTGAAAATCTCTGGTATATTAGCAAGAAAGGTTTACTCTGATGGGAGATGGTTTGAAGATAAAGAAATGCTTTGGTGAACCGTTGAAGAATGCTAGGAAGCAATATCCAATGATATCCTCTTAAGGTAAAGGAAGTGCATGTATATGGTGCATTCAATAAGTTTCCAGACTTTTTTGTACAGGCATTTAAAGTTAGACTCTTGAAAATTCAGTATGTTATTGCTATACATCTTATGAGATGACTGACCAATTTTTATGATTTCAGGTTCAAATGAACAGCTACAGCAGCAATTGGAATACACCCTACTAAAGTCTGATTGTCACAGCTGGTCAATTTCAAAAATGCAATCTGGACGTGAGGACACTTTAGAAGAATGATATGCAATAAAATTCTGTTTTAAACTTGGAAAAAATGCCACAGAAATGTATGGAATGCTTCAGACTGCTTTTGGACCATCTTGCATGAATCAAGCATCAGCTTTTGAGTGGCATAAGAGATTCAAGGAAGGCAGGGAGTCTGTGAGGGATGATGAGAGGTGTGGAAGGAGTAAGGAAGTCAGAACACCTTAGTTGATTGGCCAAAGGGTTAGGCTTAGGGTTACTATGTTGAGGTTTTAAGGGAGTTCAGGAAGAGATTCCGTCAGAAGAGGCCAGCACTCCTCAAATCAGGTCAGTGGCATTTCCAGCAGGATAATGCACCAGTCCACAACTCCAGCCTTGTCACAGACTATTTGACCAAGATGGGCATCAAGACAGTTCGTCACCCTCCCTATAGTCCAGACCTTACTCCCTGTGACTTTTGGTTATTCCCTAAGCTCAGAGGCTGTTGTTATGAGACAATTGAGGAAATGAAAGAGGCTGTGACGAAGGTCATTGACATGCTCACACAAGAGGACTTTTATGGGGCCTTGCAGAAGTTGTTGGAACAGTACAACAAGTGCATTGCAGCCAGACGAGATTACTTCAAAGGGGACTAGAGTTTCATGTGTGTACTATCAATAAAAGTGCCCATACGAGAAAAGTCTGGAAATTTATTTAATGATCCTTGTAACTATTAATCAGCTTATTTTGTTTGTTTGGGAATTTATTTTTGCTTTGTAAAATACAATTTTGGCAATGTGTGCTATCTTTTTCAACTTTCTGTTACCATAAAATTCTTTAATTTTGTAATTACTTTTATGAATGTAAATAGAAATAAAAATATCACCTTGTACTTCTAGTTTCACTACCTTCCTTTGGTCACTATTTCATGAATTTTGAACCTATATTAGAAAAGTTATATTGGAATTTGTAGGGTGGACTATCATTATTTCTACCACTGTGTGTGTGTGTATATATATATATATATATATATATATATATATATATATATATATATATATATTGGATGACCCCCCCCCCAAAAAAAAAGATTGATAACATTCAGAATAGTCACTTTAAAAATTTTCTTTCTTTTTATTGATGTTAACATTGAAAATGAAATTCAAACAGAAAAAGATTTGAGTGAATAATAGAAAAAGCGCTGTGAATAATTGAATGTATTAAGTGATTTATGATGTTGATACTTTGTTGTCAAGTAAACCAGTTAAAGTTGATAGTGATTAAATCAATAAAATTGAGAATAATTAACATTATACAATTTGAGATTTTCAAATAAAATTTAATTAAACATTGAAAATCATTCACACTAGTTTGGTTATGTTAATCACTTTGGTGTGTGGCTTACACAAGTTAAGGGTGAAAAATACTGAACCTTATCTTCATGTGCTGTTCACTATTTAAATGTATGGGAATATTTTTTTAACCCAAACTGTAAGAATGGACATTGAAAAGGGGATACTATACAACAACATACAGTGAATGAAATTGTAGGGCAAGAAAAATGAACCCACAGAAACCCTACCAAAATCCAGTCTTTGTTAAATTCCAGTTGTCTAACTTTGTATCAATCTGATACATTGTTATATCCCCTGTTTTATAGGTTGTTTCAGTTTAAATAAACATGACAGACAGTCACCACGTATCCTATGTCTACATTATATTTTTTGACCAAGATAAAAACTTGGTGAAGATTTCTAAATCTAACAGGATCTTTTGTTTCAGAGATTGAGTGGAAATAAAACTCACTAAAGCAATTGATTGTGGGGGGTGTAAAAGGTGTGAGATCTTATACTGAAGTCAACATTGTCAAAAATATTTACCTCTGCTACTAGGGCCACAAATATATGGAAACTACTGGAATAGTGTTGGACTTTGAAAATGACTATTGTTGGATTTTAGGCAGATATATAAAATTTAGAGCTACCTCTTCTAGTTACTATTTTCTTTCCTTGACTGAGATGCTGGGGGAGATTAGAAGGTCACCAAATGTTGAGTTACATGTCAAAGCCTTAAATCAGTGTTCAAGAGCAGAGTAAAGACGGAAAGCGAAGAAACGGCATTGGCAATTTGCATGCAACAAAAGAGAAACATATCCTTAAGTAAAAATAGTCAAACTTTTCATAAGGAATTTCAGGATCTTATCAGGGATGTCTGTAAGTCTTATTAGGTTAGTTTAAAAATTAGAAGACCATCACTATGACCAGTAATTGGATTGCCTCTGAGAAACACATTTAATGACACTGTCTATCTTGACTTAAAAGAGCATGGACATAATCAACATTTGATCCTACATCTAATAAGTACTCTACTACCTGATTATGGTGAATTAGCCTGCAAAGTATGCTGGTTAAAGTGATAAGATAAAAGTTAGTAACAGGAAGAACATGGAATGTAACTTGAAAGTTTTAAAGAATATTATAGCCATTGGCCTAATGAGTAGTGTTCGCCAATGGTCCCGGAGACCAGGGTTCGATCCCCGGTTGAGTCATACTAAAGACTCAAAAAATGGTACTTGATGCTGCCTTGCTTCACACTCAGGATTATATGGTAAGGGTAAAATGGAACAATCCAGGGAATGGAGTAGCGCTCTCCCCTACACCTTGGTGTGATAGCTATTGAGAAGGGAGCCTTTGGGTCACCCTCGATTAAGGTCGCCAACTTATATTACAGTTGTAAACAAATTGTTCTGTTTGTGGTTATATTATATAAAAATTAAACATAGTAGTCCACTTAACTGAAGTCCTTGGTGAAGTTATTGAATATGTTAATGTTTTACATACTTCCATAGGGTTCTCTGTTTTCACTGATGGTATTGTAGCAGAGAAAACTTTAATGTCCACTTCCTAACAGATATCAGTTGAAAGAGTTATACATATTTTTGATATCTGGCAATAACATATACAGGCCAGTGGTTGGTTGGTATGAAAGGTGTATCAACCAATTAAATATGTTATACGTGGCCGTTAAAAAGTGGAATTGACCAAGGGAGACAACCCATCTACCTTAGATATATATTTTTTTGATAAGATTTATCAAGACAAAAAAGAGCAAATCTTATTTTGGAACTCCTAAATATTTAACAGTGAAGAATTTAATAATGAAAACTACCAACAGATCAATGATGAATTAAATATCGAAGGAGGTGCCCGTGGTGTAATGGTTATCGTCGTAGGAAATGAACACGGCGAAACGAGTTCAAATCCTGGACGAAACTCATTGCATTTCACATAGCACTAATACCCTTGGGAAAGGTATGAATCCAATTATTCTCCCTCCAGCTATGGGTAAATAGTAGGATAGACTAGGTTCTTCAGCCTTGGTTAGGCAACTAGTCTAGGAGAAGGAAAACTCTGAATTAAAACCTGTTAAACTCCGCTTAAAAATTGACCTTGTGTCATATCCTGCCTGAGCGGAGGGGGTTGGTAAATAGGATAAATTAAATATCGAAATTTGCAATGCTGCTGAAGAATTGCGCTGGGGAACAACTTAATTTTATATTTACTGAAGCAACAAAAAACATTAGAAAATCATAACTTTTAACCAGAAATATTTCTGGCATGAACTTTTAATGGCAAAAATGCATTCTAGAATCACTCAGGACATAGTCTAAATGAATTTGTATTTGGTTTCCCTGCAAGTCATGACATACCACTCGCATGGATTTCCCTGACCCTCTTCCACCACTCGTCCTTATCATCCATTGCTCTCGACAGGTCTTCCATGCCACATCCTGTATCAGTACAGAGCTGTTGTTGATAGGTTCTAGCTGGTCACTTTATCCTTGCTTGTTTATGTGTAGAGATCCACAGGAGTACATCGCTTATGAGTACACTTACTTCTCCAGCAGTGTCCCACATGTCTTGCTTGTCTAATTTAGATAATTTTCAAGATGAGTGGTAGGTGTCTGTACAGCTGCTGGTTTATGGGATACTGCCACCAGGACTTGTTCAATACAGCTCGCAGTATTCTTGTACAATTGCCATCAAGCTTTCTCTCTTAGTCAGCACCTATATGGTGGATCCATACAGCAGAAAAAACCGTGCTTTATTTTATCTGATAGGTCTGACTTCCATATGTCTGATTGTCTATTGATAGCTGTCCATGCCTTCGCTAGCTGCATATTAATGTCATTTTTGGTAGATGAGACGCTGCTTCAGAGGTAGGTGAACTTGTCCACAAATATCAGATCTTCCATTTAGTGTGGAGATGTCGCCCCAATTAAAGCACATGAACTCTGTTTTGTCTGGAGGCCTGTTCCACCTGATGCCCATTCCAGACTATGCAGCAGAGATTCAGCTTGGGCGAGTGTATTTGGCAGAAGCACTGTCATCAGCGTAGTCTATGTCCGTAATCATTCATGTGGGGTATTATCTGCTTCTTGCCTTTGCCAAAGTAAAGCCGTTTTCTTTCATTAAATCTATCGATGTTCAAAGCATGTAGTCTAGGTAGATAATAAATAGGTATGGGGCTAATGTGTCCCCTTGCAGCACGCCTGCAACAATGTCAAAGTCTGTGTTTCCATCTGGTTAATGAACTTTTACTTTTGTGTTTTTATATAGCATCATTAATACACTCTGGATTTTAACTAATAAGTTACTTGTACTGGAATCTGCAACAACTACTGACATGGTTAGGTTAAATCTAAATGCTCTACATGCAGCTAGCAAAATCTTGATGGAAGTTGAAAAAAAAAAAATTTGATGAATATTACAACCCAATGTATATATTTATCTACCCCTCTGCACAAGCAGGATTTGGAACAAAGTCAATTTTTAAGCAGAGTTTAACAGATTTGAATTCAAAGTTTTCCTTCTCCTACACTGGTTACCATACCAAGGTTGAAGAACCTAGTCTGCTGTACTATTTACCCATAGCTAGAAGGAGAATAGTTGGATTCATACCTTTCCCAAGCGTATTAGTGCTATGTGAAATGGAAACAGTCTTGTTCAGGATTTGAACTCTAGTCGCTGTGTCCATTTCCTATGACAGTATCCATTACACTACAAATACCTCCTACAATCCAATATAAGGACTTAAGAAGATAAAGATTTTGTGACTGGTGACAATGTCTATTATAGAAGACAAAACTACAAAGGATGATGTGGTTCAGCCAAAGTGTTTGACAAGGAAGGTGAGTATGTACTAATCGGATATGAAAGGGCATTTTACAGGATACATGATGATTTTACAGGATTCACTTGATGAAAGTAAATAGTAAGAAGGAAGAAACAAAAAACAGAAATTATAAAGAATATTGAAATTCATCTAATGAGACAAATCAAGTCTTGGACAAGGAAGATGAAGAACTGTGTGATAAAAAACAAACAAACCTGATGGTAATATTGAGGAATTAAAAGATAACGCTGAAAAACCAAGTAAAGATAAAGTTGTGGTGTATAAAATGAATGGAATTAATGAGTGAAAAAGAAAGATTATAAATACACTATCAAAATCAACTGAAAAATATAGCTGCTGCCTGGATATAATGTCAGAAGAAAAGGAAGATCCTGTCTGCATTAACTGGGATCAGGTTAATTAATGGAGAGAACTACCTCAATAGATAGAGGGAGTAAATCATCAAGAACATAAGGTTTTGCTCACATCAGAACAAGACCAAGAAAAAGACATGATTAATGCAAGAATAAAGAAATACATAGGTGAGATAATGAAGGCTCATGTTGTTGCATGTGGTTAGGAAAAGAAATCTTGTATTTTTAAAACAGAATCACCAACATGCAGCCATGAAGCTGTCTTGTAATGTTAACAGCCTCTGTTATGAGTTGGCTGGTTGAGATTTGATTTCAACTCGGCATTTCTGCTGGGGAATATGCTAGAGAAAGAGAGGGGTGGGTTTGTTTTTTTTTTTTTTTTGTTTTTTTTTTTTTAACCACCATCTGGTGTATGCCTGGAATCACAGGTATAAAAGCTAAAGATACATCTACAGATTAAATGATACACTCTGTTCATGATACAAGAGTTTTAATCAAGTTGTAAATCAACTAAAGGAATAGTGAGTGCCTATGATAATGCACTATTTTTTTATTTTTTAAAAATTTATTTATTTTTTATGATACAACTGGTAACTTGATAGGCATCCTGACAATGCATGGGGATGATTTCATATTCTGTGGAAATTATTTTTTTAGAAATGTGATCCTAGAATTGAAAAGAAATATTCAAGGTAGGAACTCCTAAGAATGGAATCTTTTTTTTTTTTTTTTTTTTTTTTTTTGATTTGGATGTAAAGCAGTCAAAATATAAAATTATTTTAGATCAACATTTATATGCATCATCCATATCACCAATAGAAAAGCCTAGGCAATTGGGGCCGTAAAATACACCAACTGCATCTCTGCAGAGAGGTAATATCCCTCCTCCCTCAATGAGTGTCGGGGATATGACATTAAACAATCTGATAGTGAAATAGTTCCTGAAATGGTCCTATCTATGACATTTAAAATGAGTGCAAAAAAATGTCTTATGCTAAATTGAATTGTTAGAAATAAAACTGTTTGAACATTTAACTGTGTGTAAACAAATGACGGATCTTTTAATTGAATTGTTAATGAAACATTGCAGTACTTGGAACCATTTAACTTTGTTGTCTTATACTAAACTGAATTTTTAGATAGACCTGTTTGATCATTTAAGTTTTTGTATCTACAAAATCTGTTTACAAATCATATATATATATATAAAAACAGGATGTGGCATTAATTAACCAATAATGGTTGATATGCCACCAAACCAAACTAATAGAAATTATCAAAGAGAGGTCCTTGAGGAAAAATGAGTTGTCAAGTTGCATCATTTGATATCTGCAGAATGAACAGTACTTGAAAACATACTAAAGTGAAAATGTTCTTTAAAGTCATTATCAAAGTTGGAATCCAAGAAAGGTTTTATATTTTTTTTTTTAAGTTGGGAAAACCCTTAGAACTGAATATTGTATATTATTCTGATGCTACCTTTGCTAGCCTAGAAGATAGATCTTCTGTTTTATCATTTTTGTTTGCAGCAAAAAGAACTGAATGGCTTCTACGTGTAGGCATCAAAGAAACTTTACTGGATAACAAAGAGTCCTTTAGTCTCAGAAACCCTTGTACTCCGTGTGGCAGCTGAAACTGATGTATTAATAGCTACGATGTTGTAGGAAATATTTCGGCTGCCCAGATTACATGAAGTTTTTTGCAAGACTGATAATGTATCTCTGGTAGAGAGTTTAAATTCATGTAATCTTGTGAGTGATCAATATCTGAGAGTTGATGTAGTTAAAGTGAAAGATGATGTCAAAAAAAAGGAAATCCAAACTAAATAGATCAGGAGTCATGAATGGATATTGGACTAAGGCAGGAGCTTCTGAGAATCTTATTGCTTCAATATCTTAATTTTGTTCTAATAAAACTAGAGCCTTCAGAAAAAGACATCAGCAATGTTAAGTTTCAGTTGTCTTTGTATCAAATCTAATACACAGTTGTGACCCTTGTTTTGTTGTTTACTTCAGTTTGAATAAATATGACGGACAGTCACCACATGTCTTATGTCTAATTATTACGTGGAAACTTAACTAACGTTCTTCCAAATATAATACAGCTCATGATAGGATTGAAAGGGATTCTACCAGAGAAGCTAAAAAATGATTTGAATAAGTAATGCTCCCTGTTAGACCAATTGAAAGCAGCAATTTAAAGAAATGTGAGATAACAATGTTAGAGCTCATTTCTCAAGTGAACAGACAAAACTTGTTAAAACTTGACTTGGAATTTTTTACTGTATTCAATAGATTTTACCCTTATTATCGATTTGTTTCTATCTTTATAGATGTTTTTCATGAAAACAATTTCAGCTTCCTCAAAGACTTCCAAATACCCGACACAGTTTTTGCTAATAAAGATAAAATTTTCAGGGTGATTGAAATTATGAAGTTGACTGAAAGGTGGCAGAAGATAAAAATAGAAATTCAGAAGTAATATTTCTTTATTTCCACAAAAACTAGAAAAGAGGAGTCCCAGTGGCATAATGGCAAAAATGGTGGACTGCAGCCTTGAAGCAAACTAGTTCAAACTCCAATTGTGCAACTACATTCAAGTTAGGACTAATACCCTTGCAAAAGATATGAACCTTCTTACAGCTATTGGTTGAATAGTATCACTGCTGTTCTACAGAGATGGCTTTGGCATGAAATAATCCATGAAAGTTGATATGCCATTAAACAAAAAAAACAACCAAATCTAAACCTACAAAATGTATAATAATGCTGTTAGACAGAGAACACTTTACTGTTGCAAAACCCCATTTTTCTACATAGTCACTACTAATGATGTTCTCATAAAAATCTACATGAATGAAGATGATTTATTTTTCCACAGTCGTAATGTTGTTAACATCTAAATTATACAATGTCCAGCCAAAAATTGCAACATAATACAAGTTTATCAAATCAAGTGTTTAACTTGGCATTGTCATTTTGCAAGCAAAAAATAGTCTTTTCAATCTTGACTCTGAAAATTTGAGTCTTCAGCTTAGTATTGAAATATATCATTCAGAATTTATAGTTTGTCTAGGTTCTAGGAAATCTAGATGGATCGCACCATACCTATCCCAGAAGACAATGCACATCATTTTGACTGAGATTTTTACATGTCACTACTCCATAGACCCATTTTGATTCCGCTCAGTGATGATGCCATATTTTGTTACCAGTGACAATGCAGTCTAGAAAATACATTACATATTGTTCTGTAAATTTCACATGGTTTTCACTTCCCATCAAAAAGCCTAGAACACTCTGATTTGCTGGCATTTTGAATATTTTTGTGTGATTAAATAATTTTTGCTATAAACCAATTCCAATCAATGCAATTTACATTTATCAAAAAGTTCTGGGGAAAAAAAAACATGTATTTTGCTTTTGTGACGGCAAATTGACTAAAATCCCACAACGGGACTTTATTTTTGCACGTGTGAAGATGGGGCAGGTTGGCACTTGATCCCCTATAGAATAAGTCCTCGCTCAGTTTTCCTCTCAGGCATATAAGACCTGGCATATTACGTGAGGGATTAATTTAGGGCCAGACTGACCGCCGCTGGCAAGGGGTTCCAAATTTCACACTATCCTCACACCCACCAGGCCACTAAACTTCCTCCCCCAGACAACAGAAGATATGGACCTATAGGTTTTAGTCGTAATAATATTATATTGTAGTAGTCGGCAACTCCGGTTTCCCGTGTGATATTTTAAAGGAATTAATAGGACAATTTTAAGCAAGATAACATAAGGCGAATAGAAGCTAAAAAGGAAGCATGAGGTAACAAATTCGTAGAAGACACAGCAAAGAACAACTTCGACCACGCGGTCACATAAAAATACATGAATCCTTTACTATACAAGGAGATACACTTTCAAAGTGTCAAATATATATAATGAATTGAACAGTCCATGGACATAAATGTCTTTCTTCTTTTCTGTTCTTTCGTTTTTCTTCAAATTGAGAGAGAGAGAGGGTGGTATATAAAATTTTGGGTATAAAGGAGAAATAGCCCCAAAGTTACTTATCTTATTTTTCTACGGGGTTCCACTGGAGAATCTTTCTTCTTTCACGGGCTAATAGACTTTATGCTATTTTTTTACACTGGCTTGAAGAACCTGGGGTCCCTCGTGTCCAAGATATATTTTTGTCTTCTTCACCCGAAGTAAATGGCTATGGGTCTGTCTGCCACGAGCCCCTTCCAATAACTGATTTTTCTTCTCGTTTTTTTCGCCGACGGGGAGAAGGGTGCCCCATCCGTTTTAGGGCCCCAGCCAATCATTTGGCTTCTACCTTCCCCCTCCCCTGGTCAGGCGATTTTGTTAGGGCTACTAGATGTCATCCAAGTCGGGTTACTGTTAATTCAAACAGCAGTCATCCCACTTCCATCGTCTCAGTGGGATATCACGTGACACTTTCCTTTTCTTTTTTTTTTTTTTAAATTCCTCTTATTTATTAAATGACCCTCATACATATGAGAATGAATCTATCTTTTTTTTTTTTTTTTTATGTAACCTGTCATGTTTTTCTTTCTCAATAATTATTTTTTTATAGTATTTATAATTTCTATGGTTGCTATTGTGTTGTTATCATCTTGGCCATCTCCATGACTAACAAATGAAAAATCCTCTGTGGTAGTGAGGCTCCAGTTCTGGATTTCTGAGGAATGTGAAGTATTCCTCTATTGCCATTACTCCTAGGTCCACTTTATGAGTGGTTGGGGATCCCTGTGGCATAGTGGCTAACATGCTGGACTGCAACTTTATAGTACTGATGCTGTTCTTATACAAGGATGGCTTTGGCTTTAAATAGCCCATGAAGATTGATATACCATTAAAAACAAAGAAACCAAACCATATCAACTTTTGCCTTATTGCAAATCTAACCACTCATCTCAAAAATTTAGTACATTTTTCTTTAAAATGTCAAAATAAGATGAATATATTTGCCTGCAAAGTGAAGTGCTTCATTTTTTTTTTTTTTTTTTTTTTTAAGGTTATATTTAATTTATTCTTAATTATTCACCAAATTCAAAAATAGAAATAAAGATAGATCTTAAGATCTCCAAAAATAATAACCTGATATTTAGATCATTTATGTATTTGGCACACATTTAGCTTGAAATTCTTCCTGGTCTGGTTTGTATGGGTTAAGCATACAAAAGTCACATTGTGCTTTCTCTTTTGCTCTAATGACCTTCAAACAGAAAGGTAAGGAAAATGATTTATCTTCTCTCTCTCATTCCAAACTTTCTACTACACCAATGTTAACTTCTACATTGATGAGGTGGGGTGTAAGAGAGACTGGGTGCTGTAATCACTTTTGCTGCTGGCTCCATTTCAAACGCTGTGATTGCTTTGCTGTGAGCAGGTATTTTAAGTGTTGGGAAGATGAATAATTCTTAGCCTGACTCACAACAGTACATCAGAAATTTCTTGTATTTCTTCGAGATTAATTCAAACTTTTAAAAAGCAGTGTACTACTTTTCATATAATCTGCTTTTGTGTCTGTTAAGAATATTTTTTATTATCTAATATTAAAAAAAATAATTTTTTTTTTTTAATAATGGTATAAATGCAATTCATTTTCTGGGTTATATAGCTTTTTCCTATGTTTCTGTATTTTTCATTTCATTTTAACCACTTGCTGATTAATCTGAGAATTTTGGTTATTTGAATGTTACTATGAAAAAGTCTGCATAGTCTTAGTTATATCTTAATAACTGTAACAAATTTATTCACCGTTTTGTTTTTATGCTGGTTATTATAGTCAAAACATTTTGCCCATTGTACCATCCAGTCTTTTTCAGATGCCTATCATGTTTGGTAACATTCTTGGAATTTTAAACTGAACCCTTTATTCAAGTCCATGAGGACAGACTTTTATCTTTCCTAGGGTATATATAATATCAGTTATTTATTTTGTTAATTTGACCTTGAGTTGTAATTTCTACTTATTTTGTTTGATTTACCTACCTGTTCAGGGACTGAACTCACAACCATTAAACTGCAGTGCTTTATCAATACTTATCTACATTAGACATTGCTTCCATAGGACAATCAGATAGTGGAATTTTAAAGCTATAAACCTAATGACTGTTCTTTACTGATGGTGTAAATTTCTGTGCTCAGCCTGCTGAGATGGTTATCAGTCTAACTTTCAGACTGATTCTTCTAGTTACCGTTATATAATCTCTTATTCTAATTTTATCTCATAGTGGTTGCTAACCACTTCTTCTTCATTCACACATGATCAGCTATACCCAACTTTGTTATTGCTGCAGATTATGGCTTTCTGGTATTCTTCCAGCCTTAAGTTTTATATTTTTCTGGAGTGACTGGTTTATATATGGATTACAACCCAAGAGGCCCTGTACTAACATTTTAAAAAAAGAATAAAATAGAAATAAATATCTGATTGACACTATCCTGAGACAATTTGTCTGATCTTTTCTGAGCATAGATCAGACAAAAAATGATCAACTTAAGCTTATTGATTTCAATGGCATATTTTGAGGAAACAGCAAAAAAGCTAATATTTTTGGAGGGTATAATACGATTTAGCTATAAAACACATTTTTGTCAAAATTTAGAATATCATAATTGTTATTCAATAGATTTATTTTTTATGAGGTCACTTCTGTTTTAGAGGTTGTTGGTATGGATCAGTTCTGGAATTTCAGTATTATTCAATGTGTAGGCCTACATTCATCGACTTTTGATTTTCATTAAGTTTCTTGCAAATAGATGCTAAGGACTCTCAAATGTTCTCTAGCTCAGGACCCCTAGTTAGTTTAATCTAGACCTGATTCTCTGCCTCAAATGTATGCTATACACATAGTTGTTGGTCACAGATGCAGATTTGACTCTGTTCAAGCATCTTCAAAGGTTGGAACTACTTTTAAATACTGTCCTAATGTTTTATGAACTCTGTTCTCATGCAAGGCAGACAATGGTATTTTTTTGACTATTGTCATTCACATTGGTACCTCTTCTTGCAGAAGCTGATGCTACTCTTGCAGGGGTTAGTTATTAGCCTGAAGTATGTTCCTAAAATAGATCATCTCTTGGTACTATTTACCCAACCCCTCCGCTCGGGCAGGATATGACACAAGGTCAATTTTTAAGCGGAGTTTAACAGGTTTGAATTCAGAGTTTTCCTTCTAGACTAATTGCCTCACCAAGGCTGAAGAACCTAGTCTGTCCTACTATTTACCCATAGCTGGAGGGAGAATAATTGGATTCATACCTTCCCCAAGGGTATTAGTGCTATGTGAAATACAATCAGTCTCGTCCAGGATTTGAACTCGAGTCGCCGTGTTCATTTCCCTACGACGATAACGACTACACTACGGGCACCTCCATCATCTCTTGGTATGTGTTTTGGTCACCACTCATGAGACAATAAATGATCCCTTTACACTCTATGGATGATCAGAATTAAAGTTTGGTAAGGCCCAGTTAGCTGGGGCTGTAGAATACACCAACTGCATCTCTGCAGAGGAGTAAGACTCTCCCAACAAGTGTCCTGGATATGACGCTAAACAATCTGATGATTGAGACTCCAGTAATGCTGGAGCTTTAGAGAATGTAGAGTATCCCTTTATTGCCATTGCTCTTAGGTCTACTCTGACTTTGAGTGGTAGCACCTGATAGGGTCCTATCTATGGGTCAAATAGAACTAAACTGTGTACTTATGCTTTACTGAATTGTTTGAAATAGAACTTTTTTGACATTTAAACTGCGTACTTGTGCTAAACTGAATTGTTTGAAAATGAACTGTTTTTACAGTAAACAAAAAACTGTACTTATGCTAAACTAAATTGTTTGAAATAGAACTGTTTATATGTATAGATATGGATTTGGCATTAAATAATCGACAATGGTTGATATGTCATCAAACCAAACCAAACCAAAGTTTGGTTGTAAGATGTTATACAGATATCTAGAATTCATCCTCTGTGCAACTTATTAGCACATTTAGAAAGGCCAGCTTATCTTCTGCTTTTGTTTTTCACTGTTAGAATTCAATAAAACATAAATTATGTTCAAGGTTTTAAGTTCTCATTCTCCAACTGTACTTGTACATTTTCTTGGTCAGAATGTATCATCTATATATCTCAGTCACATTTTCTTAAAAAAAGAAATGAAGTGTAAATTTTCTTTTGCACAATTTAAAAGGGAAAGGAGGAAAGATTGTCATTTAACTGAGATAGGTGTTGCTATTCTATCTAAATTTGTTTCTATCTATCAATCTCAGTCTATTTCTATCAAATGTTAATTAGTTTTATTTTATAAAAGAAATTTGTTCATTCTGTCAGCTGGGGCTATAGAATATACCTCTGCAAAAGGGTATGAACCTCCTTCCTCAATTAGGCCACCTGTTGGCTGTGAGTGGTGACCCATAATGCTTGAGGATAGTATTCTGGTGACTGAGCAATCTATGTCCAGACAACTAAAGTGGTCACATGATTTGTAGGGCTGTAGAATATACTAACAGCATCTCAGCAAAGGAGTGAGACCCCCGCCAACAAGTGTTCTGGTTATGACACTAAACAATCTGATGGTGAGACTCCAGTAATGCTGAAGCTTGGGTGAATGCGACGTACCCCTTCATTGCCATCACTCACAGGTTCACTGTGGCCTGGAGTGGTAACACCTGACAGGGTCTAATCTATGGGTCAAATAAAAATAAAATGCCTACTTTTGGTAAACTGAACTGCTTGATATAGAACTGTTTTGATTTGTAAACTGCATACTTATGTTGAACTAAATTGTTTGGAATAGAACCATTCATTCGTATAAAAATGGATTTGGCATTAAATAACCTACAAAGGTTGATATGTCATAAAACCCAAACAAACACTTTGGCCCTTGCTGGACTGGACAGGTGGTTGGAGAGATCTGATAAATCAGCTGGACATATAAGGCCCTAGCACGTATATGATTGTCCTGACTGTATTCTTTAAATTGCTCTTGTGGCAAACATTCAACCCTTTTTATCTTAAAAAGGTGTTGGCTAAAGGTCAATACCACTGAGATAATAATTCTTGAAACCGTTTAACTATGTGCAAAGAAATGATTATTATTGAATAGAATTATTAGTGTTAAATAGCAAAACTTGAAACTACTTAGTGTCCTGAGTATGAGATTAAATCTAATAGTGAGGCTCCTGTCTTAGAGTTTAGAGAATGTGGAGTACTCCTTCATTACCATTACTCTCAAGTTCACTCTGACCTCATGTAGTGGTAGTACTTGTTAAGGTCCCATTTATGGGTCAAATAGAACTATTCAGTCGTTTAATAGGGATCATTATTAATATTAAATAGAATTATTAGTGTTAAATTGCAATACTTGAACCCATTTAACTGTGTACAGACAAATGAGCTCTTACTCATTTAAAAGTAAGTGAATAGTTTGTAGGTAACTTTAAGTCATATATATGTATAAACAGAATTGGGCATTAAATAACCATCAAGAATTGATATGCCATTAAGTCAAATGGCCTAACCTCACCCTTAATAAATAGAAATACTAATTATTAAATAGCAATACTTAAAACCATTTAACTGTGTGCAAATAAATGATTAATGTTAAATTTACTGTATGCAAACAAATGAGCTCTGGCTCATTTAAAAATAATGTTACCTATAAACTATTCACTTACAAGTCACACATACACTTATATTGGATTGGCATTAAATAACCTACAAAGGTTGATATGCCATAAAACACAACCAAACTAAATTATTTGCAAACAAATGATTAATATCAAATTGAATTATTTATATGTATAAGCAGGATTTGGCTTAAAATATATACCATAAAACACAACCAAACCAAATCTGTGTCCATTTCAAAATGCAGTCCAATAGAAAACAGTGTCATTGAAGAATTGGAAATATCAATGAAAAAGGTAAGGTAAAGGCAGATTATGATGTTATAAGAATACTTTCATCTCAAGAACTGAAAAAAAAAAAAAAAAAACGGAAGATGCTGCACCAGCTGACGTATCTGGACTGGCATTGATAATTGATATAAGTCATAAATATCCTAAGCATAATGAAGGAAAGAGTCATTTGTGAGTGTTTGGCTTGACAAATATTAGCAGAATATTCTCAAGTGTGTGATGCAATGTTTTATTTTGTTTGCTGGCACTTTACACCAACAGTACAGATGTGTATTTATCAAGTGTAGCTTTAGCTGACAAAAAATGCTCATGGAAAAGGTGTTATTAAAAGCACACAGTCACTATGCCATAAACTTTTTTGTGTATGTGTGTGTGTATATATATATATATATATTTACCAATCTCTTCACACAAGCTGGATGTGACTCGAGGTCAATTTTTAAGTGTATTTTAACAGGTTTGAATTCCATTTTTCTTCTCCTAGACTGATTGCTTTACTTTGGTTAAAGAACCCCGTCTGCCCTACAATTTATCCATACTTAGAAGGATAACAATTGGATTCATACCTTTCCCAAGGGTATTAGTGCTATGTGAAATGCTCAGGGTTTGAACTCATGTCCATTTCCTATGGTAGTATCCATTATACTATGAATGCCTCCTTAAAAACTGTCTTGTGTAGTATGGTATGACTTGGTAGTCATACCATACTAAAAACAAAAAAAAAATAACTCCATCACTACCGCCATCACTCAGACAATAATCAAAGAATACCAGAAGAAAATCAGACCTTCCCCTAAAGTGGGATAAGACTGCCTCCCTCTCAAAAGTGGGGAGGTTCTGTGTATGATTAAAAAAAAAACTGCATCTGGTGGTGAGGCTCCAGTTTTGGAGCACTGAGAAGTGTGGAATACTCTTTTATTCCAATTACTCCTAAGTCCACTCCACCTGAAGTGGTAGTACCTGTCAGGATGACATCTGTAAATGTGAGGAGTCCCTGTGGCATAGTGGCTAACATATTAGTACCGTTGGGGAAAGTAAGAGCCCCTTTATCCCTCCAGCTTTGGGTTAAATAATGCCATTACTATTCTTCTACAAGGGTGCATTTGGCATTAAATAACCTATAAAGGTTGATATGCCATTAAACAAAGAAATCAAACCATCTATGAGTCAAATAAATCTGTTTGAAAATTATTCATACTTGATACCACATAACTGTATGCATATTATTTGTATTAAGAAAATTTACTTGAAGCTATAATTGTTTACTTAGGATTATTATTATTAGTTACTTGAAACCATATGATTGCTTGCAAATTATTTGTATTATATAGGAATACTTAAAACTATATAACTAGTGGTGTATATCGATTGTTAGGATTACTGTTCAATTGGTTGAACACTCTAAAAGGAAGATTTGGATTTTAGCCCGGCTGTATAAGGTGATCCCTAGCTTAGCAGAGATTTTTTTTCTGGCTTTAAAAGTTGTTTTATCATCGAGGTGAATGATACACAGAGAAGAATGAGTGCTTAATATATTTATTTAGCACCAGTATCTGGTGGTAACAGATACATACAAAAAAACAGTGCAATAAGTTAAAAACAACAAGAGAACTTACAAGAAATAGAAAAGGGTCAAAATGCTGTATAGGCAAAT
This sequence comes from Sepioteuthis lessoniana, assembly GCA_963585895.1. NCBI lineage: Eukaryota > Metazoa > Mollusca > Cephalopoda > Myopsida > Loliginidae > Sepioteuthis > Sepioteuthis lessoniana. The sequence continues at coordinate 32,681,200 of OY757929.1, forward strand.
GAAGTAAGATCAGTCTGAATATTAATCAACTTAGAAATCAACCATCGAAGTCCTTAATCATAGACTATTTATGGCTATGAGCCAGCTCATCTGGTAGAGTGCTGAAGGGGTGATAACTACTCTGCAACAAAAGTCAACACTTGTTCACCAGAATTTATGGTAGGAAAACATTTCTGAGAAATTCTTTAACCAGTGACAGACATTGCACTGCTATCAATGGGGAAATGAGAGGATTGATTTTTTTTTTTTTTTAATTTATTTATTTATTTCAATGAATTCAATAATTGCAGAATTAAACTGCATTGAATCTGTGAAAATTATTTGTGAATTACCTTGTCAATATGAAGTACAAAAATATTTTTAAAAATTCTTTTCACATTCATTTTGAATTTTGCCCCCCCCCTACATACAGACATCAATCTTGACCCCAACATGCAGAGGGTGTCCTCATGGTGTAATGGTTAAAGCATTGGGCTGTGAAATCGTAGTAAGCGAGTTCGAACTCTAGTCACACTATTACGTTCACTTTCAGACAAATACTCTTGGGAAAGGTATGAACCTCTTTATGAGGGTGTCCTCATGGTCTAATGGTTAAAGTGATGGACTACAAAATCGTAGTAAGCAAGTTCGTACTCCAGTCGCACTATTACGTCACTTTCTGGCAAATACCCTTGGGAAAGGTATGAACCCCTTATCCTCCCAGCTATGGGTTGAATAGTACCACTACTATTCTAGAAGGATGGCTTTGGCATTAAATAACCTACAAAGGTTTATGTCATTAAACAAAAGAAACCAAACCCAACATGCTCCCTCCTATTCTGATTGCTAGAAACACCAGGCTTACAACTGCAAAACTCACAATCTGATTGGTTATAGTGCATATCTATTTGTCTCCACAAAGTGGGTAATCTTTTACATAGAATTGGCCTGAATTGAATACTTTTGAATTTTGGGGAGACCCTATATATGGGGTAGGTTACTCTATCACTAATTTATTTGTGTGTATTCTGTGTTTCTAAAGTGATCTTTGCACCAGATCCTAAACAGGAACAATCTCAATCTTGTTTAAAAGAAGTGATATTCTCTAGACTTTGTATTGGCCTCACCTACATTACCTATTCACACCTCCTAAAAAGGGAGCCCCCCTCCAATATGTTCAATGTGCAAAGTACCTCTCACAGTCAAACACATTCTTGTAAACTGTGACAGGTTTAGACAAATTCACCCCAAAATACTACCTGAGAAGCAACTTAAAGGATCTCTTCAAAAACACCAAACCAGAAGAAATCTTCAGCTTTCTAAAAGAAACTAACCTCTTCATTAAAATTTAATCAAATATAATAAAACATAAGATAAAATAAAAAAAACATACTTTAAACTCTAAAACACCCCACACACACACACACAAAAGACAAGACAAACCCAATCTAACCCTTTTTGGCATTAAATGACCCACAGAGGTTGATATGCCATTAAACAAAACTCAATCCATCTTGGTATTTTTTTTTTTTTTTTTTTTTTGCATCTCCAAAGATGGAAACTACTTTTGAACACTGTCCTGATGTTTGAACTACAGATCTTCCAAATCTGGTCAGCTACCATCCCCAAATTGGTTTACTAATTTTTCTTTGTATTCTAATTTGTCCATCAGCACTGTTGCATTACTTTTGTCTGCTGGCACTCAGATTATATTAGTATTACTCTGAAGGTTATTGCTGTCCATTCTTTCCTCTCTTGTGATTCCCAGCTCTGGGTTAAATGGTACCATTACTGTTCTTCTACAAGAATGGCTTTGGCATTGAATAACCCACAAAGGTTGATATACCATTAAACAAACCAAACCTCTCATGATGTTTGGGAGGTCTCTCTCTCATGCTTGTCTTATTTTCCATCTCAATTCATTTGCTTGTATCTTTGGATATTACTCAGAGTAATATCTCAAATTAAATAACCATTATTTTTACTTGTTTAAATATGAGGTAAGATATTTTGATTAAATTTATCTAAAACCTGAATTTGTTCATGCATTAACATGAAATGATTTTAGTTTTTATTAAAACTGCACATCTTTTTGAAATTATCTATTTTGTAAAAGCAATTAAAAACCAGAAAAAGTGACATCAAACTCAAGTGATAAATGTTACTTGATAAAATCTATGATATTTGAAAAAAAAAATTTTTTAAAACACCAATGATTTCAATTTTATTTTCTGTTTCTTTTTTAAAGGCATATTTCGCAGCAATTCCCTCTTCTTGGGGGCAAACTGTCGGCAGGCTGTTGCTGATGGACGTGGTGATGTCACTCCAATTTTCTTGGGTGAGATTCCTCACTTATTCCGGAGAAAAATCTTAACCCTGGATGTAGCTATTGTTTCAGTATGTCCACCTGATAACCATGGCTTCTGCTCATTGGGACCAAGTGTTGATTGTGCTCGCAGTGCTTTGCAAAATGCCAAGTATATCATTGGTAAGTTCAGACTTTAATTTTTTTTTTTTTTTTTTTTTTTTAATGACAACCAGCAAAATGGATCCATGATTGGAATTAGAAATTTCTTGAAATTGCCATTTATCAAATATGCTTTTTACAAATGACAAATTTTTAATGGAAAAAAACAATCCTAGCAATTGCAGAAATAAGATATGAATTTGTAACCAAAATTCATTCTTACAGGTCAACAATTGTGACCTATCTCCCGGTAATAGGCCAGAATTGTTGCTCTGCTAACTGTAGCCTTGTCTCCAAAAATAGGGGCATAATTGATCAGTCAGCTCATAATACAGTATTATATTGGAGACTATACATCCTTATCACACCTGTAGAATATGTTGCCTGCATCTCTGCAGAGGGATAAGAACCCCCGCCCACTAATGTATGTCCTGGGAATGACACTAAACCTCATCTGATGGTGAGGTTCCAATCCTGGAAATTTAGAGAATGTGGAGTACTCCTTTATTGCCATTACTCCTATGTTTACTCTGACCCGGAGTGGTAGTATCTGATAGGGTCCCATTTATGGGTCAAACAGAACTGTTTAACCATTTAACTTTATTCAAACAAATGACTGATGTTAAATTGAATTGTTAGTGTTACATAGCAATACTTGAAACCATTTAACTGTGTGCAAGCAAATGAGTAATGTTGAATAGAATTATTAGTTATGTTAAATAGCAATATCTCAAACCATTTAATTGTATACAAACAAATGATTAATACTCTATAGAATTATTCATGTTAGATAGGAATACTTGAAACCATTCAACAGTATGCAAACAAATAACTGATGTTAAATTGAATTATTAGTGTTTGATAGCAATACTTGAAACTATTTAACTGTGGGCAAACAAATAAGCTCTGGCTTGTTTAAAATGGTACCTACAAATTATTTGCTTAGTAATCATGTATAAACAGAATTTGGCATTAAATAACCTACAAGAGTTGACATGCCATAAAACCCAACCAACCAATGTATACATCCTTTTAAGCATAGATTTAACTATAGTTCTTATACCAGACCTGATTGAATCCTGAATTAGATCAACTCACTATATTTCTTTGTATTTCCTCTTCTCTTTTTTCTCCTTACACACTTTGCTTCTCTCTTTCACTAAACTATCTTCATTAGTTCTTACATTAGATTTACTTAACAGAATAGAAACATGCTTGATGTTACCTACATTATGTTTGATATACCAGGAAGTTCTCATATTTTTTGGTTTATTATTATTCTCATATCTCTTAAATAATTCTACCATTGAAATTTGTTTATAGGGAGCTAAAAAGGAATGTATTTTTCTTCTTTTCACTAGCAAGTTTTTAATTATTAAAACAAATAAGTCTATTTTGGTAACCCATATTTGAATAAAATAAAATTTCTTGATGACCAACATAAAAATATTATTATGCTATAAATCTCAAATTTTGTAATTATGCTTGATTACTCAAAAACCAATCTAACCCTTTCTGGCATTAAATAACCCACAAAGGTTGATATGCTGTTAAGCAAAATTATTTTGTACTTACCATATTTGATGGTATATAAGACATAACTCAGCAAATATCCTCTTAGTCTTATATGGAAAGTTTAAGTATCTGGTTTACAACATAGACTAACTCAATGATATTGTCAAGTACAGGTAGGTTTTATATAACATCAAATATGGCAACAAAGATAAGGATAAATTTATATTGTTGAAAATCAAATATTGTCAAACAGCTATCTTTTTCCTCCTCCTATGAAAATCCAGTGTGTAGTTTTTTTTTTTTTATTTTTTTTTTTATTGTATTTATATAATTTTATTTATATTCATTTGTAATTTTAAAGTTTTTTATTCACCAAATAGCTTGGAACTAATGGAAATAATTGTATAGATGCTTGTTAGGTTATCACTTTTAATCATTTCCAAACTTGATAAGAGAGTGAACAACTTTATTTTTCTCTTGGCAAGGTTTGGTTAACAAGCGTTTGCCACGTACATTTGGAGATGGCTTGGTGCACATTTCTCACTTTGATGCTTTGGTTGATGAAAACTGTGAACTGCCTGAACATAAAGAACACGTCCTTTCTGCAGAAGAGAAGCAGATTGGTAAATTGATTGCTGAGAATTTGGTACATGATGGTGCAACTTTGCAGATGGGTAAGTTCTTCATGCTTTTTGTTAGTGCATCATTCTGTCACAGACTTTTTTTTTGTTGTTTAATATAAACAAAAGCTTTTCTTTGTTGAAAACTACTAGAAAGGGAACTTGGGATTCGATCTAACCAACTGCTGGTTTCAAAAAATGTTTAATTTCTACAATCCAATTATGAATAGAATATATAATTTTAGGCATTTGAAATCAAAAACAAATTCTTTTTGTTAGTTATTACAGTTCAGTCGGCTAGGACTGTAAAATACACTGACTTCTAGATATGACATAAAACCATCTGATAGTGAGGCTTCAGTCTTGGAGCTTTTGAGAATGTGGAGTACTCTATTGCCATTACTCCCAGGTCCACTACCTGTTAGGTTCTCAATTATGGGTCAAATAGAAGTTTTATCATTTACTATACTTGAAACTATTTAACTGTGTGTAAATAGAACTGTTAATATAAGATGGCAATACTTAAAACAATTTAACTATGTGCAAACAAATGTGTCCTGGATTATGTAAAAATTGTCATCAACAAATTATTTACAAGTCATATAAATAAACTGGATTTGGCATTAAATAACCTATAAGGGTTAATATGCCATAAAGCACAGCCAACTGGTATTAGTCTCATGTAAAGTATATTTATATGCACTCTTCTTTACTTATTATCATTGATACTATAACAAACAATTAACTTTGATATAGAATTATTTTTATAACAAAAATCAAAGAAATTTTTAAAAAATAAGATAACAACTAAATTTTTATAACAAAATAAGAATTTAATTTTTTTAGATATATCAAACATAAAAACGATGACCGCTAATTTGTCTTAGTTTCTTTCAAATCTTCCTAAATTAATACCTAATTTAAAATGTGTATATTTTTAGAGATCTGAGTACACAAATAATACTTCACTTCGGTCAGTGACTCAAAAGAAATAATCTTTAAATAGCACCTTACCACCTCTTAATGCAAGGGAGGTTACTTTGTCGGAGAATTTGTCAGTTTTGTTGACATTTTGGTATTCGGAAACTTTCTTTTTAAAAGGCTGAGACAATAACTCATTTAAAAAGCTGGATTACAACTCCTTTAAATTCATCTTACTGACTCTTTGATACATGGGAATGATTTGGTCAGGAGTTGAAACAAAAAAAAAACTTTAAAAGCCTGGGTGTTAACTCATTTTAGGTTATTTTAGATTAAGGAAAAGAACATTTGTTTTTTTTAAGATTCTAGAATATTCCATATTTAACATATTCATTTTATTCTATTTTGTAAGATTCTAGAATGTTCTAAAATGTGTATAAAAACATGAGCTAAAGGTAAAAAAATCTAGAGTTATTTGCAATATTTTCTAATATATTCATCTATGTGACTTGGCCATGATAGGTCACATTTATTATATTCAGTAAGACCAAATAGATGATGACATGGATATGACTAGAGAGCAATGTAAACATTCACTCTCAGTTGCTTTAATATAGAAACCATTCTTTGTCTTACCCAATTGGCTGGAGCTGTAGAATATACCGACTGCCCCCCACCCAAAGCAAGTGTCCTGGATATGACACTAAACAATCTGATGGTGAGGTTGCAGTAATGCTGGAGCTTTGGGGAATGTGGAGTACTCCTTCATTGCCATAGCACTTGATAGTCCTATCTATGGGTCAAATAGAACTAAACTGTGTTGGTTGAGATAGGACTGTTTTGACATGTAAACTGCATACTTATGCTAATTTGAATTGTTTGAAATAGAACTGTTTGACTAAACTGAATAGCTTGAAATAGAAAGGTTTTTGATAAATAAACTGTACTTTTGCTAAATTGGATTGCTTGAAAAAGAACTATTTGTTGAAAAATAGATTTGGCATTAAATAACCTATAAAGGTTGATATACCATAAAACACAAATAAACATTCTTTGTCTTTTGAATACCCAACATACAAGGGTTCTGTGGCCCACACTGTTGGAAATGAGCAAATGATTTAAAATATGGCTGTAGAATATACCGACTGCTTCTCTGCAGAGAGGTAAGACCCCCCCCACGAGTGTCCTGATATGACACTAAACAATCTGATGGTGAGGTTCCAGCAATGCTGGAGCTTTGGGGAATACGAAGTACCCCTTTATTGCCATCGCTTCCAGGTCCACTCTGGCCCGGAGTGGTAGCACCTGATAAGGGTCCTATCTATGGGTTAAATAGAACTAACGACATACTTATTCTAAACTGAATTGTTTGACTAAACTGAATAGCTTAAAAAAGAAATGTTTTTGACAATTAAACCGTGCTTACATTTGAACTGCGTGCTTGTGCTTAACTGAATTGTTTGAGATAGAACTGTTTTTTCGACATTAAAACTGTATTTACACTTAACTGAATTGTGACATATAACTGCAACTTTTTTTTGACATTGAAACTGTATTTACACTAAACTAAATTGTTTAACATAGAACTGTTCTGACATATAACTGTGTGTAAACAAAATCTGTACTTTTACAAAACTGAATTAACTGAAGTAGAATTGCTTGACTAAACTGAATAGCTCGAAATAAAAATGTTTTTTTACAGTTAAACTGTACTTACATTTAAACTGCGTGCTTTTGCTAAACTGAATTGTTTTAAATTGAACTATTTTTGACACTGAAACTGTACACTAAACTGAATTGTTATATATAACTGAATAGTTTGAAATAGAAATGTTTTTGACAATTAAACTGTGTACTCATGCTAAACTGAATTGTTTTAAATAGAACTGATTATTTTCATAAAAATGGATTTGGCGTTAAATAACCTACAAAGGTTGATATGCCATAAAACCAAACCAAACCATTTAAAATATGGAAGCCTTTTCTAAAGCAAGAGCTGTTAAGACTATTAAAGTAAAGTTGGCGACCTTAGTCGAGGGTGACCCAAAGGCTCCATTTTCACTAGCTATGACACTGAGGTGTAGGGGAGGGCGCTACTCCATTTTCAGGATTGCTCCACTTTATCCTTGATCCTCACCTTATTGTACTGAGTTCTTAGCAAGGCAGCATCAAGTACCATTTTTTGAGTCTTTGGTATGACTCAATCTGGGATTGAACCTCGGTCTCCTGGACCATTGGCAAACATTCTACTCATTAGGCCAATGGCCTGGTTGTTAAGTCTAAACAATGAATTGTATACTTTTCTACAAGACTCAATAACAGGCAATTTTGCAACCTTCATGCAGTATCACATTGGCTAATTCATGACTAGCAAATACATTTTATTATAATTGATGCCATAATTAACAAACAACTTTTCTTTGATAAAGCAGAATCTAGATTTACTTTTAATTTGATTTTTTTCATTATTTGGAAAGCAATTTCATTTATTTTCATCTTAGATATGTTATCAAAATGCATTTTCATTTATTACTGGAAGTCACTTAGAAATATTGTTTTTTGTTGGGTTTTTATTTATTCTTTTCTTTTTTTTCTTTAATTTTTTATTTTATTTATTCTTAAATATCTAAAAGTTCATTGTTTGAATTTTTATTCATAAAAATATTATATTCTCAGTTCTACGATTTTTAAATCTGATGTTTTTCAAATGTTACCTTTTTAATAAACTTTCTGTTTTGATTAACCTTTGTAATGAAACAGGCTAAATCTTCTTGGAATAGAATAGTCATGTGGCTATTGTTCACTGCAATCTCCCACCTATTTGGATTGACAAGTTTTTATTCATGACAGTTTAATTAGTCAAGAAGAGATTACAGAAGGTCTTCTTAATCGAACTATCAAAACAAATATTTATCACAGTGTAAATATTTACAAAAATATATTAATTAGATGAATTTGTAGGTGTTCTAATATCACTGATATAAGAATTATTTGATTTATATTATATGTATATTATTTTTATTTCAGGCATTGGTTCTATACCTGATGCTGTCTTAGCACAGTTAGGAAACCACAAAGATTTAGGTATCCATTCTGAAATGTTCAGTGATGGTGTGGTTGATTTAGTGAAAACTGGGGCTGTAAATAACTCCAAGAAGAAACTTGAACCTGGTAAGATAGTGAGCAGTTTTACTGTGGGCACAAGGAAACTTTATGATTTCTTGGATAATAATCCTTTTGTTGGTGAGTAATTGTTTTTCTTTTTCTGTCCATTTTATTTATATATATTAAAATAGGTAGGTTCACAAAGAGATTTGTATTTTTAGAATTTATTTTGTTCTTACATGCATGTATGTTTCCAGCTTGTTGCTTTCGTCAGAGAATATATATGGCACAAGGCCTTGTTAATGGGGTACTCAATGAGACTTGGAGTTCAAACATACATGTAAGAACAAAATAAATAAATTTTAAAAAATACAAATCTCTTCATGGACCTACCTATTTTAAAATATTTTTATTCTTTCTTTGGACCTACAACAAAAAAAATTATTTTATATATATATATATATATATATATATATATATATATATATATATATATATAATTCCTGCTTGGCCAGAGCAATCCTGAAGAGCCGTTTAGTGAAACCTTTGTAGACTTGCCCTTGGCCATGTAGGAATTATTTTCATAATATTAGCTCGATCTCATGTATTGAGCACTTTATTACATTTTAGCTTTGGTAATTAGGTCGGTGTTTTTTCTTTTAACTAGACATACATGCTGCTTGATTATATTCAAGTAGCACGTGTTTTTAGTTTTTTTCTTTTTTACAAAATTTTTTTCCCAAATATCAGTTTGAAGAATTTGCAAATTGTACAATCAGGGTTTTTTCACACCAACAGAATCATAGATTAGATATAAAGATTAAAATATATGTATATGGGTAAGTCTGCAGCCTAATGATAAAAAAGTATTTATTATACACTATAATTGCCTAATGTATGGAGGTGCTTGTGATGTAATAGTTATCATCATAGGAAATGGAGATGGCAAACCAGGGTTCAAATCCTGTATGAGGCTGCTTACATTTCACATAATATTAATACCTCAGAAAAGAGCCCAGTCTGCCCTATTATTTATTCCATCAGGAGATGGAAAATTGAATTGAAACCTATTAAATTTTGTTTAAAAATTGTCCTTGTGATACATCCTGCTTGTACAGAGAGGTTGGTAAATATATATATATATATATATATATAATCTTTTGTGGTGAACATTAATCTTGTGGATTTAATATTACCTACTAAAGACTTCATATTAAAATTCAGTATATAATTGTCAAACTGTGAACTTATTGATACATCTTCATAAATTTAGTATGGCAAAAAATGGAAAAAAAGCTATAAAGAATTTTTAAAAGTAAAACTGATTATATATATAAACTATGAATTAGTTGTTTTCATTTCCAATTCACAAAACTGTTTATATAACTAATAAATCAGTTTTCCATATATTATCCACCAGTTTGCTTTTGTATGTGGTCACTGTAGTGGGGTACTCAGTGAAGATTTAGGAGTAATTATCTAAAAGTTTAGTTTGGTGAGGCACCTTTATCAATATTCTATAATGTAGATCTATCTAGAGGGAGAGTCCTTATGGTGTGATGGTCAGTGCTGGACTATAACCTTGAAGTAAGTGAGTTCAAACTCCAGTCATGTATGTGGATTCATTTTCAGATTAATATCTTATGGAAAGGTATGAACCCCTGAAACCTCCTAGCTATGAGTTAAATAGTATCACCGCAGTTCTTCTAGAAGGATGGCTTTGGTATTAAATAACCCATGAAGGTTGATATCCCATTAAACAAATATCAACTGAAACCAACAGATATATCTAGAAGTTGGTTCAAAATCCTGGCTCTCTTTAAAAATCCTTTGTACTTAAGACTTAAGTTTCCTCTTCAAAAAAAGAAAAATATTACATTATTTTAAAGAGACCATTTTATGAAAGGAATTATTTTGCTGAATTAAAACTAACTTTACATATGAGTTGTAATGTGTTCATTATTAAAAAATAAAATGTAAAGTAGCTTTTATTAAAGTTTAGGATAATTATTTGTATTTAAAGGATGTTTTAGTTTTTATTGTTTATTTACTACTAATTACTGCTTTGATTACACTGACAGTGGCATACAGATGATGGCTCTGAGTTCATTCAGAGTTAAGATACTCAAATCATTTAAAATTGATAAATATTTAATTATATTTTCTAAGATTGGAGGGTTTGGTTTGTTTAATGGCATATCAACCTTTATGGGTTATTTAATACCAAAGTCATCCTTGTAAAAGAACAGTGATATTATTTAATCTAAAGCTGGTGGAGATAAGGGGGATTTATACCTTTCCCAAGGGTATTAGTCCGAAAGGGAACACAATAACATGACTACAATTTGAACTCACTTACTGTGATGTCTCAGACTAGCACGTTAGTCACTATACCATAGGGACTCCCCCTCCCCTAAAATTGAAGGGGTAGTATTAATCTTAATTTTTAAAAAAAGTTTCTAAACAGTGACTTAAATGATATGGATTCCCTCTTAGTGCAATGCCTGTCAGTACCACAAATATTCTTAATGAATATTGGGAAGGTGAAACATGTACATCTTATTACAATTACCTAGGAGGTTGGTAAGCATTGTGATACTAACATCCTTTTTAAGTGAGGGTAACAGTAAGACATAAAAGGTAAAAAAAAGCAGATACCCCCCCTTTTCCTTTTTTTTGGGGGGGGGGTTGAGCCAAATCTCCTCATATAGTTTAAAACCTTTCCAGTCATGCAAAATGCAGGAGCCTTAGCTGTACTGACAGATGAACATTTAATGAATTGTCATAAGAGATTGTTTAAAATTTTGTATTTCTTCAGCAAGAAGTTGTTATAATTCCCACCCATCTCTGTGTTTTTTTTCTTTCATCAATCTGTTGTTTTTATGATTTTTATTGCAAAATAAAAAAAATTAAAAAAACATATTTACAAGAAAAAATTTTTTTATGTAAAAATGTTTTGTTTTGCAAAACTAACATCTAATTTTATGGTATTAGACTGTAGAAATTATTTGTCTATTTTCTTGTTAGATTAGTCCAAAGATAGGTCTACTTTATTGCTGAGGTAGTTGCATGTTTCCCCATAGCTGTCTTCAACTTTATATAAATATATTATGGATACGTTTTGTCATTCTGTACATTTTCAAGAACTAGAGATGGATATCATCATTAGCATTATCATCATAGTCAGTTTCCTCTCATGTACAATTTATGTAGTTGTCTTTGTCTTCACCAGTTACAGCAAGTGGGTCCCTATAGCATAATGGCTAAAAGTGCTGGACTCCAGTTGTGCTATTATTTTCAGACTAATAATATTCTTGGCAGTGGGTATGAATCCCTTTATCCTTGCCAGGTATGGGTTAAATAGTATCACTGCTGTTCTTCTACGAAGATGGCTTTGACATTGAAATAACCTGTGAAAGTTGATATACTATTAAAGAAAGACACCAAACAGTTACAACAAACTTTATATTCAAATTGAGTTATTTTGTTTTCAAGGTTCTGTGATTCTGTCTGTTGTATTTCATTGATATATTTTGTCTCTTTTAACCATGTTTTAGTTTTTTGCTCTTGGAGTGAAGCCAAATAACATTTAATAGAATTTTTTTTTCTAACTGAAAATACTGAAACTAGTAAAAGTCTGAAAGAACTTCCTAAAAATACCAAAGTAACAATACTGTAAGTGGAATTTAAAATGCCCAATAGTTAATGACAAAACCCTTTAATTATTGAGTTTTCTTTGCTTTTCTCTCCCTAGTAAGTTTGTTTTTTTTTATTCAAAAATCTTGACATGTAAACAAATCTCACACTATATCATAATAACCCTAAGTCAATAGGTGGGTAATACAAAATATGTATGATTTCTGGATTCTTGTTTATTATTAGACATTCATTATCATTGACAAACCATTGAAATAGTATAGAATTTTTTTACTTTGCAACTTGTTATTATCACAATCATGAATGGTAAATATTTCAAAGTAATTCAAAATAAGATCTAAGTAAAAGATTCCGCTCAAAGGAACAACCAAATATTTTTTTGGTTAAGTTATCACTCATCTCTAGGAGGGGATAGTTAGCAAAAAAAACTGAAAAATAAAATTATAGATTGTTTATTGCTATCAACTACTGACAGTAAATTATGTGTGAATAGAAACTCTTATTTCCTTTTTTCCTCTTATTTACTTCCATGATCTTGTTATCAAACATATGTAAACAATTTATTTAAATATATGTAAAAAAGAAAAAAAATTATTTTTTCTTAAAATGTATTAATGCTTAAGTTTTTTTTTTGTTTTTTTTTTTCTTATTTACCAGAAAATTTCAAATCAATGGTGAAAAGAAAATATGCAAATTCAAAATTGTCTCCTAAATTAAATTATTTTAAATTTGGTTTACTACATTTTTTAAATGGTCTGTTAATCTTTTATTTAAAAAGTTTAATCAAGTTAGTATCTCGATTTCGCGGAGACAAAATTAGTAACTCGATAAGATAGGGGAGATAACTCCCGATTAAAATAAAAAATAAAATCTGAGTTACAATAAAAACAATTGAAAAATAGAATGAAAGAAATAATAAACAAAAGTTGTTAATTATAAAGCGAAACCTATTTTACAAAATACAACTTTCTAAGATTATTTCATTCCCTGGTGAATTTGATTGAATATGAAAAATCTTCACTTAAATCCAAATGTTGATTTAAATGATTATTCTGTGCTAAATGTCACTTAAATTAATCATTTTTTTATATTGATATATTTATTTCTCTATTTCTTTCAGTCATGTGTGATGTAGCCTGGACAAACAATCCAGCTATTATCTGTCAGAATCCAAGAGTTACTGCCATTAATTCATGCATTGAAGTTGATCTAACTGGACAAGTATGTTCAGATTCTATCGGGACTCGAATTTATTCTGGTAAGTTAACTTTATATGGCGATCAATTTCAATCTCTGTGGTCCAATAGATGAAAGAATGTTGAGGGGCAGAAATAATACCACTTGTTTGTTACTGTAGAATACACCGACTGCACCTCTACAGAGGGGTAAGACACCCCCCCAATGATACTAAACAATCTGATGGTGAGGTTCCATTGATGCTGGGGCTTTGGGGAATGCGGAGCACCCCTTCATTGCCATTGCTCCACCTATATTAAACTGCATGCTTATGCTAAACTGAATTATTTGAAATGGAACTGTTTTTTACATTAAAACTGTACTAACACTAAACTGATTTGTTTAATATAGAACTGTTTTGACGTTTAACTGTGTGTAAACAAAATTTGTATTTATACTAAACTGAATTGGCTGAATTAGAACTGCTTGACTAAACTGAATAGCTTGAAATAGAAATGTTTTTCACAATTAAACTGTATTTACATTTAAACTGCATACTTATGCTAAACTGAATTGTTTGAAATGGAACTGTTTTTGACATTGAAACTGTACTTATACTAAACTGAATTGTTTAATATAGAACTGATTTGACATTTAACTGTGTGTAAACAAAATCTGTACTTATACTAAACTTAATTAGTTGAATTAGAACTGTTTGATGAAGCTGAACTGGTTGAAATAGAAATGTTTTTGACAAACTGTGTTCTAATGCTTAACTAAATTGTTTGAAATAGAACTATTTGTAGGCAAATAGTTCTATTTCAAACAATTCAGTTAAACATTAGAACACAGTTTAATTATAGGTAAAAATGGATTTGGCGTTAAATAACCTACAAAGGTTGATATGCCATAAAACCCAAACAACCAACCACTTGTTTGTAGATAATGAGTTTATCAATTGACAGAAATTCCCAGAAGTTTCATAATTTGGTCTCAACCCCCAAAATAGACATGAAAATTTGAAAAAGAAACATTTTTTACATAGAAAAATTACATAAGTTTTTTTTTTTACATTGTTTTCTGTTACATGAAAAAAATGTACTTAATCATATAAAAAATGATGACAGGATACTTTTCATTGTTAAAATTAGAATTCAAATTTTGTTTATTTTCGGGAACAAGACAATGAATCTGAAATAATTTTGATGTTAGCAAAGAAATACAGCAATTACTATTCTCTTTGGAAATGTTTTTTGATTATCATATTACCAGACTTTTCAGGGTGTGTGTGGAGCAAAAAAAAAACAGAGCTGGGTATTCCAGTTGTGGTCTATCCATATAATATAGTTAGCTCTGAATTAAGTCATGCAGACCTAAGTGTCATATGCACATCTCCGACATTGGTCTGAAAGAAGCTGTGACAACAATCCATTAATAAAGATAGCCATGCAACATTATTCTTGATTTAATTTGTTTCTTTTCCTTTATGGTCATGACTAGTGGCTTCTGCACTTTTGGCTATTACCAGCAGCCAACTTTCTTTTTAAGAGAGTCAGCATAATTTGGAGTTGTCAGTTAGCTGGTGAGACTGTGAGCCATGAAGAGTATCACACCTAGACATTTTATTTAATTCAAAATAATGATGGTTTAAACCAAGTCTACAGAACATTTGCTATTTCCTAGTTGGCCACTAAAAAGCTGTTTTTGGACTTTAGTACCATCTGCTGTTCTAAGTGTCCCACCCTTCTCAGCAGTATCTTCATAAGGAAAGTGTTGATGCAGGTTATATAATGTATCTGCAATAGATCACTATTTCTTACTTTGTCCTGTCATTTGATACCACAAACTGAACAAAAATAATGCATGTGATGAAAAAAATTTAAGCTGATTTATGTGCTGCTGGTAGGAAGGTTAGCACTCAGCCCCATTAGATGACTACAAATATCAATCTTAATCTTTTAAAGATAGCTTCCAAACACTGTGCTGGCTTTGCCTAGTCTGGTTTGGATTTCTCTGTCTATTTTGCTATCATTAAATGGATTTCAAGTAGGTCAATGAATTG
The DNA here is from genome assembly GCA_963585895.1 of Sepioteuthis lessoniana. Lineage (NCBI taxonomy): Eukaryota > Metazoa > Mollusca > Cephalopoda > Myopsida > Loliginidae > Sepioteuthis > Sepioteuthis lessoniana. The sequence goes on from OY757929.1 coordinate 32,696,702, forward strand.
ACAGTCTTCAATGAAAGCAGATAGTTTTATGAGAGATGGATTATACCATGTAGGCTGATAAAGAAGTTTTGTTTTCTTAATGCTAATAGTTAAGCCAAACATTCTTTGAGGTCTCTGAGAAACCATCAAGGATGGATTTGAACATCTTGTAATTTTGTAAGTCACAAGAGCACAATCATCTACAAAATTATCACAAATCAGCTGAAGTTGTGTCTTGGCTTTTGCATTGAAATGCTGCTGATTATACAATTCACTGCTTATCTGTCTGAATTTTTGAGATGAGGCTTGATGTGTATTATTTTGGTTGTGATTTTTTGGACTGTTGTTCTCATTTTTATTGTGTTGACCAAGTATAGAAATGAACACAATTTGGGAACCAATAATTGAAAAGGCCAAATCAAATTGTTTTTTTTTTTTAAGTAAATTTCTTTAAAAATATCAAGAATAATTGATGCCATTGGATTTTACATTTTGAATTCATGTCATGACGCTTCTCAGATTGATGGACGTGAAAAATGTTATTTGAATGAGATCTTTATAGTTTTTGAACACCTTGTTTGATCAACAACTTTAAAAATAATTTCCCAGGTTGAATCATTTCTATACCCAGATAAACAAGGGACACCTGACGAAGGCCAGAGGATACAGCATCTGAAACATTGTTTCAACTAAGAGAAAGATGCAAAAAGTGTTTTTGCTTTTTCTTTTCCTCCTCCTTTATGCATAATTGAAAAATCAAAAACAAGAGGAAGAGCAAGAACACATTCCTGCTTTGTACCGTTTTGAAAAGAATCCGATTGTTCACTTCCTGACCTCATGAAAGCTTTCATCTTTTCATGAAAGAAGATAACATTTAACATCCTTTCTACCAATCCTAGTTTTGTGAGGACATTCCCGAGAACATCTCTTGATCTGGTATCAAATGCTTTTATGAGGTCTACAAAAATCATAGAGTTCTTTATTGGGTTCCCTTGTTTTTTTTTCTTGTAATGCAACTGACTTATATGCAAGATAATCATTCAAATCTACATTGATAAGAGACATTTGCTATTTGCTACCATCTTTCATGGAGGCATTTTTCTAATGTTTTTATAAAAGATGGATTCCGAGTTGTATACAACAACAAAGATAAAATTTTATTCAGTTAATAAAATTCCTAAGTCAAAGTTTCTTTCTTAATAATCAAAGAAAATTTTATTTTTCAGGATTTGGTGGTCAAGTTGATTTTATCAGAGGTGCAGCCATTAGCCATGATGGCCTTGGAAAACCAATCATTGCTTTGGCCTCTTCCACAAAAAAAGGACAATCAAAAATTATTCCATGTATTAAACAAGGTAAATGACTCCCTCTTTTTTATGTTTATTAAGTTAGTAAAGTTAGCGACGATAGTCGAGGGTGACCTGAAGGCTCCCTTTTCGATAGCTACTACACCAAGGTGTAGGGGAAGGCGCTACTCCATTCCCAGGATTGCTCCACTTTACCCTTGAACCGTACCTTATAATGCTGAGTGTTAAGCAAGGTGGTATCAAGTACCATTTTTAAAGTCTTTGGTATGACTCGACCTGGGATTGAACCCAGGTCTCCCGGGCCATTGGCGAACACTCTAACTGCTTGGCCAATGTCCCGGTATATTTTAATTAAATGTTTTATATGAGATTAAAACAACAACAAAAAAAAGCTTTCATCATAGAAACTAATTCAACTAAAATTAAAATAGTAAGAATTCAGCATTTTACAAAGATCAGTTGTCAGCAATAGAAATTGATGTTGCTCTATTTTGTCCACTGTCAATCACTTTTCTCAATTTCCAGTGCATTAAAAATCATTAGTAATACATTATACATGTTCTGTCTTATTTTCTGGCCACCAACAATCTTTTTCTTTCTGATTTTCAATGTATAAATATAAAAATTAAATACAAAATAACTTCAATGCTTAACTATTGTATTTCACTTTTTTTAACTGATAATATTACTACTGTAATTTTCATTCATTAATAGTTAAGCCAGGTTAAAAGTGAGGTAAGAGTAAAGCCTTGCCCATTTATCAAAACTTTTCTCATTCCCCAATGATACTTGCATCAGAAAAATTAGGTGTAAAAAGTTAGGCTTTTACCATGCTTTTAACCTGGACTAAGGGAATGAACTTTTATTGCTTTGATTAGATAACGTTAGAAAAAATCATTTTACCCTTTCAATTCTCTAGAGGCATGTTTCTAAAACTAATATTTTCGTAAAATTTTTCAACTAGATAATTATTGATCATGAATTTAAAAAAAAAAAAAAGTGTATTTATAATTTTGGCATTTGTTTTTGTATATACTTTTTAGTATTTACACTCGTGTTATATATAATATATATAATAAAAATGAATGAAAGTTTGAACATGCTTGTTTAATAAATACTATCAGTGATATAACTAATTACCTAATCATTTAATCTTTCATAAAAAAAACTGAATATTGAACTCATTTAAAAAAAAAAAAAAAAAAAAATAGAGGATCTTAATGACATTAAATATTATTATAAATGTTATAATGATTTTTTTCTTTTTCTTGCTCAGGTGGTGGTGTTGTAACAACTCGTGCCCATGTTCACTATGTAGTGACTGAATGGGGTATTGCTTATCTATTTGGCAAGACATTGAGACAGCGTGCCTATCATCTCATTCAGATTGCCCATCCAGACCACAGAGAGGCCTTAGAAAAGGCAGCATTTGAGCGTCTGAAAACTATGCCTGTTCCTTAGAAAATACTAGTATTAATTACAGTTAGCAGAAAGAACTGGCAGATAAAGACTTAAAATTGGATGAACAGTTTAGCAACATGATAGACATTTGTTTTCTAATTAGGTTATTGTTTCTTTCTCTCTCGATAACAAATTTCTTATTCTATACTTCCATTTCTGCTTCTTTTCATTACTGAGCCATGAAAATAGGAAGATTGAATTTTTTTTTTTTATTCAATAATAAACCAAAGATTTTTTTTTTTTAAATCCTGAATTTGATAAGAGCCTGGGTTTATCTTTTTTGCAAACAAGCTTTAACCTTCTACAGTTCTTGAAATATTGTTAAAAGCTAAGTTGTAATTTCAAGAGATTATCTGTGTTGTTTTCTTATCAATTCTATTTCCATGTGCCTTTGTTAAGTCAGCATTGCTTCTGTCTCTGGTGTTAAGCCTTATTATACAACACTTCGTGCTGCAACTCTGCAACAAAGTCTTTTACTCAAGAAATAGAAAATCAGAAATTGCCTTCCACTTATGATTATTCAAAATGTGGATATCTGGCATTTTCACTTGTAAAATTTTCTGATTGATCAGAAGGGGTGGGGTTTTGTGGGATGGTGATAAGATTTAGTTAGAAGGAAGCTAGGTTTTTATTTATTTTTTGTATTTATAAACTCTAAGATAAAAAATGTAATTCTGCTAACAACGTATCATTTTTTGAACACTCCAACTTTAAAAGGAAATGTTAATATTTTTTCTTAATTGCTGGATCCTTCATTCCTGCCAACTACCTTACTTGTAAAAACTGAAGAATCCATAACTTTTCTGCGGGTAAATTTCTGCAACCAATTTTATCTTTCAGGCATACAAGATATTGTTTTTCTTATCCAATCATTACAAGAAATATCATTTTTATAAAACTCTGTCCATGTTTTATGCATTCCACTTAGTGTTGGGGGTAATTGCAAACATAGATTAAAAAATTCTTCAAAGGAATATTTTAAAATTTAAAAGGTTGAGTCTCAAATGCTACCATGAAACTATGTAAAGTTAGACATCTTAAAGCTGTTTTTTTTTTTTTTGTTTTGGGGTAGTTTTTTGGTTTTACTTATTCAAATTTTTATGGACTTTGTGTCCAGTATTTCTGATCTATTTTCAGAGGTAAAAAGATAAATCAGGCTGCAAGATGAAAATTTATTGACCAGTATGGCAACTGAGAAATTTACACATTCAACTGGCAGAGTTGCTGATGAAGGGAAATAGTCAGGAGTTGATGTAGACTCAACAGGTTGATGTGCACTCACCTTTCTTACTTTGTGTCTTCCAATTCCAGCATGGTAAAAATATTTTGTAGATTTTTAATTCCATTTAATTTTAGATTGGGTGGTTTTAAAAAAACAATATTGGAGACAGAATTGACTGCATAAATCTCATACAAGTCTTTTATGTTATAGAATCTAAAAGACTATACACATCATTCAGTTAGGATAAATTCATAAAAAACCTACTCACAATGGAAAGGAATATTTCTTTATTTATAACATCTTGCCATAAGAACAAAACTTTGTAATTGTAGCTCTTACCTCCATTTCTAATTTGAATTTAGCTTAGGTTTCTTTTAAATTCTTAAACAACGAAATGTTGACAACCATTTTTTTTTCTTTTTAACTTTTTTTTGTTTGATTAGTAGGAAATCTAACAAAATTGTGGGTTTTTTGTTTTTTTTTCTTTGCTAAGGAAAAGTTCTAAAAAAAAAAAAAAAAATTCATATAAACAAATAAAAAGATTTTCATAATTTAATTTTGTTATTTCTTCTTGAAACAACCAATTGTTTGTACTTGCTCACTCTTAATTTCTCATTCAGAAATAACTTAACCATTTCCATATACAAACAGACCTCCTCTTCCACCTATCATTTTTTTAAATACTGGTCAGTTTGTCTTTTCTTATATTTCTATTAGATTCTCTAAAAACTATTAGTGGGATTTTCTAGTTTTAATAAAATTACTTTTCCATATTCAAAAGATGTCACAATTGCACAATCTTGCATAGGGAAGACACAAGAAAATTTTACACAAGTTTTTTGTAAATAGCAACAGATTTTTACCCTGAAGCTTTTTTTTTTTTTTTTTAGTAAAAAAAAAAACATTTTCTTAGTTAAAGTTAATGTAGAAACATTGAAAACTGGGGGATCTTGTTACAATACATTGTAGCCAAACCCAAGTAAGTTTTTTTTTTTTTTTTTTTTTTAGTTGAACATTTTTGTTTCATTTTTCAGCAGAAGTACATCACATAGTAAGCATATTTATAACTTACATACCATAAATATCTGGAAAGTCAATGTCTTTGCAATTTATTTTTTTTTTAATCAAATGCTGCTGAAACAGATCAATTGGTGAGGAAAAAAAATGAATTAATCTTTTATATGTAATTTTTTTTCATTATTAAAGCAATAATTGACACCCGGAGAAAGGAAAAAAAGATTCTCCTACACAAATTCAATTTCTTTTTGTAAATTTTCTAATCAAAATGGGAATAGAACATTTTATAATGAATTAATTTCATTGTATTTGTCCCTAAAATCTGGCAGGAGATATTCAAAATTAGTGTTAGTTTACATTATATTTAATGAAATGTATTTGTAGCATTGCAGTTTTACGCTCTTTGTAAAGTTTTTTTTTTTTTTTTTTTTTTTCAACATTTTTCCCCAGTTTTTTTTTTCTGCTTCCATTATATGCAAGTCCTATTAAAAATTCATCTGTCATTAACATATCAGGAAATAAATAAAAAAAATGTTGCTTTTTTTCTTCTTTATGCTTTTTCTACCATTGCTGCTTTGTATTGAAAGAAAAATTTATCTAACAATTAGGTAATTTTGATGGCAAAATATTTTTGTAGACATTTCAACTTAGGGTTAGTGAATCCATCATTCGTGTCAATTTTTTTTTTTAATTTGTGCTTGTAAATAAATTTTGCAACCAACTTCTATTTAACTTAATGATGCATCTGAACATTAGTTTGTTTTAATCACTTTCTGGATATTGAATACGGAGGAACAGTAAGTAATCTGGTGAGGCATTAAGGAAATTGAATTGGTTGCAGAATTTACCAGCAGAACAGTTGATTTTACAAGCTTTGGTAAAAATGATGGATCCACCAATTAAAGAAAAAAATTTTTTTCTAAATCTGTCTGGTTAGATATTTCATGAAAGACTTGCTAAATCATTACCATAGATTTTGCAATTATAATAATTTATGAAAATGCTGAACGGTATAACATCTTTAATAATACTTTATATAGAAAATTACAAGATTGTCAGTCTTTGTAAATAAATAACAAATCTTCATCAGTTCCATACTGTTTTCTTGCAATATCAAATACTTCCATGCTGCAGCTACAGATTTCTTCTGAAGGAGAAAAAAAAAAAAAAATCTTTACAGCAAACTTGACTCGGCTGCACCCCCCCCCACCATCTTTTTTTATTTTTACAATAAACTAAGGACTTACCATGAGAAAAATTAGGATTCATGTAATATATCAGCTGCTTGATTTTGTTATAACCACACACAACAATGAAGTGCCCTGTAAAGAAAATTATATTTGTAGAGACTGGTTCTTACTTAGGTTTCAGTGAAAAGTTTTTACTGCATTTTTTTAAATCCATTCAAACTTATAATTTTTTTTTTCTTTTTTTGGATAGTAACAAAGTTTTCTTTGATAAACCATTTTCAGTTATCAAAATTATTCTTTTTTTGTTTGAGATTTTGAATGACTGCAACTTCTTTCTCTGATAAAGCATTAAGACATTAAAAATAACGAATAACACACCCAACAAGACACACACTCAAGTGTTGGGAGGTTTATTTTTATTCAGTCCACATAGCTTTGAATTTGCTATAAAAATCAAACTGAAATGAATAGTTACTATAAACAAAAATACGAATAAAATAATAATCTATAGTAAAGATGGAATAAGCAAATCCTTTTTATTTTTACTAGAAATGCTATTTTCATTTTGTTCAACCCAGTCATACTGTAAAATGTTAAAGATAAATTCTAAGCTACCAGCATAAATTTTAATAAGCTTTAAGCTAAATGTTTCTTTTCATTAGCTTAAAACTGCAGATTTTAAATTGAACTCATAAGTTCACTTTCTTTTTAGGAAAAGTGTACAATGTAGCTCCTTTCACTCTCATTATCTAGAAGAGCATTTCCATGAAACAGTCAGATGGATATTAATGGTAATTGTTTCTTCACATTATACCATGTGAAAATGTTTTGAGTGTTCCCACACCAAAGAGTATGAGATTTCAACTGAATGACAGTACTGTAAAAAAAAAAAAAAAATTGAAAGTGTTTAGGGCAGGGTTGCAGAAAATTATGCAAATTAAGGAGTCTAACCTTGGACATCAAGGCAAACAGGCATAGGTTAGTTGGGATGGGGGGTCTTGGTTTCTAGCGTAGATAATTTTTTTTTTTTTTTTTAAATCTTAAAAAAAAAAAAAAAAATGGATATGTTCAACAGGTTAAATTAAGTAATCCACTCTGCAGTAAAAGTGTACTATGCTTAACACTTATTTTATTTTAGCCAAACTTACCTTGATAATTATTTTAGCCAAACTTACCTTGATAATTAATACAATTTCCAAAACATTTCAACAAAGTGCAGCTCTAGTAAAGAAAAACAAAAATGAAAAGTTACTGTCAACTTGTGGTATTCTTTTTATTAAAAATGTTTTTAGAAGATAGAAAGACTCATCTATTATTCATAATTAAAGGTTTATAAGTTTGTAAAATCTAAGGGTTGAAATTATGGTAGTATAAAGATATAATATATAAATAATAAATATATATATTTTTATTATGATTTGATTTTAGCAGTATATTTCATTGATAGGTGTATAAAAATACAATTTTATTTGATGGCTTTCAGCATGTTCATTCAATAAATATAATGGAGTCTAAAGACAATTGAATTGGGTACCTATATCTTTTTACTTGAAAAAAAAATCATCTGAACTCATTAAAAAGCTTTCCTGTTTTGCAAGTTTAAAAATAGTGTTTAGAAAAAACTATTCATGTAATTATCTTTTACTTACCTCTGTACAAGCCAACACACTGTAATCTATAAGGCAGATAAGAATGTTTCCTTCAATGAGATGCTCAAGAATTTCTGCTAATTCAACTGATCTGTAGTAAGAAATTATGGGATAAAAGAACAATTTTTACTATTAAGTTTATTATAAAATGTTAATTTCAAGTTTTGAGTGTTAGTTGAAAACTAAAACACTATTGACTTCATTTATATCCTAACTTTATATTTTTGAAATTGAATGCTATATTTCAAATAAACAAAAACATCTTAAATTCAGAGTTGAATGGTCATTTAAAAAGAAAAAAGTCTGTCCTTTAAGTTTAAGATAATTATTCCTGCTACTGACCCACTACTAAAGGATGAGAAAATTTTATTGGGTTTGACTTTTTTTTTGTAAAGATATTTTATCACTGATTTAGACAACAACAAGTTAAGAATGACGGTACTCTTCTGTGCTGAGACAGCAGTCTGTCTTGTTTTTTGATCTGAAACTAACTCGGCAGTAAGAGTCAAAATGAAATTTTAAGATATATGTTTCTTTGTAAGCTTGTCAAAGGCATAAAGATTCTTGAATCTTTCTTAAGTTTTCTCACTGTAGATGACACAACTGGAAAGGGATTGTTTAAGTTTTTGAGGGTTCTTTTTGTTTTTAATGATATTGTTAAAAAGTTTGACAGATTTATTTGGTCAAAATAGCACCAATATAGTAAGAGAGTATAAAAGATGTTCAAAGTCAAGGTTACTTGAGATGAATGAAATGCACAGTTTGAATTTTGTTTTGTCTGATAGTGCACAGACATTGGTGGGTTTTGTTTCGTTGAGGTAGTTAATTATTTACACATATTCTCTGCCTTGATCTTTCATTACAAGATACAATTAGAAAACGTGCCTATTTCTTTGAAAGTATTGTTAAACTATTGCATTTTCCTCTTAAAAACAAAAAATTCTTTTACCAACCTGCTAGAGAATAGCACAATAGTAACTAAAACAAAAATTGGGATTGGATTTCTACTTGGAACATTGTCCCAAATGATGATGCTAAGCAATGTTCTGTTTCAGCTGAACAAAAGTAAGTCAATTGTTACAGTCTTCAATATTATGATTGCTGAGGTCCAATGCAACTTGCAATTTTCTTCAAGATTATTGTGTAAATGGTTATACCTCCACTGTCAACAGTGCATCCAATTGCAGAGAAGTTTAAGTTATAAATGCAAAAGATGTTTATTTGAGTAGGAGTCCAGTAGACCAAGGATTTTCTTCAATTATAATTGATTTTCTCAGCTATCCAAGTGGAATGAAATTTATGAATTCATTCAAAATTCAAACTCATTTTTGAATGCAGTGAAGAGTGACAAGCTGAATGAGTAGTGCAAACAACTTCATGAAAAGAAACAAAAGATGGGGGGGGGGGTGAACAATAAGAATTACCTCATGAGATCAAGAGATTTGGTTTCTTTGTTCAAAGGCATATCAACTTGCATAAGAATTGGAGATCAGGAACCAAAAAAAGAACTAAAAGCTGCCCATGATTTTTTGGGGATACATTTTTGAAATCACATAGTTGAAAGTTACCTAACTTGTTCATTGCTTACTACACCAGTGACTGCTGCAAGCATCAAATAAAATTTCAGCTAAATAAAACTTAAAAGTATCTGCAATCTACAATGAGAGATGAGAAACTATTCGGGTTAGGAATGATTTCTATTAAAAATGAACATGATTGATCTCTCAACTGATAAAATAGCATGAATAAGTGTATTCACTAAGTCTGGAAAAAATTATCTATTTTTCATCCATAAAATTGAATGCATCAAAAATCTGCAGAGAGACTTTGGACTATATTTGATAAACTCAGCACTTAAAGAATTTAGTTTTAAATTCTGAGAACATTACTGAATATGACATACACCTGAAGAACTTTTGAATTTATAATCATCAAGCATTTTTTTTTTTTTCAGATGATTATTGAGTGACAAAAAGTTTTAGTAAATGGCCAAATCAACATAAAATTATCCGACAAGAAAAAGAAAATGTCCCTTTAAGAATCTGGTGTAAAAAAAAATTAAAAAAAAAAAAATTTAGTTTTTTTTTTAAATTTTGTCTTCCATGAAAGAAATAATACAATGGTCATTCAATAGAAAAGGTGAAGTATTGCCTAAGGAGTTGGCAATAGGAAGAACCATTTATAGTTGTACTTTTTTCAAGGAAATCAAGAAAGACTTTCAGTATGACTTTCTTTACTGATTGCTGCACCTCAAACTTTTTCTTTACCTGAAAGTGTGTTTCTACTCTATACATTGTCTTTTTAACTCAGATTTTTACTGACAAACCCATGTTTTGCTCATTTGTAAACATTTTTTGATTAAAACAACCTTTTCTGTACACATACAGTCTTCTATAAATTTCACATGGTTTACACTTGTCAGCCACCCAAAATTTGATGACAGATATCTGTTCAAGCCTGGAGCACTCCGATTTGCTACCATTTTAAATAGCCTCAAAACAAATATTGTGAGATTAAAGTAATTTTTGCTATAAACCAATTCCAAACAATGCACAGTTTACATTTATGAATGAAAATTCTGGAGAGAAAAAAATTATTTTGCTTTCTTAAAAAATTTCTCCTTATGATCTTCATATTAGGTAACTCCTGAGTCCAAAAAATTTCTTTTATTTACTGAATGACCCTCATATATCAACTAAAATTTAAAACATTTCCCTTACCTTTTCTCCACTGAAATTCCTTTTTCTTCTGCATTCTTAAACAATTGGTTCACTTGTCTTTCATCTTCATTGAAGCGATCTTTGTAATAACTCTGGGGGAAAAAAAAAAGGAAAATTAATTATCTACACTTATATGTATATTTTCAAAATTTTACAAAGGTGTTGCAATTAGTTTACTTTAAAAGTATTTGTTATTCAAGGATCCATAGAAAAAAAAAAGGCTAAATACTTGACAATAATTTTTTTTAAATTTGGTTTAAAATTTTTGGAAACAAATTTATCAACTGTAAATAATTTTTATGTAATCACTTCCCAAAACAGCTATAAATTTTTTTTCTTATCCTTGATGACTATCAATCATCTAAACTTTAATCACTAAAAATTAACTGAAATCTTTTTATTTAATTGAGTACATTATTTTTTTGTTTGTATGTTGTTTTTTTTAGAGCAAAATAAAAAATATACTGAGAAAACTTGGTTTTAAAATTACATTAAACACATATAAAAGAGGTATATAAAGCTGATGTGTTTGTGCAGATATATATATATTTTAGCTAACCATGATATTTAGATTTGAACATTATTTATATTGACAATAACAGACATGTTATAACAGAATTTGCATAATTTGTTTTAAAAATCACTTAAACTTGTTTTTGTAATTGTTTTAATTTTTCTTGACTGCAAAATATTGATATGAAGTTGATAATCTTTACTGAATCTTCAATTTTTCCATTTAAGATCTTTTATTTTATTTATTTTTTAAACTAAGGTCATATTCTTTTATTTTTGTGAGTTATATATATGTGCTGATCATTTTTTTTTAATAAACAGCAGTCAATCACAATTTATTTCAGAACCTGAACTTTATGTTCTAATTTTTATTTTTTTATTTTAATTAAACCAGCAAAGATTCATATAAATAAATGATTTAATAAGCAGAAAGTTATTCTAATTTTATCATGTTTTAAAGACAAAAAAAATAAATACACATATACATACAAATGGTAACCCATTTTTTTATGTAGCATTATTCTGGGAGGATTTGTATTGAAAAGTCTGAAAACTGAAATCAACTCAGGATGTTTTTTTGTTTTGTTTTTAAACTAAATGTTTTTGTTATCTATGCTTGCATGTTTTTGAAAAATTATTTTTCACAGTATAAATTTGTAAGAAATTTACATTAAATTTAAAGTGCTCACTATTTCTTTATTTTTCTTAGTTCACAGTCACTCACTCACACACAAAATCAATGTATCCCAACTCATATATCCACATTAAATGTAACGAGTATTTTAATGATACCAATTGATATATGATGAAACTACAAATTTTGGAACTATGAAATAAAAGAAAAACAACAACAACAACAGCAGCCTCCCTACTTACTTGTTTGGCATAATTTTTGTCCACACCTAAAGTTACTGTACAAAAGTGATGACGTATATTATGCAGCTTCATGAGTAGAGCCAAATGGATTGTCCACACACTGCCAACAAGAAACAAATTGAAACATCTAATAGTATTTGCTATTTGAGACAATATAATCAGTGATAATTATTCACAATCATTAGCACGGTACAAAGCCTAAAAGAGAAAAAGAATAGAATAAGAAAGATTTTATAATCCCAATATTAAGAGTTTGCTTACCTAGAAAATCAGTATTCATAATCTAATGCAAATAGGAAATACATAACCACCACAAGGATGAGAATTCAGACTAATTTCTATATATATATATAAATGACTAAACTATGGGTTAAATTGTACTCCTTATTAACTATGGGTTAATTGTACTCCTTATTTAGGAGTCCCTGTAGCTAAGTGGCTAAAGTGCTGGACTGTGACATTGAAGTAAGTGAGTTTGAACTCCAGTTGTGCTATTATATTCACTCATGGACTAATACCTTTTGGAAAGGTATGAACCCTCTTATTCCGCAGTATCATTGGTGTTCTTCTACAGGGTTTGGGGGATAAAGAAGTTTGTACCTTTCCCAGAGGTATTAGTCTGAAAGTGAAAATAATAGTAGGACTAGAGTTTGAACTTGCTTACTACGATGTCACAGTCCAGCATGTTACCCATTATGTTATGGAGACGCTCCTGTAAAACCAAGCATTTAACACACACACACACACACACACACACACACACACATATCTATATATACATACATACATACACACACATAGAAAGAGAGAGATGGGACTAATTTAGAAATCTGATTGTCTGTCAAATGAAATCAAATCTTACACTACTTATATAAAAGGTTTGTGGAAAGTGAGGAATTATCCTAAAGAGTGAAAAGAAGCTCATTGATATTTTTTCTCTCTTTAATCTATTCCCCACTGGAAACTTTTACATATATCAATTTTTTTTTTTACTTTTATTCCTACTCATTCTTCTCAGTGCAATCTCATCATATCCAAATAATTTATAAATGATTTTTTTTTTTTAAATTTAACATTCATAAAATTATAAGTGCACATACATACACACATATGCATAAGGGAAGGAGCTACCCTAAATTTTTTTAGGAATTTGAACAGTGCATGGAAACCCAGTACAGTACTCAAACAGGCAAAGTGGTTACTTTGAAGATGGTGGTTTGGTTTATTTGTTTAATGGTATATCAACCACTTATGAATTATTCAATGCCAAAATTTGATTCATTTGTAAATGTTTGATTACAATAACTATTTATATTTTCAACAATCCAGTTCTATCATTTTCATTTAATTGCACTAGTTTATTTATTTAATGCTCAGAGATAACCACATCATATCAATAGTCATATACAATCACAATTGGTTTGCACACAACTATATAGTTTCAAGTAACTAATAATAATCATTCTTAGTAAAAAAAATTATAGCTTCTAGTAACAATTCTTAATACAAATAATTTGCACAACTATATTTTTTCAAGTATTCCTATCCAATACTAATAATTTCCAAATAAATCATGGGATCCTAATAGGTACAGAGTGAACCTGGAAGTAATGGCAACAGAGGAGTACAGTACATTTTCCAGAGATTCACAACGGGATGCAGTTTAGTGTCGTATTCAAGACTCCCCCTTTTTTGGGGAGAATGCAGTCGGTGTATTCCAAACTGCAAACACAGTGAGGAGATGATGAAAACAGAGTTTTTATATAATATGATCATTCTTTTGACTTTTAGGTAAAATCTTGTAGACAAATACATATACACACAAATCACTGAACTAATAATGCCCCTAGTTGAAATAGATGTTAGTTACTTTGTATAATGGCATATTAATCTTCATAGGTTACTTAATGTCAAAGCTATCCTTGTTGAAGAACAACAGTGGTACAATTTAACCCATAGCTGAGGGGATAAGAAGGTTTATACCATTCCCAAGGGTCTTAATTTATAAGTGAACATAATAGTGTGACTGGAGTTTGAACTTGCCAAAAATAGGACCCCAGAAAAGTTTAAAAAAAAAAAAAAAAAAAGGGTAATTTAAAAGTAAACTTAATTCTAATTCTCCAATTAAAATGAGATTGTTGTGCCTTTAAAAAATGAATTAATGAAAATAGACTTTGCATCAAATCTAAAAATAGATCAAAGATTACAGACATTGCAAGTTTCTGGAGTAAAAATGAAACCCACGCAGACCTAGTTGTAAACAAACCATGTGATTCCAAAAGCATGCTCCAACCAATGGCAATAAAAGACAAGTCTGGAATTTATGATTATAATAAAAAACAACCTATAAACACTCCATAGAGACAGCAAAATGTCACAGTAGACAATGGAAGACACAGCAGTTGGCAGCCAGCCTAATGACACAGATACCTAAAGTCCACTAAATATTCAATGTAGCTGACAGTCATCTACAGTTTGCTGCAACATACAAGAAAACCAGCAGACACACATTCACTCATGGACAAGCCACACAGTAGAATTAACAAAGCAAGATTCTCACTGAATAAATAATTCCCTAATAGTGCCACCAAAACATGATATGCTCATATACAAAATTTTCCTTCTACAAAGACTTTCTTTATAAGGACATCCTTGCTCACATATACTTACAGACGAAGAACTTTTCTTTCCAGTTTAATGTCTTATCCATTTCACCTCAAATGATAGTTTTATTTGGTTGTGGTTGCAGAGAATTTGCTTTCAACTTTTATTTGGGTTATTGAGACCATGTTGCTCACACATCCTTTCTATTTCTTCTTTTGTTTGTTTGTTTGTTTTCTTTCTCTCTCTCTCTCTCAGCAGGTAAACATCCAAATTTTGTCCACTGTGAATAAAGCTGAATGAATTCTACTACAATTGTAATGCAGCAACCAGTTTTATTTTTTTTGTTTCGTGTTATTTATTGTAGTGGAAGAATTTGAAACTGACCCCATATTCTAATGACATATTTTTAAAGCTTAACTTTTTTCTAATTTATAAATACTGTTAAGACGATTTTCTCCAAAATTTTCAATTTAAGATAAAACTTGCCAATCTTATTTTTTTGTTATGTTTTAATACACACATTCATAACTTTAACTTCCTATTCAATTGTGTGTTTTTACAGTTTAATGTGAAAGGTTCTCATGTTTACTTAAAACAAATGCCGAAAACACAAATAGAATTTGATTTGATTCTCTTAACATTTTCTGTTTATTCAATACATATCATACAGCTGCAAACAAATCTAGGGATAAAAATTCTGATTTGAAAATTTATTAATATATAATTAATGAAGAATGATATTAACTTTTCTACTTGAAAATTTTACACTATTTTCTTTTGTACTTTCTGGAAAATAATATGTAAAAGTTTGAATATTTTATCACTTTTTCACATCTGATATTGTTTCAATTAAATTTATTTTATTGTAGTTGATAGAAAAACAAATATCTTATTGAAATAAAAATAAACCCTCATTTGAAAGGGGTACTAATTTTTTTTTATTTCATATTTATTTTGTTGAAATACAAATAAAGAATATATTTAATGCCATAAATACTGAGTAGTGAAGCAAGGTAAAATTTATGAAAATAGATGCTAAAAGTTCATTTCGACTATCGTTAAGAATTAATATTATCAATTCCTTTCTGAAAAGGCTATGAAAAAGAAACGTGCTGATAAAAACATTTTAGGTTTGAGTAATAAAAACAAATACAAGAAAGAAGTCCTTTGTATTGAAATGCTTTCCTTATTGCAATCTTATACAGGGAATAATATCTTATTTCTTAGAGAATTAATAAATCACAATTAATATTTAACTACAAATAAGAAAAATAAATTATAGCTGAAAAATTCTGTAACTATTTTTCTTGAAGGAGTTTTGTTGTATAAAGTGGGGGTTCTAGTTGTAGAAATTATATTATTTGGATTTTGTATTCTTTTGCTGTTGATGGTACACATGTCCTGTATAAATGAGTTATATTGAAATAATTAAATAGAAGCAGGTTATTTTTAATTAAATGAGAAATTTCAGGCAGTTGTACCTGTGTAAAATTCACTTGAATCCTAAGTTGATTTGCTGACCAGTTGCATGCATATTTGGTCATTTTGCTAAACAGTTGAGTGCATATTTGGTCACATCATTTGCACATTTTTAAGTGTGTTGTTATCATCATTATTATTATTTACTCTATATGGTGGCCCTCACTAAAATCTGAATAGCAGCAAATCTCCTTAGCTCTTCAGGACTCTCCTCAGTATTTTAGCCTATTGCAACAGTGCTGTCATTTAGATGGTCTCAAACCTTCCTTGGATCTCCAGTTTCCTCAGTGTCTTTTCCAGGTTCTTTTGGATTTACCCAAGGACTACAACTATAATTGACATTTTCTTTTTCTTAGTCTTTTTGTATCTCCCTCATTATTTTTTTTTGTTTGTTCCTCCACTTTCATCTTCTATCCAGCTTTCATTTCTTTCTGGGTTCCTTATCAGGATGCCAAGGTTGTCAGTGACTAACTTTGCTCCTGCATAAATTAGATTGTTCAAATTAGTGATGTCATCTGTTAGAATATACTTTAGTCATTTATTCATGTTCTCTGCTTTTCTAGTCTTGATTCTTTAACAATGACAGCACATTTTTTTTTTCAGTTGGAGTAATCCTCATATGCTGGACTGCGACGACTTATCTGCAAAATTTGCAGTGTAAAGTACCTCAAACACGTTATTTCCCTGTGACTCAGGCAGAGTGTTTGTTGTTTATCAAAAGTTGAAAGATTAGGAAAAGGTGGATATAGACCATATAAAATCTGCTTTATATAGCACGTTTGCTACAGATACATTCATAGTGTATAAGTAGTTTGTCATGTGGAAACTGTAACGTAGGGAGTCATTTGATGTGTACTTAGCTGAGCTGTGGAAACTTACAGCAGAACTAGTGACTGTGGTCTCACATGTACATTCATGGTGTGGCTGCTAGACCAGGTTATAAAGCTACTCTAAGCTTCATCCTGGGTGGATGCACTAGTAATTGACCAGCTGCTAGCCTAAGCTTGAGCAATTAGGAAAGACAAGGTAATAGAAGATGTCTTGGTGGTAGCAATATAGGACAAAGAAACTCCTCCCCAATGATTCATGTGATGTTATGTGTTATTGTAACAGCCCCAATCATATAGCAAAGGATTGCTTGAATCAATTTGGAGGAGAGGAGAAGCTTTGCATACATTGTGACAGATGCAATGAAATTGAATACATATTTGAAAATTGTTTGGGAAAAGATATCAGCATCAGTCTCCTCCACATGCACCATCTGAATGAGGTACCACTTGTGATCACTGTACAAAAGAATTAAAAGTGTGACCCTGGTGAAAACAGGTTGTTCACAGTCACTTGTAAGCAGAACATTTTGTCCTTTGTTGATAAAAAAGACTGTGCAGAAAGTTGGTAAGAAGATCCTTAAGTGTTAGGGAATCAGATTTATTCAACTTTGAGAAGCAGGGATTCCATTGAAGTAGATGTCTTGGTGGTAGATGGAAAGTTGCTGGGGTTCAACCTGTTGCTAGAGATTGCCACTATCAAGAGGTTTGGTGGCATGTGTGTGACCAACACTAGAATAGTGAACTTCTCTTGTATTGACAGCCCCTTGAGGGCAGCTATCAGCTTCAGTGAACCTGATTTCCATGCAGTTCGACCCAGACAGGAAAGTCTGAGTTCCATCTTGGAAAAAGATCTGGCACACAGTAAGTGATACGAAAGTGGATACAAGCTCACTGTATTGGTTGATGCAAGCTTGTTCACCACAGGAGTTTTAATAGAAACTAATAGGTCTATTATCATGGATGTGTCCATAGTGGAACAGTCAACACATCAACCTGGCAGAGCTCAATGCAGTGTTGAAAGGCATTAACTTGGTGTTGGAATAGAAAGAAACTATCATATATCTATGTACTGATTCACGATTGGATTTCAGACTCATTGTCAGAGAAGGCAAAAGTGCATGCCAAAGCAGCACATGAAATGTTAATAAGGCATCGATTCTGCACATGCAGGGAGTTAATCTTATGTGGGTTAATGGTTAATGTTGAATCAATTCTCTTGCAAACTAAAATGATCAATCTACCAAAGTGTCTCATGATCTGGAAAGAAGCAGAGCTTGTGCAAGCAGCATACACTGCTTCATGGAAGAGTCAGAATCTACTCACATACTAACCATCCACCAAAAGAAGGCACTTTGGCATGAAATGGATAGTGTACTTTGTGAAGAAGGCTGAGCTGTGTCAAAAGCAGCAGTGAGGCCGGTGGTCCAGAACTATGAGGTATGGCAGTCTATGTATTAGCAGAAGAGTAAACTTAGTGTGCATAAGACTTGGAGTAGGTTGGTTATAGATATTAACCATTACTCTGGGAAACATTTCCTCACTTTAACTGATAATGGGGCAACTTGATTCTCTGGCTACTGCTACAACAACAAGACACCACAAATATCATCCAACAGCTGGAATCAGTGTCTGCAAGCAAGCTCCACCCCAATTGAACTTCTTGCTAACAATGACACAGCATTCTGCAGCCAATGTTTTAAGCAGTTTCTAGATAAGTAGGGGGTCAAGCAGCAACTGTGATATACCTATGTATCTGTTGGGAATGGCAGCATAGAAAGATACCACAGAGCTGTGAAAAAGATTGTTGCAAGAAAACAGTATACAATGATGGAAGTGGTTTACTAGTACAACACTACAAAGAACAATGTTTCAACAGTGGCTGTACCAATCAACATGGTGCACAGGTACTGGGTTCAACTGAAAGGCATTAGCATCACTCTCTTACCTAAATCTGATAAATACTAGAACAATATAGAGTAGAGGGGATCCTGTTCAGGTAAAAACCCAGAGGGCCAGCACACATCAAAATTTCAAGATGGCAAACATCACTGGAATCAGCAGTCCACAAGTAATTTTGTTTGATGGTATATTACACAATATGAAAGTACTATACTCCCAGTTGTGATCAGATGAAGCAGAACATCATCAGACAATGAAAAAACAGTCGAAAGAGATTTTAGTATGCCTGTTTACTTAAGTGGGGTTAACAATTCAGAGCCTGACACAAGCACCTCCAATATCTCTCCAGATGACTCAACCAGAGAAAAAGTTGCGACTGGCCTACCACAGAGGAGTACCAAAATAAAAAGACTGACCCCCAGCAGTCACATTTGTAATCATGGGATCAGAGGAGTGTGTGATGACTTTTGGTTACCGGGAGCAAAAAAGAACATGCTGTTTAATGTGTCTTTCATGGAAGCAGCCATTTGCAATCCGAGTTGTGTGTGTGTGCAGGTTAAAGTCTTTATATTACTCTTACTTATGAATATGCATGAGTTATCATATGCATAAAGACTCATCCAAAGTGAAAGAGCACAGTCTTTTGTAATTGACTAGTGGAAAAGAACCAGAATGAGAGTGACACAGTTGGAGCATATAAAGCAAACCTTTGAGAGAGAGAGAGAGGGGGAGAAACAATGAAAAGAAAAATTAATTCCATCTGCCTTTGTTAGTTAAAGGACATAAGAAACAGGTTTTTCTGCATTTCTTGTTACAACTTTATTTTAAAAAAGTGTCTTTTACTTAATAAAATGCAAATAGCAGTTGTACTCAGACCCCAACAAATATATTTATCAAAATTATGAAACTAAGACAAACAGGACCCTCTATTTTTAGCTTATATAGCCTTTGATTGCACACAAAATATAATTATTTTCAATGTAATTAATTTGCCTAAATTAGCCACCATAAACCATTTGTACAAGATAAACACTGGCAATCTCAATCTGGATTAATTAATGAATGAATATTTGTGAACAGATTACCAGCAATTCTTTATATTTGCTACATTTATTATAAATACAAAAGTAGTAAATGTAAAGCATTGGTTTATTTCCATTTAAAATAAAACTGAGAAGAAAGGGAGTCAAAAGGAATTTTGAGGCATTATCATATTTTAATAAAATGTTTATAGCAATTATTTTTATAGGAATATTTAAAACAGAAATTACTTACAAATAAAAAAAAACTCATTTCACAAGTTTTAAATGAATAAATCTTTTGTTTTCATTTTTATTCAAAACTAAATTTGTTAAGCTCCAAATATATTAATTCAGTTTTTAGCACCTTGAAAACCTACATTAAAGACTAATTTCTTTTTTCTAATTTTTTTATGAAATATATCCAGTCAGCATCTAAGATTATTATCTCTTAAACTGAAATATTTGCTAGATAAATGGACAGTTTGACACTAAGTTTTATACTAAAAGAATTAACAGATACTGCTTCTTAACTAAAAGGTGAACCAAGAAAATTCATTTATTTAATGCTGTTACATATTCCCCTCCCTGTCCCCCCAAAAAATTGAAAGGAAAGGGATGATGACAATGTGATTTGCAGTCTCACCTTTCTCCACACTGCAACCATTTCAGATCACTTGAGTAGACTGTATTACAGTTTTTATCCAGGAACCTGCAATATAAAAGCATCAAATAAAAGAATTTCTTTTAAAATTATGTTCAGTTTAAAAAAATTTTTTTTAAATTATTATATATTGAATGAAGAAAAATACAATATGAATTTTTGCATTTGAATCAATGGAATATTGTGAGAAGTGGAAAATCAATGGATTATTGTGAGAAGTGGAAAATCACTTCCTATATTTGAAAATGAAATAAAATTAAAGTCTAATTTTGACTATTTTGACAAATGGAACATTTTATTATTCTCCTCAAGATGATTATAAGAAAACTGCATTACATTATCTAACAATAGGTTAGTCATGTTTTATGGCATATCAACCCTTGTTTATTTAATGCCAAACCCTGTATGTATGTATGTGTATATATATATATATATATATATATAATAAAAGATTTGTAAAAGAACAGTTTTTAGGTAACATTTCAGCAAGCCAGAGCTCATTTGTTTGCACAAAGCTAAACTGTTTCAAGTATTCCTATCTAACACTATAGTTTTATTTGTGTACAGTTAAATGATTTCAAGTACTGGTATGTAACGCTAACAGTTCAAATTAACATCAGTCATTTGTTTGCACACAGTTAAACGGTTAAAAAGCTCATAGATCAGACCCCAACAGGTATTACCACTAAAGGTCAGTGGAACTGGGAGTAATAGCAAAGACAGGGTATTCTACAAAACTCCAGAACTGGAGTTTCACCATCAGCTGGTATAGTTTCATAAGCAGGACACCCACTGTGCATGGAGGGAGGGGAGTCACCACTTTTCAGAGAGGCAGTCGGTGTATTCTGGGAGAAGTACTCCACATTCCCCAAAGCTTCAGTACTGATGATTCACCATCAGATGGTTTAGTGTCAAATCCAGGACATTTATTGTGTATGGAAGGTGTTGGGGGTCTTACTTCTTTGCAGAGATTCAGTTGGCATATTCTACAGCCTTAGCTGACTGGGCTGACAGCCACTTAGTATTTGATTTGATTTAGTTGGATTTTACGGCATGTCAACACTTGTTGGGCTATTTTATGCCAAAGATGTTTTATTTTATTTATACTTTGTGGAGGATGGTTGTGCTGTTATTTGTAGGTTTCCAACTTTTCCTTTACATATTATTTCAGGCAATACTTTCTGTTGACATTGGGTTCTTGTGAATATTTTGGTTCCATAACTGTTACCATTTTTTTCTTAGTAGTCTGTTGATTTTGGTTTTTAGTTTTGTTGATTTTGTGAAACTGGAATTCTACAGGAGAGGGATTTTAATTTCTGGACACTGCTTTTGTTTATCATTTAAAGAATGGACTTTTCTTCTATTTAGTTGATTCAGTATTTGTGTTAATACAACCTTAAGTATAATGTACATTTCATTTCCAGGAATGACCTGGGAATGGAGAAGCGCCCTCCCCTACACCTCCATGTAGTAGCTATTGAAAAAGGAGCCTTTGGGTCACCCTTGACTAAGCTCACTAACTTTACTTACTTTACATTTCATTTCTTTTTTTTTTTACTATACAGCAATTTATAAACGCAAAAAATTTTAAATGCTCTTTACTATTAACCCACAACAGATTTTTTCAAGAATCATAGAATGGTTACTTAGTCACAGACAAGTCTCTCTGGTCTAATTCAGAATGGTGAAAACAGATGGGAAATGGTTTATAAAATTTACTATCAGAGTGTTGTGTGAGCGTAGTCTTGGGACAGGACTTCAAAAAGCTTCATAACAACATAACTTAATGGAAAATTACCTCCTCTTCTAATATGTGGCCTTAGTACTCTTTCTGTTCAACTGCCAAAGCCAGAATGTCACCCAATTGTCACTAAATCAAGGCACTATTCTTACATTGACTGTAAATTTATAAGAAAAGAAATACAAAGACTCCTTGAGGGCATTATAGAACCCAGTAATTTGCAATGGTGGGCACAGGTAGTTTGTATTAGAGATAATTCATATAAAAGCTTGCAATTGACCATTCAGAAAGAAACAATAAATTTACACTGCTTGATAGCTACTCTCTTCCATGTATTGACAAAACTGTAACTGATATTGCCTGCTAACATGTTGCAGTATCATAGATCTTTGCAGTGCCCACCACCAGGAACTAATTCAGGAATAAGATAAGCCCTATGCTTATTTGCACATTTGGTTGAAAACACTAGAAACATGATGAGGATATAGAAGGTGATACTCAAAAATTCAAAGAATTGGAACAGTGCATACAAAACAAAATTTAGTATACATTTTTGCCAATACTTTTTATGCCCAAAGAAAATACTTTGAAGAAGACCAGGTGTTAGGGTAATTTCTTTTCATAATCAAAGAACTTTTGGGTAGCACTTTATGTGATAAGAATTCCAAGGAATTTATACATTCAATGTAACTTACCGCAAGACCATACAGGAACAAGCTAAGCCACAGTCCCAACTGTATCTCTGTGGACAAAAAGGGACGGATATCTTCAAACCATCAGATGGACACAACTCATCTGCTAAGTTTTAAAAAAAGAAAAGAAAAAAAAAAGATAAAATTTCACTCAAGTTTTTTTAATTTTATTAATGAAAAAATTATTGTTTGTATTCATGTTTCATGTGTGTAAGTGAATTTTTATCTGAAATTTTCAGATGTTTTATCTATGATTAATATTGACACTGAATCAAGTGCATTGACAAAGAGATTGTGTTTAAAATAAATACTAAAAGTTATGTAATAGGCTTTTTTATCAAATAAAATCTATGACAATTTTGTTGTAAAAAAAATTTTTTTATTTTTCCACATAAAATGTAAATTCAACCGGAATTGCTACTTTCACATAAAGTCTGAATGAGATAAAGTTATTTAAAAACAGGTTTTTTGTTACTTTCTGATCAATTTTGACATTACTTTTAATAAGTAAAACCAGAGATGGTAAAATTTTACAAAGGTAATTTATGAGAAAAAAAAAGGGGGGGGGGGGTTGTATCTAAATTTAAATGATTTTATTTTTTACTCGTATCAATGTGATACGAGTAAAAAATAAAATCAATTCTATCTAGAACATTGCCTCTTAAAAAAAAAAAAACAACTAAAAAACAAAACAAAACAGAAAGCTATTAAAAAAACAATGTTTTTAAAGACCGGAATGGCATAACAATTTTTTAAAATTCTACAAGTGAATCCATTTCAAAATTAACCTTCCCCCCACCCTCACATTTTATATAATTTGTAAAAAAAAACACAAGAAAACGATACTAATTTTGAAAGGAAACGTCAAGAAATCAAATTTTAGTATCAATAAAAAATTTATTGATACTAAAATATATATCAGAAAGTAAGTAATCCTACCAACAAAATTGAAAAGGCTTCTGGGGAAGCTAGAATTTTTTGTAAAAACAAACCCATTGCTTTTTAATTTCATTTTATGTAATAAAAACAAATAAATAAAAAAAGATAATCAATTTTGTCTAGGATTTAATTACTATTTTTTTGACAAGTTTTCATAAACTTGTCAACAATTAAGTGGCCGAATGCTTCATCTAAAAATTTAAACTAAGTCCTGAACTAAGTTTCGAACTGAATTTTTTTTTTTTTTTTTTAGAGAAAACTATTTAAATGCTGGAAAAAATTACATGAGTTGCATTTTCAATATGAAACACACTAAAGACTAATTTTAAGCTGTTTAGTTCATTTTATCTTTTTTATTAAATTATTTGAATTATTGTTATGCTAACCTTCATTTTTGATGCAATAACAATATTGAGCGTTAAAAACTGAAGATTGACACCGTCTTTTTATTTATTCATTTAAACGCATTTGTCAAGGTATAATAAACAACCATTCCCTGTACCTGAATCTTCCATATCTGGTATCAGTATTGTTCGTCAACCTTTGTTTTTTTCACATCTTATGGTGTTGGACTTGACAGTCGAAAGAACATCCATGTTTTCTTCTTTCACTATTAAGTAATTTTTTAATTCAAGGGAGATAACCATCGATTTGATAGCACGTGCTATATTTATTTTTACAAGGGAAAAATATAATGCAGAGAGAGAGAGGTTGATTGTTATGTTTTCATGAAATAAATGCAGAAGATGCGGGGGATTTTGCTTTTTTTTTTTTTTTTTTTTCAAATAAACTCATAAGTGTCGATATTTCATATACGGTAAGACTGATGTAAAAAAAAAAAAAAAAAAAAAAAATTAACTATTTGTATTGGCCTACGATAGGACATTTTTACAGACCATTATGTTGTAGAATAAGCCTCTGGTCAATCTTAAGTTGGCACAAAAAATATTTTTAATCAATCAGTTATCACTGCGTCAAGCTGAGCATGGGACACGGTTAGATAATCAGGACCAGTATTTTTATATAGTCTTTTTTAGAATCGTTTTTCAGGCTTACTTCTAGCATAATGATGAGCCTGTGGGGGATGAGTTGGCCGTTTAGTTCTCTCAAGGTATTTTAGAAACAATTTACAACACAAAGAATATGAACAATGAAAACAAAAGAAAATTCACAACAGGATAAAATAAAATAGATAATTTTATACAAAAACTAAGAAAAGACAATACTAAGTATCAAAATGTTCGAATATTGTTATGTATTCATGTGTGTGTCCAATACAAATATCATGCAAATGTGTTTTGTTAGCACATATCTGTGCATGTGTTCGTTGTTAAGACAAGGGGTTAAAAGGTAACAATTCATATATATATATATATATATATATATATATATATATATATATATGTGTGTGTGTGTGTGTGTGTATGTGTGTGTGTGTGTGTGTGTGTGTAAACTAAAGAGAACATAGCAGTAAAGAATTTATCTGCTTGTTAGCTAAATGTGAGTATCTATATGGTGAGGTGATTTTGACGTCCATGTAAAGTTTAGAATATTGAAGTGTGGCAACGATATCAATTTTATTATGGCAATTAACAGTTTTACTGGTTGTATATTCTCCCATTTTTCTGGCTGTGTGTCCGAAGCTGTTGAAATGTCTGGAGCTATGTGTCACTCACTGGGAAGAACTGAGAATGAGAGCAAAAGCTCAGAGAGTGAGCAAGTAAGAGAGAACTTTCAAAGGCATATATATATATATATATATATATATATATATATATATATATATATATATATATATATATATATATATATATATATATATATAACCATGTCATGTGACTGGCTGCAAATGCGATTAATTTTAGCATGGGACAAATTCAAAATGTATGAATTTGAAAGCACTGGCACATGACGACTCTATCCAATCAGGTTCCTAGGGCACTTTTGGTGGTGTAACAGTTAGCAAGCTTGACTAGCAAACCTACACGAGTGAGTTCGAGTCTCATTGTGTGCCCCATTCATTTGGCCTGTGCCACATCGAAGCAAAGAGCTTCGTAAATTACTATCCAATCAGGTTCCTTTATTGATGCCTTATCATTTTTCTTTCAGGAACAAGTGAATCTTGGATCCTATTTTTCTATTCTACATGCTCATTGCTGGCCAGTTAAAAAATATAGGACTGTAAATCCTATAAGCCCTAAAATTTGCACACAGATGTGTAAAGAAAAAGAGCATTTTTGGTAAAATTTTGACTGCATCAAAAAGAGAATTTTTTTCCAGTTTATGCAAAAACTAACAAATAAATGTTTGCTTCTATGAGGATTTTTTTCCATTTATCCCCATATTTTCAAGAACTTTCTTTAATATAAAAAAAAAAAAGAAAAAAAAAAAGGTGACACATGTAAATTGCCCCAAAAGAATATTAAAATTCTTTCTGTGAGAAGATTATACAAGCTTAAATTCTTTCTATGCTGAGTTTTAAGTTAAAAAGACTCCTTGATTTTTGGCAGGTAGAGCTTGACTGAGGGAAGAGTAGGGTCTATGTTAGAATTCTTCAGGCAGGTAGCTTAAAATGACTTAAATTCAGAAACTCAGTCAAATGTAGGTTTGGTGAAGCAAGCAGGATTGGTAGATGAAATTCATTTTAGAGAAAAAGATAGATCTTTTTAGAGACATCAAAAGGTTCTTTTTGGTAAACAATTCATGGTAGTAAAAATGGACAAACTCTCATCCTTTAGCTTTTGATTGCTGCTGAGACTTATTCCTTCTCCTTGGAATGCCTTCCTTGTTCTGCTACTGAATTTCTTCTGTTACAACTACTGTATTTGTCATACATTCCAACCAGACAAGTGTGGTACAAGGCTTTTAAGGTGGGTCCAAGTGCAGGGCCATAACCCAGTTATACCTGGCAGCTTCAAAAATGCCTCGGGCCCCGTCAGCATTCTCTTAAAAAAAAGGGGGGGAGCTAGGGATTCTAAGGGAACAGCCCCTTGAAGCTCGAGGAGTGTGTCAGTCTCGGCCATATGATGCGAATGGTAGGCTTCCCTGGCACCCATATCAGGTGGCCTTGACCAACAGTTGCTTGAGACAAGATACACCCAACATGATCTGCATCATTTGCCAGATGGTTGGCTGAAATGTTTCATGTCTACAAATGATAGTGTTACAACTACTAGTACACTTACCAAATCTTCTGACTTATTTTAGTCAAGAGCAGAAGTGCCTTTGAAACTGACTCAAGAATGGGCTTCATCCAGCTCTGTAATTTGATAAAGGGACCCACAGTTGTTTATTCAAAATTTCAGGAAAATTGAAAGGATTTTAATTTTGAATTACTTTTTAGTTTTATCTCTTAAACTGTTAAAATATTTCTATAATTAAGGTTTTATACTAATATGCCAATAATGTAGTTGTATTTAGAGAGAGAGAAAAAAAAAATTAGATAAAACTTCCATGGACCCCTATGTCATAGATTAAAACATTTCACATTTTTATAACAACTGAAATTTATTGTATTTTGTAAAACTCGTGTTGAGGAATGGTAGTCAGTTGAATTTATTTACTCTTACAAAATAAATGCAAGAACAATCATATCACATGAACATTAC
This sequence comes from Sepioteuthis lessoniana, assembly GCA_963585895.1. NCBI lineage: Eukaryota > Metazoa > Mollusca > Cephalopoda > Myopsida > Loliginidae > Sepioteuthis > Sepioteuthis lessoniana. The sequence continues at coordinate 32,724,111 of OY757929.1, forward strand.
ATTTCATTGCCAGAGCAAACTTAATACAAGAATGACAGATTTGGTTTCTTTGTTTAATGGCATATCAACCTTTGTGAGTTATGTAATGCCAAAGTGATTGTGTTGAACAGCAGTGATACTATTTTACCCCTACCTAAAAGGGGTTTGTATCTTTCCAAAGGGCATTAGTCCAAAAGTGAATGAATAGTGCAATTGGAGTTCAAACTTGCTTATTTCAAAGCCACAATCCAGCACTTTAGCCATTACACCCCAATGACAAAATACAAAGAATATATAAAATTTTTTTATAAAAGTCCTTATGAAAGTTGAAAAATCCTTAATATACATACGTAAGAAAAATAAGTTTTGGATAAAGACTTACCTATTCAAGAAGCGTTTTGTTCTATGGGGTTATGTTCAATGTGACAGGAGGTTGTTGGGAATGAAAAGCCTGTACAAGAAGACAGAATTTGGTCTATCACAGTATACTGCAAACAATAAGAGGCTTTGACTTTCACTCCTTTCTTATATAGCTTTGACAAAGCTACCAAATGGCCATTAGCAAAAATCTTTGACAGATAAGGGAGGTAATGACCTTTTGTCTTTTATATCTACAGGCTGCTGTTATTTGAGTGTTAAAACACAACAATTAAAATTTTTAAAGAACAAGTTTATTTTCCATTGTTGAGAGCAATATGTTGCATAGCCACATAATACATATGCATGCAGAAACATATTCAACACAATAAAAGACAAGCGGACACAGTTCTTTAGAAAAATATACCTCTCACTTTATTCGAAAGGGTTATTGTGTGAGAGGCGAGTTGGAGACTGAACAGAACTGCAACATATTGACTCCACCCCAACTCTTCTGGATACAACATTTCTTTCCTGTTCTCCTGGGCTGCTCAACCGGGGGCCTGGGGACCCAGCCTCTGCTGGGACATGGTTCTTATTCCAGCATCTTCTCTCCAACTGATCTGAACTTCCTGTCGCTGGGGTTATATAATAATTTGACGCCCACCTACTTCTGGCGAGCGTCACAATTCACACTCAATTCAACCCGTCGACAGTCAAGGTTATCCCCCGATATCTTCGACCGGATGCACCTGTTATTTACACAAGTGCATTTCTTCTTTGACAGCCCGGAGGTCAATATGTAACAAATATATGATATTTGAATTTCTATGACAATTCACATTGTCAACTTTTAATGGACTGAAACAATTCCATTACTGAATATATTCGATGTTTAATAAAAGTGAGGATTAAATTGCGTTGTTGTAAATATTAGGTTTATTAGAAAATATCTTTATATAAATGATAGTGCTTTTTGTTTTTTTATGCTTTATTACATTTTATATATATATATATATATATATATATATATATATATATATATATATATATATATTTTTTTTTTTGTTTGTTTATCAATGCTAAATTTGTTAAGAAAAAAAAAACTCTACTTTATCTTATCCATTCAAGTCTTTGTAGAGTTGTTTAACTTGTGGAGGGAATGAATTCAGGAAGAAACTGAAAGTAGTGTTTTTTTTTTGTTTAAAAAAAAAAAAAAAAAAAAAAATACAGTGCCTTCCTGAATTTATTTCAAATAAACAAAGACTGAGATTGAGCTTGTGTAGTCAACTTACTAAATAAACAAAATTTCTTAGCCAGTTGGCAGATATTAAACCATAAGTTGCTTCCAACACCCACATGCTGGTTATAAAAAGGCACAAAATGGATAGCAGAGTGTATCCTCTATATTCAGAGGTACAAAATTTCTTCATTAGATTTAATTTATTTGCTTCATCACACAAAATATGGTACAGTTCTCCATTCTTTAGTGCAATGGAGACCTGGAGTAGGAATCTCCAAAGACCAAGTATGTTTCATTGTGGTTTGTCTTTCTGGAAGATGTAAAACAACAGATTCAAGTCAGCAGGCTAGAAAGCTAGTAGTGATCATAAACTGGGGGGGGGGAAATAAAAATAAATAGCAATAAGATTTGCAATATTTGTGTGATTTTTTTGACTGTTGCCTTCATCTTTATTGTTAGTTGTAACACCACATTTCGGCTGCTGTATCCTCAGGTGTCCCTTGTTTATTTAGGCATAGAAATGATTCAACCAGGGAAACCATTTTTAAAGTTTAACCTGTTGATCAAACAATGTGTTAAAAAAAAAATAAAATAAAATAAAATAAAAGTCATAAACAATCGAACTTTAAAAAGATTTCCCAAGTTGAATCATTTCTATGCCCAGATAAACAAGGGACACCTGTGGAAGACTGGAGAATATAGTGGCTGAAATGTGTTACAACAAACAACAATAAAGAGGATGACAACAGTCTAAAAAAAAAAAAAAAATAAATAAATAAATAAAATAAATAAATAAAAAAAATACATAAAAATAAAAAATAAAATAAATAAAATAAATCACAAAATATTGCAATAAGATTATCCAGCAGAACTAGTACATCTTTCTGGTGAGTTCTGTTTCTCTTAATAGCATATCAACCTTCATGGGTTACTTAATGCTAAACCAGCCTTGTAGAAGAACGATAGTGGTACTATTTAATCCATAGCTGGAGAGACAGGAGAGTTTACTTTTCGCAGTGGTATTAATCCAAAAGTGGACATAATAGCACAACTTGAGTTTGAACTTGCTTACTATAATATTACAGTCTAACATATTAGCCACTACACCATAGGGATTCCCTTTCTGGTAGGACTTAAGTACAAATATGTCATGTATATAAACCAGAGTGAAAATTTCAAAATAGGCCAGTTTTTCAAGTGATTTCATATAGATGATAGAAACCATCAAAGAAGTGCTTATTCTAAGATTAACATTTATATGTCTAAATAAAAACCAGATGTCACATGAAATCATCATCATTACTAAGTGTGTTCAGTGGGTCAAATGGTAGCAACAAGGTAAAGGGCAGGATTTCAAATGTTGATTTTTAAAGACTTTACAATTACTGAGAGAGTCCCCATGGTGTAGGAGCTAAAATGTTGGATTGTAACAATTATACTAAGTGGGTTCAAACTCCAGTGATGCTATTATGTTCCCTTTCAGACTAATACCTTTGAGAAAAGTATAAACCCCCTTATACCTTTAGTTATAGGTTAAATAGTATTACTACTGTCTTTCTATAAGGATAGCTTTGGCATTTGATAAGCTATTAGCAAAGAAACCAAAACATTTCTTATTGCTACATAATTTCTTGCAATGCCCATAAATATAAAATATGCGACAACCCATCATAACTAAGTAATTCAGTTTTGTTATAAATAATAGACAAATAAACAATAAGTGACAGTTCTATTCTGAAAGGTGCATATGTACATTTTATTTCCATTTATTTCCAATTCAAATTGAATTTTTTTTTTTAATTTATTCAACACAATATTTCACTACTTAAAATATTCGTATTGAAACAAAAAGAATCCAAAAATTAATAGTTAAAAAGAAAACTCAATTTTAAAACATGTATGGTTTCAAACATAATACTTAAATTTGTAGACATCAGTATATCTATACTTTTGTTTGATAGAAGTCCATTTTTAGCTGCTTGCTATTGAAAAAAAATTGTCTGGCATTCAACACTGGTTGACAGAGAAAAGAATATGTGAGTGTGCACTTTGATAAGCCACTTCTATAAATTATGCTGAGGCAATAATTGTTATATATTATGTCAATAAATGATTCCAGTCTGACTGACTAAAGCTTGCAGTTCCACACCTGGATCTTCTTGAGAAAAAAAAAAGTTTCTTTCCTATCCATTGCTCATAAAGTTCTAGGATGTGCTTCATAATTGGCCTATGACTGCATAGCTGTTATATATTAATGTATTGACTAAAAGGATAAGTCTTTGATGATGTTATATACCTGAATAAATGCTGCTACAAGATTTATATCCAAATGCAAGAGTGAAACAGTCAACCAGAATTATCAATGCCATATGGATAAGGTTGGTGTTTCCTCATTAAGTCACAATTATAGAACAAAAACAAAAACTTGCAAGGTGCTATATGTTTATTCCCTCAAACTGGATCTTACAGAGCAATAACTATTACAGTAGTTAAACAAAGGGTTAGCAACTATGCAAAGGAATTAAATCATTTATAATATAATCTAGTGAGAGAGAGAGAGAGAGAGAGAGAGAGAGAGAGAGAAAAAAAAAAAAAAAGAAGTGTTTCAGACTTGAACTTACCTTTTAGCCTAAAAGGCTTGGCTTATACTCTGTGAGGTATTCATATGGTTTAGCTCACAGAACTTGCAGAGGTAATTCCCTCCAACCCCTTCTAAATATCAAACAATTTTGAAAAGAAATATACTATTGGGTTAAAATTTTAAAAAATTAAAATAAATTTACCCTTAACCCAAAAAAGTAGTGAAGTTAGCCCTCATATTTTTCATAGTTACAAATTACACTTCTCACCTATAATGTAATAATTCTTGATTTATAAAAGTGGTCCCAACCCCTAAGTACATTTAGTCATTCTAGATATCATTTTATTGCTCTAAGTTTTCAGTGTTTAATCTGATCATTTTCAAGTCTTTGGTGTATAAGACAGGAGAGAGAAGGAAATAAGTGTGCAACAATTTGATTTATCCATGACAAATCCCACTTAAATGTTCGAGGTGAGGATAAAAAACTTCATCTGTTAAATTTACCCCATGAAACAGATTAAACAGCAAATTACTGCATCACTAAAAATCAAGGAGCAATCAATCTTAAACGAAGGTTGGTTTTGTTTCTTTGTTTAATAGTATACCAACTTTCATAGATTAATGTTAAAGTAATCCTTGTAGAAGAGCAGTAGTACTATTTAACCCATAGCTGGGAGGGGGATAATAAGATTCATACCTTTCCCAAGAGTATTAGTCTGAAAATGAATATAATAGCATGACTAGAATTTGAACTTGCTTACTCTGATATCGCATTCTAGCATGTTAGCTAATATGTCACTGGGACTTCCCTTTAAGCAAAGATATTGAAGCTTTAAGGACTTGTTGAAAACAACCTGAATAGCAATTTCTTCATTAAACTAGTTCAGCTTGAATTCCAAGATAAAATGATGGACCAAACAGAAAAAGAATATTAATCTTGAAGATAAAAATAAATTTAAATTCAAGAAGCATAAGTAACCTATCAGCTTTCTAGAAAAGCTTAAAATAGATTTTATTTTAGTTTTAAAAAGAAAGCAAAATTAATCCAATTTTTTTTTGAGAATACATGAAATTATACAAGTAAATGTAGTAATCTTAAGATACAGCTCCCAAAAAGATAAAGTGCATATTACTATAAACTCAGTTTTTTTGGGGTGTTTTTTTAGTGCTGTAGTGTTTTGAATAAGAACTTAAACCTTAAACTGAAAAAAGCTGCTGTGAACAAACGTTCTCCACAGTAACCATGTATTTAAAAATTAGTTTTAGATACTTACCATCTAAAATTCACCCTCTCGGTGAGAACTTCACAAGTAAGAACTTGCACCTTTATTGAAAAAAAATAACACTGAAAAAAAAAATACTTTGTACATCTAGGTGTTAAGAAACAAGGTACGGAATTAAATCTGCATCACATGACTTAAATCCTATTTCAAGTACAGTGCACTCACTCAAATTTTCAGTCATTTTTTTGTGAAGACATAACACGTTTGTTAAATTAACATATGAACCTAATGAAATTACATAATTGAGAAAATATTTTGTTTTTCATCTTAATGCTTTTTAATGACAGTTTAGGTCAATAAACTGACAGTTGAAGTGAAGTTTAAACCTCTGCATTCAAGAAAATGGAGAAAGCTTAAGACTGCTTCAGCTATTTGAATAGCTGGTTCATGTTATCAAGGGAGGTAATTTTAACTTATTTTGAATGACAGACTAGGTATGATAATAATGACATTTTTTTTCTTTTAAATATCTGTAATGACCAAAATCATAAGTAACTATGTCAGAGATGGGAACTTATTTCTTGTTTTGTCATGAAATACCTAAAAGAATTGGGTAAATTGCGACAGAACCTTATCTGTCCATAAGTGATGATCACAGTATGGGGAAAGTGGATGTATTCAAATCTATGTAATATCAGTTTAGATTATTTTACAGAGCAAAAAAAGGAGAGGGGGGGGGGGAGAAGAAGTCTTTTTGATGAGCATACTTTTGGGCCTGCCTATATTAATACTATATTATGATTAAAAAAAAAAAAAAAATCCATGTTGTAGAAGTAATAGTAGCCAGCTTGAAGATAAATGTCTTCCTCAAAGTAGCCAACAAATATGGACATTATCATTATAAAAAATGCTACAAGATGGCTCTCATAACCTTATGTTACAGTAGATAGTAGGGACATACAGTATCCAAGTATAAAGTTTTCAATTTTCTGTTTCTATCTATGATTCTTAAAAAAATTTTTTTAATTGTGTAATAGAGAAAAATTGTATAAACAGATTTCAAATTAAATTAGCTTCATGGATCAACTTTTATATTCTCAGTCACCAAACTAAATATTTAGTATCTGGATGAAGGCATCATTACATCATGATGTTAACACCTCAGCAAATGGTACATTCTTGTAGTTGTAAAATTTAGTACTTATAAGTATTAGTTAATGAGCGCAATAATTCATATTTTTTTAGATAAAGAAAAAAAAAATTGTAATTTTTTTTCTACTTGCATTTAACTTGGTCACAACTAGAAGACATAAGAGAACCACATTAAATCTTAATAGTGCACAAAACCTTTTTGTGCCTTATTTTGCCAGTCAAAAAATACTTAAACTTCTTAAGATAGATAGGGATAGACATTTTCAAAAACTTGAGTAATAAAAGAAAACATTCTTAATGACATGTTACCAAATTTATATTGAGGAACTAATAATCACAGCAGAAACCAAAAATAAAAGGTGAATAGATGATACCATTAGGCCAAATTCCAAATCATTTTTTTAAACAAAGCGAGAGATTAGTCACTTATTCAGAATTGACAATTGGTTTAATGAGTAGAGTTTTCGTCAATGGTCCGGGAGACCAGTTTTCAATCCCAGGTGGAGTCATAGTAAAGATTGGGGGGGGGGGAATAAATAAATAAATAAAAAAAGAGGACTTTATGCTGCCTTGTTTAACACTTAGCATTATAAGGTAAGGATCAAAGGTAAAGCAGAGCAATCCAGGGAATGGAGTAGCGCCCTCCCCTACACCTTGATGTAGTAGCTCTTTGAATAGGGATCCTTCGGGTCACCCTTGACTAAGGTCGCAAACTTTACTTACTATTCTGAATTAAAGATAAATCAATTTTAAATTAGAACAAATAAGTTCAAATATAGCACTTGCAAAATCCATGTAATATGCTTATCAATTCAACAGGTAATTGAAAATAAATGAAAAACTTCAAAAATCCCAAACTAATTTTTAAATTTTACCAATCCCTTATAAAAAAAAAAAAAAAGGTCCTAATCCTGGTAACATTTTTTCATGTAGCCTGTTTAGTAGCTTAAAGTTGTATATCAGTAACCAATTTTTTCCTTTGGTAAAAGTTGGAGTTTTAAATATGGTTTTTCAATACAGGTAGGCATAACTTATTTGGAATATTTTACATCATGATATTAACACCTCAGTAATTGGTACATTCTTGCAGTTGTATTTATAAGTTTTTTTGTTTTTTTTCTTTACAGTAAACTATTTCAATAATTCAAAATCGGTACTATACACTTGTTAATATTGATGACAAAAATACTTTCAAATGATGAGAATAGCAATCTGAAAATAAACCATGATAGCTATATTAAAGAATACAACATTTTACTGCGTCTTCAAAACATACTAAACAGCTTCATACAGATTTTTAGATATTCAATTATGCAAGAATGATAGCTAAAAACATTTTGCAACATGAAATTTAAAAATAAAATGTTCCTTTCTGCCATTACTCAAAACACTAAATATATTTACATGTAACTTAGGTCATAACTATTACCTCAATAGTTTTGACTGATAACCATTCTTACAATTCTGAGATTTGCAGCATGGTCAGATGAACAGTATTCAATTCAAAACCAGAGAATTTGTACTAAGACAAACAGGTTAGAATCAGACCCCTTTATTTGAAAACAATATTTACAACTTTATTTTTCAAGTCTCTTGAGGATTACTGGATGAAAAAAAAAAAAAAAAAAAGGCTAGTGTACTAGCATAAGTGTGAAGAATAATGTAAATGATTTAAGAAATTGAAATGCTGCCTCATTAAGAGATTGATGTTCATGCCTCAATAAAAAGAAAGGTCTCTAAAATATCCCCCACCCCGGAAAAGAAGCAAGTTGGTCTGTGAGTAGTAATCAATTCAATGGGTGTGTATTCAACCTATTAATTACATCTACACCATATTTAAATCTTGGTGATTTTAATTGTTAAACTTCTAAATTCAGCAGTCAAATACTACAAAACCATGAAAAAGGTCTTTAGTTTTTGCTTTTAAATTTACTAAAATCTTTAATTATTTTAATTCTGGGTGAAATAATTACAAGACATATACGAACAATAAGTTTTCATGTTTTTGCAGCAAAACTAAAACGTCAAAAATAAATAAAAAAACACTTAGGGTAGATATCAATTTCTATAAAATATTATGTGTTTAGCAAATTATAATCTTTTTGCTCACCAAGTACCAGATTTGAACCTTACTGATCAGTCGATGGTTGAATCACTAGGCCAAACTTAAAAATGGTTCAAGTCAGGGACAACAAATATAAGACAAAATACTGAAATAATAGAACTTTATGCAGTTGTCAACAATTGCAGAAATAAGATAATTTCCTTTAGAGTCTATAATAAACAAAAATTAATTTTTGCCACTTTCTTACATGCAACATAGAAAGTGGGGGTAGTGACAAAAAAGATTTTCTTTTGTAATTCATTATATTTTATACCAAATACAAACATTGACTTGATTACAGGTCAAAAGTGGAGAGTTTTGCCCCCAACCCCACCCCAATCATATACCCAATTTCCAAGTGAAATAGTTTTTTTTTACTTAAAGCTCCCCAACCCAACCCAAACCTTATTTTACACTTAAAAAAATTTTTTTTTTCCGCTTGAGAAATTCACCTAAAAACAAAATGATGCTCTATCATCCAACATGCAATAAACTTACTTTTCCACATTTTGAAGAAAATATAGCCCAATCTTACATTGAGGTAACTTTCACCTGTAACCAACTTTAGACTTATTTCTGAACAACAATGCTGAAATATTTTTTTGCTATACAAGTATTTGCTTGGAATGCTTCACCATTCCTCATAGCAAAGGTATTCTTTTAGCCTGTGGGGAATCGTTAAGAAATCTATATAGTCTCTGTTTGGTAATTTACTCCGGAGAACTTGACGGCATTTGTGCTGTAAGGAAGGCACACACTGCTTGGATATGTAGAAATGCACACAGCCTGAACGGGTTCTACAAAAAAATTTAAAATAAGATAATTTTTGAATTATTTGTTACAAAATCATGCAACCTTAACTTTAAAAAAAACTTTAAATAAATATAAACCAAGTTTTCATTTCCATATGAAAGTTTTAATTTCAAAGCTAGTATAACTAATAAAACAGCTGAAATGATTAAACACTTTGTAAGTCACTTAGTACCAGTAACAAAAATGTGATTATCAGTAGCTACTTATAAAAGGAAAAATGTTTTTTCAAACCTACTTATTGAATACATAGATAAATAAACAAAACGAAAAAAGAAAAAAAAAAACATGCTTTCCCATAGAAAGTTTAAGAATTACAAATAATTCAGAGCAACATTAGAGAAAATTCAAGATTCAGAAACTTAATTTTTGAAAGCTGAAATATCAAAAGTTTAACATATGTCTTCTTTCTTTTGAAACTTGTAGATTTGTTTTCTTTCAACTTTTTAAAATAAAAATTAAGGTTAAAATGGCCTTGTCAAAGTGTCTATATTTGAAAGTGGATAGTATAAAAATATAGATAGATCAGTTTGCATTAAGAATGCAACTCCAGCCATGAATAGAGAAATCATAAAAGATCAAACTCTTACCCAACTGCCAAAACTTGACCATTTGAACTAAAACCACAGCACAAGGCATTTGGGACAACTGCAATGGACTCTGGATCTTCTGAAGTGGATAGCAAATTCCACATTCTCACATACCTATAAACATATATATATGAAAAAAATATTAGGCATGAATGATTTAAATATGTAAGATAAAGTTTTTATGTGTGTGTGCACACTGGTATATCTTTTGTGAAAAAAAACCCCAAACAAACTAACTTTCTACATTGGAGAAAAAAAAAGAAGTTATTTTCTGTTGCTGTGAAAGTCACAATTCAAATTTGGCACTACAAGAGTTTTCTATCCTGATAAAAAAAAAAAAAAAAAAAAAAAAAAGCAGTTGAAATGTAATAAAGTCAAAGTTAGAATTACTGTTCAGAATTCTCTCCAAAAGATTTTTGTATACAAATACAGACTTGAGGGAAAAAAAAATTACAAGTCATTTCTTTTTATCCTAGCATTTCTTGTTGATCTTTCCATTTCTATTGAGCATAAATATTTGGATGAAAGTTTCATGTTTTGTTTTCTCTTCTTCCTCATTAGTTATTAGTGATATTCATCAAGCAATCCTATTGCAAAAGAAATTAACTATTATAATTCTATTACCAATACTATTACTAGTACTTTATCAACAGAATTTGGTTTTAAACATTTACTTTGGATGCAATTCATACCAAGCCAAAATAAAATAAGAACTTTTAGCACATTGGTATCAATAGTGGGTATTGAGTACCAAATATAACTTCATTATAATAAGCACACAAACTACTAATATAAAAGATAAGAACTATTAATGTACTGTAGCCTTTTTAATGAATTTGACATCTTTTTAAGCCTTATAATAAAAAGCATTTCCTAGATACTTAACTTATAAATCAACATACAGTGACCCCAATAGTTGACAAAATAAACACACAAAAAAGTTAAGCGGTTTATCTTTTAATGTACAGTTTTTATTTTTAATAAGAGTTTAGTCTGAAGAAACAAAATTTTCCTTAAGTAAATAACTATAGCAGTAACACATAAGTTTACAGCAAAAAGCAGGTCACCATTTGATTTTCTTACAAAGTAAATGATAAACTCAACTTACCCATCATCAGCCACAGTTCCAAGATAGGTTCCTAATCTTGAAAATGTCACTGCTCGGACATAAGAACTGTTGCAACCCCCAGCAAATATTGGTCTTGGAGAGGGAAAGAGATGGCTAGAAAAAATAAAGAAATATACCAAGTCCATTAGAAAAGAAAATGGAATAAAAAGGCAAGTTTTAAGAAAGAAAAGTCATGTTCATCAGATTATGAAGGAAAAAGGTGTTATTGCAGGCAGAGTGCATGAGTACAAACAGAGAAATATTAGTTAGGAAGGAAATTAAAGAATAAAACAAAAATTAACTAGAAATATGCCCAGATAAGAGAGGATTGTTAAAAATTGTACGAGATAGAGAAATATTAAGATCCATATTCCTTTCTTGCTGCTAGAGAAGTTTGTCAGCCAGGCTTTTTATAAATCCTAATTTTTAATTTAAAACCTCCATATATAACTACAAACTTTGAAAGTAGTGAACGAGCTACTATATAGTAACACCATTGTTATAATCTACAATCAATTTTATCAGAAGGAATGTTACCAACCCAATAAGGAAACATTCAAGCATATTGGTTTGGTTTCTTTGTTTAATCGCATATCAACCTTAGTGGACTATTTATTGTCAAGGCCATCTTTGTAGAAGAGCTGTGGTAGTACTATTTAACCTATAGCTAAGGGGAGGGTTAAAGAGGTTCATATTTTTTCTAAAAAGTATTAGTCCAAAAGTAAACATAGAAGTTAAACTGGAGTAGTTTTGCTTATTGTAGTGTGGCAGTCCAGCATGTTAACCACTATGCCATAGGGACTTCCAATAAGCATGAAGATTGACCTTTACTTGGTGCATATAAATAAAAAGGCATGCAGATTTTTTATTCTTCAGCCATCTTATTTTTATATCAATTACTTAATACAATCAACAAGGTAAGTTTTGGAACTTTTGATAACTACTTGCCCTTAGAATTATTTGTAAGCCATTTCAAATTTTGAGAACAAAATAGTGATGATTAAAAAGCATGGCAAAATGGTTTGGTTTCTTTTGTTTAATGGCATATCAACCTTTGCAAGTTATTTAATGCCAAAGCCATCCATGTAGCATGTTATACTATTTAACCCATAGCTGGAAGCGGGTGTATCATAGCTTTCCCAAGAGTATTAGTCCAAAAGTGAACATAATAGCTTGACTGGGATTTGAACTCACTTTGAGGCTGCAGTTTCGTACTTTAGCCATTACACCATGGGGATTCCCCATGGCAAAAATGGATAAATTTGATTTTGAATTTCATTATAAATAAAATATAACAAACTGAAGAAAAATTATGGAGGATGTTTAATAACGGTTTGAATTTTTAAATATGTATAAATAAAAACATTTCAAGTTATGATTTAGTGGCTTAGAATAGGACCAATAAAAATCTCAAAGCCAAGACAAAAATTGTCAAGCCCAGATGAAATTTCACCTTTGGGGAGGCTTCAAAGATTGATCATGATCTTACTCTGTTAAATGCAACAGAAAAGCTGAACTCTGAAACTTGTGTTTTAATCCCCAGAGGGTAAGTAGCTAATATATATGGCAAAGACAAAAAAGGCTACAGTACATTAAAATAGCTAAGTGACACTATAACCAGAGTTTAGTTATGCTAACCTGTAGAGCAGTACCAAGTTTTAAATATATACTAGTTACCTAGACACACAATTATAAAAGGTGTGGTTAATTGTCCATATCTAAAATACTAGAAATAACCTATGAAGTTATCTACAAATAATTACAAACTACTAAAGTCAACACTTTCAAACATTTTACCTTTCTGAAACTAATACTTTAAATTATGAATGTCTTTAACACCTATTTAGTTTATATTTCTATATTTTGTCTATGCAAATGGTGCAAGCACATTGAGAGTTTTTGTTTATTATTGTATACACCATGTTTTATGACATGACAACTTGATGTAGTACTTATCTGATATAACCATGCATTTTCTTTTGTAAGATTTAAATAAAATCATTTCAATTTTAGAGAACATGGCAGCTTTAATTACACTTTTGAAATATTCTAGGAGTTATTTGTATATGATTGTTACCCACAGATAAGGAACACCAGTTGGATTAGTTGATCATTTTATAGCATATCAACCCTTGTAGGGTATTTAATACCAGATTCTGTTTACAAATGTGTATAAACAAAAAGTTTAAAAGGTAACATTTTTAAAGAGCCAGAACTTTTTACACACAGTTAAATGGTTTAAAGTATAGTAAATTATTAAATAGTTCTATTTGATCCATAGATGGGACCCTATCAGATGCTACCACTGGGTCAGAGTGGACCTGGGAACAATAGTAATGAAAGGGGGGGGTGTATTCTACATTCCCCAAACTCTAGTGTCATATCCAGGATACTTGTTGGAAGTCTCATCTCCAGTCTCATTCATCTCCAATAAGTATATTTTATTGACTCGGCCAACCAAGCTGAACAGTTTAAGTAATTGTAATCATATTTACCAAACCCTCTGCTCGGGCAGGATATGACACAAGGTCAATATTTAAGCGGAGTTAAACAAGTTTAAATTCAGAGTATTCCTTCTCCTAGACTAGTTGCCTCACCAAGGCTGAAGAAACCAGTCTGTCCTACTATTTACCCATAGCTGGAGGGAGAATAATTGGATTCATACCTTTCCCAAGGGTATTAGTGCTATGTGAAATGCAATCAGTCTCATCCAGGATTTGAACTCGTGTTGTTGTGTCCATTTCCTACGACGATAACCATTACACCACAGGCACTTTCGAATTAAGTAGTTGTAATGACTGTCAAATTATGACATTAGTATGCATTAATTTGTCATATAAGTTTAAAAATTTTTTTTGTTGTTTCAAGTTTCACTATCAGAGACCAACAGGTTCTCATTGAGGAGGAGTCCGATTAGGAACTTACTAAAGAGTGACCAGAATGTTACAATGGAATTCATCTCTCAGAGTGTGTGTGTGTATATAAGAAAAATCCATAAGTGAGCTATCGAACCTCAATAACCTAATGATTAATAACATACAATAAGAGCATGTAGTTTATTATACCACATTTCCTTGCATTGAAGATACCATTCCTCGTCCCTCAGAATAAGTAATAAAGTTACTCTAAATGTCCAATAAAAAGGTCTTTCTTTTTTTTCTTCATAGGCCTATCCTAACACCAAAAGAGGCAATTTCAGTTTCTTCACAGGCGATATAAATTACTATGATTATTCTTGTTCCTTTCTCTATAGTTTGAATTCTGAGTTTTCATTCTTGACTAACTGCTTACCACCATGACTAAAGAGAAGCCCAATTAGTGCTGCGATTTTATTTACAGTCTCAACTGAAGACTGAACTTGGCTCACCGATTTCATTTTCCCTGCTGGTCAATTGCACTTACTTTTAAGAAGTAAATTTAGAAATTAAGCATTAAATTAGGTTTGGTTTGGTTTTATGGCATATCAACCATTGTAGGTTATTTAATACCAAATCCATTTTTATACATATATTCAGTTTAGCATAAGTACACAGCTTAGTCCTATTTGACCCATAGATAGGACTATCAGGTGCTACCACTCCAGGCCACAGTGGACCTGGGTATGATGGCAATAAAAGGGGTAACCTACATTCTCCAAAGCTCCAGCATTACTAGAACCTCACTACCAGATTGTTTAGTGTCATATTAGGACACTCGGGGGTCCTTACCCCTCTGCAGAGAAGCAGTTGGTGTATTCTACAGCCCCAGCTGACTGGGCAAAAATTAGGTTAGGTTTGGTTTGGTTTCTTTGTTTAATGGTATATCAAGCTTCATGGGTTATTTCATGTCACGGGAACTCCCCCAAGAGGTAATCTATACTAGGGAGTAACCTAAAATTATGTATAAGCCCTGAATCAAGTATATGAATTATACTTAGTATAAAATAGTAAATAAACAAAAAGGTATTAAAGGAAAAAAAAAAAAAAAAAAATTTCTGCGTACCACAGAGAACAGATTAGTCTTAACTTAGATGTTGCATATCAATAGTACAGATTATCAACATCCACAAATAATGAACTTATTAATATTAAGTGACAAAAAATTAAATGATAAAAAAAATAAATAAAAAATAAAGCTTTGATATGTTAAGAGTTTACTGGTAAATTGTATAACAAGACTATCATGAACTTCCATCCACCATCTGTTTCTTTCAGTTCATTGATTTGTCAACTTCAAAATTTACTCAGTATCAAAATTAAACTTAAAAACAGGATGTTTTTTTTTGTTTTAAAACAAACAGAAAAAAAATACAATATGCTGTACTAGCAGAAAATATGCATTTTCAATGCATTGAAACTGTGGAATGTGTACTAAAACAATGTCACCAACATGAATGATTTCCATAAATAACATGCTAAAAAGCAACCAATGATATCCACCTTTGGAATAAAAACTCCAAACATGAATATTATTCATTTGCAATATGGATCTTCTAATCAAGGTAAAAAAAATCTCTGCTTGGCTAAAGACTGAATTGTGGAATTGGAGTATAGTGTAGATGCAGTACTATGATGGATACATAAGTGTAAACTAATGATGTATTAGAATTTCAATCTTGTTGAATATGAAGAAATTAGATAATGCAATATCTGGTTGCTGGATTACCATATATATATATAATAAAATAGAATAGGAATTTTACATCCAACTACACACCAGTATTCAGCTCCAATGGAAACTACTAGTTCTCTAATAATTCAAAAATGACTTTTTCAAGCAGACTTCATTTTGTAAAAGTATTTTCAAATTATTACCAATATAAATTAAACTACTTTATCTGAAAATAACTCAGTTCTCTTAGCCACCTCATTCAAGGGTTAAAAAAACATCAATTCATTGTTATAAACAGATCTAATGTTTATTTCATAGAATATCACTTTATAACCTTAGCACAAGTCAAACTTTTCTTTTTGAAGGATTAAAGAGAGTTAAATAATAGTTCTTATTCACTAAGTTTTAGTTTGACTACACAAGTTGCTTTACAGTACCTGCTGTTATTAAGTGGTCACCTATCTAAGTACTGAACAGGCTCATCAGTTTAAGTGATTTGGTGAGAACGAGTGCTTTCAACAATGGTTGATCATTCATGCTTGCAGCAAAAAAAAAAAAAAAAAAAAAAAATTCCATGATATTAGTTGATTAATTTATTTTACAGTACATAAGTATCATTTTAAAAGATTTCAAGAGCCACAAGAATTCACACAAGTTGCATGTGGTCTGTTTTAAAATTTTTACATGAAAATTGTTAGTATTATTAGAAATATTAACCAGATATCAAAATTCATATCCAGTACATCTCTAGTGTAAACTTCATGTATCTCCATACTGTAAGAGAAAAAAGACTATAGAATGGTCAAGAACTAAATATAACTAATCAACTGATAAAACATGGATAAAGTAGGTTAGAAGATGGAGCGTGTTTTCAATAACAAGAAAAGCATTATTTTAAAAATTTTTTTTTTAACTATTAGTAAAAAGCTATAGATAATTATTAAATATAAAATAGAAGTTTAGTAATAGTTTCCACAGAAGCAAAGAAAATTTAATAAACTTGAAATTTATTTTGAGATTTATTAACTACCACATTTTTACTTTATCTCTAACTTTCCTTGATGTTAGTTTTTTTTTTATTTTAGTTTTTGATTTTAAGTTTTTGTATCTTATTTTTCCTGGTAAGAAAATTATATTTTTTAAAAATATAATTTAGCAACTTTTTCATTTACAACAGATTTTTAACTTACTGTTAAAGTGAACAAATACTGTTCATCTAAAATCTAGCAATCGAGGAAATGGTTAGAACAATCTTTTAAAGAAATATACTACAATGACAAAATGTAGCATGCAAAAGAAACAGTGATGGTTTAAGCACCAAAAGGAAGAGTCCAGCATTCTTTATATTTGTAAAAAAATAAAAAATAAAAAAAAGAAAGAAAAAATGAGTATAATGAATTAGTAATGAGAAATAAAAAAAAAAAAATTACCTTTTATACAGCATTCATTTTTTTTTAAGCATATGTATGAGCATACATATACAGGTATATGTATATAGAGAATGTAGGTGAAAATGTAGAAGGAATATCAGCAAGGGAGTGTACCTGTAGCTCACTGAGAATGTAAAGTCCAAATATCCAAGGGGTTCTCGACTAGACGTTTGCCCTTGGTATCTGTCACCAATAAAACTGTTTCAATTTCACTAAAAGATCTGCAAGAGACCAAATCCAGACCAGAATTCTAGCCAGTGTACATGGCATACAGCAGTGGTTCTCAACCTGTCATCCTAGCTGCCATAAAAATAATCAGGCAGTAGAACATCACCAAATCCATAAAGATTAAGATTTCACATAAAACAGATAATTAGTAAAGAATAAAAAGAAAAAAGGTTTCTAAACAGAACTTCATTTCTCTTGGCTGTAATTAAGGATACACTAAATAAGATTAATATATATCCCAACATAAGTATATTACATATAACCTTTATATATTAATAACTTAAGATATAGACAAATGCCATTGATTTAAAAAAGAAAAATTAGTTAAGTCTTTTAAAGAATTCCATCTCTATAGTGATGGATTTTAAAATATCTTAAAACATATTTCTTGCATGTTAGTCCTTAGAAAAAAAAAAAGGAAATTGTAAAAAGATTTAATTCACTACAGTAGTAGTAAACTAATAATTGTATAGGTAATCTTGATCTCAGAAAAATGGACATTCTACCAATTAAAATTGTATATCTGCTGACATTTGTTAAGTCTATAGCTAAACATTTCATGTAGAGTTAATTGCATGTAAAGAAGTTAAAATACAAATTTAGGAGTCAAATATCTTGTCTATTAGTGGCTAAGAGACTAAGTTGGTTAACAATATAATTCAGCTGTTTATTTTGTTTTCACAATAAAACACTTTGTACAGTTCATCACAAAATCTAATTTTTTTTCAACTAGAGAGAGAGAGAGAGAGAAAAAAAAAAAAGAGTAACTTTCATGATAATCTAAATGAATATGTTTGTGTCTGTATTTCACCAAATCCTTTTCTATACAAGGAACATAAATTAGATAAAGGACAAGTAAATTAGTTTCAGATAGCCAGTAGAAATGTTAAATACAGCAGAACAATAGTCATCAGCTTAGTAATTGAGCCTCTAAAACCAAAAAGTTAAATAGAATTTTATATTTTTTATGTATAAAATTGTCACAAGAGGTGGAGAACCACTGTTATAGAGAACAATATTGATAGATCAGGAACTCTAGAGCAAACAAGTTTGGCAAGATTTTACAGATTTTGTTTTAATTTACTTTAAAAAAATAAAAAAATCAAAAAAAAAATCCTGAGAATTAGAGTCATTACCTATTACAATTTAAAAGCGGTTTTATTTATCTTGAGTATTTTGTTTACATTTATAAATGTTCTTGCTCATTATATGTTCAAGCCAATGAGCAGTATATGGAGATGAATTTAACTCCTGTACTTTCTACCTCCACTCAGAGTTAAAAGTTGAGAAATTTTAAAATGATAGTTTCTCTTTGTATTATGTAACCTGGTCCCCCTTTCCCCCCAAATGATTAATAGAACTTGTTACCCAGAATGCATTTACTGGCTCTCGAGATAAAAAGTTATGAGAGAGAGAGAGCATGTGTAAGAGCAAAAATGAGCGAGAGAGAGTGTGTGTGTGTGTGTGAGCGAGAGAGAGAGAGTGTGTGTGTGTGTGTGTGTGTGTGTGTGTGTGTGCGAGCAAGAGAGACAGAGAGAGAGGGTTTGTGTGGGGCTGATTGTTTTATGAAGTCATTTTGATAAAAGTTTCAAACAATTCAGTTTAGTATATGTACAGTTTTTTGTTTACACACAGTTAAATGGAAAACAGTTCTGTTTCAAACAATTCAGTTTTGCGTAATTACAGTTTAGTTCTATTTGACCCATAGATAGGACTTTATCAGGTGCTTCCACTTTGAGCCAGAGTGGATCTGGGAGCGATGGCAATGAAGGAGTACTCTGCATTCCACAAAGCTCCAGATTTACTGAAGCCTCACCACTAGATTGTTTAGTGTCATATCCAGGACACTCATTGGGGGAGTCATACCTGTCTGCAGAGATGCAGTGTGTGTGTGTGTGTGCATGTTTGTTTGAGAGCGAGTGCATGATTTTACCTTGTTTGCTTCAGTGCTTGCTACATATGGACTCCTAAGCTACTGGACCAATTTTTATGAAACTTGGCCGGCAAACTCCTTTCACTTCAAGACGTGTTATAAGAGTACTTTCTCAGTTCCTTGCTCCCAGGAGTACCCGTAACATTTCACCTTTAAAAATAATCAGAAAGGTCTAATGCATCCAGAAAGCAAATAAAACTGCTATTAGCAGGAGTGACCTTTTGTATGGGCATCGAGTAATTTTCTTACCAAGAGTTCCAAAGGATTAATTCTATTATAGAGTTCTTGAGGAAGTTTAGTATGTGAATCCTCTTAACCTCAAGGAGTATTTTAAAAACATCTGAACAGAGAGGGAGAAAACGTAAAGAAAGGAGCACAGTAAACCTCCCAGAGGTGCTCCAAAACATTTTAGCATAAAATTGACCATGAAGGTCTAATTTGTCCAGAAAGCAAATAAGATTGCCATCATCAGGAGCTCTCACCTCCAAGAGGGGCTGGAGAAGAGGCTGGGACCTTTAGGAAGAAAATAAGATAGGACTCATTCATATAGAAAACAGTATTAATTTTTGTTTATCAAAATGTGCTTTACTATATTTTTTTAAAATTTTATTTTGGGCAATGCCAGGTTCTTCTGCAAGTAAACATTTTTTCTCAAAATGTCAAGTTTTTTAAAATCAATTTTTTTCTATAGGAATAAATAAAATAAAATAAAAAGCTATAAGAAACCAATTGTTATTGAGCTGCTGGCTACAAGCTGCCACCAGTTTATGTCACATAAAAAGCTGTACATTTGAATCATTTTAGAGATTACAGAGGGGAGAAAAAAAAAAAAAAAAAAAATCAATGGTACTAAATAACACCATTGACTATCATATCTGATAGTCACTGTCCACACTAATTGTTCCAATCCCACATTTATAAAGCCAATGATTGAACATTATATATTAATAAAGGAATGAAGTGAATGATAAATTGGATTCAAGTAGTTGAGAAAGAGGAAAAAAAAAAAAAGGAGGGGATATTATACACACACATTAAAAATAATTACAAATGAATGAATCAATGAAATTATCAGAAAGAATCTCTCCTACTCTTTACTACTACTACTACAAAATATTGCTTAGATATGTATTATAAACTGAAATTAGCAAAATCATTTCAGGTTTATTTTACATAATTACTTATTTAACAGGATTTGAGAATTAAAATTGTTTGAAGATTATTATTTTATACATAAAATAAACAAACAAATAATAATAAAACTACAATCCTGCACAGGCAAGATGAAATAACTGTGTTCATTAATTTATTCTAGAACTTCTTGATAGTTGGTAAAACTAAACAAACCTTTGAACTCATAAGATTAATATGTTGGGCCAAGTGCTATTTTATTTTTCTTCTTTAGCCAGCTATCACATTAATAAAATTTAGAATTTAAAAAATCATAGTGACTATTCAACAAACCTTCTTTTAATGGAAGAGAAAGCATAGTTTTTAAACAAAAATGTCTTCATTTTGGAGCAATGCTTGATTTTGTGAGCTCAGGCACAGAGTATCTGAAACCCTTGAGTTCAAAAGAATTGGATGGTTTTGTTTAATGGTATGTCAACCTAGTTTGGTTATTAATGCTGAAACCTGTTGAATATTTCAAAGGTCTAGGATACTTTTTGTAGAGGGTCAGAAAATCTAGAGACTTTATATATTAATGATAATTCAGGTTTAGGTATTCAAGAGTTATAAGGGCTGATAGTTTGATTTCTTTTAGAAATTGTAACTGGTTTTGACACTGTCAAAAGGTTTTCATATTGTCTGACATTTTCAATGGTATAGCCAATTTTGATTTTTTTGAAGTGTCGATAAGGTGTGTGTGTGTGTGTGTGTGTGTGTGTGTGTGTATATATATATATATATATATATATATATATATATATATAACATTTTTCTTTTTTAATGCTTATCCTCTTGACATCACAACTTGACCACTCAGACCCATTTTAGTTTCATCAAAAGTGCAAAGAGTTTGCAGCTTCTCCCTTCAAAGTGATTATCTTTTCTATAATAAACAAAGATAATTTGTCAATGCTCATCTTCAGTTGATTCCAAGGTTATGAATGAACCTTGGAAATACTTTGGTAAGCTGGTTGTTATTATCCAAGTCTCTATGGTAGGTTTCATGAATTCTATATGGCATTTTTAAAACTTCATTATTCTTGCTCCTTACTCACTTCAGAGCCCAGTCAAGGAGGAAGCTCGTTCACCTGGATACAATAGCATATTCATATTTGAGAGCATCTTTACTTTTATTTCTCTAGCCAAGTATAGAGGAACATCAGGGATATATAGCTGTCATAGTTTTAGCTTACATCTCAATTGACCCTCAGACATTGCATCACCACACACACACATTTAGATCGATCACTAATGTCTTGAAGTGATGTGAAGGACCAAGTGAATGTTAGCCAGGAATATGTGCACATATAAACACGTTCAAGCTTGACATGATCAGCCGAGGGATCAGATTGGGCCTCTCTGACTACCTGTCCAAATAAGAGTCAAAGTGGTGTGTTAGATATCAGGAACATAATTCCTGGGCCCCTCAACCAGAAGTATGCCATCCATAGCAAACATCCAGCCCACCCCACTTCAAATAAGGGACTTCCCACTCTGCAGAGGATAGAGCATGCATATTTTAGAATCCAGCTGAGAAGGCATGGTTCAAAGTGTTAAACTAGCTTAAAAGCAAGCCTCATTGAATAGTAGCTACATCATTGTTATTTTACTGAGCTGTAGGAATCAACTCCATTTATGAATATCAAATACTCTTGGTATGAACATGCAGTATTAACATAGTATTATAACTAGTCAGTTGTAATCCTAGGTTAACTGACCTTTAATAATCTTTAAGTAGGTAAAAAAATAAAAAAAGAGGTAAAGATAAGAGAAAATTAAAAAAACTACCTAGAACAAGTTGGTAAATCAAATGTAAGCTGGTATGTTAAATATTTCTGATTTTAAAGTCTCTAAGAAGTATCAGAAGTTACATTTAATGGTAGTAGAATCATTAAGATCAATGTGGATCATGTTGTGTCAATGATGGTTTGTTAATCCATTATTTTTCCTACTGACAAAATTAATTCTTGCTTCCAGTTAAGAATTTATGAACAAGACAGCAATCTAAGAGGATGAATCAAAAAATAAGGACAAATTTATGATAGGTGGGGGAGAAGAAAAAAACTTCTGCACACACACACACACAAAAAAAAAAAAAAAAAAAGAATCATAACTTACCCAAGTTCTCTTAGAGGTTGTCCTTTATGAACATCCCAAATGATAACTCTTGTGTCATAGGATGCAGTGGCCAAGAGGACACCATCTGGTGAAAAGTCGCAGGAGACCACATCATTTTGGTGGCCCGAAAGTTTATGAAAAATTTCATAAGGTTTTGTCATTGTCCAGATCATTACCTAATCACAAGAGGAAAAAAAATAATTTAAATAAAAAATTTAATTTATTTTTCAATTTCAAATCTTTCAAAGTTTCTGAAACTGATGATGCCATTTTTTTAAAAACAAATATACTATATATATATATATATATATATATATATATATATATATAATTCACTTTGGTATTACCAACAAATTTTAACTTGTTCAAGTAGATGTGGGCAACCTTTTTCTATCAGGAGGCTTCATGAGGTATTGCTAATCATAAATCAACCCACAACACTCAAAGTTTAGTTTCTTTAGAGTGTTAATCTTAATTTTTTTTTTTTTTAAATCAATTTTAAGTTTTTAAATCTCCTTTAGATTTACCATACTCAGAATATATAATAGTGTAATTATGCTTAACTTTAAAATTCTTAAATCTGGAGAGAGAGTGAGAACATATTGGTCTGTTTTTCATGTCAACAAAAAAGTAATCATTTTTCCACGTATCAAGGAATTTTCTATTTTCTTCAAAAAGCTTCTGTTTTAAATGAAACCATGTAGGCTTTAGAACAGAACACACAAAAAAAAAACAAAAAAAACAATCCTCCCTGTTAATGCTGCATATGGACATCTGAATACAGTAATTAGCTTCTCAGATTTGTTGTAACAAGTCCTTTATATTTGGTGGAAACAAATTAAACATCTTAATTTAAATCATTAATTTTCATTGGTTGGTAATCAAAGACTTGTAATTGTTGTACTAAATTCAGATAAAAAGATTAACTAGTAAATATTAATGATGATTGAAGAAATTATTTTAATAAAGTATTTCAAATTAACTCTTAATTACATCTACTCAGATAAATTTTCATTAAATCTGTCCAAGTTGTTCAAATACAAATTTGAAAGCTTTAATTCTATAATTATTTCACTGAAAATTATTCTTGGCCCAAAGTAGATTTCAGAACTATAAAAAACCTAGTTATTTTTTATAAGATTTAGTAGGATATGGGATGTAAAAAAAAAAAAAAAAAAAAAAAAAATTACAAGTTTTTCTACTTATAAAGCCAAGGGAGAAAGCTGCTCTCAAGAATGAGTGACATAATGATAAATTAGTTTATTTTTTAAAATTCTACTTACCAACCGCTTTTCGCCACAGGCAGCCAAGTATTTGGCATGGGGAGAAAACTTACAGCAATGGACAATATTTTTTAAAGGTGTGTGGAAAGTATGGGTCATATTTCCATCATCATCAAGATCCCAAAGCTTAAGAGTTCCATCGTTGGAACCAGACACTAAAACTTGGCTGCCATCAGGAGCAAAGCTTAAACAACGAACCAGCTTTGTATGATCATCAAGGATACATAGCAGATGACCTGGGATTAAAAAAAATTTTTTTAAATACATAAATTTTTTTTAAACCTTTAAAGTTTATGTGAATATTAGTAGAAAACCTCACCCTGTAATCAATTTTCCAAAGGACTTTA
This sequence comes from Sepioteuthis lessoniana, assembly GCA_963585895.1. Classification (NCBI taxonomy): domain Eukaryota; kingdom Metazoa; phylum Mollusca; class Cephalopoda; order Myopsida; family Loliginidae; genus Sepioteuthis; species Sepioteuthis lessoniana. The sequence goes on from OY757929.1 coordinate 32,748,357, forward strand.
CTAAATGTCAAATGTTATCAACTCAAGTAATTATATATCTTAAGTGATAACCAAAAGTTCAGATGAACTTCATTGGTTGATATATCATAAAACCAAACCCTTGTAGGTTATTTAAGGCTAAATCCTGTTTCTACATATATATTAGATACATATGATTTGAACACATTTTGCTGATAACATTTTAAAATGAGTTTAAGCTCATTTTTTCACAGTTAATGGTTTCACATATTTCTATCTAATACAAATTGCTTAACTGAGTTTTATGGCATATCAACCTTTGTAGGTTTGATGGTTTCAGGTGAACTTTAGCGCAAAATTGTTTCTTCAAGAAACTAACTAGACAGATTAATACATTGCTCAACAACTTCAAAAATTGACACAACTAAGGGGAAAAACTCTTTAGTGGTGTCAATTCATGAGGCAGGTACCCCTCCCCTTTAAATTTAGAGAAAAAAGAAGACCACCAATTACTGGTACTTTACCATTGCCTTAGTAATGAATTTTCTGGCAGAGAAAGGTAAAATTTCACTCTTCAACCTAATTTTGTTTTAACAAGTTTTAGCAGTTAATCTCTAAGTTTAAATAATCATAAGGGGGGTAAAAAGGGGAGGGGTCAAGAATAATGTAAGTGCTATTGAAAGAATATGCTTAATTGGACACAATCTTCTAATCAGGTTAAATATTTGAAGATTTAAGATTCTTTAACTACCTACCTATGTCTGATAATTGTCATTTCATTGTTGGATGGCCAACAAAAAGCATTTATAACTTTTGCTTATGCAACATCATTGAAACTAGAGTTGTAGTATATTTATAAGCAATGAAATTTTCTAAAATTAAACATGATCACTTATCAAACTTACAAGAAATTAACAGAGTTGCCACAGAAATAACATCTTATTTGTTCACTGCCTTGTTCAGTTCAAAGCTTCAGGATAAGTGCTATTCATAGTTTTGCTCTCTAGCGCAAAAATGAAAAGATAAGATTTTCCAACTCTTGCAAAAACTAAGATATGATCTGCCAAACTCAAGCCAACAAATTTGAGATTTTTTGATGGTAATAGCAAAATTGGAAGTGCTTATGGTGCAACAGTTATCATCATAGAAAACAGACACAGCATGTCTAGTTCCAAATCCTGGATGAGGCTGTTTGGGTTTCACATAGCACTAATACCTTTGTGAAAGGCATGAATCCAAGTTCCTTTTGCTTCTGTTTTTAATTTTTTAGTTCCTTTTGCCCCTTCTTCTAGTTCCCTTTATTTCAGTTTCCCCACAGCAACTAAAGTTCAAATCCTGGACAAAGCTTTTTGCATTTCATATACTTTAAGGAAAAGTACGAATCCAAGTATTCTTCCTACAGTTATGAGTAAATAGTAGGGCAGACTGAGCCCTTTAATCTTGGTATGGCAACCTGTTAGGGAGAAGGAAAACTGAATCCAAACCAAAAGAAATCTCTTAGTTAAATTACTTTGAGAGTTACTCCTAATTCTCTCTATTCTGTTCTAAAACTAAGAGACAAAACTGGAGCCTTTTAAATCAAAATAGCGAATTAATTGGTCTCATAGGTATTCTGGGGATAGAAGTGTCTAACAAATTTTCCAGAACATAGAGTACCATACTTTTGATAAGTTTTGTGCCACTAGAAAGTTTTGAAGAATTGAGATTATGCAGTAGTCAAGTTTCAGCATCCGATTATGTAAAATAATCTTGATGGTTCAAGAATGTTGAGAAATTCAGTTGAATAATTAACAACCTTATCTTGGGAACTGATGGTGTTTTATAGGATCTTTTCTTTCTTGAAAGCATACTGAGAAGCCTCATAGTGATTCCTTTTACAAGAGCATTTTTCTCTTAGCCTTTGTAAAGTACTTCCTATTTCTCTCCATATTTTTAAAAGCAATTTGTCAAAATATTTTAAAACCTATTGATTTAAAATAAAAGGCTGAAGTTAAAGTGGCTGCGAGATCAGTAACATTGATCTAAATTTAGATTTCCTCTCAAATGAAGAATTAGAAATATGAACATACAAGTTTGAAAATTCTAATACACCCAATTTTAAAAAGTAAATTAAAATTTTTTTAAATTTCCATTTTTTCTTTTTGCTAGTTTTGCCAGAAAGATAAGTCAAAATTATTTTCTAATAAATGAAGGACTCTTTAAGCCAATATTTACTTTTATAAGAGAAAGAAAAAATGTATTATACCATATTTGGTGACAAGTAGTTTAAAATTAAATAATCTCTTAAAATCTACCAAAATAAAGTAATTAATCAGATAAAAGCATTTCGATAAATATTTTTATCACTTAACTGAACCATAAAGAAAACGTTTCCACTTTTTGCTTAAAAATAAATGAAAAAAATCTATTTTTAACAATATAGGTGCTTAGTCTATCAACATAGTTTAAAGGTTAAGTGGAAGTAAATGTACGATGTCTCTATACTCAGATTATGCTAATTCACATAACTGATTTTCAAATAATCTTAATTTTTAAACTTTGAAAGTTCTTTTAAAAAAAAAACCATTTACTTCAAATGTATCCACCATAAATACTCAGGATAGAAATGCAAAAATTTCCCTTAATTGGATTAAGTTACCATCAAAGAGTAACTGCATTAAAAACAAAACATTTTATTGATGATATCTAATATTTACTTTATAATATTAAACTGGACCTTTGCTTTGAGTCTGTCAAATTAGCCTACGGAATCTTTATCTTTCTGTTTAATTGTATAAAGACATGTAATTGAAAATTTCCTAGAGTTATACTACAGTGTCTCTAAATGTGTTTTCTAAGAAAATTTGAGGAGACAAAAAGGTTATCCAGCTCAGTAAAGAAAAAGAGACCTGACATCACAAAACATTCTGATATCATCTCCCTCAAACCAGTAAGAAGAGCATTAAAATATGTGGTGTAATTTTGCTGTCTATGAAAGGAGCCTAAGACATCTAAAAAAATTTCCCGTCTCCAATAGGGAACATGGCTTCACTTAAATTCAGATCATGATTTGTTAACTAACTAGGAAAAAAAAAAAATCTAAGTTTTGAGTGTCTCTTGCTTTTAAAACCATTGACCTTTGGTGTCTGTCACATAGCCAAATACCAGGGTTGCTGGTTGAGGAAGAAGCCACAATATTATACTGGCTAGCAAAGTTATTTTTTCAGTAACTAAAAGAGGGGGGGCTTACATTTATAATAAGTAATGCCCATCATGGGTTCAAAGATTTAACCCCTCACAAAAACAGTTCAGTGTTAGTAGCTTCAAAAGCCATTTTATAAGGTAGGTTTTCAGCTAGTAAGGATAATTATAAATAGAAATAATAGCCGAAAGAAAAATAGCTCAAGAATAATGACCATCATAGGAGTGCGATAGTTACGAGGATCATTTAATAGGTTTCCAGACTTTTTTCGTATGGGCACTTTTATTGATAGTACACACATGAAACTAGTCCCTTCGAAGTAATCTCCTGCTGCAATGCACTTGTTGTACCGTTCCAACAACTTCTGGAAGGCCCCATGAAAGTCCTCTTGTGTGAGCATGTCAATGACTTTAGTCACAGCCTCTTTCATCTCAATTGTCTCATAACGACAGCCTCTGAGCTTAGGGAATAACCAAAAGTCACAGGAAGCAAGGTCTGGACTATAGGGACGGTGAGGAACTGTCTTGATGCCCATCTTGCTCAAATAGTGACAAGGATGGAGTTGTGGACTAATGCATTGTCCTGGTGGAAATGCCACTGACCCAATTTGAAGAGTGCTGGCCTCTTCCGACGGAATCTCTTCCTGAACTCCCTTAAAACCTCAACATAGTAACCCTAAGCCTAACCCTTTGGCCAATCAACTCAGGTGTTCTGACTTCCTTACTCCTCCCACACCTCTCATCATCCCTTACAGACTCCCTGTCTTCCTTGAATCTCTTATGCCACTCAAAAACTCATGCTTGATTCATGCAAGATGCTCCAAAAGCAGTCTGAAGCATTCCATACATTTCTGTGGCATTTTTTCCAAGTTTAAAACAGAATTTTATTGCATATTGTCCTTCTAAAGTGTCCTCGCATCCAGATTGCATTTTTGAAATTCACCAGCTGTGACAATCAGGCTTTAGTAGGGTGTATTCCAATTTCTGCTGTAGCTGTTCATTTGAATCTGAAATCATAAAAATTGGTCAGTCATCTCATAAGATGTATAGCAATAACATACTGAATTTTCAAGAGTCTACAACAACTTTAAATGCCTGCACAAAAAGTCTGGAAACTTATTGAATGCACTATGTATGTCTAGGATTTGTTCAAATTACCCCAGCAAAATTGATGTAAGAAATAAAAATGTATTTACCATTATGGCAGTTCCATAGTTGAATCCTCCCAGAACTGGCACCAATAGCTAACACTAGGTATTTCTTGAAGTTGATGTGCCGTGGACGGAGACGAGTGCTGGAAACTTCTTGTGTAGAAGAATTTGATTGTGGTAAGGTGCTAAAGGCGAGAGACCAGACACATTCTCCACAGTCAAAGAGTCGTTGGTGAGAGGATGTCTTAGAATCAACACTTGATCTAAGGCTAAAATGAAAACAAACATCAAAAATATTCTTTGAAAGAATCCAAATATATTTTTTGCAAGAAAATACTAGGCTATGTTGAGTTTTCACTCAAAATTGTATCATTATGTTAGGTGGTGCAATTCAACCTTCCTCACATACACACTAAATCAAAGAATCAACATCCTAATTTTTAATGATATTTAAAGGGTTATAAACATTAATTCAAAAGATTTTTGAAATAACTGTTATAACACTCAAGAATCAAAAGTTTACTAACATTTTATTTTGTTTGCAGTCCCATTCGCACAAATATACATATCCTTTTCCACAAGACCAGGCAAAGTAGGTGCCATCAGGTGACCAAGCCACAGACCGGTTCTCACTACTTCGGTTTCTGGTTTCAGCATATTCTGATCTCAAGTAATCACATTGACTAGCTTGATCTGAAAAAGACAAGTTATAAAAACTTCATGTAAATGAAGGGTTCAACCTAATTACATTTAAAAAATTTTTTTTTTTTTAAATAATCAAGTTTATTTTAGAGAACACAAATTACTTAGCTTCAAGGTTTTGTCTATATATAATACTCCCAACTTGCAATATGTCTATATTTCATTAATAGTTACATACCCAACATGTGATCTTCACCCTTGTAAATTGTTTCTAGTTAGTGTAGAGGGAGTCCCCATAGTGTAGGGACTAAAGTGCTGGACTGTGTGTTAGAACTCCAGTCGCACTATTACGCTCCCAACCATACGTTAAATAGTACCACTACTGTCCTACAAGGTTGGCTTTGGCATTAAATAACCCACAAAGGTTGATATACCATTAAACAGAGAAACAGAAACCAATGAGGATAGGCAACATGCCTTTTAAAAGTACAATGAAAATATTAAAAAGAAAGCCATTATTTAAAAAATTCTTGAGTCAGACAGTTCTTGAAACTAGAATACCCATTTGGAAGAGAAAATTATTTCCAGATACATGACAGATTGAACCATTTTATTACAAAATGCTTATAAAAAGTCTGTATAGTTGGTTGTATCTGCAATGCGTTCCCAACATCCCAGTAGATCAATCTGGACAGTTTATATGCATCTCCCACCTACTCCGCCGAGACACATTTGCATGTCTCGTGCAGCTGTGGCCAAGGGTGCTCTTGGTCAGACATCCCCAATTACTACTCTTCCACGTGCCCATTCCAGACAAGGTGAAGTATAGCCTTTGGTCGTGCTGTGTTTGCTTTACCCCTCCAGTTTACTCTCCCGGATTGGTCATTCCTTCTTCTGGGCTGCTTCGTACACCCTCTGATTGCAAAGATATGGGATTCTTCCTTTGTTGCACTCACTGCCGATCTGTTGGTAGATCCCCTTTGGTTTTTGGCACACTTTTTCCATGTGTCTGAATATACCACAATTAAAGCATGCCATCTTGGCTGCAGGACAGTCCTTGCGATTCATTGACCCGTTGGGATGCGAATACCTTCTGCATCCTCTGCAGGGTTAGACATATTGTGGGGTTGGTGAGATCTTAACTTCCCGGGACTGCTTCTTGTGGTCCAATCTTTGCACGTTAACCACCGTAGTATGGTGCTGTTGAAGTGGGGTATTGAATTGACAGTCATTTCCAGACTGACTAACCTATCGAACTTCTGTTAACGAGGGTTGGAGCTTCCAGCAGTATTTTAGTTTGATGGTCTGTGTTAGCGAGTCCTGCCACCAGTAGTAGTCAACATGTCAGCCACAATCTGGTTTGTTGGGGCAAGCGATTGTGAATTCACAAAATTTTGCTAGGGTTCGCAGTCTAGCCAAAAAATGCTTGATAGATTCTCCTTCCTTCTGTTTCATGGAGTAGAAGCTTTGCCAATGAACCTCATTAATGAGCCCCCTAACCGCGACAAGCTTTATGTACTGCAATAACTGATCTTCTGAGGCTGTATTCAGAGTAACCTGTTCAATTCTGGGCTGCATGCCATTCTCAGTTCATTACAAATTGTGGATGAGTTGGTTAATTTGCACATTTCTTTATACCAGTTCTATATGTCCATAAATAGGGCCCAGTCACCGTTAGAGCAATCTAATTTGATTACTGGCCTTTCGGGCTTCCATACATAGTTGTCTTTGTAATGTTGGTCATTAGTTGCTTGCCTCCTTAGTTTAATGTTTTCTTTTTGAAATTCTACCAATTGATGTAGTAGACCGAGGTATAATGGGGCTTCTGTCGTAGTCGGCAGTGTTGCAAGGTCTTCGAATCCTATTGGCGATGCCATGTACAGTTGGTCGTATCGGTGATGCGTTCCCAACATCCCAGTCGATCAATCTGGACAGTTTATATGCGACTCCCACCTACTTCACTGAGACCCATTTGCATGTCTCGTGCAGCTGTGGCCAATGGCACTTTTGGTTGGACATCCCTAATTACTACTCTTCCACTCCTTCACAAAGTCTAACAGTGGAAGTATAGTTTGTTTTTAGATGTGGGATATAGTATAGGTTTTTACAAATTTATAACCAGAAAGAATCAAGATAACAGACCTCAAACACCAATAGCTCAGGAATGTACTGAAACAGATTGATATATCCACTTGTCAGTAACATTTATATAAAATTAAATATGAGGATCTATTTTGAGAAAATTATTTTATATTTATTTTTTTTAGACCACAGACAGCCAAGTCTCAGAAAGATTCATTCAGAAGAACATGTTTTGATTATATAAAAAAAAAAATGTTATATTGAGATGAAGCAAATACCTAATATTGACAGATTACTGAAATTTATCTTTAACAGTCAGCCAAACACTTTGCCTAAATTGTCCATTATTGAGCGGATTGCTTTTAATTGAGATATGAAAATCTGACATATGACATTTGCTTTGGTCACTGTTCCTGACACTGAAACAGTAAATGATGTCAAATTACAAAACCCGCTTAAAATCCAAGTCAAAATAAATTCAAGTAAATATAAAAATAGACAGTAGTGAAAATAACTGAGAAAAGTTTGCTCTATGATATAAAAAATGTTAAAAGCTTAAAATCGGAGATATATATTACACACATAGTTACAAACCAACACCTAATGCTGTTAGACTGGAAATTTAACCGATTTTTAAATAGATCATATTATTTTAGAAGCGAATGTCTTCACTAAAAAAAAACTAGACAAATTTTTCATACACCAGTTAAAAAGGTTACTCACTTCTTTGGGAGCAATTTATAGGGACAGAAACTAGATGGTTTGCAAATAACTTTCTTCATTCCCTTTATTCTGTCTACTATCAATAAAAAGGCATGGGAATACATAAGACCTCCCATAAATTTGCTCATATTTTCATGAAACTCATTTTTTTAAGGGGGGGGGGATATACTTTAGCAGACCTATTGAAAGTTTTAGCTCATTTAAAGAAAAAAAAGCACATGAAAATATATATATATTTAGGCAGCATTTCTTCGTTAATGCAAATTTCATTGAACATAATAGATATTTTATGCCTACATATTCTCTTTTGGATCCGTTCGAATTCCCGTATTACTTTTATCGTATTCGGGGGGAACTGATTAAGGTATTGACCATAGTTGTATGTATCCCTATTACTTTCTGCCCGACTTTGGGCCATCATCAGGGGAGAATCTGTTACAAAAGTGATGTAACTTTTGTTTTAGCAAATTACTACTGTGTATGGACGTCTTTGCTGTTGGAGATTATGGCGCTTGCTTTTAGGGATACATACAACTATGGACAATACCTTAATCAGTTCCCCCCGAATACGATAAAAGTAATACGGGAATTCGAACGGATCCAAAAGAGAATATGTAGGCATAAAATGTCTATTATGTTCAATGAAATTTGCACATATATATATATATATATATAACAATTTTTAAGATTTTAAAAGGCTTGAATTCAGAGTTTTCTTTCTACTAGACCAATTGCTACACCAAAGTTAAAGAACCCAGTTTGTCCTACAATTTTACCCATAGCTGGAGTGAGAATAGTTGGATTCTATTAGTACTATATGAAAATGCAAACAGCCTCATTCAGGATTTTGAACTAGTGTCACCATGTCCATTTCCTGAGACAATAACCATTTTAATATGAGTGCTTCTAGCATGGGAATAAATATAAGAGATTACTTTAAATAGCCCTAGTACTTTGAAAAAAAAAAAAAAAAAAAAAAAAAAAGCATTTTTCTTGCAAAATTTGGAATGTACAAACAAGAGTTGTGCTAAGGCAGTTACTAGATAATGAGAGGGAATGCACTTGGAAATACCATGAGGAGCAAATCTTTCAAAAGGAAAAAAAATAAAATTTTGGTTTTGATAAAAATCATAGTTTTAACTGCATAGTAAAGAAGCAGAACTGTTGTAAGCAACTTTCTTGGGGGAGGGGGAGAGAATTAACTACATAAAGACACTTGCTTTGTGGGATCTCTAAAGGTTACAAAGGCCTTCAGGAAAAACGCTAACCAAACATAGCTCCCAGGTGTGAATGCACAATGAATGCAATAATTTAGTTTATTCATCATAAATAAACATCTGACAACTTTAAAAAAAAAAAAAAAAAGAATGGGTAAGGGTAAAAAAATGAACCAAAGTACATTTGTGTGTGTGTGTGTGTATATATATATATATATATATATATATATATATATATATATATCTCATCATCATATTGTGCCACTAGCATGGATATCCCTGACCCTCTCTCACGACTTTTTCCTATCGTTCACCGCCTCTGGCAGGTCTTCAGGGCTACATCCCATATCCTCACATAGCTGCAGAATGTATGTTCGTGCTGGTCGTCCTGCTTTTGCCCAGCCATGTGGAGGTCCATAGGAGTACATCACTTATGAGTTCGTCCCTGCTTCTCCAGCAGTGTCCTGAATGTCTGGCTCGTCTAACTTGGATAGTTTTCGTGAGGGGAGGCAGGTGGCTGTATAGTTAGTGTCTTGGGGGGTGTTGCCGCCAGGACTTGTTCAATATTGCTCGCAGCATTCTTGTGTAATTGCAGCCTAGCTTCTTCTCCAGCCGTTTTGTTAGCATCCATACAGCAATATCAATACGACAGCTGCCTGGAAGAAACTGCCTTTCATTTTATCGGTTAGGTCTGATTTCCATGCATATATATATGTGTTAGCTTTTGTTAGCTCCTATCAATCATAACCATGAGTTTATATTCTGACAATGCAGCCATTCATACAGCAAAAGTAACCAAATATTGGTTTGAGAGCTTTATTGAATTGGCCAGTAAAGTTACCTCTATTGAGAACTTGTAGGGAATCCACTCTAGGAAGGTTTATGCAACTTGAAATACATGAAATTTCTTGTATCGAAACTAGTTGGGATGAAATTCCAGACATTATATTAAATAATCTTGCATTACCAATTCAAAACAGATGTTCTAAAAATGAAACTAGGGAATTCACTGTAAGTAAATGGCAAAGCTTATGTTAAAAAAACTAACTTTTTGTAATATGTTTTATACTTTTCCCCAACCTTCTTGGAAAAAAAAAAAATGAATAAATAAAGAAATAAAAGAATAAAAATTCTAGTTTAGTTTTTGTTAAATACTTTTTCAGTAAAAAATTTTCAGAACTGATGATCTTGAAGAATTTTTCTTCCTTAGTGAAAGGATCAATTTTCAAGTTTCCTATAACAAAATCTATTGGATGTCTTATATTTACTTCCATGCTTTTAGACACAGGCAAGATACCAAATATCACTTTATTCCTTATTTTTTAAGGTTTGGTTTGGTTTCTTTGTTTAATGGCATATCAACTCTTTTTAGGTTATTTAATGCCAAACCCATTCTCCTACAAGAACAGTAGTGGTACTATTTAACCCATAGCTGGGAGGATAAGGGGGTTCATACCTTTCCCAAGGGTATTTGCCCGAATTATTTTTTAATTTCTGAACAAATAATGGTAAACTAGTAAAAGGAGTTTAGAAGTTGCAAAAATCTCTGAATCAGCATTTTTTAAAAGGGATATAAAATATATTTTCACAAATTATATTTTATTTATTCAATTTTTAAAGTAGGCTACTCCAACCAAAGTCTAACAATCAGCAGGAAGCCACGTTGCTGCAAAAAGTTAATTACTCAAGGAATTTAAATATCAAAACTTAAAAAATTTGAATAAAAACAAAAATAAGACAATAGACCAAACAAATAAATAAATAAATAAATAAATAAATAAAAACAAAAAATAAAACATTTGTTTAACAAAACTAATTATTTATATTCAATTAAACATTGCAAATTTGATTCATAACAAGCTAGATATGTAAAATAATTACATATCATTACATAGTTAAAAAACAATCACTTGTCCAGATGGTTCATCTGGACAAATAAATGTTTTAACTGATAAAGCATTTAAGTCTCACTTGCATTTTTTAAAAAATGTTTCTCTACAAAACTGAAAATTTCAACAGAACAATATTCATGTCATAATAAAGATATAACTAGTAAATCTCTTATTATGTGGATTTATCTTTTATAGTGACAAAGTTTTTTAACCAGTTAAGACAAAGTTTTTTAACCAGTTAAAATTCCAACAGAAATTTTTTTTTTTTTTTTTTTTTTTTTAGAAATAACCAGTTGTAATTCAAGTTTTGATCTACCTGACATAAATAGTTACTTATGCTTATTAAAAATATGGTTCTTTTCAGCAAATAAACATGCATATAAATTTGCACAGTGGTGTATGGAGGTGCCAGTAGTGTAATGGTTATAGTCACAGGTATTGGACACGGCAACACAAGTTCAAATCCTGGACTGATTGCATTTCACATAGCACTAATACCCTTGGGAAAGGTATGAATCCAATTATTCTCCCTCCAGCTATAGGTAAATAGTAGGGCAGACTAGGTTCTTCAGCCTTGGTGAGGCAACTAGTCTAGGAGAAGGAAAACTTTGAATTCAAACCTGTTAAACTCTGCTTAAAAAATTGACCTTGTGTCATATCCTGCCCGAGCGGAGGGGTTGGGTAAATATGATATAAATTTGCACAAGTATAGATAATAAGGTTAAGTACTATTAAAAACACTGTAGAATCTTCAAGAAAAATGTGAGCAGTTGGGAGTTGAGGAATTAGATTTCAGCAATGGTGACTGAAGTAGGAATAGCTTTTTGATAAACTCGGTCATATGAAGTGGGCCATTGAAAGATGGACTAAAGTGGGCAACATTTTTTTAGACAATGACAGTCCTTGCTGCTATGAAAGTGGGCTGCAGCTGTTTAGCACAGATTTTTTTATAAGCACAGCAGGCAGGCTTTTGTTCATCATTAACAAAAATATGTAGCCAATCTTCTATATGGACTAAGTATTTGGGAGGTGAAAACTTATTCTATAGAATAGTTATTGTATATATCACCATCAAGTCACACCGACAGCATGGATTTCCTTGACTATCCGTCCTAATCGTCCACTGCTAACAGGTCTTCCAAATAACATCCTGTGTCTGGACAGAGCTGATGCAAATGAGTCTGTGCTGGTCAGCCAATATGTCCATGTATAGAAGAATACAACTTATGAGTTTGAGATGTGTGTGTGTATGTTATAGTTTTTGTGGAAATGAATAGAAGGCATTTTATAACCAGATACATTTACCAATTGTGACCATATAAGAGTCGGAGAGTTCTCATGGCGTAGTGGCTAACATGCTAAACTGACATTGTAATAAGCAAGTTCAAACTCAAGTTGGGCAATTACACTCATTTTCATACTAAATCATCATGTTATGATATCAGCACAACACTAATATCTTTCAGTAAGGTATAAACCCTTTTATCCTCCTAGCTATGGGTTAAATAGCATTACTACTGTCCTTCTACAAGGATGACTTTGGCAATGATGAAATTGGTTGAAACCTCTCCTCACTGAAAAGGTTCAATTGTTGTATCGCCATAATGATATCAATAACAACAATAATGAAAATACAGGCGGTACAAACGAGTTTATTTCTTTCTACCTTTAGTCCTTGGCAACATGATGAGAAAGACACAAATCATAAAAGCCTATGCTAACAGGGAAATCCAATCTTCAGTTGCAAATGGTCAGCATATCTTCCTTCAGAACTTTAATTTCACCAATATTTTGACTCCCAGATCAGAGAGAAAGGCTACTTTAGGTTCTCACACTGCTCCTTGCATGTCTGTAGTTCTGTAAGTCTTCAATTCATTGTGCCACATTCATCAACAAAGTCTAGGCCTGTCTATTCTGACTGCATGTTTCCGTCTAGCCAATTAATGTATTCTATTTAACAAAATCAAATGATTTTCTTTTCACCAAATTCTGAGCAGATTACATTTTTGACAACCAAAATTAAAGATTTTTCCACGTTAGATTTTAATTAATGATTAAGCAGTAATACACTTTTAACTAAGCCAGGCATTTACAGCTGTCAACAATATCTTCAGTGTTCTATTTGGTTTGATTACTTTGTTTAATGGCAAATGAACCTTTATGGGAGATTTAATGCCAATGTCATCCTTGCAGAAGAGCATAATAGAGGTGCTATCTAACCCATAACTAAGGCAGGGATAAGGAGTTCATACCTTTCCCAAGCATAGGAGTCCAAAAGTGAACATAATAGCACAACTAGAGTTTGAACTCCCCATGATGTTGCAGACCAGCATGTTAGCCACTATGCCATGGGAATTCTCAATCTTCTGTGACCTAAAATTCCTCTTAACATATTTGTACTTACTGTTTAAACTAAATAAAATTACCAACACTGTGTAAATCTTGTATACTTATAAAATCCACCCTACCCATTCTAGTGTCATACATATTGTAATTAACAAAACTTAAATGTGTTACCAACCAACCTTTGATAATTTCACACAACTATCACATTTCCTCCCTTCCTCCTTCTGTAGTTTACCTAACTGCTAAATCACACAAGTGGTATCTTGAGTCTATAAAATTTTACTTGGAAAAATTTAGACAAGTCTTTGGTATCCACTTAATAAATTTGAAGAATGCGCAAAGAAATACTGATTAGTTTTATATTCAGCTGTTTTGGTTGTAAATTCAGAAGTCAACATTTCCAGTCTATAAATGAGTCATACAATAAAGAGAATTTTATTTAAAAAGTAGCAAAATAAATTTTTCTGAATTTTTTTCCATAAATGTAAATTCTGAATTGTTTAGAATTGGTTTGGTGTATAGGAAAAAATTATTTTAATCTTGCAAAAATATTTGTTTTGAGGGTATTCAAAGTGTGGGAGGGGGAGGGAAAAAAAAAGAACAAAAAAAAAAAAAAACAGGCTTGAACAGAGGTTCATCATGTCAAATTTTTGGTGGCTGACAAAAGAAAAACTCAAATTTACAGAAGAATGTGTCATGTATATGGGGAAACATGTTTTAGTTTAAAACATTTTTTTTAAATTTAAGTTTCTAGGGGGAAAAAAAAGGAAGAAAAAGAGACACTTTAAACAATATTACTGTTGATAATTCTAATGTTGGTTGGTGTTTCATGGTATATCAACCCTTGTGAGTTATCTAATGCCAACTCCTAATTTAAGTGAATAGTTTGTCAGTAACTTAGTTAGAGCTCATTTGTTTGAGAACAGTTTGATAGTTTCAAGTATTCCTATCTAACATTAATAATTCTATTTAAAATTAATTGTTTGCACACAGTTTAAATAGTTTCATATATTGATATTTAACAATTAGTAACTAAATTTATCAAGTATTTCTATGTAATATAAATAATTTACACACAGCTGTATTGTTTTAAATAATATAATTCTTAGTAAATAATTAAACAGTTCTACTTGACCCATAGATGGGACTAACAGGTATTACCAATCCTGATCAGAGTGGACCTGGGAGTAATGGCAATGAAGAAGTACCCCACATTCTCCAAAGCTTCAGAACTGAAGCTTCACCAGCAAATGGCAGTTAAGTGTCATACCCAGGATGCACACTCACTGGGAGAGGGGGTCCTTACCACCTAATGTAGAGGTGCAGTCAGCATATTCTAAAGCTCCTAAGGTGGAGATATAGATTATCCTACAATAAACAGCCTCAATATTTTAACACTTCACTGCATATTGGTGTCATCATTCATGCCCTTCTCAGAAATCATAGGCAAAATACATTTTGTTAAAGTCTAACTGGTAATAAAGTCTATCTGGTAATAAATGACACCCACACATTTTTTTCCTTCAACTTTCAAGTCTTTTTATGAAAAAAAAATAAAGGCAGTTATTTCTGATCAACAGTCTTTGAATCTATTTGGTAAAGTAGGAAGGCTCTTTAAGAACAAAGAACACCAGACATTTCAATTACAATAAGTAAATTAAGGGCAAAATATCTGTTATCTGTCTGTTCTTTATATAAATACTTTTTTTATTATCTCCCAGCTATGGAAAAAATAGATTGGGCTCTACTCTAGAAAAGGATAACTTAATCTAAAACCAGAAACTAGAGTCTCTAAAGCAGTCACATGCCTTCAACTTTGACTTGGCAATTCCTGTGATAACACTGGTACCAAACTATTGAATAACATTGGCAGAATGGAAAAGGAAGATTTGCTTCATTCAGATCCAGATTCATCGCACAAGACTTAAATGTCTAAGTCCCATAAATAGAGCACAGAGTTAATCAAATTCAGCTATTGTATGTCAGTAAGGTTATTTGGCAAATCTCAAGACTCCAAGCCACAACATCAAGTTAGTAGGTACAGGGAACACCTAGCCTGCCAATTGGAAGTCAAATTCCAACATGGCATGGTTTGGATGTTTCAGTGCAAGGCACAGAAGATGGCCACACCAACAGACTTTTTGCTACCAGGCTGGTGGCTTCTCTCCTGTACCACCTCATTGGTAGTAAGCTGTAACCAATGAACTTCATCAATTATCCTGCTTTCAAGGACATTCAGTCTAACAGCCAAGATATCATTTAGCGACTTGGTCACTAACCTATATAGGAAGATGGATAGAACAGAAGAACTATAAATCAATATTGAGGACACTGGTTTTAGAACATGTCAAAAAGCTACTAAAAAAGGTGGGAACTGGGTGTTATTGAGAGACAAATGACACTAAATGTCAAGAAGAGATGTCTGGTTCAAGACAGGAATATATATCAGTACAAGAAAATCGGAATCTACCTATTTAAAAAAAACACACACACACACACACACAGAGCATAATATTACTGTTTTTAAGGTTGAACTTTTATTTGATCAAGATGATTATTACCATTTACTATTTGCTTCAATCAACTAATGATACTTAAAGAAAACACAGGTGTATAATACACAGGTCAAATATTTCTGTGTAATCTTACCTCATGACAAAATGATTAATCTAACCTAGCTCTGGAAATAGTCACATCAGTTTATAGAACTTTGGTCTGTGTGTGTGAAGAAAATAGAAAAATAAAATATTCAAATGTGATGAATTTATTTATGATGATAAAGTCAATATTAAAATGTTTTGGTTCTATTAAACCGAAATCAGGATTTTATGATGGAGAAAAATTGTTGCTTGAACAATGATGGATGTTTTTATTAAAATAACAGAAGAGAAAGTATACACAGAGAACAACTCATAACTGCTCAGTCAGCATTCTGTTTTGAAAATGCTTATGTGATTGGCACAAGCAATAATCTTTGAAATGTATCATTATATATATATATATATATATATATATATATATATATATATATATATAGAGAGAGAGAGAGAGAGAGAGAGAGAGAGACACACACACACACACACACACAATAATTTGTCGGTAAGTTGCCAACTACTGATGATATACCAACAAGTTCATTTGATTGACCTGAAATGTACAAGTTAGTGAGTTGCCTACTAATGTATAATATTAATACTATATTAGACCCCAAATATCAGTCTTTATCTGGATGATGGTCTAATCATTTTGGAAAATAGTACCCAAAGAAAGGGTGATAAAAAACTGTATTGGTTGTTTAGTAAATTTAGTTTTGGATTACAAATCCAAACCTATTTGAAAATCATTGACTTTTTGGATCTTACTTTAAACCTGAATGATAGCATTGTGTCTGCATTCAAAAAACTTGACCAAAAACTGTTATATAAACACAGGATCAAATAACTTCAAATAGGTATTTAAATAGGTCCCAACAATATAATGACTAGATTATCTAGTGATTCTAATAATATCAACATTTTCAACAAGAAAAATTATGATGAGCAAGCTCTTAAAATAAAATAGTGGATATAAATCCAACCTTATATACAATGTTGACCATGAATTATCCAACACTGGTAAGAGGAAGAAGGAAAAAAAAAAGATCAAGGAACATATTATGGTTTATACCACCCTTAAATACAGGTGTTAAAATAATTTGGGAAGTGACTTATACAAAATATTAAAAATTTATATAAAATATTCAACAAAAATACAGTAAAGTTGAGCAATAGCTGTATGCCTAATGTTGCATAGACCATATCTTCAAGTGGGAAATTTGAAAAATAAATCAATTATAAAGCAGGAGATAAATTTTGCCAATCTGCATGGAAGAAAAACTAGCTATTGTAACATATCCAATTCCTAAAGATCTGAAATATGGAAAAGATGTAGGTACAAAATCAAATTGCTGCTCAATCTTTAACTGTCACCTCACATGTTCCTAATACCCCATCATCCAAACTTATGTCTTTATCCATTTACCCCAATCATTTTCAATGTTTTCCTGAAGGTTTTTTTTATGGTAAAACCTGGGTAGTAAACTCCTATGAGAGAGAGAGAGAGAGAGAGAGAGATTAATCGTCTGTGTGTATACAAAATACATAAAACAGTGAATGAAGTGTCAGTTAAGAGTATTACTTCTGACAGGAGAATATGCTACACCCTTTAGGGTGGTTTGTCAACTTGGGTTTCCACTGAGCATCTAACTCTCACCAGTGGCTCCATATTTACCTAACACATCCAACAACTATGTCAATTTTTAGATGGTATACAGCTGATTTGAATTCAGAGTTCTCCAACTAGACAAACCAAGGTTAAAATTCCCAGTCTACCCTACTGTTTTACCTATATCTGGCTGGAGGAAAAAAAATATGGATTCATACCTTTCCCAAAGACATTAGCACTAAATGAAATGCAGACAACCTCATCCAGGATTTGAACTCTGGTTACCAAATCCATTTCCTATCACACTCACACAAATAGCCACTTGCATGCAACAGCAGCCATAACCCATTAAATCACTTCCCTTGATGGACAAAACGAGGTGAAGATAGGTAACTGGTTAATCAATTCTTACCTAAGTATGCATGCAAAAACTGGACTTTGCAGAAGAAACCTTCATAGTACAATGGGAAAAAAAAAGTAACATCAGAGATCCAAACTAACTTTTTTTTTCACCACTGTCCTGAGAAACAATTCTAAACTGTCCAGAAATTGAGATTTGTTTTTTCGGGAGGAGGAGGGGGGTATCATCTATAGTTAGGGGCATAATAAAAAACAAAATTGAAATGTTTAGGAAAAAATATCTATATGGACTATTTAGTTTTGAAATTGTGTTCTCTGTGCTCTTTAACAGATATGGGGAAATTTTAAAAAATGTAATAACCCCAAAATGATGTAAAGATCCCCAAAATAGCCAGATAGATATATAAAGTCCTATGGGGTGTTGCCAATGAGAGAGCTTGGTGTCCTCAGAACACTGGGATACAGTTAATCTCAAGCACTGGATGCAACAACATTTGCAATTTCTCTAATGCCTACAAAATGACCAAAGTAATACATAAGCTAGCTTGAAGAATGGCATGCTTTGAACCCAATACTGCAATCAATGGGTAACAACTGAATGCAGTGGTTTAATTCACCTACCTTAAAAGCAAACTTTCCAGAAACATGATTGATGATAAAAATGAATAACAGATTTACTACAATGAGTGTTGCTCTTGACAGACAAGAATGTATAAGATAGAAAAAAAACAGTACCATAGAAACAGAGAAATTGTACAGGACCATAATTCCTGCCACACTGCTTCATAGCAGCATAATGTAGATGGTCAAATAATGTCACAAAAACCACTCCCGCATCACTCTCCTTGGTAAAAAGGAGCAAGATCCCAATTTTGAAAAGCAGGACAGGACATGATCTGCATGTCACACCACCAGCTTCCAAAGAAACTGGGGAATGCCAAAATGGCTAGCAATATCAAAGAGCCTAGAAAAAGTGCTTCATGGATACTTCAAAGACTTTATCTAAGAATCAACCATGCTACATGGGAGCAGACAGTTCAGAACAGGAAAATGGCAATCAGCCATTTTGCAAAAAGTAAGAAAATCTGAAGCTAACAAGACTACCACTTATGAACAACACAAACGCACCATGAACAACACAAACGCACCAGTAAATCTAGTTGCCATTATTTTCTATTCACACTTGTCAGAGAACCCATCAGCATGGACTGGCCTGATCAGTTATCTATGTATCCACTCCAAACCCTAGGATGGCTAAATGACCCTCAGTCTAAAGGATAAACAAATATTTGACTATCACCATTTTTTTTTTTTATAATAATTTTTTGTAAACTGTTCCAAACTATCAGTTATGTATGTGTGTACATGGCTGTTAATGTGCAAAATTTTAGCACATAAGGGAAAAAAAGATTTACATTCCAACTAAATCATCACATTTATAGTTTAGTTGAAGGTCTTTTATATTATGCTATTTTATTAAATACAATTATTTTATACAACTTTTAATAGAAAATCTATACAATTTTATTTTTAAATAAAACATGACTATACTTTTTTTTTTACAAGCAATTTAAAATACAAGCAAATGGAATCAACAAGAGTAATTACATATATACTGTGACTAAATATTCTGTCTTCATCTGACAGCAAAGCACTAGGGTGATGAAAGAGTGGCAAAAGAAAAAAACAATAAAAATAATACAAAGAAAATCCAAGACAGTAGATGTGGTGTAAAAAGTTACATGTTATTTACATTAAAAAAAAAAAAAAAAAAAAAAAAAGGAGTTCAATATTCTCCAATACCCTCAGTATGAAAAAAAGATAATGAGAATGTCAGGTTTGGAAAATATGAATACATGTCTGGATTATGTAATAAATTCAAGGGAACAGCAAAGTCTTAAACAAAACCATCAATTCAATGATGTGGGTGTCAGATGGCCAAAGGAATGTCTGTTTTGTTGCAAGGCAAGTTTTGACCTAAATAGAAGAAAGGTGTGTGGAAGAAAATTTAGATGTTAAATTTTCCAAGTGAAATTCGTTGATATAATTTAAGATATTTTGTTTGAATGATAATTCATTTTGAGTTTTAACTTGGGTAACAAATTTATCATTTTTTTTCCAGATTAACTGAATTTGAGGTTGATTAATGTGAATTTAGTTTGTGGCTGACTCAATAATTCAAATGCTGGTATAGAAAAAAAAAAAAAAGAGTTCAGAGGAATATCTAAACTAAAGTATTGAATCACCTCAATTAATACAATATCACAATGTTGTGACAGTGATTGAAGATGCTGAAGATTGGTGAGAACATGCCAGAGCTAATAAATGTAACGAAAGCACAAAGTTATTGAAGGCTTGGATTCTATACAGAAAAGTAACCAGAAATGCAAAACTAAATTTCACCTATGCTACAGAATTTCCAATAAACATTTTTCGGAGGAAAACTTGACAGTTTGAGCATTTAGTTTCATTTGGGTAATCTTCCCATGTAATCTGGGTCTTTTTGGTCACACCTTCCACATGTCAGACATCCTCTGCAGCTCTCTGTGTAGTGCCTATATCTTCGACATTTAAAGCACCTTAAGGGTGCAGGATGTATTTTTCCACCCTCTCAAGACAATATCCAATTTTTACTTTGGATATTTCAGGTTGTTTGAATATTAAGATGTATGTATTTGAATTTCTTTTTTTGCCTCCTTTGCTGGTTATTCTTTTGTAGTCTGTGACCCCTTGCTTTCCTATTTCTTTTGATGTAGCCAGGTGTTAAGTCATGTGTGTACACTTTACATTTTACAATTTGGAATGTCTTCATTTTGAGGATATTTTTGGTATGGCTCCAGCTGTCTACCTCAATGAGCAAATTTTTGTTTCTTGTCTTTTGACAGTCCAAGAGGTTGCTCTACTTGAAATAACCTCTATTAAGAAGAGGGGGTAATTTGGCTAGGCAGGTCTCTTCCAAAGATTCAAGTGCAATGAATATCTTGGAAATTCTGCAGCATAATCAGACTTTTTTTGTTTTTTTTTTTAATTTGAAAAAGCCATAAATATTTTTTTTTTCTTCTTATACACTGGTCCTGTGCTTCACCATGGAGTCCAATTGAGTTGGGAATTTATCAAGAAAACTCACTCAACCTTGGTTGAGATGGGGATACACTACCAATATACTAAAGCTGGAGTAGGATTTTAAGCCCCTGCCAATTTCAGGCTTTCAGTAAACAATACTTATTGCCATATAATTTAACAGTGATCAAAGTCTCATTCTCTCAAAGCAGTTGATCCTCATCCATTGCCTTCTAGTACCTATTAGATAAAAAGACGGTCAGGACTAAAGTTAGGAGCTAGGACTTGACACGATCATCCAATTGATTAGATCAAGTCTCTTCGACCACCCATGTAGCCCAGTAAGAGCCAAAGTGGTATGTTGCAAGACATTTGACCACCTTATTGCAAGATCAAGGAGTGCTCAACAACCAGGAGCCCATCCTAAAGCATTACAGGTCACCACCCACAGCGAACAGGTGGCTTTATTGGAAGGGAAAGGTCTTACCCCTCTGCAAAGGTGCAGTCAGCATATTCTACAGCCCCAGCAGACAGGGTGTTCCTTATCAGAAAAGGAAAAAATTAAAAGGGAATAAGAAAACAAAAGAATATGAAGGGTAGAAATACGAAATGCAATAAAAACGAAAGAAAAACAGAAAAATTCAAATATAACCGTAGTTTCTTAATATAAAAGATGGAAACACTAACACCCAAGAGTCAGTCCAGCATGTTGTACCCAAAAGAAAGTGATAAACTCTAAACGCATTTAAAAATGGAGATCCTTTGTATAAAACACAGTTAATCAAAATGGGTCTTATCTTACAGAAACAGATCAAAATATCTGCTACCATCAGGGTCAATCTATCACAATTAGAAGATTATACAAGTAATCATATTAAAATTATACAAGTAATAATATTAAAAACCTTGCAGAAAACAATCTAAAAAATATTGTCTGGATTTAAAACAATCCCTAGGAGAAAGGTTTAGAATTCTTCCTATTTTTGAATCACCAGTCAACTGGTGAAAATAAATATCAATGGTCTGATTAATATTGAGAGCAGACAAAATGAGAAACAAAACATTAGACTTGACTACAAAAATAGTCAATTCTTAATTAGTAGAAAAGATTATTGAAAATATAAACGAGGTTGTAAAATCTTGCATCTCCTTTCACAAGTTAAAAAACAAACAAAGTAGATGTACCCCTTTAAAGGGCTTATTAAAGATTCTATAGAATTTTGTGATAAAGAAAAAAAAAATTCCAGTCTCTTAATTGTTCAAGTTTATTAACATCAAATCTTACACTAAAACCAACGGTGAAAGTGTTGAGTTCCTTTATGAATATTTGTATCCACTAAAAAGGAACCTTGCACCAGTTAACTTTTCTGAAGAAATAATTTTATTCAACTATTCCATTTCATATATTAAAAGCAAAGACGTTCTAAGACATTATCAAAATGCTCAGAATGAAAAGCAATTAAAAGAAAACTGGACCAAACTTCAAATGCTAAATTATGTAATATCAGCATCCATTGACAGTTTTCAAAGATGAATGGAAGAAAATTCTCATCTATCAACTGGTTTCTTCAAATGAAAATAAACCAGATTAACAGTTACTTATATTTATTATATATATTTCAAGTGTAGTCACCAAGATTCAAATTAAAAACCTAAGAATTCTATTTTAATGTAAGCCATGTGTCTAAGTCGGGTTAACTAAGATGGTTTAAGTAGGAGGTTCCATAGTCTGACTAAAAGTATTGATTGGGGGGGAAAAAAAAACCCTCAATCCTCTTTGCACTTTTAGGGATATTACTTAGAGGGAAATAAGGTTAGGATTCAGCTAGCTACATTGTTAAATAGTTACTTAGTTGATACAGTATGAGTATATCCAAATGCCTATCAAGGGTTAGTTGGTTGGATTTTATGGCATATCAACCTTTGTAAATTATTTAAAGCCAAATCCATTTTTATACAAATAATCAGTTCTATTTCAAACAATTCAGTTTAGCATGAGTACACAGTTTAATTGTCGAAAACATTTCTATTTCAAGCAATTCACTGTTTAGATTTATATATTAAATACACATGGTATATAAACATTTTTCTAATAACATTTTTGAACAAACCTGAGCTTATTTTTCTTTAGATAAATGATTTCAAGTATTTATATCTAATATGAATCGTTCTATTTACTTTTCCTCATTTGTTTGCCCACAGTTAAATTATTATGAGGGTTCCTATGTAGCAATTTAACATCAGTCATTTGTTTGCACACATTTAAATAGATATATAAAAAACAATCCAAAAATTGACAACACCAACAGGGGACAAATATTTTGTCCTTCCTTTAGGTTGCCTATCAAGGTTGCCTAATTTATATAAATAACTATGAAGAGGAGAATCAAAAGGTTTGGAGGTGAAAGAATCAAAGGAAAAGAGAAAATAATCAAAGTTGGGACAATTATATACACTTCTATATTGGCCATTTGTGAAGTGCTTCTTTCAATATGCAATAGTATTAAGATCTTAAGAGATTTTTTAAAAATAAATCTCAGCAATGATTTTTTTTTTTTTCAACTTTTTTTAGTCGCTGCAATTTTACTGTTTAAATCATTGTTTAAGGAAAAAGGGTTTCAACAAGTTTCAGAGAACAAAAACTATTTAACAGGTTTACTATTTGCAATCATCTATTTAATATAAACATATTAGAAACAGACTCAATTTGGTTTCATGAATGGATAATCAGTTACAACTTGAAAATAATTTTCACAAAGTACAGGAATTTTTCGGTTAATGTTTTCTATCTCACAATGTACAGTATTCACATACTGGTTTCTCATTTATGCAAGACATGAATTTCATAGAAACTATTCTCATTCGGTGTAATGACATGTCAACTTATCAGTTAATTAAAATTTTACATCATTGCTGGAAAGTTATGAATACAACAACATGAAGAGAAGATGACTTCATGTGGAAAAGTATGCACGTATATGCCTGATGTGCAAAATGAGTGATGGGCTTGAGAAAAAAGAAAAACATGGCTACCCTAACACCTCAATTTAAGATAAAACATGGTCTTGAGCAAGAAGAATTTGTGAGAGTGGCATATGCAATTTTTTCAAAGTAAAAATACTGGCCAAGCATAAAAACACGTGCGAGAGAAAATGGTGACATTTTTTTGTTGGCTGGGATTGTACTCAGCGAAGATATTTTTTTGTTGGTGGAGATTTAGTTCTTCGATACAAAAGGAGACCACTGTGAAAGCGATTATTTAGATCTATTTCATTTGGTTTACTTTCACAACAAAGGATTATATGAAGAGGCTGCATTTTTATGTTCCCAAAATACAATGAAAAAAAAAAAAAAAGCCAACAAAGTTTGTTAATATTTTAAGATACTACTGAAATGTTCTGGGCTAGTGGTAATGATTTGTCCCCAAGAATTATGCCTGACCCTATCTGATAAAGGCTTTGTTGGGTTACACTGCTGTTTGTTTTGCAGCAGCCTGTGTATACAATATATAATCCTAGATAATCCGTGTATAATAATGATTTGTATATAACTTTAAATGCACGAGAGTATCAATAAGTCCACAAACTGACAGCTATGTTAATTTGGACCTGAAATTCACACTGAATCAAATGTATTTATGTATGCACTAAGCAACTAAGAATTCCATGAGTGTAGAGCACATCTTGAAGATCAACCCAACTACAAAAGTAATGGTCTATGAGACTAGACATGGACCCAGAGAGAGGCACATTGGCTCAGGATTAAAAAAATAAATAAATAAAAATAATAATAATATAATTTAAAAAAGAACAATGTGAAGTTGTAATGGTGAAAAAAAGGTTTCATATTTAAAAAATTTGAAGCAGAAATTAACCTAGAAACTTCCAAAATTACATACATAGAAGAATTGTAGAGATAATACTCTAGAACGCTAACAATAATGAATTTTTATTTTATTTACTTTTATTTTTGGCATTAAATATCCAGAAATGAATGCTAATCATTCCAAAATGCCACCTAGTAAGAAAGTTTATGCAAAAAGTAAAAAGACTTGATTAAATAGGTAAATTAAATGTGTTAAGTGTTGATAATTATACATCAAGCCAGGGTATTCAGGAACATTTCCAAAATGTTAGTTTATTTGACACCAATATAACATACTTAAGAAAATAATTTTATCATTGACTGAGCCACTACCTATCTCAGTCAATGATAAAATTGTTTTCTAGAGTTTTACGAAAACCTTTGATATTGTTTAAATCCCAACATTAAGAATGCTAATCATTATAAAACCAGAATAAAAAAAACTATGTTGAAATTAGTGCAAGGATTTTGAATACTGACTCAAGTAAATTCTCCCCCACCAAAAAAATAAAATAAAATAAAACATTTCTTTAAGTGAAATGTGTTATGTCTAATAATAAATATCTTACCTAAAGACATTCATACTTGGCCTATTCCCCAGATAATTGAGCAGAAAAATGTTCATACAGATTTTTTTTAATTGCAACCATGTGAATGTATCAAGACAGCTTTACTATTTTTGTAAAACTTCCAAAGCAATTTTCTTAGCATTTTTCTGTTATAAACACCTATTTGCATATTTCTTTTGTACAGCATGAAAAAAGCTGTCAAAATCTTAAAAAACACTGGCAATAACCAATGTCTAATATAACCTTTTTTTGATAGCCTATTTCTATTTTATCAGTTACACCTACAAGTGGTTTCATATCCTCTTTCCCCATTTTTATAAATAACTTAAGATCCAATCGACAAAGCAGCAAATCACTAACAGAATTCCAATAGTAACCAAGAGCCTAAAGAAAGAGAACGTACAACTAATCTATACTGTAAACAATATAGAATAAGTGCTTTTAAAATGACAAAGAAAAAAAAGCATCTTTAGCTTATTTTGTAATAGTTAGGTTTCTGTTGAATGGCATATCAATGCCAAAGCAATCCTTGTAGAAGAACAGTAGTGGTACTAACCCATTGCTGTGTTATAATTATAATCAACTTGAATAGTAAATATTTCTCAAATATGCATAGCCATTTGGTTTTTCGTAGGTTGGAAACTGCATCATAATTAATCTTATTTGATCAGACTCCAAATCTACATAGATTTCAAATTTATTATTTAAGCATTTTAACAAGCCAAAATTCTATAGTATTAAAAAGTTTTGTTAATAATTCACATTCAAGAGATATTAAATCTACAGAATTAATCAAGCAGATATCTAATGCTTAGTATATCTTAAAATGTGAATAAGGAAAAGATATCTGGAAATAGGCACACAAGTAGGCCACCTGTAATCAAGGGAGACCCAAAGGCTCCCTTTTCAGTAGGTACTACACCTAGATGTCGAGAAGAGTGCTACTTCTTTCCCTGGATTGCTCCAGTTACCCTTGATCCATACCTGTTAAGCAATGAGGTATCAAGTACTATTTTCCAAGTCTTTGGTATGACTTGACCTGGGATTGAAACCTGATCTCCTGGAACACTAATCCTTATGCCAATGGTCAGGTGTGTATGTAACACACACACATATATATATATATATATATACACACACATATATATATATATATATATATATATATATATATACACACACACATATATACAAATAAATATTTACATGCACTAAAATATTGAATTTTTAATACATTAATCTCTTGTTAAAATCAGTAACAAAAACATTCCCATTTTTGTTATGTATTATATTTCACGAGCATAAGTTAGAAAGATTTTACTTTTTCTAGTATATGTAAGACACTGAATGGGGAACCTGAAGCTATTCAACTTTTTGTCCTCTCTTCTAAACTATCACAAGCTGTTACCATTCAATTTAAAATCAAAACTGCTCCCCCATTACATACAACAATCCAATCTTTAGATTAGATGAAAACTTCAATCACATAAAATTAAATCAGTTTTAAATTGGTAATAACTTAATTTTTTTTTTTTTTCTGTAGCAACAAATAACCCATCCTGTCAGGAGAGTTGTTAGTTCTTTTTATCACAGTAAGATTTATGGATAATAGGAAATAAGATTTAGATAAAAAGGCTAAAAATTAATTTTCAAGAACCACCTAGCATAAGTAGAACATACTAATATTTATTACAGCAAAATATCTCAAGTAGGACATGTTAACAAAAAAAAAAAATAATTTAAATGAGAAGAGTTGTGTAAATAATATAAAGCAGGTGTTTTTGTTTAAAAAATAGTTACTCTATTAAAAATGATAAAATATCAGCCTCATTCTAGTGTAATTAGGTCATGTTCATAGACATGTCCTAGATTTACTGAATTGAAAAGAACCAAAATGACCCTTTGGTGATCAAGGTTATCAACACTTTAGGAGTTATAATAGAAAGAACAGTTAAACAAAACCAAATTTCAAATATAAAATGTTTCCTGTCAGAAAATTTCATAAAGAGGTTAGAAAACTTTTCCCCAGCTTTTTTTTTTTTTTTTTAAAGAAAATAAATATTTTGCAGCTAACAAAATGTAAGCTTCTAAAATGCTTCTAAGATTCACAAGGAAAATCTGGTACACAGCCAAAGTTACAAAAGAAAATTAAAGCCAAAATAAAAATCAACTTGAAACTTGAAATGTTTCAATTAAAAAGGAAAATTTTCACATGATTGACAAAAAATGATTTCCCCATTCAAATTAAACAAAATGATTTGATTAATATGAAATGCTTTTATATAAAATTGAATCAAACCTATGAATATTCTGACTGTTGTAATTGGTTTGTTTTCTTTGTTTAATAGCATATCAACCTTTGTGAGTTATTTAATGCCAAAGTTATCCTTGTAGAAGAATAGCAGTGATACTATTCAACCAATAGTTAGAGAGGATAAGGAAGTTTATACCTTTCCCAACAGTATTAGCCCAAAAGATTGTGTAATAGCAAAATTTGTGTTTGAACTTGGTTAGCTACAATATCGCAGTCCAGTATGTTACCCACTATGCTACAAGAACTTCTGTTATATTTGATTGCATATACAATGAGATTAATAGACCAAATAAAATTTTTTTTTTAAATATCAATTCAACTAATTTCAATTTTCTAGACTGTCTCTATATCAGGCATATATCCCTGAAGAAGCACTACAGCACATCTACAAGATATTTTTTTGAGTGATGATTTGATTGGGTTGGGCTTTATGGCATATCAACCATTGTAGTTTATTTAATGAGCTCATTTTTGCACACGGTTAAATGGTTTTAGGTACTGCTAAATAACAGTCACAATTTAACATCATTTGTTTACACACAGTTTGTTCTATTTAACTCATAGATAGAACCCTATCAGGTGCTACCACTCTGGGCCAGAGTGAACGCAGAAGTAATGGCAATGAAAGGGTACTCCACATTCCCCAGATCTCCAAGGCTTGCCATCAGATAGTTTAATGTCATATCCAAGACACTTGGAGGTGGGGTGGGGAGAGTCTTATACCTCAGCAAAGATGCAGCTATATTCTATTTTTACATGGTTGGGTGTGGTGTGTCCTGGCTTGGCTGGTGGTCGGTCAAGGTGTGCCTTGACTGGCATCCTTGAGCCTCAGGGAGCTGTCCCCCCAAGCTTTAACCCTCCTTGGAGGGGTTAGGTTTATCACCTGGTGCCTGAGGCACCCCTCTTTAGGGGAATACCGATGGGGCCCTAAGCATTTTTCAGAGCCGCCAGGCCTGTCTGGACTACAGTCCTGCACCTGAACCCACCTTAAAAAAGGCCGTGCCGTACTCGCTCGTTTGGTGGAGTACATGACAAATAGCTTAGAGATACAGTTAGTGTATTCTACAGCCCAAGCCAACTGGACTTTTTTCGAGAGAGAGTTCATGATTTTTGTGAATTAAAATTTTATACTGTTCACAAATGTTGCCATTAAAGATAAATTTTCAACCTCTTTTTGTTATACATATTTAACCTTTTAGTATTGGTAAATACTTATTTCTGCCTAGCGAGCGTATATAGTGTGTGTGTTTCCAGATATCTTTTTCTTATTCATATTTTAGAATATACAGTCAAAGTATTAGATACCTGCTTGATTAATTCTGTAAATTTGATATCTCATGAATGTCAGTGATGCTTTTTTTTTTTTTTTTTTTTTTTACATCTTATTCTGTGAAATACTTCAGAATTTTTCAGAAGAATATTTTTTTTTGTGACACTTAAGAGATTTGTAAAAGTTTTTGTGGGTTGTTAGTCTAAAGCAATAGTGACATAATTATTCTATATTTCCAGCTTGAAGAATTATTTAGAATAATAAAGCTAATTAGTAATGTTTAATTAAATGCAAATAATCATTTTCCTATGACAGTTAATTTTTTTCTTTTGAGTTTCGGAAATCATAATTCCATACAATGAGTTAAGCCTTGCAGTAACATGACTTCCAGCTGATTTTAAAGATGACCTTTCCGAATGAAAAACAAAAAAATGTTTGATGTTAAAACCCTTCCCCTGAGCCCAATAAATATGTATACTATATTCTATAGTTGTAGATTAAAATAGTAAGGCATCTATAGATGCAGCTTTATATATCATACCGTGTTCCATATGAGTGGATGACCCCACTATTCCACTACATGCAAGGTTCATATGGTCCAACATGTAGTTCCACAAAAAGCAATAGTGTAGGTATTTATTTAGCTTCCCACCAAGCTAAAATGTGACACAGAGTTGTTTTAATGTCTGGTGTCATGCAGGAAAGTAAACTTTCTGCACAGCAGTTTTCAAAATTACTTGGATTCCATTGGTATTCCCCTTGAACAGTGCCTGTCAAGTGAGTAAGAAAATAATATTGGCTTGGTTCCCTTCAGGTAACACCTGGTCCCTAATCTAAAACATTAGAGCTGGGTTTAAAAAGCAATAGTATAGCATAGTTAATATAAGCAAAATGATGCAATAAAAATATTTGTTTACTGATATCACCGAAGCTCTAAAGAAACAGGTTTTTAATGAACTTTTATTTTGAACTTTTGTTTTATCTTACTACTCAAAGGGCACTTCTGAGGAGTCCCCATGACGTAATGGCTAACAGGCTGGACTGTGGCCTCAAAGTAAGCGCGTTCGAACTCCAGTTCGACTATTATGTTCACTTTGAGACTACTATCATTGGGAAAGGTATTAACCTCCTTATCCTACCAGCTATTTGTTACTGTTCATCTGTATGGATGGCTTCAGCATTAAGTAACCCACGGAGGCTGATATGCCATTAAACAAAGAAACCAAACCGAACCAAAGGGCACTGCTTATTTCTATGTTTCCATTTGTTGTCTGTATCTAATTGTGCAGAAGCAGCAGTCATATTGCAAGGATGAATTAACAAAATAACCAATCTAAGATTTCCTAGCATGGACAGTAGAATAAAAACAAAAAATTCTGAAAACAAATATATTGAACATTCAAAGAAAGTTGGAGGCTAATACAATTGAAACATTATGATTACAACATCAAGATGAAGACCACTGTTCTAATGAATCAGTATTGTGATAATTCCTCATCTCAAATTCACCATTACATCATCTAGAATTAAATTTTTAAAATAAAATCATTTGATACTTTTATCTATTTTCTAAACATTAAATTTCATGATTTAAATTTGAAATACCCACTAGAAATTTTTGTAAATATTGCTGCTTAAAAAAAACCCCAAAAAACTCTAATGTCCTGGATGTTCACAATATCAGTCACTGATTACCATTTTCCCCCATCCTCTTGTAAATATCAAGATCCATAAAGAATTAAGTTTGATTTTCCCCCAAATTATTTATATTGCTACAAATTTATGATAAAGATAGTATTTTTAAATTGGTTTGAAACAAATATCACTTTGAAATAAAACTAATAGAATTTCCAATTAGTGAAAAGCCCGGTCAGCTGGGGCTGTAGAATACACTGTATCTCTGCAGAGGGAGTAATACCCCCCTCCTCAGGAGTGTCCTGGATATGACACTAAACTACCAGATAGTAAGGCTCCAGTAATACTGGAGCTTTAGAAAATGCAGAGTACCCCTTCATTGCCATTACTACCAGGTCCACACTGGCTTGGAATGGTAGAACCTGAAAGGGTCCTGTCTAGGGGTCAAATAGAACTGTTTGACATTTAAACTGAGTGCAAACAAATAACTTGGTAAAGTGAATTGTTAGAAATAGAATCGTTTAGCCATTTTAGTTTATGTAAACAAATGAATGATGTTAGTGTTACATAGCAATACTTGGAACCTTTTAAAATTTGACCTATGCTAAATAGAACTGTTTGATCATAGAACTGTGTGTAAACAAATGATTGATGTTTAATTGAATTGTTAATGAACTTTGAACTATTTAACTTTGACGACTCATGTTTACAAACCATATATCTAATATATATGAATAAACTGGATTTAGCATTAAATGGTTGATAAGCCATAAAACCCAACCAATTATAGTGAAGTTGAACTGGAGTTGCCAAAACAAAAATAATAAAAACTAATCACTAAACCAGGTTTTGAATCCAATACTTTATCTAGTGTCATTGAGACAAAATAAACTAAGATATTTTTTCAGCGAAGAAAAAGTGGACAGATTACTCAATACATTAACTAAATTTACTAAGCTTAGCATAGCACAAGGCCATAAGTATGGAGGAATCAAGAAGGGTCAAACTCACTCCAGTAGAAAGGGTCTATAAGATAACTGCACATCAAAGCATTCTTGATTGTTACAATTGAAGTTTTACTTTTTCACTTTTATTTTTCAGTCCACTGTAAGTGGTATTCTTCCAAATAAAACAAAACTGGAATTGTCCTAAATTTGATCCAACATTTGTATGAATGAGAGAAACAGATACACATGACACTTGTCCAGAAAAGCCCAACCATAAAAATTTCCATTATTTCTGCAGTAACATACAAAAAATCATATAGAAATGTAATACTTACATTCACCATCCACACATGACAAAGTTTCAGTCATTGCAGCATTTTCCCCTTTTTTGCTAAATCTGGATGGTAAATATATTTTAAGTACTGTAGTAAGTTGGTGACCGTAATCGAGGGGGACCCAAAGGCTCCCTTTTTGATAGCTTCTACACCAAGGTGAAGGGGAGAGCGCTACTCCTTTCCCTGGATTGCTCCATTTTACCCTTGATCCATACCTTATAATACTGAATGTTAAACAAGGCGGCATCAAGTACCATTTTTTGAGTCTTTGGTATGGACTCGACCTGTGATTGAACCCCGGTCTCTCGGGCCATTGGCGAACACTCTAACCATCATGCCAATGTCCGGTCTACTTACTTACTTAAACTAAGCAGTAATTCTGTGTAATTATTTTATATCTTGAGTTTGAAGAACTACTTATAAATCTAATTAGTAACATCTAATTAAATAAGAATAACTATATTTACTAAAGCAAATATTCAACCCCCCCCCATTAGCGGTTGTAGTAATTCTACAATATGGATGCATCACTTGGACACTGACTAATCGTAATTCTTATAATCTTTGATATGTTACTGCAAAATTAGCATAAATTTATGGTGAGCAATGTGGTGAGGGCCAAAAAAAAACAAAAACAAAAAAAAAAGTCTTTGAAGCGTTATTCAACTTTTGCCTAACACTAATTCATAGCAGGCATATATTATGAAATGTATGTTTGGGTCTTTTGCCACCAGAAAGGTATTTTCATCACATTCCTCCTAATGACTGGGTCTCTAATAAATTCTCTGAGAGTGTCTAAGTGGTTGTAAGTTGGTAGATTTAGACACTCCAGGATTTGTTGTCCTGTCTGTTTTCAAACTAAAGTATCTTGCCCCCAAATATATTTTTGCCACCTTAATGTAGGATGTTCTGAATCTAAAAGTAAAGTCATCAGCATTGTGTGTTCTTGTTTTAGTAGAGCCAACTGGTACTCCAAGAATTGAAAACATTGTGCAGAGGCATTGTATGATTGTTTCTGTTGAAATATTCGGGCAGGGAATATTTGATGGTACAGGACCTTTAAAATTCAAGTAGAGCCTTTTATGCGGCTTATTTACTTAGCATTTAGAATCACAGCTTAAGCTCTGCACAAACACTTTAATAGTTTTTCTTTTGGTCATCAGCAGAAAGCAATAAGTTTCTGCTGCACATACCATTCTGGTAATGCCAGAATGGCACAATTCTTTATGTCATCATCATCATCATGTCGTGCCACTAGCACAGATATCCCTGACCCTCTCTCGCCACTTCTCCCTATCATTCATGGATGCACTACTGGGACGCTAACTAAACGGCTGAAAAAGAAGCTAGACGGCAATTACTCAAGAATGTTGAGAGCAATATTGAACAAGTCCTGGCGGCAACACCCCACAAGACACCAACTATACGGCCACTTGCCTCCCATCATGAAAACTATTCTTTATGTAGGATTTGAAATTCTTCAGAGCTTGGCATTGCACTATATCTCCTTGATAGTGCATCAACTGCTTTTTTTTTATCCTTGCCAGGGCAATAAAAGGTATCAAATGAAAGGCAAAGTTCATTCTTGCTATTTTCTCATTTTTAATTTGGTGACTAATTTTGTGGTTAAAACAAATGTAATCAATTTGAGATAAAGCATATATATTATCAGTAAATCCAGTCGTGGTTTTTATTGCACAGGATCTGGTGCTGAGATTTTTGCACACAGTATATCGCAGTAAACTATTTTCTTCTAACAGAAGAAATATTTGTCATAATTCAATGTAATTTTGGGCTAATTGATTAAAATCTTTTTGGAATAAATTACCTAATTAGATGACAAATAGCAATAGCATCAAAAGTTTATTGAATTAAATTTGATGTTTTCAGGGAAAAAAAGAGAGAGAAAGAAAGTATTTTTGGGAACTATCAGATGAATTACTTAACAGAATTTAACCCATACATAGATAGTATACAAATAATGTATATGTTATGTGCAAAGACTTTCTTAAAGGTTGCTGTGAAAAAGATAGTAAAATGTAGATGCCCAAAGTAACATAACAATCAAATAATAATTATGTAATATTGTGCTTATTGATAGCCACCATGAATCATTTTAAATCAGTCATGATTTGTGAGGCTGGGTCTGCATATTATGATATTACTTATATTCATAAAATAATTTCCAACTTTTCATTGGTGATGGTATTGTGCATTATTTCCTGAAAATTGGCCACTCCATTTATTACCTCAAAAGAAAATTTGTTAAAATTGGTACAGCAAACCCACATGTTTCAAATGCTGTACAAGTTCTATTCTCTAGCTTAATGACTAATTTATGGAAAGTGCTCCAATCATTCAGGGTGTAGTAAATATTGAACTTGGCAATTTTGCCTATCATTTCATCAATATGGGGTAGCTGATACATATTTGATAAAATGAATCAGATAATGGTAGTCAATAACCAAGTTTTTTCTTCAGCAGATGTTACTAAAACCTGCACTCTTCATGGCAATTTGTTTATCCCTTCTCTCAACATCCTTGTTATTTCTGATTTTATAAATTTCTTACCCTTTGAGTGTGTGAGAGGGGGATATCTTGATTTAATAGCCACTGGCTTGCAGTCTAGTTAAATTTATCAAAGGATATTTGATGTTACAGTTGCCAAGCCAAAAATGCTTAAAAGCCAGTTTCAAGCCTCTAAAAAAGAATTCCAATACTAAAATGTTTAGAAAATTGTGAATATAACATCACAGTATTTTCAGCTGTAGATTGCCAACAACAATCTGAATGTAGTGAGGTGTTCGCTATTATTCCTGAGCTGTAAAAAGGGGCAATATCCCATTAATAAAGCTCTCATAAAAGTAAAGTTGGCAACTGTAGTTGAGAGTGACCTGAAGGTTCCCTTTTCAATAGCTAGGTGTAGGGTGTTCAAGGTGTGGGGAAGGGTGCTACTACTTTCCTTGAATTGCTCACTCTACCCTTTGTATGTGCTTTATAATGATGAATGTTAAGCAAGGAAATATCAAGTACCATTTTTTGAGTCTTTAGTATGACTCGACCTGGGATTGAACCCCGGTCTCCTGGGAAGACCTCATAATTACCTGTATTAACTTAAGCATTCATAAGAACTTCGTTAATTTTTAATTTCAATATAACTTTAGGTAAACAACTTGGAATTGTAATTGATAATAGATAGTGATTATAACCAAGTGTTTCTAAAAAGTGATAGTCTTAGAAGACCGGCAGACTTTAGAAAAAAAAAGTTCCAATTTTTCACACTCACAGGATTCAACTTTCCAAGCGTGACAGGTAGTTGGAGAAGCAGGGATTTTACTACATACGTAGCATTTGCGATATATCAAATTAGACATGAGCTGTTCAGGGGGAACATAAGTATGTAACTGTAACATTAGAAAGATTCTTTTTAGGACTTTGTGAATTACTAGCAACTTCATTTGGATAAGTTTATAAGCTATCCTTAAATCAAGTGTCTTATTTTCAAGGTGTTTGCCGTACCTGTGTATTTTATATTTTGCGTGGAACAGAACCCTTACTAATATTTTTAGTTTCTATAAGTAATGTTCAAGTATCTCGCCATCGTCTTGTTTTCTGGGAGCGTTTGGATGTTTTGAAAATGCGCCATTCTTCCTGTAGGAGTCATGAAGTTTTGTAATGAGCCTTCGGAGTTGAGCATGAAGTGAAAATTTCGGGAACAGAAATGGAGAAACAGCCAATTGAGCAAATCAGTCGATTTGTCTGTTCGGATTTTCACACACTAAGGCGCCTCAAGAAATTTAGGAATGTTTCCATCGTTTACTAGCTTCCTCAGAGTCCAAGTCCATGCTAAATCGTTCTGGTTGCATGACAAAGAGGAATAAATTGTGATGAAGAGAACGAAACAAGGAACTTTCCAGGTTTTATCTAATTTTTGCCGCGTTTAGAATTAGCAAGCATACGTTATAAAATTCATTGTCCATGGCTAGTCGGGAGGTATTTTCACTACAAGCTATTTCTAAACAAACTCTTAACAAAACAACCCCCAGAAAACAAACACAAACTACGAAGCAGTAAAAGTAACTTGTTTATAACAAAAAAAAAAAAAAAAAAAATATGACAAACAAGTGAGGAAAGATATCAGATTCCCTTAACATAATGAGGTATGGTTAACGAGACACTTCTTAATTTTTACAGTTTTAAGCAACTCAGCAAGTGACACAAATAAAAGCGATTCGATCAGGTCTACCATTAGTTCTATTTTGGTTATGTAACTATCGAGGCAAACAAGATTTATTTTTCAAGATTTCGGTTTTTATTCGAAGACCACTTTTTTTGTTTGTTTGTTTATTTTTTTGTTTAAAGAGGAGAAGTGAAATGACGTGACTATCGATTTCTTCATCAGAAAGTGTTTGTTGTTTTAAGTGTAAACGAGGAAGTCTGGGCACACATTTTTAAAACAATTTATGGTAGCCCAAACCGAAAATAGATAATTGCGTAAAAAGTCCTTCGTCAATAAAAACGCTGTAAAAGCTTGTACATACTAATTAAAAAAATGTTTATTACTTTCATGATCATCATTAGAAGGTGTTTAAGTTTAATTTATTCAATTATCTTTACATACACTAACATTTTTTAACAACGCTTAAAGATGAGGGAATGAATCCAAAGACTGATGGCAACAACCTTTTTAAAGTCTCGTTACCTGGTGCAACACAGTCTTCTAACTATTTCACCTTCTGATAGATGAAGCTAATTTCATTCAGTAACTGTAGACCAAAAAGAGACGGGACTACCATCGAAGTAAGAAACTAAAACTGGAGGTCATCTTTCTTTTCGTCTTACTCCCTAACAAGTTTCAGTTTTTACCCCTTACTTAAAAGCGGGGGCAGACATATGTAAGGATTATTAAATTCACACAATGTTTACGATGTTAATATTTTAAGTTTCAAATGAGAAAGACAAAAAAGTTAATCCGACTTTTTTCTCCACTCCACATGAGGAAAGGGAATGTTTTTTGTCACGTAGACACGGGAAAATATTGAAAATGAAGTGTAAGAAAAAAATAAAAAAAATAAAAAGACTTAAATAATTTATAAAAATGTTTTTCCAACCATAGAAACATTCATCAATTTAATATTTCGAAGATTATTATTAATCCTATCATAAAAGGGAAAAAGGGAAGACGGAATATGGAAAGATAAAATATTTTTTCCCAAACTTACTTTTATTTAAGAGTTGAGATGGGGAAAAAAATAGTATTTCAAGTTTGTATCTGTTAGATTACGAAATTAGTCCGGTAATATTGTAATATAACAGAAGAAATATTAATAATAAAGTATATTGGAATAACCAAATTCGCATTAAAAAAAACTTCACTCAAACGAAAAAACAAAACAAAAAACAACAATGTTCTTAAAATTTACCAAAAGTTAATTACTAGATTTTAATTTTTACACATTTGGTACTTGTTTAATAAAGGACGAAGTTCTTAAATATTTAATCAAAATTTCCTCGACAATATATTTTTTCTGGCATAAACCTAACTAGATCAAATTAGGTGTGGTAGGGACTAATTAATTTGATGATATAGTTAGGTTTTAAAATATTTGTTTAATACTTTTAAGATTAAAATTCCCACTAGAAATAAATTATTTTTACATTTTTTTTGTAAAACAGCGTCACGGGCTCCATACGGAGGTCTTACTTAGGAAATTTAGGGGTAAAGAAGAAAAAAATAGGTTCTTATTGGCATACTAAGTTTTAATTGCTGTAATTTAGTTTAATTTTTAGGGGATGGTCAGTTAAGGAAAAAAATATTAGCGGTATATAAACTTTTGTGAAGTAATAATTGTGTCTTTTCCAAGTAAACAAACAAGTCTTAAGAAAACATGTTAATTTGAACTAAAAAAAATGTTTTCTTCCATGTTGGCGGAATATTTTTGAAAATATTTATAGTAAAGAAGAAACAATATGAAAGAGTTTAATATTATCTATCACGAAAACAGGAACGAATTCAATATCATATAAGTTTTATGCTGAAACATTTAAAGTGAGAGAATTAAAAATTGGTGGTTCAATTTTTCTCCAGTAAATTGGGGGAAAATTATCTCGTTTATGGACTGGGATGAATAGTCGTTTTACGTTAATTACAGTAGGTCAAAAGAATAATCGTAATTTTAATAGGACAAAAAAGTTTGCGAGAAAAATATTCGAATTTGCTTTTATCGATTGCGAATATTTTCTTTCAATATACATTTAAAAGAAATAATAATACAATATTATTTAATTTTGGTTGAACACTGAAATCATTTAATTTCCAGTGGCTATCGTCCTCTTTATTGAAGCACTAACATTCCAAGAAAGGGGGAATTAAGTGAAAAGTTAGTACATCAGATAAATCTCAGAAAATAAACACCAGACGAATTAAAAGTCTTTAGAATAAAATATTTCCAGGTATTATTGACTCAAATCAGGTTTACTGAAAGACTAAGGATAAAAACATAACTGAAGGGAGGTGGGAATGGTTATTTTGGGCATTCGTAGTCGGAGAAAAAAAAACATTGTTTGAATATGAATTTCCTGCAGATTGAATTAAATTTCTCTCAGTAATTGATTTTCAAATCAGCAGGGAATATAAAAAAATGTTTTTTTTAAATTTACTTACTGAGTTCATTTGGGTTGGCAAAGCGAAAGCTAGAAGCAACTTCCTCTCGCATCGATATGAAGAAAAATTTGTACAATACCAAAAATCCGAAAAGCAAAAAGTAAGTGTTAAGCTTCTTATTCGATTGATTCAAATAAAAAGCTTTCTAAACAGTTTTGGTATTTTTATAATCAGACGTTAGTGATTGTTTTCTTTGAACAAGGACTCCTAAAATAGTGAGAACTAACGAGATATGTTCGCTTAAAAAAAACGGATGCCTAATTT
The DNA here is from genome assembly GCA_963585895.1 of Sepioteuthis lessoniana. Classification (NCBI taxonomy): domain Eukaryota; kingdom Metazoa; phylum Mollusca; class Cephalopoda; order Myopsida; family Loliginidae; genus Sepioteuthis; species Sepioteuthis lessoniana. Next base: position 32,787,033 of record OY757929.1, read on the forward strand.
AGATATAGGATGACGTGAACAACACGCAGCTGACAGCGCCAATAATATTTACGGACAATGAACTTGAACTTTTATACACAGATTGTCTGTGTGTCTCCTAATCTCTGTGTGTGTGTGTGTGTGTGTGTGTTGTCTGAAAACAAGAGAGAAGGGGGAGGAAAAAGAGAAAAAGAAACAGCGGAGGAAAAGAAAAGAAAGATAAAGGAGAATCATATATAGATAAACATATATATATATATATATATATATATATATATATATATATATATATATATATATATATAGAGAGAGAGAGAGAGAGAGAGAGAGAGGGTGGGGAGACAGAGAAGAAGTTTGATAAACTTATGACTGAGACATAAAAGCGAGGTGGGAAGATTGTGTTACACCAATTTTCTAAATAGATTTTTCTCGTAGGACTTATACTTGCCCGACTATTCTTTAAAAACAAAACAGTAAGACGTATCTTACAACAATATGTTTTAGTTTACATAGTGATGGTGATAATTGTTTGTAATAATCAGAAAACGTAAATATATATAAACTGTATATTTAGACAGAAAACAGACCATTTATAAAACCACGTCTTTTATTTGCACGTGGTTATTTTCAAAACATGACCTCGAAAACCGAAAGTTTATTTTTTGTTTTTGTTTTTAGGGTCATTAAAGTAATAGATGTCCACGTATAAAACAGTAGCAAACCGGATCTGTAAAATGACGAAACATGCTGGGCTACTAGAGTTTCAGAATTACTTTAAAATAAAACAAAAATCAATTGGTAGTCATCAAAGGATTGGAACAGAGACTGAAGGACTTGGAAATAAGAGGACGAGTGGAGACCATCCAAACTACTGTATTGTTGAGATCAGCCAGAATACTAAGAAGAGTCCTGGAGACTTGCTGTCACTCAAACTCCAGTGGAAAACTATCAGCTAACGTTGGTGTGAAAAACTCTCAAATGAGTAAAAAATTAATAAATAATAATAATAATTGTTGTTGTGGATTATGACGATGACGACGATGATAATGGTGATGAATTTCTATTTTCTCAAAAATGACTTCTTTTGAAAGGAATGAAAATAGGAAAAAGAATGAATTCTCAACAATACGTAAACAAAACAAAAAATAAAAAACAGTAACAGTAAATGTTTGAACATAGTTTATGAATTTTTTCAGTGTATCTGATTTAATATGGATTTTACGCTAAGTTCTTTGGTTTTCGTTGGTGATTTGTTTCTGTTAAATTTTGTAATGATTTTTTTTTATTTCCGAAAGGATTCCCTCTAATTTTTTTTTAAAGTTTGAATTATGCCCCCAATTTTTTTTAATTACTTGACCTAACAGTAACTCCTTGTTTCTACTTTCTCTTTTTTTTATAGTACTTTTGTCTATTATTGTATCTTTGTATACTATTGGCTTAAAAAGGTTTCATAGAAGGACACTAGTAGTACTATTTAATCCATAGCTGGAAGGATAAGGGGGTCTATACCTTTCCCAAGGGTATTAGTCCGAAAGTAAACGTAATAGCAGGTCTGGAATTTGAAATCGCTTACTATGATGTTACAGTGTAGCACATTAGCCACTGCGCCAATGACATTCTTTACTTTTAAATGGAAACAAATATCCGACATATTTCTTTAGTATTTACCTCCCTTAAGAGGTGAGATGTGGAGTTATGACCGATTTAATTGTAATTGTTTTTAAAAAAGCCAAAACGACAGAAATTGGGTGATGAATATATATAACACATTATCTTTGATCTAACGTAAATTCATCGACGGTCTGTTCTTGACACCTTTTTTTCTTTTTTGTTCGAATCATTGTATATAGACACTCTGATGGCGTCTTTCAGTGTAGTTATTTACTAATCATAGATTAGTTGTAGCACAAGGCCAAAAGTATAGGCACTCAATGAAAATGGAACTCACTAATAACGGTCTGCTAATCCATCTTGTTAATCATTACACCATATGACGTTCAATGTTTTTTATAAATTTTCTCCTATTGCTCACAGTCGTCTTGCTTTTGGAAATGATGCAATTTCCTCGTCAAAGAAAGTTCTAGAAAGAACAGGTCAATTTTGGTGCAATTTTTAACATAAAAACGACCACGCACGTGTTCTAGAGGGACCCAACTTAAAAAAAAAAAAAAAGGTAACACTCGGCCACATTATTGACCATTCGGGTGTGCTAAAAGATGAGGTCACTTCTTCGTTAGGAATTTGCGGAGCTAACGCGCATGTACGTGACCCCCCCCTCCTCAACACAATAAAGTCAAATCAGCTTCAAAAGCACTTTAGAACAGTTCACTTGTCTCCCCGGCGAGACGAATTTTAACGACACCCCATATGGGTCATAAGAAAGAATAAACCACGCGGTAAGACGTTTAAATACGTTAATATAAGAGACGCGAAAGAGTTGCTAAAGCATTTGCCTTTAGCGGTCAACAGTCTTTAAGAGAACAAAGTTAAAATTATTATACACTTATCTGTGGTTGGTGAATATCCTATGGTCTTTCTCTATATTTTCCAGCTGTGTTAAGAGGGCTGTGAACGTTAGGTTTCGTAGGGCTCAAAATTGTCTTCTGGGTTCTGTTTGTAGAGTTAGGTGGTCTGCTAACACCCTTTTGTGTTGCTAGGCTCTCTTTAGCTACGTCTCGCCTCGTGGAGACCCTAGTCGCTTCTCGTCTCTCCGTACCTAAGTCACGTCCTTAAGTGTCTTCCGTTCTGCCTTCTCCCTTTACCCTCGGCCTCTTTACATCCGGATATACAGCCGTCTTGAGGAAAATTCGTTATTTTCTTATACAAAACGCTCAGCTGGCTGATTCCTAGTCTTGTTTTTCGATTTTTCTTTACTTCTTCTGTTGTAGTGGGGGATATTGTGATAGTGCTGTAAGGTCCAAAACGGCCTCTTTTGGTTTTACACTGTTGCAAGCGACAATAAAAATACGCTGAAACTTATACACGTGTTTGACTCACTCTTCAACTAGCTGCGCCTAAAGTATGTAAAAATAATTCTTTTATAATAGTTACTATGTGGGTTTGTCAGTTATAGTAGCAAATACCATTTGTAATTGTTCGATATGAATTTGTAATTGACAACGAAGATTGTTAAGTAGATATTGTCCAATTAAAAAAAGAAACAATAACAACATACAAAGATTTTTTCACATTTTTCTGTTGGTATCGCCGTATCTGTCTGGATTACGAATATGAATAAGTGGTGCTTGAGTGTAAATCTTGCATTGAACGTATGGGGTTTCAAGGTGATTTATGTTGTTGCTTGGTATCTGACTCCATTCTGGGTTATTCTATTCTTACTCCACGTTATCTTGCTGGTTTGACTTCTTGGATATGAAAGCTGCAAGGAATTATATGAAAGAAGACATGAAGAGAAGAAAAGAGGCCAATATATCTTTTATATTTTGCCTTTATTTCTGGGTTCAACAACCATTCAGTAGGTGTGGAAATTCTTCCTGAATACAAATGAAATGGTTGCGTCTCCCAGTCAAGGTGTTGAAATGTGTTAGTCGTTAAGTCCGTTATATGGTGCTTCAATTGTGATTCTGATGAGTTCATTATTTGGTGTTTTTAGTCGTGGGTCGTTGGTAAAAGAGGCGGTTGCTGCTTGTGGAAAGGTTAGCCAATGCGTCGTCTAGAGACGGATGCATGGCACTTTATACCAGTAGCAAGAAAGATTTAGGTGTTGTCACTCTGCTGGTCAATGCAGAAAAAGTACAGACTTTTTTCTTTTGCCAAGAGGGTTCCTTCTTTGCGCATGCGTTGCCCCTTTTCTTGTTAGGGGCTACTGGGAGTTTCTGCATTTTTTAAATTTATTTTTAATTTAATTTTGTTTTATTTTCGTTTTATTTGTCTTTATATTAATTTCCACAAACGTAAGTGTAGGGGACTAATGTTAACAGAAATGATACAACGCGAGTGCTACAAAATAGAGCTTTTATTCTTGGATAGATCCGAAAACAAGAAAATGCAATTGCTCGTGTATTAAGTCACTGCGAGTAGTTGTGAATTTTTTAGTAGCCGCGTGGAGTGTCGGGTTAGCGTTCAGGTTGACGGTCGTAATTTGATACGGGTCCACCAATGGTCAGGCAAGGCGGGCTGCTATGAAATTTGGAGACACAGTTATATTTTCATTGTCAATATCTGAGTTAATAAGAACTTTCTCTTTTCTTTTGAGTAAGTGGCACCGATTGCGTCAAATTTTGATGCCTTCATCGGTCTCCACTAAAAAGGAACGAAGATAATTTAGCTTGTTATGTAACGCTCCCTTCATTTACTATTTATTTTTTGTGTGTATCCGTACCGTATAACCAAGTTTGAGTTCAGGTCAAGTCAAATAAAAAAAGGCCTTTTTCAACCAATCATAAACTAACCTCCAAAGTTTTTCGGAGCCAATTTCGTTCCCAAACACAGCTATAAAACTGTCAAGAAAAAGTTACGAACGGCAGTTGACACCAGAACTGGTACCAGAGAGAATGTTCATGCGTCACATCAAAAATTAAAGACCGCTGACAGCCTACCAAACCACACCGTATCATTACGCTACACACAACCAAGTCATCTGGCCAAGAACAGACTCAACCCATTCGCCTCCAGACCCTCACCTGATGGAAAAACAAAGACTGTATCTTTTTTTTTTTCAACTCTACCAACTTCTGTTAATTTAGAATAAACGAAATTAAATCCAGTCATCTTGTCCGTTGTCTTTTGCAACCATACAAGTTCAAAGATGTCTGTGCCAATTTTAGTCCATGGTATATCAGAGATTTCATGGCATATTTGTATAATTTGTTCAGCTGGCTGTTGGTTGCATTCATCAAGACAGGTGCTGCAGTTACTCACTATGCCTTTGATTTTCTGAATTGATAGTAGACATTTTCTCTTGCTCGGGCGATGCACTTCTCATTCCTTTAGTGTCCCGAGTGGATGAGATTATTCTGTTTCCTTTTAGCCGTATTCCATTTAGGATAGAGATGTTCTCTGCTATTGTAGAACGGTTTTACTGATGGTTCTATTTTTTATTTTTCGGGCCATCCATGGAGGATATACTGGCTAGGAGTTTCAGTTACTTGTCACTCGAACCTCTTTATTATTCATTTGCTTGAATGTGGAAAAACATCCCTTTCTTTTGCTTCTATACATGTAGTAAAATGGAAGTTTGAACTTTTCCGGGTTTTGAATCTGATTCTGTGGCCTGTAAAAATAGTTTTTTAATTCCTTTTCCATCTTTTCCGGGCTTCAGACAAGCTTTCCTGGTCAAATTTGAGTGGTTTGGGCGCAGCAATCTCTACCTTGTGTTGGATATTATCTTGAAGATTCCTTTGATATGCCACGAAAATTGCGTGGGAGGCATAACAGGAAATAGACCTGTTTCCTAAAATAAACTGAACGCAGGTGCTCCCCAGTGAATGACACTAAAGAGATTTATTGATTTAAACATTTATGTCAATTGGAATATGAAAATTGAGAATATGAAATTCAATGTAATTGTTTCACACACCAACTTGAAGAACTGCATATTCTGTTATAAACAGTATACATAAGAATTGCTGATTTGTGTACATCCGGGTATCATGGAGTAGTGCCCCTTTTGTTATTATCATTATAGATAACCTCTCTTTTAAGACATATGAATACACTGTTAAGATTATATACACGTGTCTCTGAATTGCTCCTAACATAGCTGTTATAAAACCACACAAGCTATAAAACATGGTGCTTGAAGTAATTAAACAAAACTGAGGTTCTTCATAAAAGGAAAAGGATTTTTTGGTTGTCTTCGGAATATTTGTCCGTTCAACACTCTCACATGCCCTGAAACATATCCTGACCTTTTATTTACTACCTTTAGGATTCATTTCTTTCGGGATTTGAAAATGCAAACAAAGACCAGGTCTCCTTCAATGAACTCCGTCTGCTTTACATGTTGATCATGATTTTCCTTCGCTACCATTTGTTTTTCATTCATGCGTAATTGTAGGTTTGAACGTACTCTACTAAGTCACGTAGTTAATTTTCTTTTCATCAGGAGTTCAGCTGGTGATAGACCTGTGGTTGTATATGGTGTGGTAAAATATTGTAGAGGTATTTTACATACACGCGTTTCAATATCTCTTTCTTTTATCTTTTTCAAAGAATCTTTAAAGGACTGTACGGCTTGTTCTGCTTGACCATTCGCTGCCGGATGGTATGGAGCTATGATGTGTTTTATGCCAATATTGGTCATAAATTCTTCAAAATCTGAACTGGCGAAACACGTGGCATTATTCATCACACACTGGTCAAGGAAGACGTTCCGCAAAGGTACGACTCAATTTCCCAATTGAAGCGCTTGAAGTCGCTGTTGTCTTAGGATGTACATCCAACCATTTGGAGTATACATCTACAAGGATTAGGAACATCTTCCCTTCACATGGCCCCGCATAATTCAAATGAAAATGAGACCATCGTGTCCATGGGAATTCCTTGGTGTGTAATGAGACCACTGCAGGCATTTTACGGTTCAGTTGACACTCCGAACAGCTTTGAACACAGTTTTCAATATCTTAATTAATTGCTGGCTACAACACATAGCTTCGGGGTAGTGTTTTCATTATACACACACCTGGATTTTTTTCTAACTAGTTCTGGAACGATGTCTCCATTACAGACAACCCTCATATACTGTTATTTCATCTTACGAATGAAATATGGTTGGATGGTGTCCTGACCTACCTTACAGGCCATCCTGATTGGACGAAAGTCAATACTCTGGACATTACTGGGTCCCGACGAGTTCATTGTTTTATACTTCTTGCATCCATTGCTGATGAGTCAACCTGAGTATTTCTTCTGGGGTTGGCTCTGGTGTTAAAAACGTTTCATTCAACGGTATCCTATTAAGGACATCAGCGTGTGATATATCACATCCTTTCCTGTATTGCAGAGTATATTCATATGTTGACAATACCAATGTTAATCTCTGAATTCGTCCTGAGGTTAATGGTAGTATTGCTTTCGCTTCACCTTATAGTCCTTAGAGTGAATTGTGATCTGCCTCTATGATGAAATGTTGATCTGACAGCATCTGAAGAAACTGCTTTACGCCATTTACTACTGCAAGACCTTCTTTATCAACTTAGACATAGATTTTTTCTATTGCTGTTAAAGTGCGGGAAGTATTTGCGATTGGTTTCTACTCACCGTCCTCCAAGATGTAAGATATTACTGCACTAATCCCATATGGTGATGCATTGCATGCAAGGACTATTTCCTGGGTACTATGATAGTGTACCAACAGTGTAGCAGATGTCAGCAACTCTTTGGATCTTCAAAACGCTTAGTTTTGTTCTGCTGACCAGTTCTATCGTTCATTCTTGGCAAACATTCTATGCAAGGGTGCTGGTATAGTTTACAGTCTTGATAAGAATTTACAGTTACAATTTGTCATACCTAAATATGAGATCACTTGGCTGGTATTTTGAGGTCTTTGTGCTTCATGTATCGCTTGTACACTTGCTTTCACTGGTATGACGCCCTCTGCAGTGACCTTGTGTCCACAATACATCATCTCTGGAACCATGAAAACACTTTTTTCAACCTCAGGCCCGCACTTGACAGTCGTTTCAGTGCTTCTTCCAAGTTCCTTAGATGTTCATTTTTGCTGTTTCGCAGCCAATAAGCACGTCGACCCCGCAAATGATTTAAGTGAAGCGTGCTAGTAATGACAGCCAAAAGACAACGAAGGAAACAAAGGCGAGGTAACAAATATAACAAAGATGACAATTTATTGTCGTATTTACAAGTGCGTATGTAAAGTTCACGGTAGTTGTGTCTTCAGCTAGATGGTTGGTGTCGGTAGCTGGTATGGTCAAGTCGTAGATAGGTGCAGCTGGACGATTGTTGTGGGTAGCTGATGTTGGTCGATTCATAGATGTGCAGCTAGTCGTTCGTTGCGGGTAGCTGATGTTGGTCGAGGTTGGCAAATCGATTTCCCGGTTTTTGACCGTGCGTTGGATTAACCAGGGGTGTGTCGATGTGGTTGCTAGTCCGTACAGCGAGTCGTACGTGGGCCAGATGCTGCAATGCTAGGGCAGTTCGTACAGCAAGTCGTACATGGACTGGATACTGCATTGCTGGAACGTCATAATCGAAGTTGGTGTTGACAGCTTGGTCACGTAGAGTCGAGCGAGCGTGGTGGCTAAGACTTAACCGTGTCTTAGTACTACGGACCAAGTGAACGGATAAGGAAACCGTGGCTAAGGTTTTCCAGGCCTTAGCACATATGAAGTTGAGCGAGCGAATCGGTGAAGCTAGGGCTTTGTCGTGCTCCGAGCTGCGCAGACGTATCGGAGACGGTAGCTATGGCTTTGCTGTGCCAAAGCTGTGCGGACGTATCGGAGACGGTAGCTATGGCTTTTCGGTGCCAAAGCTGTGCATATGTATCAGAGACGGTAGCTATGGCTTTGCCATGCCAAACCTATGCGAACGTATCGGAGACTGTAGCTATGGCTTTGCCGTGCCAAAGCTATGCGAACGTATCGGAGACGGTAGCTATGGCTTTTCTGTGCCAAAGCTGTGCACTATCGGGCGAACAGGCCAGGAGGCCGCGGTTAAGATTGGCGGTATCTTAGCGCTGCGCAGATAGGGAAGTTGTAGCTAAAGGCTAACCCATGCTTTTAGAGCTGCGCAGCCAAACAGACGAATGGACAACGGAACCGACCGAATGGTTAAGAACGAATGGTCTTAGAGTCCTCTTCGTGTTTGCCTCCGGGCCGTCTGCTTCGACATGTCTGTAAGGACCGTCAGAGATACTCCAACCCACAGAAGGGGACTTCTAATGGTCCTTAAAATGACCTTTTTGCATATCTATGTGATGGAAAGGTGAATGCGACCACGAGTGGGATTCACCCTTGAAGCAATGCGAATGTGACCACGAGAAGTGGGACTCAACCTTAAGAGCCTCGTTGAAAAATAAGAATGCACCGAGAAGTAAGGCGAATGCAACCATGAGATGTAGGATTCAGCCTTGGGGCTTCGTTAGGAAAAAAAGGAACGCGCTGTTGACTATTGAAAAAAGCTTGTTGATATCCAGCAATAGCAGCGACAGTCTAACAGGTCTGCCTAAGGGTAAAATTCATCTTTTAAAAATAGGAGTGGAAGTATAGTTCTTCTTTAGCTAGGGATGGGCTTCGGAAGATAATCCACTTTATTTTGATCAATTACTTTTGACAGATGTGTTCTGTAAATATTGTTAGATGTAGTTTATTCCTTTTTCGTAGCTGTAACCGCAGGTCAGGGTCGTAAAAGGGCTTCGTCATTTCCGGCCGTATCCGGATGTTGTGTTTGTAGGGGTGAGTAATCCGATTTGTTTAAGTTTGTGAACGCGTCGCGATATTGCCACTGACCAAGATATCATCCAGCTTCACAATTACAAATGTAATCCCAACAAATTTTCCATGACACGCTGAAAAATGCTTGGGCTGGAGGAAATTTCATAGGGTAACCTCGTGCACATACATAGTCCCCTACATGTAATTATTGTTGAACGCTTGCGACTTTCTTCATCAAGTAACAGCTGTTCGTAGATGTCACTCAAGTCAAGTTTGGTAAACTTTCGGCCCCCTCCAATTTTGATAAAAAGTCTTCAGTTTTGGGAATGAGATAGCTATTCAGCTGTGCTTACCGTAACTTTGTAGTCTCTGCATATTCGAATGCTTCCATCCGCCTTCACTATAGGAACAATGGGTGAAGCCCACTCAGAACGTTTCACCAAAACGATTGTACTAGCTATTTGTAGTCACTCAACTACTCTAACCACTAGTTCTTGCAGTGGATAGGCCAATGGTCTGGGTTTAAGATACCTCGGTATCATGCCTTCAGGTACTTGAATGAGGACCTTCACTTGTTTCATAGAGACCAAGTCTTCACAGTGGTCTGTAACTCGTTGCCATTGTTTATCGTTTCCCTCGTCTAAGTAGAATATTTGGGTCCAGTCTAATTCTATGACGTTAACCAGTTTCTATCCAGCAAATTAGGACCTTTGCCCACGACTACTATTATAGATAACTCATAATGTTGAGCCTAATAGTCAATAGTGACCTACTTAGTTCGAAAACATTCAGTTTTTCTCCTGTACGTGTGTGTAACTTGGTGTTTTGGTCGCCTATTCTCCTGGTCATTTTCCTTAACCTGTCCGTGTACTACACTTCTTGTTTCCTTCCCCTGGATGACTTTCACCACCAAACTCTGTGACATATCTCCGAGTGGCCTTCATTCCTTGAGCTATTTCAAAAGCTCTCTTAAATGTCAAGTTACTCTGGGACAATAATATTTTCTCTGTGTTTTCCTCATTTATTCCACACATGATTCTTCTCGTACCGCACCGAAGTTGCAATCTTCCGAAAAACATTTGAGGTCCACTACAAAGTTTTCGACCAGTTCATCAATTTTCTACTCTTTCTATTATCGAACAACCAACTTATGTCGTTTTGTAAGAGTTTCCGTAGTGGTGTAGTCACCTCCGAATACTGTGGTAGGAATTTGCACAAGTAATTAATTTGCCATTCCTAAAAATCTTCGTAGATCTTTCTTGCATTTTGAATAAGGTATTTGCATGATCACTTCTATTTTTAATGCATCTGGTTTTAACCCAGTATAATGATTTGTGTTTTTGCGAAAATGCATTTTTATTTGTTCAATAATTGACCAGATTTTCGCTGTCAACTGAAAAGAAGATTTACGCTCTCGATATGCTCTTTGAGCGTATTTGGCCATATAATTACATCCTGGAAATTATTTGTACCCTCAATTCCTTATATTATCTTCGCTATTTGTTTTGGAAGATTTCACTCACACTATGAATACCGTATGGTAAACGAGTAAAATGGTATATCAAATGTTTGAAGTTTTAAACTTTCTTTATTGAATGGATGTGCAAAAATTCGTTTAAAGCGTCGAGTTTAGTGAAATACTGTCGTTGTCTAAAGCTACTCCTTATATTTGCTGTTTTTTTCGAAACCGGAAGTCTTGCAAAACTCTGCATTGTTGTCTCCCTGTTTCAGCATAAATAAGCAGCTAAAAATTAGACTCTGGAAGATCACTGCTTAGCCCAGGATTTAGTGGAGGGCTCCGCTTCGGATCTGCTTGAGAAACGACTCGGCATGTCGTTAGAGGAGATCCGCTCCCAATGGAGTTGGGCACCAGGTGTGAGCACCATGAACAACTCCGATTTCTCTCTTACCTGGCGGCTCGCCCGGTATGCACTAGCCTTCTCCGACTGAGTCTATAGGATGGCATAGGCTGATTTGCCTGATTGACCCCACTGCAGCAGAAGAGTTGGGAAAACAGCTGTCCACGCTCCTACTAATGCGAGCAGGTTCGTCCGCTTTGTGACCATGTAGAGGAGGTACCGGCTCGCACTGATCCCAAACAGCTAGCGCTGCTCGACATCGGATATGTCGTGGACAAAATTGATCCTCCGTGGAGAGGTGAGAAAGGTGGCTCTAGCGATCCTGGCCGTAGCGCGAATAGTGGTCTGGACGACACGAATGAAGGTATTGTATGAAAGCTTAAGCTTTTCTCATCGTGACCGCATAACATCCAACAAAAGGTGGGTTACAGCTGCAAAACTGGTTGTGCGAAAGGGGGGGTCATCCTTCCCTCCCTTTCCTGATCATGGTCACAGTGATCCGAGGCCTTTGGGATTCTACCCAAGGTAATCTAAAGTTACAAATGAAACTTGGTACCCCACTTTCAGTCCTAGTTAGTAGTATGTATGTGTCATATATACCCTATCACCCATCCGAGCGTTCAGTACCCTCCACCCTTTTTTCTACTCCCACACATCCCTATCCCTAATTCATTTATCCTGGACTTCACCTATACAACCCTTTTTTCCCAATTTTTGGCCCTCACGTAGCATAACTCCACTCTTCTTAGTAGAGTGTGCTCGGCTTGTTTTCGGTTTTATCCGGAAAAACAGTCGGCTCTCCATTTAGATGGAGAACAAGAGAGAAACAATACACTTCTTTATCTTCTTATTTGATATTTTTTCTCACTGTACATTTTCCCTTTTCTTCATTGTATATATATTCATAACCATTTGAGAACTTAAGTAGGCTTTTCATGTATAGCTGCGGTATCATCGCGACTGTATTGTGGGAGAAATATGAATGGAGTTATTTACTGTAAGTCTTAATGGGTCAGCGAACTTGGCTTGCTAGGTCCCAACAGAATCATATAGATACATCGAATACTGCTTCCCACCCACCTAAACCACCCAGGGGTTTCATACCCCCCCAAAAAAAAACATTTGTAGATTTTTAAATAAATCAGTTCAGGCTAAGACTCAGCCTTGGCTGGGCTACCTGGCATTCGTATCGGGTGGAGGAGGATCATTCACAAGCATTCACATTGCACTAGACCCTCGAGTTTAGTGAATCTATGACCAGCAAGGTCATCTGAAATACGTGCCGGGGGACTTAGCAAAGGCTAGCATAGTTCACATTGCACCAAGTGATCCTATGACCAGCATTATCCTACAGCGTGCAAGTCTCGGTTCGTGTGCGACAACCCCTCCCTAACACTCACTATGAAATGGCCTTGTGTTGAACCTTGCTTATAGAGAGGCACGCATAAATATCTAGGGCTTAGTGGATTCCACTGTTACTGACTCCTCTCAATAGTTTCTGCTGATTTCCAGCTGTTTCTGCTTACTACTACTACTACTACTACTACTGACCTTTTCAGAAAACTTCTTTTGGCACCACTCCTACCACTTCCTTTTTCAGGGTAAGCAAACTACATTGGTACGCAGTATTGGAGCAAACTACTCACTACCTCATGACACCACCCGAGACCGACGATAATGACAGCCGACTAGGAGCTCGACAGCCAACCCAGTTCAGGCCGATTACCAGCTAGACGTAACAGATGCAGTCCAAGCCGACTTCACCTGCTCGCTCGCTGCCTATGCCGACCAAACGCCGGGGTAGCTGCCGATCAACCACCAGGATGTTGATCAGATTGCCTCAGCGACCCGACACGTCTAACCCTCAAGCCGTCTGCAAGCTACCTGGCCACATAGTTACACCAGCATCCTGTTAAAGCCACATCCAGACTCACTGTTGTCAAGAACTATTTAACTATCAAGTCTACCTTTCAACATAACCAGACCTTTCCTCAAACATTTCCTTTGTTATTTCTGGCAAAAAAATGGCTCTTTTAACATAACCACTTCGCCTTTGTTCTCCTTGCCTTAGCCATTGTTACTTATTTCAACCGTTTGTCGAGTCGACATCATCGACTCCGCTGCAATACTTTGGACTGTACATTTCAGCAAATATTTCCTCCGCAGTAGTTTGAACTGTTCATTTTTTATTGCTTTGTTAAATCTGGGAACAAAGCTTAAGCGTAAATTACCATTTGCTTTTTCGATTATGACTATTGAATTCACCCAGTTTGTAGGTTTCTGTACCGGCTTTATCATTCCCATTCCACCATCTTTTTTCAAGTTTATCGTAGTCAACCGGCTACTCATAACATAAAAACAAACCCCATTTCCAAGAAGCGATGAGTTACTGATGCTGTCAGCCAATAGCTACCAAGGACCTGGTTGCTAAGGAACAAAATAGCTCCACGTAGACCGTCTTTTAAAAATAATAAATTCAGCCGGTCTTTCAAAGGACAATCTATAACTAATGGACAAAATATATAGTAATAAAAAAACCTCATCAAAGTAGAATGAAGTCTCTCACTACTATTTTGTGATAAAAAGCAAATTCATTCTACTCAAACAACTAAGGGTAGTAACGCGCTATAGACATAAAAAGCGGCGGTATCGAAACGGTCGGCAGCTTTGGCTGGACGTCAGCTAAGGGTGAAGGAGGAATCCGATTCTCCCCTGAACAACTCTACGACCAAAGCCTTATCATCAGCAACTGCCCTATGATGCACTGCTCCAGGTTTTCCCTTAAGCCAACGTCCTGATTCCAGCCAGCAGACGACGCAGGAATATTACCAGCCTCTCAGTTTAACAGCTCTTTTCTGGACTAACCCAGAAAGTCTATTCCACCACCTCCTGAGACAGCGCGATGTAGCGGTCCCGACTACAAGCATCTCAGTCTAAGAGCCCTTTTAAAGTTAATTTCCGAAAGTCAAACAGAGTACCCTCTGAGACGGCACATCGCACTACCTTTCAGCACCAGTGACCACATTCCTGCACCAGCAACTACATTCCTGCACTCGCAGCCACCTGTCCTGCACCAGCAGCTACCAGTCCTACCACAGCAGCTACCAGTCCTGCACCAGTTACCACCAGCCCTGACTACCAACGACTACCAGTCTTGCACCAGCAATCCAGTCCTGCACCAGTGACTAGATCCTGCACCAACCACCAGTTTCCGTACGATATACCGATTACGATTCCCAATGATAAAATTTGACCTTTCGAAACAACCATCTTGTTTTGTCATTCTTGCCTAGTTCGTTGTCAATCACTTATATTTTAAAAGTTCCTTTTGTAGCTTTGATTTCATGTTAAATAAAATATTTCTTGATGAGATGAATGACAGGATTTATTTCTGCATTTGTAGTTATGTTCTACTTATCTGCCTAACTCTCCAAAAACAAACTCAGAATTTCCGATTTGTTTATTTTACTTGTCTTCATTACTAAATGTAATTTTTTTTGACGTTTTCGCGTTGAGGACCGCATTCGAATTAGTATCTGCTACTAAGGTGGATATCTTTAAAATTTTATTTTGTAGCATCGAATTTTCTGATGACTGGAATGTCTGTATTTTCATAAGCATTTGACTCTATAGCTTGTAGGTAAAGAGTGAACTGGTTGCGCCATTGTATCCAAGTCTGAGCCAAGTTTTCCGCTGTAAAGTGTGACGGCAAATTGACTAAAATCCCAAAACGGGGCTTTATTTTCGCACGTGTGAAGACGAGGCAGACTGGCACTTGATCCCTTGTATAATAAGTCCTCGTTCAGAGTTTTTCTCAGGCATATAGGAACTGGCATATTATGTGGGGGATTAATTTATGGCCAGACTGACCACTGCTGGCAAGGGGTTCCAAATTTCACACTATACACACACCCACCAAGGCCGCTAGTCTTCCTCCCCTAGAACAATGGAAGATATGGACCTCTAGATTTAGACGTAATAATATTATATTGTAGTAGTCGGCAACTCCGGTTCCCCGTATAAGAATTTAAAGGAATTTATAGGATAATTTTAAGCGAGCATATCATAAGGCGAATAGAAGCTGAAAAAGAAACATGGCATAACAAATTCGTTGCAGACACTACAAATAACAACTTCGACCACGTGGGAACATTAAAATATATCAATCTTTTACTACACATAGATAAACACCTTCAACGTGTCAAATATATCATAAATGAATAGTCCATGAACATAAATGTCTTTCTTCTTTTCTTTTCTTGCGTTTTCAGTCTTTCTTCAAATTGAGAGAGGGGGAGAGAGGTTATATAAAATTGGGTATAAGGAGAAACAGTCCCAAAGTTACTTATCTTATTTAGATGGATTCTTGTGGAGAATCTTTCTTCTTTTACGGGCTCTTCTTTTGCCCGGAGTTCTTGGCTTTAGTTCCGTCCGGCACGAACCCTGTCCAACAACTGACTTTCTTATTCTCTATTTCCGCTGACGGGAAGAAGGTGCCACTTCCGTTTTAGGGTCCCAGCCAATCATTTGGCTTCTACCTTCTTCCTTCCCGTGTCAGGCGACCCGAGTGAAGTCACAGAGTATAAACATCTGTGGGTCTCCACTGTTACCCACATTCTTTCTTAACGGTCATTCTTTGACGGCTTGCTACTGTTAGTTTGAACACAAGGATAGTAGTAATCTTATTTCTATCGTCTCAGTGGGACACCACATGACAAAAGTTTAATTCTTTTGGATGTGGTAAAAATTCCATCTCTTTTTTCTTACTCGTAGAATGTGAGATCTGTTTGGTCTAGACTTCAGGCACCATTTTGTATTTGGTAGTAACTGCTATAATTGGTACATTAGAGAAGAGCTAAGACAATGCGTTAATTATAACAGGTTTATTAAGGAACTGATTATCTTAGTGGTAATCGTCATATAACAGATATAGGGAGTAACAGTAGGAGGTTGCATATAGTGAGTTTTATTGAGAGGGTTGGAATGCATGTTAGTTTATCATATTAGTGCTTGATATTACACATTGCGCTTATTTTCAATTTTTGTTTTGTTGAATTATTCATATGTATAGGATAGTTTAATCCATTATTGTACATAATTGGGTTACAATAAGATTTCTATTTTATATGAATACTAGTTTATCAAAATCGACTGGTAGTAGAGTAGGAGCCCCTCAAGGGGAAGGGAACTCTAGCATTGGCCCTGGTAATTGATAAGTTGAAAAGTATTTTTCAGGGATCCCAGATGAAGTAGTCAGTGACAATAGTGGTTAGTTTACAAGTACAAGTTTCAGTGACTTTACATTTCAATCGGGGTTTACACACACCATCGCCAGTTCACGCTTTCCGCAAGCGAACGGAGCAACAGAAATTAAGTTGAAGATCGCAAAGAAACTCTTACATCAACAAGACATCTTCCTAGTCTTAATGGGACGCTGATATCAGCAACAAAATCAAGTTAGTTCGCGGTGGGCCTTCGGGCCGGACACAAGGCATTCGTGTCAGATAGTTATAATTATCGAACTAAACTTAGCCTAAGAGGACCATCCTTCCAGCTCTTTGCCAGCTTGCAGGACTAATTTTATTGCTTGGTGCCCGAGGCGCCCCAAAAGGAATGCCGACGGGATCAAGAATTTTTTCACCTGTCACACATGAGTCTCGATTTGTGTGTAACCCCTGCTATAAAACGGCCTTGTGCCATATTCTTACATGGTGGGATGTCAGATAAATCGCAGCTACAAAATCAAATACTGCGGAGCTTATCATAGGTAAGGAAATAAGGATTGTAATATCGAGTTACCCTATTAGACTAAATCTGAAATGGCCTGATTTGGAACGTTTAAGAGAGATGGACTCCTCAGCAAAAAGTTTGGTGAAAAATGATTATAATAGGAAACATGGTGACAGGACCCTTAAACCACTGAGAATTGGCGATCAGGTGCGAATGAAAAAATTATCAGAAGAAATTATGGGACAGTACAGTGATCATCACGGCAGCGTATCGCAAGAACAGAAGATACAGTATACAAACAAACTTAGGAAATATCGTTATGTTGGTGAGGAACGAGAGTTACAAACAAGAAGAAAATTTCCACCAGCAGAACCCCAATTCCAAGATATTGTCTAAGGAAGTAAAACCGAAACTCTTAAAACAAAATACTTGTTGCGAGGCTGATAAGAACGTCGACCCTGCAAGTTATTTTTGTTGTATTGGAAAACAATGAAAAGAACAAAGGCGAGATAACAGTATAACAATAAATAACAATTTATTTTGTCGTAGGTTACAGTTTGATGGACGTATTAGGGATGGAATTAGTAGAGACAGCAGGTGGAATAGTCGTTTACAGAAGAGACAGCTGGTTGAATAGTCGTTGATAGTAGAGATAGCTGGAAGTAGTCGTTGATAGTAGAGACACTTGGAGGTTGTCGGTTGGTATCCAAGTCGGAGGTGAGATCCGCGAGTCGGTCGTAGACGTTGAAGGTAGTTGGCCGGGAGGATGGAATGAGTGCTCTAAGACTGCCGTGTCTTAGCGCTATGTAGCCGAGGAACGAACAAGGAACCAGTGGCTAAGACTACCGTGTCTTAGTTCTGTGTAGCCGAGGAACGAACAGGGGAAACCAGTGGCTAAGACTACTGTGTTTCAGCTCTGCAGAGCAGAGGAACAAATGAGGGACCTGTGTCTTAGCTCTGCGTAGCCGAGGATCAAACAAAGAATCAGTCGCTTAGCGCTGCGCGAACCGAAACCAACCGAAATGGTTAAGACTGGATAGTCTTATTATTCTTTCCGTGGTGCCTCGAAGCCGTCTGCTTCAACTAGTTCATAAGAACTAGTTAGAGACGCTCTTTCACTAAGGTTAGAGACCTCTAATAGTCCTTAAAAGGACAGTTCGCGAGTCAATGTAGATGGATAACAGATGCACCCACAAGATGTAGGATCACGCCTTGGAGCTTCGCTTACGAATCCGGATTCTAAAGAATCGTGACACCGGGTGAGTTCATGACTGTTGAAAAACCCTGTCTATACATAGAACAAAAGTGATGACACGCTACCGGGCTGCAGGAGCAGAAAGTCCATCCATATAAAATATCAGTGGTGATAAAATTCTTCATTAGCTTTGAATTGGCTTCTGAAGATTATACTCTTTATTTTGATAAAGATGGCTTTCACAAGACTGGTACTGTTAGTGTTGTAAACAGATGGATTGTTTCTTTTTCGCTGTTATTGTTTGTCAGGGTTACGAATGATTTCATTTCCGGTCGTACCCGAACGTAACTTTTTTTTTTTTTGCGATTAGAGTGGTCTGTTTTGAAATATGGATCCATAAACCCGAACACCAAAGTGACTTTGTACATTAATCCGGAAAAGAAAAAAAAAAAAAAGGAAAGAGTAAATAGGAATTGATAATCTCAGGAAAGGATATGTGTCATAAGTAGTAATATATGAGGATTAGTGATTAGTATACATCTTGGTATCACGAAGTTGTGCCACTCATGTTGTTGTAGGTAACCTCTCTTTGGATTAAAACGAATAAACGATTAACATCGTTGGGAGACCAAAATAATTGTCTTTCCTTGAATCCCGGGCGTGACTTCTTGCGTCACGTGTCCGTTGGTCACGTGAGAATTGAGAGCCCCCCTCCCCCCGCTATTTTTTTCTCTTTTTGGTTCCTATCTTTGGCAGGATGAGACACAGTCTTTCAGTGCAGGTTTGTAGACATGTTTTTCACCTCCCGTCGTTGAATAGAATAGAGACCTTTGTCTCCAACTTTGACGGGTTACTTCATTCCACTTCGCCTTGAAACCAACGAAGATGATCAATATTGTCAGTTGAAACATGTTTCAGGCAAGGAGTTATATTTGACGGTTGACGTCTTTTCTATTGGCACCTAAGTGCCGTCCAGTAACAGAAAGTCGATGACCGCTGAAAACCAATATCTTCCTTTTTCAAGAAACTCTCATTAACTTAAATCAGTTTCAACACCTTTGAACGCGAGCTTCTAGTGGTTTATTCAGCTGCCTGTAATTTTCAACATGGAGACATATTCTCAGAAAATACTACATAACTCAAGAATTAAACCAATACTAACGCCCCCCCCAAAAAAAAACAAACGACACAAAACTACTGTTGGGTCAGTAAAATGGTAATTTCTGTTATGGAGTGAGTGAGGGAGAGGCCCTCTGTGATTGGATATACTAATTACGTGATGAGCTCAGAAGTCTTAGCGCAAAATCCCAAATCCAGTCAGATAGATTCCACCAAGCATTTCGTGAGGTTGTGACATTAAAAGCTCTCAGAGAGACAACCCTAAGATACCAGATATCTTCTTCAGCACGCCGGTAAGTCCCTTAAACTCAACTTTATACGCAGGAAGGACTGTATATTGTTATTCATTGTTTCATGTGCTATTAATAAATTGTTAGAATTAAACGAAGTATCATTCATTTGTTGATATTAGCCTTAGAATAAACGCTATACTAACACAATAGTATTGTGTTAGTATAACGGGAAGTTACTGTCAATTTTATGGGAGCATATAATGTTTACAATTACGTCAATGTTTTTGCTATATAAGGTTAGACCTGACTTTACTGGTAAGGTACTTAGTTGACAGCTATAGAGCTGCCAACTCCCGTTTCAGCTTCCAGTTAGGGGCGTCGTTTGGTTCTCATGTTTCTTTATTAATTTTATCTTCACACATACGCATTTGTACATTATTTACTCCTTACATTTGAACGTTACAAAGGCACCCGGAATTGTAACCAACACATCCGGTGTAAAAATTCTATCCTCGAATAAAGCAGTAACTTTTTCCTTTTACGCCAGCAAATTTGTTTCGTTTTTAGTTTTTCTGTAACACGTGTTCGTGTAGATTGCCAAGTCATTTAAAGGTGACACAGTCAGAATGTAGGGAAAATAACGACAGAGAAATTTCATTTGGTCCACAAACCGTTGTGCTATCTAAGCAAGGAAAACAACCAAGGTGACCCTGTTCTTTTTTCAAACTCAGGTAGGTTACAAAAACAATTCCAATAACTCTTCAGAGGTTAGTATGTGTTATCGGTGTAAACTAAGCTCGAATACAAACATTAAAGTAAAATGTTACCACCGGTTAATTTTTCAGTTGAATGATTGTGTTATATACAAGCGTGTGGTTGCAAGAAAAATAAGACTGACAAGAAGATTTAGTTTTATTTCGTTTTTTTTTTTAAATAAACAAGCGAATGGAATATCTAAGCCGGCTGACGGACGGTTATCTGGTCGGCGGCGAGCGGTTGCTTTGATCTGATCTGACGGTGTTGTCGGGTGCCGCTCTCTGCAATGGCTGGAGATTCAACTGCTCGTGTGACTTCCGCTTGCCCTATTTATATATTCCCGACATCAAACATCGGCCCCAGAAAACTTTATTTGTGGGAAAAAATGATTGGTTGAAAAATAGACTGAGAATTTTCTGGGGATTTTGAATAGAGTATGCACGGAGCCTATGCGCATAAGCCATGATTTTCTCAGTTTGAAATTAGCCGTTGTTGGGTCAACATCCGGTAGATGTTATTTTCTTTAGCAATGTCGATGTCTGTCGGTCTGTGTTTTGTGTGTTTTAGTAGTTAGGTGTGTGAAGAGTCAAGTGGGTGAATCAAAGGAGATTTGATGTACTTTACAATAACAGTAGTAATTCTGATGGAGGCAATTTGTGTATGAGAAACAAAGTTTCTGGTTTACTAAGTTTTCCTTATCCACTTGTAGTAAACCAAATAAAATAGCATGCAAGTAGCAATGGTTATGTAAGCAACAAATGAAGTTTAATGTGTAGGGATTACATCTGTAGGGATTACATCCCTTGCTTTCCAAATGATTCTTCTAATGGTTGCTAGATGATGTGACCAAAAGAGCATATAAAACGGCGCAGCAAACATAAACTCACTCTCTCTCTTTCTTCCGGCCTTGACAACAAGAAGCACTAACGAGTGTGTGCGTTTCCCCTACAGAGGTGCTCTTGTCACAAATCCTATCTCATAAGTCTTCACACAACAATTTACATTCTATGAAGGACTCTTAACTTATATCAAAAGACTCTTCAACTGTACGACAAGACTTTTTCTATTTCTATAATGTACTCTTTTAGTATTAAGAACCATCTTTATAAATTGTACAAGTTAAAAGAATATGTAGTATTCTATACGACCTTAAGTGTATTGTGTTTGTCAATTTGTTGTGTGAGGAGAATTTAATAAAGCATGTTTGTGTATATACTGCTTGAGAGCAGTTTTAGAGTTTTTCAAAGCAATAAAGCCTTCTTATTCTCTTCGCTGTGAATGAAAATTACCGTGTCTTGGCAAATCGTGTTTTCAATGTAATAATGTACTTTGATTAAGAAAGAAACTGTATTGTTACGGCGGTTATTTCTTCTTTGCATCTTTTGAACGGTTTTCAAACTTTAAAAAATTCTGAAAGTTCTAAAAGACATTTGTCCGTCTATCACCGTTTTGAAAAAAAAAAGACATTGTTACTTATTGTCTAAAAGACTAGCAAATAAGAAAAATATCTGACAAATACAGTTTTTAAAAAATTATTCTTCAGAAAATGAAAATGAACTGTGATTTAATGCATGTAAATCCATACGCGAGTTTTTAACAATGGGCAAAAGGTAAAAAAAAAAAAAAATTACTCGCAAATTACATCTACTTTTTTTCATATATAAACCGATTCATACAGTAAAGCAGTTAGTCTTCTTTGTTTAACGAGGACTGTTATCTCTTTCTTCTTGGACTATAACCGACTAGGACTGCTTTCGGGCTTCGGACTGCAATCTTTAACAATCCACTTCTTCGTCGACAATCCTTGCTTCCTCCACAAATATATATCGACAACTTACATCATTTCTTTCCTTTTTTCTTTCAAACCATTGTTTAGATATTTCTCAAGGTATTCTTGGGAACTAAAGTTGCTTACCTTGTTTTGGAGTAGACTCGAAATTGAAATGAATATATGTTATTCCGAACATATATTAAACCTGCAAATAGGCTGGTACAATTTTAAGCCTTGTAGTTCTTTTTAATATCAAATTGGTAATTTTTTTTTACTTCATATTTTCTTCCGGAGAAAGTGACCACTCTCACGCGGTGAAAATATTTAGTACTAAATATGCAAGGATTTAGAACCTTTCAAATTTTTTCTCACAGTAATAAAAGGGAAAATAAGGAAATAGTTTTACTTGCAAACTTCTCTAGTTCCAAGTATGGCACAAAATAAGACCAATTCCCTATTGCACAAATTTTACGCCGTTTAACATTCGGCGGAAAGAGAAAATTTCCTGAACTGCTTCAAACAAAACCTTTTTCTCTTCCGACGGAAAACCGCCAAATCTTAAAACATTTCATGACAGCCTCGTTCTCGAAAGATGGTTGAGAACTCGAATTTCAGCCAACGCCCGATTGCCACAAGAAAATTCAAAAACACAGCGATTAACAGGAAAATAGAATTTTTACAAAAACAATAAATTCTTTTATTTTCCTCGCAACGCTATTTATAAAACATAGAAAATAAAATATTGATCAACCTTCAACATATATTTCATGTTATAAATTTTCAAATTTTGCTTCTGACTAGAACTACAATGTCACCGAAAGTCGGCATCAGGAGGAAGCAAAGTTCATGACCCGAAACCTTAGCGATTGGAGGGGAAAGAGGCAGAGACTGTTGGAAGCTTGAACCGGACATACGTGGGATCCAGGTCCAGGTCCTTTCAGTGGACTCGGTCTAGGGCTGGCCTAAAACCTAACGTAAGTGAAATGACAGGGGAAAATGAAAGAAAGCACCAGTCTTGGTTACTAGTAGAGTGGGTAAGTGGAGACAGCAAGACAACCAACTCGACATCCTGAAGATACAAACCTGAAATTCGAAAATCGTCCAGATTCGGCAACATTAAGCGAATCGTTTTGCTTATTGAAGCCCATAAAATGTACCCTTTATTTTAGTCCTATAATTGACGACTTCATTCTGTTATTCTACCTGGTACAAACTGTAACCCGTCTACTTGTGTCTTCCTCTTGTGATGCGTTATCTGTCTAATAAATGCAGGGTGTTCTAAATTCCTCCTTTTCTATATTTTTTCTGGTTTCAGGTTTGTTGCAATATATGACGTTCTTGCCATGTCAAAGAAAGAATAACCCCTGTTATTATGTGTTTTGTTAACTTGATAAAAAGAAATAACGAAGGCGGTCGTAGAACATGTCTGGAAGTTATTTAGTGGCATTCGTAACAGTATGTTAGACACACCATGATATTTGTAATAAAACTATGTTTGTAAGTGTAGGAACTAGTTTGTTTTGAGTAATGTGGAGTTTCACTGACTTAGTAGCATGTTGTTGTGAGTGAGAAAACATGCTAGTTGCACAGTATTATCATGAACTTATTGTAGCCGCTCCTGGTTACTCAACCTAAAATCCCCGGTGACGTCAGACAACAAAACGATATACTTACGTTTCCCGAAGAGACCGTCTATTACTAACACGAACTATTGGTCGAAAGGATTAATCCTGCTAGCCTTTCGAAAATAAATTTATAACCTCAGGATAAAATACATTATATTTAAAAATTCCTTTTCAAAGTGAAATGAAATATTTCATTATTACTTATATTTAATAAAGGAACTACCTGAGTACAAAAAAGATTTCACTCGGCCCAGCAGTGTAGTAGCGGCCGACACTATATAAACATAGCAGGCAGTAACCAAAAAATCAGCTGGGCAGCCGGGGTCACTCGAGCCCAGAAGAGGTATCTGTACCTCCACTGCCACTCAAAGTCAAGGACAGATTCGAGGCCGAATGGCTCCTGGCTTCGGCTGGGCCACTTTTGGATAGCACTGGACCTCTTGGTGCAGTTTAAGCTATCATATTTACCAATCCCTCCGCTCAGGCAGGATATGACACAAGGTCAATTTTTAAGCAGAGTTTAACAGGTTTGAATTCAGAGTTTTCCTTTTCCTAGACTAGTTGCCTCACCAAGGCTGAAGAACACAGTCTGCCCTACTATTTACCAATAGCTGGAGGGAGAGTAATTGGATTCATACATTTCCCAAAGGTATTAGTGCAGTTTAAGCTATAATCACCCATGTTTGGGTCCATGTCCAGCGAGGCTCATTAGGCTTACATTGCACTAAGTGAGCCGATGATCAGCATAGACCAGCAGGGTTCGAGTCCTGGCTTGAGCCCGACCTCCCCTTCTTTCAACCCCCACTATAATCAACCTTCAAGTCATTGACCTTGTGTCAAGTCCTGTCTAGTGGGAGGTAGTGACAAATATACCAAGCCCCGAGGAAGTATCTGTACCTCCACCGCCACTCAAGGTCAAGGACAGATTCGAGGCCGAATGGCTCCTGGCTTTGCTTGGGCCACCTTCAGAAGGGCGATGATATCATTGACAAGCACTGCATAGCACTGGATCCTTTGGTCCAGTTTAAGCTTTAATCAATCATCAGGGCTTGAGTCTTGGCTTGTAAGCGACTTTCCCCTCCCTTAACCCCCACTATAATCTGACCTTCAGGTCATTGACCTTGTGTCAATTTCTGTCTGGTTGGAGGCAGTGAAAATATACCAAGCCCGGAGGAGAGATATCTATTCCCTCTCCCAGCTGCATAGGGTCTGTGTCCTCACCACTAATCCAAGCTGCTGAGCGTGAGGTCTGCGTACTTACCCCTAGCTAAAGCAAAAGACATGGAATCTAACCAATCACAGCCGCAGACCCAGCACAACCAATCAGACCAATCACCGTACAGCTGCTGCTTTGTGGGGTGCTGCCTCCAGGACCTGTTCAATATTGTGTAATTGTATCTCATTCAAAAAGCTCTTCTCAGAACTAATCTCAGAAAGTCTACCATTTAGTAGCTCTTCTAAGAGCTAACTTTAGAAAGTCTTCTAAGATCACTTTTGGTCTCCTCACTATACCTTCCTGGCAGATACCTTGAGACAACGAGGCAGCAGCCAGCACCAACTGTAGACTAGTTCCAGCTTCACCCAGCAGAGGAAATCTGCATCACCTTAGTCTACGAGCAACCACTGCTTGGACTAACACAACACATTGAGATCACATCGATACACACCTGGTTAACCAAGGATTGAATAAACCAGGACATCAATTACACGGCATCTGCAGCATTTAGTACACAAGTGACCACACTGTTCGGATTAGTACCAACATTTCAAGGCCCCATCGACACACCCAGTTAACCAAAGTGCTGCACAAACTGGGACATCGATCATCCAGCCATCCAAAAATTATATGGCTAATTAATTCAAAGCCAGGGGAGTTATCTTTAAAAAAAATCCAAGTCAAATGATGCTTTAAGCTCAGACAAGTCAGCATTAACCCCCGATAAAAACTTCCTTACATTGGCAAAGTCTGGGTCAAACTTAGGACTTTTGTCTAGAATTTGTTTGAATATTTCATCTATGATGAAAGGGACATCTAAAAAATTCTTTTTTTATGAATTAATAGCCACATCATAATTTTCATTTTTAAGAGAAAGATACGAAAGGAGTTGAGATGCATAGCAGGTCAAAAAAATAAAATAAATAACTAAATAAACAGGAAGAAGGAAAACTAAAAATAAATAAATAAACAGGAAGAAGGAAAACTAAAAATAAATAAATAAATAAACAGGAAGAAGGAAAACTAAAAATAGGAACAAGAACTAAAAGATAAAAAATAAAAAAACTGGAACAAGGAGGATTAAAAATTAAAAATATAAAAAATAAATAATAAAAAAAAAGAACAAGAACAAGAACAAAAAAATTTTAAAAAGTGAAAAGATAGGAACAAGAACTAAAAACTAAAAAACAGAACAAGAAGAAAAAAATTAAAAAAACAGGATCAAGAAGAACAAAAAGTAAAAGATTACAAGGTGGGAACGTGTTATTTTCTAAGAAATTGAGTATGCATCAAGATAGTACCAAGTAAAGACCTAGCAGCCATGCAACCAAAGTCATTAACTGGAAGCTGGTATGTAGTGGCCTAAATTATTGCTAACTAACAATTACTGAGAAAATTTTTAGATAAGGATTTTTGAATGATGTCCAGTAATTAGCAACTATACCAATAGGTTAGTAGTAGTTTAGATCACCACATGCCTGTCACAAGGGAAAGATTAATGGCATAACTGCCAGACCTTTATTTGGTATAGCCTTGTTAAGTGTTCAAATATTCCAGATGACTAATGAAAAAACAAATGAAATTCTGACAGTAAGACTATTTTAGGGTAACCACAAATGCCACTGAAAAGCTTAACTTTTAGTTTATTTTGCTTACATTTAACTCATTAAAACTTCTTAAATAGTATGCAGTCGATATGTATTAAATATTATATGGTTGGTATGTACAAGGGTTCACTGATTGATAGACTGTCCGCACCTTGGGGATATCTTGCATCAGATACTTTTCGCATTTTTCACTGCTATTAGAACCAGAACCAGTTACTGAAATCACAACTTCCAGGTGATAGTCTGACAGGATATTTGACTTAATATCTTAACTTGAAGAAGGTTGTTGAATGCACCAGCTGAAACATTGTGAGTGTTGCAACCAAGATCAATATAGCAGTCCACAATATGTAGTGAATATTAAAAACATTTCATTTTAGAAATATAAAAAGATATACAACTTTATTTTTTAATATCGCCACCATTTAAGGTTACACACTTCATCATCATGATGTCACACCGCCAGCACAGATATCCCTGACCCTCTCTAGCCACCCATCTCTAGCGTCCATCGCTCCTGGTAGGTCTTCAAGGCTACATCCTGTATTGGCACAGAGCTGTTGTATATAAGTTCGAGCTGGTGGTCCTGCCTTTGCTTGTCCATGTGAAGGGGTCCACAGGGGTATGTCGCTTATGAGTTTGTCCATACTTCTCCAGCAGTGTCCTGCATGTCTAATTTTTTTTTAAATTACAGTTAACAAATGGTACAAACAATGAAAATCTTAAAATTCTCACCTGCTGCATACCTTCTTGATTTGGTACCAACATACTATGATTGTTCCTAAAACTGAAATTAACATTGAAAGGTTGATATTTTTTCATCCAATGTCGAAATTGAATTTCCCATGTGGAATTGGTTCAAAAGTAAAGCAATAACTTTCTTTTTAGATAAAATGAAAAAAATGGGAAAATGTATCAGACTGAATGAAAATAAAGATAAATTTGTAATTTTGTATGAATTTAGAATTAGTTTTATTATTTCATAGTGTTGTAGAGAAGAGATGATACCCCTCTGTGTTAGAATGGACTATTCCATTTGAATATAAGCAGTTACATTGTTTTTTGTTTCTTTTTGCTCCTATCACAACTCCACTCCCTGGGTGCCTCGGGTAGTGCAATGGTTAGCAAGCTTGACTAGCAAACCTGCAAGAGTGAGTTCAATTCTCATTGAGTGCCCCATTCATTCAGCCTTGAGCCACATCTAAGCAAAAAGTTTAGTAAATTACAATCACAACTCCACTCCCCTTAGGGATTGCTTGGCTTGTCTCTGACCCTTGGGTACCAGAAAATAGTAAGCACTCCACCTTAGATGGGGGGATGAGAGGGCAACCAACGAGGGCAATTTTGTTTGGTTCATTGTTTGTTTCTTTCTTTTTTGAGTTCCTCCCCATCTCCGTTTTCTGTATATATGCATTGTAATTCATTGCTTCTGTAGGGTTTTAAGTAGGATTCATGCAGAGTGGTTTTAGTATTTTGGTAGTTGGAGCATGGAAGGTCAGTGTGATTGGAATCATTGTTTAGTATGAATGAGTTGGCGACTGGGGCTAGTTAGGGTCCCTTAGACAAGCTTGAGAACCAGATGAACGCTCCTCTTACTCCCATTCAGTTTTTAGGGCTTTATGCTCAAAAACATCATGTATTTTTGCTTTTGTGCAATTTTACAATTTTGTTTTAAATAAAGCTAGCAATATAGCTCTGTTAAGACATCATTGTACAGTAAACCTTTTTTCATTGTAAGTTACAACTCAAATTATTTTTACAATAACCCACCCCAGTAACATTATAATAGTGGCAACCAGGAGTCAAACTCTCTAATTACAATATATAGGATTGAAGGCCATATTTATCCATCAACCATTGTAAATACCAAATGGGTTTCATTGAAGAAAAAGTTTAAAATAAAAGGGTTTTCTGTGTGTAAATTTTGTGATGAATAAGATTGGTTCATCTAACACTAATCATAAAGAGTGAAGTAGCTTAATGGTCACCAGCAGAAGTAAAAAAAATCAACTTAGCACAAATTTAAGCTGAAATTGTTGACACTTACTTCATAAACAGCTGGAGAAGAAGCTAGATGGCAATTACACAAGAATGCTGTTAGCAATATTGAACAAGTTCTGGCGGCAACATCCCACAAGACACCAACTGTACGGCCACCTGCCTCCCATCACGAAAACTAACCAAGTTAGACGAACCATTCATGCAGGAAACTGCTGGAGAAGCAGGGACGAGCTCATAAGTAATATACTATGGACCCCCACATATGGCCGGGCAAAAGCAGGACAACCAGCTCGAACATACATTCAGCAGCTATGTGAGGATACGGGATGTACCCCAGAAGACCTGCCAGAGGCGATGAACGATTGGGAGAAGTGGCGAGAGAGGGTCAGGGATATCCGTGCTAGCGGCACGACATGATGATGACGACTTCATACTAATGCCTATGGGAAAGGCATGAACCTACATCTCTGGAATTTGTCACATCAGAAAACTTAATGAAGTCTTACTACTGCTTTGCCATGATGGTTGAAAGAGAAATCTATTCGGATGACATTATCACCCAGGCAGTAATAATAGTAAAAAGTCATGATGCTTGTCAAACTTAATATAGGCTAATCATATAAAGAAACAAAGCAAACAATAAAATAACAGAAATAGAAGAAACATACAGCATTAGTATCTACTTTCTATAATTTTGAGAAGTGTCAATAACATTTCAATACTTTTGAACTAAGGCTGCTACCAAATTTTGGTTGATGAATTTTATAGCCTTGTTTAGGAGTATAATCCAGAAAATCTTTCACTTTTCATTTAAAGAAGGCTGTAAAATGGATAAATTGGTAGCAACAAAATGAATTAATCTAAACTACTCTCAGAAGGATAATTTTTACTCAACATAAATTGAGGCATATAAGTCAAACCCTTAAGCCTGAAAAAAATCTCTACAAAACTTGGGGTTGACATATATGTCAGGGCTAAAATCCAAATCTTTAATATGGAGTGATCAACCTGAGGTAAAGGTTTGGATTTTAGCTTTGCTGTATAAGTCAATCCATTGTTTTTTAGAAATTTTTCAGGCTTAAAATTGACTTATATGCTGCAATTTACAGTAATTTTAGTTAATCCAGCAGAATCATGAGAACCTTTGCAGGAAAACTGATGGTATACAGGTATTGATTTTAAATAAAGTCTAGAACAAAGATATATTAAAGAATGGCTAATTAAGAATCAAATCATTAATCAATTGTACACGATGTTGGTTTTTTTTTAAAGAGTATCTTCTATTCATAAGAAAGCATATACCATAGTTAAACAGCCCAGTCCATTGAGGCTGTAGAATACACCGATTACATTTCTGCAGACGGGTAAGATCTCCCCAAATGAATGTCCTGTTATGACATTAAACAATCTGATGGTGAGGCTTCAGTAATGCTAGAGCTTTGGGGAATGCGGAGTATCCTTTCATTGCCATTGCTCCCAGGTCCACTCTGGCCCAGAGTGGTAGCACCTGATAGGGTCCTATCTATGAGTCAAATAGAACTATTTGACAATTAAACTAAATGTAAACAAATGACTTATGCTAAATTGAATTGTTTGAAACAAAACTGTTTTTACATTTAACTATGTGTAAACAAATGACTGATGTTTAATTGAACTGTTGGTGATACATAGCAATGCTGAGAACCATCTAACTTTGTTGATTTATGCTAAATAGAACTGTTTGATCATTTAACTCTGTGTATCTACAAAATGTGTTTACAAATCATTTATTTAATATGTGAAAACAGGATTTGGCATTAATCAACCAACAATGGTTGATATGCCATCAAACCAAACCATAATTATTAATTTTTGACTTGTAATTCTTTCATTTAAATTTCAGTTTCTTTTCATCAAAATGAATCAGACTATCAATAGACAGTGCGGATCAGAAATAAACAAACTCTTGATAAGTTAAACAAATATCATTTTACTTTGGGAAGCAGTCTATCTTACTATAATAACTGCTTTAACAAGTGTTAAAATCAATAACTTTATCCGAGCATAATGGCTAAAGTACTGAATTGCAACATTTTAGTCTGTGAGTTCAAAGTCTAGTCGCACTATTATGTTCCCATTCACATGCTGAAGGTAAAAACACCCTTATGTGTTAAATAGAATCACTGCTGTTCTCCTACTAGGATGGCTTTGGCAGTAAATACCCCACAAAGGTTGATATGCCATTAAGTAAAGAAACTGATACTTTTCTCAAGGGTATTAGTCTGAAAATGATGGTTTGGTTTGGTTTCTTTGTTTAATGGCATATCAACCTTTGTAGGTTATTTAATGCCAAAGCTATTCTCCTAGAAGAACATTAGTGGTACTATTTAACCCATAGATGGGAGGATAAGGGGGTTCATACCTTTCCCAAGGGTATTTGCCTGAAAGTAAACGTGATAGCGCGACTGGAGTACAAAGTCGCTTACTACGATTCTGCAGTCCATCGCTTTAACCATTACACCACAAGGACACCCCCTCTGAAAATGAACGTGATAACATGACTAGATTTCAAACTCACTTACTATAATGTCACAGTTCAGCATACTAGCCACAACAACAAGGGGACTCCGCCCCAAAAGAAGTAGACTAAAGGATAAAGAAGTGTAGGATAGAAGTTTATGCCAGTCATGGACAAACTGCAGCCTGTTGTGCTTTCTGAACAGCGCACTTAATTTCCCTAGAAAAATAACATTCGTCAAGATATTATACCAAGACTTCAATTCTTTTTATAGAAAAGATCTTTTTATCAAAGAAAGAAAAAAAATCAACTTTTCCTAATTTCTAAGTCAGATATTTACATGTATAGTCTTCTGTAGTGAAAAAGGTTGAAGTTTCTTCAATGTAAAATTACCTTGAATTTTTTTTAGTAGTGCAGCCTGCCGGATGATGAGCCATGTCTCATGTGGCATGCATCTGAAAAAACGTTGCACATACCTGTTATAAGAAAGGAAGCTGAAGGTTGTCAGACATCTTTTGTTGATTCATACAAAAATAATCCTGTCATTTTTTATGGGCACTATACTCATGCAGATAGAAATAGTTAGATTCTCAAGAAGAATCAACATCTTGATATCTCAAGTAGTTATTTACTAAGCTTAACTTAGCATAAAGCCAGAAGTATGGTGCACCCAGTGAGAAGTGAACTCACTAACAATACTGGTTAACCATTACATCACAATAAAAGTTCAGATACTGTTTTCAAAGAAAGTAGGAAAACCCTATTCCCTTGGAAGATTGGCATTACAAAATATCCCGCTAGTGTTAGAGTGTAGTGTTCAAGCCTAGATAAAAGCCCAGAATTTCATAGCAATCAACTAAACCTATCTGTCTGAATAGACTGGTGCAACAAAATCAGACATTATTTGGCCTTGTATAATACTAAGCTTAGCAATTACAAAATTTCATGACTTGCATTTAGTTAGGTTGAAAACCACTTGTTTAAACTATGGTCCAGGAATCACAGGGGTTCACAACATCAACAGCCAAGGTCCACAGATGCTGCAAAGGTGACTTGAAAATCTATATTATCTGATTAGCAATAGAACTGCAAATTTTTATTTCTAGTTACTGGTACATGTCTATGAAAATTCAGTTTAAATAGCAACCACTCCCAAAATTTTGACTTAGTGTGGCTTCTGAATATCCACTGTTGTCTCAAAAGATAGTCAAAATGTTACTTTTTGCAACAACAGCATTTTCAGACCAAATATAGATCTAGACTTATTGTGCAAGAATTGACAATTTGTGCCAAGCAAGGCAAGCACACCCATCTCACTAAATGTTATCATGTAGTGCCAATATTGGATAGAAATCTTATTAAATTTTTTTTTGATAAATTTCATTGTATTTATATAGGGATTCCTAAAATAGGAAAGGATCCTAGCTCCAAAAAGTTTGAAAACCACTGGTAGACAAAAAAAAATAAAAATAAAAAATTGAAAATAAAAACAAAATACTCCAAAAATATTTTGAAAATTAATTTTATTAAATTTTTTCTTTCCTTTATTTTTAGTAAACTTTGCTTTATTTATTCATTTTTTTAAATAATTTTTGTTGTTGCTGTAGTTGTTGTCATTGTCATCATTATAATGATAATTAAACACAACCCAAACATTTATAGTGTTTCTAAGAAAGGAGAACATATCAACTGTTCTCACTATCTTGATAATCACCAATATTCTCCTTCATAAAAGGAGATGAAGAGAAAAAAGTATGATATTGAAATAAAAAAAAAAAAAAAAGAAAGAACAAAATGTAATCTAACCCAGGTCCAAGGAGACTCATCCACTCACTCGAACATGCATAGAAATACATACTCAGCAGTGTACCTTTTTTCTTCGCTCCTTTGTATTTATAAGTTTATTTTTAGGCTATAGTAATAACGACAGGTATATGTTTCTGTTATTTGCAACATAATAAGCTTTGTATATCTAACCAGTTGTAGACAAGATCTAAAATTGTGTGATAATTATAAGTGGCGTTTAGGAATTGTTGTTTGTCTATCGCACCCCAAAATTTAAAAAAAACCCCAAAAAACTGCCAAATAACCACAATAAACATCAACTGAAGATTAAAAAATAATTTAGAATTTTATAATCATGGTTAGTGATCAATTTGTAGGCCAAATGATAGTCTCACACTCACACAAACACACAACAGATTAAGCAAATAGATATAACAAATAATTTTTCAAAAACTGACCTTTCATATACATGTAGATACCATGTTTAAATTTTTATAGATAGATAATAATAGCAATTAAGTCTTAAAAGACTTGATTTTAATGTCTGAATAAACTTTCTAGATGAAATGCTTCTAGTTAATTAAGAGCTCCAACCAGTGATGTTATCATAATTGTAGGAAAAATAATAATGTCGAACTTTGAACAGATTTTTAGGAAACATGGCTGAAACATTAACCAGCTGAAATACTGTAATGCTAAAAAAAAAAGTACAATTTAATTTATGCATTCTCATTCAAAATGCAGCTTCTCAGTCTTTCAGTTAAGATCAAGGTGCAATATCTGTGCTTTTAATTAGATACTTAACTAATGTGGGGATCTCAATACATCATTAAAACCTTATGTTTCATGGATGTATCAGATATTAAATTGATAAGAACAGATACTACACTTTGCCACATTTTGAATAGGACCAAAGAAATCAGATGATGCCAAAAATAAGTTTGATAATAACTTTTAAGTTTTGACTGACCCTTACTTCAAAACTTTAAATAACAAGTGTGTTTTATTTACTTTACAGTAATTTCATAGATTTTTCTACTAACTGGTAAATAGTTACTGGAAGACACAGGAAAAATGAAATAAAAAATTACCACAAAGAAAACATGCAAAATTTGAATTGTAATCAGCAGAGGTGAAAAAGATATTTGAATATTTTTTCCCCTTAAACATTCAGCTACTGTGTAAAAATTAACTTGGATATATTTGTAAAATAGGTTAGGCCAGGGAACATTCATTGCTGTTAGAACCATGTAATCCAGTACAATCTGTCAAATGTCACATGGAAAGGAGATGTAAGTCACCAAATAACCTGCATTGCCCCAAGAGATGCCATGAAGAGAAATTACTTGGCATAGCTCCTTAAAAAGCAAAATAGGTTTTAGGAAATATCCATTCCAGTGTATTATAGCAAGTACTTCTTCCATTTGTTGCAAACCAATCTCTTGTAATTGTCTTTCAATTTTATTACTAAGAAAATGTTAAAATGCTGGTATTGAAATTGGACAGGAGAAATACATCATGCAAAAATAATATTCATTTACTATACAAATAATTTTAAAAAAATTAAAACATTTAGTAATTTCTTTTTTATTACTTAGTCGATTCCACAATTTAACAAAATTGAATTTTAATTTATGTAAAATTAATAATTGATTCAGATTCATTTAACAAAAAAATAAAGGACTTTTTTATCTACAAAAAGTACTGAAGTACTTTTTAAAATATTTATAGCAATTTTCTTTCACAAAATGATTCACAAATAACTTAAATCTTGTAGCCATTATATTGATAAAATATAGCTAGTTTTTCAAATAATTGCTATAACATTAACTTTTTCAAAGTTTTAGTAGCCAAACACATGAGCAATTGCCTGATAAAAGAGGTATAATAATATAAATTAAAAAAAGAAAAGAAATTAGTAACAGACAACTGATTAAAATGAAAAATGAGTTATTATGAATAGTATAGTCTTAACAAGTCTCAGTAGTAAATTTGTAATTTGGTTTTTGAATATTAGGTCTACTGCAGAACTAATCTTGAAATTCTGTCCAATAAATGAATTTTCAGCAAGTTAAAATTGATATTTATTTTTTGATA
This sequence comes from Sepioteuthis lessoniana, assembly GCA_963585895.1. Classification (NCBI taxonomy): domain Eukaryota; kingdom Metazoa; phylum Mollusca; class Cephalopoda; order Myopsida; family Loliginidae; genus Sepioteuthis; species Sepioteuthis lessoniana. The sequence continues at coordinate 32,821,853 of OY757929.1, forward strand.
AAACATTAAACTATTCTTAAATATAAAGGATGAAAGTCACATTTTTATGTAATAAACATGACACCATTAATGGCTTTTTTCTTCATTCCAAAAGTTATTTAGACAATTGGATTTATTGCTTGTTCTGGTAGTAAAAAAACAAAACAACCCCAGAAAATTGTATCAAATGGAAAATTCAAATTATTATTCACAATAAAACTTGAAATATAAGTACTATTTTTATCCTATCTTTAACAATTCAGCAAAGAATTTTATATGGCCAAGCAATGAAATTCATATTATTCATTGGTGGACGAGTGTCCTCATCTTAGTTGTTGTTGTTGTTATGTTTTGACTGTTGTACTCTCTGAACTTCTTCAGGTATCTGCCACAGTAACTTTCTGGGAATTTCAAACTGAATCCTTTATTCAATCCATAGGGTCTAGCAGATATAAACATTGATATTGTGAATTCAATCTCTGTGTCAGGCAATGCAAGAAAAAGTTGTATGCTCTGGTGTCAGTGGAAAAGACAAATAATATGATGAATTAACTGATACAAGATATCCTCTGGAGATCAACAGTAAAATGAGAACAAGCTATCTCAGTGGATTGAATAAAGGGTTTGGTTCAAATTTTCCGAATAATTATTGTGACAGAAACCTCAAGAAGTTTTTAGACAACAATGGCCAAAAATTTGACTATAGCAACAACAACAGAGATAAGTACACAAATTAGAGCATATTAGTGAATAATAAAGTTTTATGTATACTGATTCTTTCTTCTCTTTTTTTCTTCATCCAGAGTAATTTTTAGTCATATTGTTGATGATTTGAATAAACACTGAAATATCAACAAAACTAACTGCTTTTTATTGTATATTAAATCCAATAATAACTTCTTATGTTTTTTTTTAATACTTTTGTCCTATATGTTTTGTTTTAAGAATGTAAATAATAACCATTTTAGACAAAAGAATGACACTTATTTCTTTACAAAATTCTGATTATTCACAAGTTTTTTTTTTCTGGATTGTTTTCAGCCTTAACCTTTTGAAAAGCAAAGTTTTTATGATAAAACTTAAAAAAAAAACAAACAAACCCAAAACACCCACACAATTTCTTACCACAGGTAAAGCTTTAAGGCCTCGACATCGATCCTATTTCCAATTCTTTTTAAAAATAAAGTTATATTTTATTCAGGTTCTCTATTTTCACTATAATATTACCTTGAAAAATGCATGCATTCTCCACTCCACTGTAACAAAAATGTTTATAAAATAAATACCCAGAATATGAAACCAGATAATCCTTCCTATATAAGAGCATATGGAATATCCTATCACAACTCACACTTAAGAGGTTATTTCATTGTTATGTTCAGATAGAAAAACTCATTCAATGATAAAAACTCACCAGGCCCAAAACTTGAAGTTGGAATATACTGGCTACAACTAATATTTAACAGCTCACAACTTCATGTTACATGATTATAAATATAAGACTAATAAAAGAACAAAAATCTTTTTTTTTGAATTAAGGGTAATTCATATTTTCAAAAATATAAATTAAAAGTTGAAATTTTTTTCTGAAAAAGAAAAAAAATATATGTTATATATATATTATAATTATATGAATTCCTAAGCTGCAAAAAATCACACTGTAGAATTTCTAATGTCTTTTTAGTTACAATAAAAAAATCCCCTTTCAATTTTATAGTTGAAAATAATTGTAACAGAAGAAAAATAAAGGTCTTCATTTGGAAAGTAATGAATACAATGCAGTTGATAAATAAAATGTATTCAGATATTAAGAAAAAGAATACTGTATAATTCGTTTTGAATTAGCCACAGTTCAGTTGAAAACTTAAGTCAAAATTAGATAAGAATAAACACGAGATATTTAATAATATTTGATAAAAGGTTTAAAATTTGTTCTTCAAAATAAACTTAAATAGCTAATCTATAAATAACAAGTTTGGGTTTTCAAAAGTATTTGTTGATATTCTTTTCAGTTAAAAGAGGCATCTGGTTCTATATTGGCAAAAACTTATATTTGCTATTTTCAACTAATCTCACCTAAGATTGAAAGCTGAAATGTGTAACATGAAAAATTTGTGTAAGTCTTAAATACTTGAAAGTGGAATTGATATAAAAAGAAAAAACAAGCCATCCTATAAGAGTAGCCATATAGGCAACATCGTGCACACACACACATACATACTTATTCATTTCTTTTGTGCAAGTTTTTTTCTTTAAATAATATTATTTCTAATTTTTCCTGTTAACAGAATTGACATCTCTGAAGTTCCTCTTCTTCAAGGAGCTGTTTTTTTTTAATCATTTTCCATTTTACTGATGGGCTCTTTTTCCAGAAACATTTTGATATAGTTATGCTATTTTCATCAGATGAAATTAATAAAAAAAAAATACACTACGTTAAAGCAATGGAGGAAAAAAAAATTATCCATCTGAATAGTTGGACTAAATATAAAACATCTATCTGAACAACTATATTGAATATCAACTGTTCACTATCACTATAACAGGAAACAAATGCTATGAATCATCAAATGAAAAACATTGACTACAGCTGATTATTATTATAATAACTTTTTTTTTGGGGGGGGGAGGTGTGATTAGAATAATGGTTATCATAATAAATGAAATTGACAACCTGAGTTCAAATCCTAGACAAGGCCTTTTGAGTTTCACTTGGCTAATGCCATTGGGAAAGGCATAAATCCATCTATTTTCCCTTCCATCTATTAGCAAATAGTAGGGTAGACTGTGTTCTTTAGCTTTGGTAAGGCAACCAGTCTAACAGTAGGAAGACTCAAAATCAAAACCAGCTGTACTCTGCTTTAAAATATTGCCACCCCCATTGGATGCATCCTCAGGAGGCAAATAGAGAAATGACCCGAAAATCAAATAAGCAGCCTGACCAACTAGCCTCACCAACCTGCTATGCCAATCATGGCAAATATGACATATCCTTTAAATTATGAGACATGAACCAGTCCAGGGAGGGTTCTTACTTTGGAAATAAAATCACCTCAGCGGAGAGAAAAAAACAAACTATTTTTAAAATTGAGCACGGCACAAAATAAAACTATATATATATATATATATATATATATATATATATATATATATATATACACACACACACACGCACAAACACACAAGGTTTTTCATGTGTTAAAACAAAGCAGAAGTCTCTCAGATTTTCCCTGTTGATTACATTCTCTTTCCAGATAACTGCTGGGAAATAGTTAACATTTTGATATATTCAATCAAATGTAGCCAATCCTGACTTGAACGATAAAGCGAAAAATCTTTTGTGTGAAAACATAACGAAACTATGATTTTCAAGATTGTTCTAACAAGACACTAAAGAAAATTCAATTTCAACACATTTCCAAATTGGTCAAGAGGAGCCTCCGTTAATCTGAATACCCAAGAATATCACCAGGTTTCACAGTCTGTCTGGAGCTTTGTAACATGTCTTTACACAAAAGATTATGTTCCATCATCCAAAGTATGATTTCACTATATCTAGTTAAATATAACAAAATATTAACTATTAACCAGCAATAATCTGAAAAGAAAAAGAGAATAAAATCATCAAGGAAGATCTGCTGCTGTTTTAACAATTGTGAAACACTATATATGAGAGAGAGAGAGAGGGAGAGGGCATTTCACAAATCCAAACAATCTTATATATATATATATATAAATTTCATAAATACAGTCATATATACAAAAATGAAAGATAACTGCTTGGATTTATTTTTATATGTAAGAATACCCCAAATAAGCAACTACAACCACTCAACCAAATTCAAAGAGCCAAGTATCATCAGTGTCTTTTACTTAATCATTTCAATTGATGCTAAAAAGTTAACAAAATCATGGCAATTCTTAAAAACAAAATTATTATTCATTTTCTTCTATAACTCCTGAACATTGGTGATCAACTCTAAACCAGTCACTATTACACACAATTATTACTGATGCTAATCTTCTATAAGGATTAACTCATCTTAACTGTATTATAAGAAATTAAAAAATCTTTCTTTCCTGAATTGTTACTGATGCTAAAGAATAAACTAAACTATTACATAAAAAACTTGAATAATACAATATATTACAGATAATAATAATAATTAATTATAATAGATATGTTAATTATAAAATCAATCATAAACAATAATAAGGATGATAATAAACATGTTAATTATAAATCTATGAGAGAGAGAAGATAGATATAATAAAGATGAGATCTATCTAAAATGTTTTTTCTTTAAATATGTTCACTCAAGTGTTCAAAATATTAGATGCATTTTTAGTGGAGGAATATCAGCAGAAGAAAAAAAAAAGGATATTTTTCATTTATATTAGATCAATCCAAATATTGATTTTAAGTTTTTAAAATAAAGTGTCATTTTTCTATTATGTTTTATTATTTAGACCCAGTTTTGTTATTAAGTCAGAGTAATGTCCTTAGTAACAATGTAATAATATACAGACCTTTATTAAAGTGAAATAAACAGATTCTTTTATTTTTAGAAATAAAGATCAAAAGCAAAATAATTATGAATATGAACGGCATAGTTGCAGTTTAGCAGGCTTTTTAAAGATAAGTGCATAAGTTTAATTAGTAGTCATTAAATCACATTAAAATTAGCATCAAGATAAAATCCCCTTAAATTTAGGCATCAGGATAAAAATAGTTAGCATAAAAGCCTTACCAATGGATAAAAAAACCCCAATCATCAGCTGCAAAAATTAATTTTCAATATATTCATACTTCTGTGTTGGATAGGAGTTGAAATAGAATTCAGAGATTTCCTTTTCCCAGACCGGTTGCAATATCAAGGTTAAAGAGCACAGTCTGACCTACTATTTACCCATAGCTGGAGGGAGAATAATAGGATTCATACCTTTCCGAAGGGTATTAGTGCTTATGTGAAATGCAAAAAGCCTTGTTCAGGATTTGAACTCAAGTCACCATGTCTATTTCTTATGTTGGTAACCATTACATCATGAACATCTTCATTGATTCAATATAAATAGATCTTAAAAAAAAAAAAAAAAAAAAAAAAAGGCTTACAATATTTCCTTCGGGTTGATAAAGTTTAAAGTAACCACAAATTAGGCATATATTTCCAACTGAAGTGAATAACTAGGGCATAATGATTGCTAAATCGGCTAGTTTTAAAAGCTGAAAACTTATTTTTCATGTTTTCTTTTTAAAAGAACAGTATATATATATATATATATATATATATATATATATATATATATATATATATATAAGATTTAGAATGAATGAAATCAAATATAGACAAGATAAGAATATTTACTTAATTTTTAAGTAAGTGAAATCAGTTATACTGAAGTTAATCATGTATTTCCATGAATGGGTGTATAGTCGGGCACAAGGCATTAATTTTGGAGCAGTAGGTTGAAAAAGTAATTTTATCACCATTGGATCATAATAAATGTTCACTTATATATTTCCATTGACAGTAAATATATATTTTCAATGATTATATATATAACTTTGACAGTTCAAGACTTGAATTACAAATATAGTAAGATAAGCAAATATAAAAAAAAAATTGTTTATTTCATTTTTAAAATAACATTTATGTTACAATCTTTGTTATTTAAAAATTTACACTGAACAATTAAAAATATTAATTGTGACAATTAAAAGATAAATCTATATTAGAGAAAAAATATTTAGCAATTAAATTCTTTATCTTTTGAAGTTACAATATCATACGTAAGAGATTTAAAGATTTTTGCTTTGTCTTGATTGTTAGTTCTAATTAAGTAATAATATTATGTAATCCTTTTATTTTTACTTGAAGAATTGCTAATAAACCAAATTAGTACAGCCCAGTTGGCTGGGGCTGTAGAATATACCGACTGCGTCTCTGCAAAAGGGTAAGACTCCCTCAATGTGTCGTGGATATGACATTAAACAATCTGATGGTGAGGATTCAGTAACACTGGAGCTTTGGGGAATAGGGAGTACCCCTTCACTGCCATTACTCCCAGGTCCACTCTGACCTGGAGTGGTATCACCTGATAGGGTCCTATCTATGCATCAAATAGAACTTTGGGATTTAAACTGAGTGCAAACAAATGACTTATGCTAAATTGAATTGTTTAAAAAAGAACTGTTTGCTTATTTAAATCTGTGTAAATAAATGACTGATGTTTAATTGAATTGTTAGTGATATGTAGCAATACTTGAAACTATTTTATTTTGATCGATGCTAAATTGAATTGTTTGGAATAGAACTGTTTTATCATTGAACTGTGTGTAAACAAATGACTGATGTTAGTGATACATAGCAATACTTGGAACCATTTTACTTTGACCTATGCTAAATTGAATTGTTTGAAATGCAACTTATGGATCATTTAACTGTTTGTAAATAAATGTTTGGGGTTAAATTGAATTGTTAGTGAACTTGAAACTATTTAACTTTGTTGACTTACGTTTACAAATAATAAATATTTAATATATATAAATAAAACAAATTTAGCATTAAATAATCTACAATAGATGATATACCATCAAACCAAACTAGTAATGTTTAATTAAATATAAATAATCCTTTAAGTAAGACAAATAATTTTTTCCTTTTAAAGTTGATAAATTCAAATTATCTACAAGCAGTTATATGTTGCAGCAACATGACTTCTTGCTGATTACTGTTAGAAACCTCCTCTTGATGAAGGGTGTTCTCCTTTCCCTGTGATACCCCTGTCTATAAGGCATAGAATACATTGACTGTATTCTCTCCAGAAGGAAGGCAAAAGAAAAAAAGGGATATTCTGGGTAAGACACTAAATTGCATCTAAGGTTTTGGGAGTGTGTGGAGTCACCCCTTCATAACTATAACTCACAGGTCTTGGAGTGAAGCTACCAGTTAGGATCTGTTTAAAAATTACTAGTATTTGATAGGAATATTTGATACAGTATGAAGTGTGCTAATTATTTGGATAAAGAATTGTTACTTGATGTTATTATTGGTAACTTGAAATCATATAATTGCTTGGAAAAAAGAAAGACTTCTTTATTAAGTAACAACACAAAGGTTGACATGCTGTAAAACAGATTAAACAATCAATTTTCCCTGTAAATAACAATTTTGTATTGTTAAAATATTTTCTTCAACTTAATAAATATGCTTACCAAATTTGTTAACATCAAAAGTTTTAAGGACAGACAAACAAACCATCTCCAGTTATTAATATAATAAAATATTTATTTTTATAGTAGCAATAAGTAAAAAAGTAAGGTTGGCAACCATAGTTGAGAATGGATGCTACTCGTTTCCCTGGATTGCCCCACTTTACCCTTGATCTGTACCTTATAATGCTGAGTGTTACCATTTTTGAATCTTTGGTATGACTCAACCTGGGATTGAACCCCAGTCTCCTGGGCCATTGACGAACACTCTACCCCCTAGGCCAATAATGATAATAATATTATTAAGTTTTACCATACGAACAAATGGTATTTGGACAAAGTTCTCTGGGATTTTGAGATAAAAACAGATCACCTAATCTCAACCAGACCTAGTGATAGTCAACAATAAAAGAAAAGACAGCCTGCCAAATAGTGGACTTTGCTGTTCTGGAGACCACAGGGTAAAACTGAAAGAAAGTGAAAAGAGAGATAAGTACTATGACCTTGCTAGAGAACTGAAAAAACTATGGAACATGAACGTAACAGTGATACCAATTGTAATTGGTGCACTCAGTACAGTCACTAAAGAATTGGTACAGGGACTGGAAGACTTGGAAATAACATGACGAATGGAAATCATCCAAACAACAGACATTATCAAAATAGGCCAGAGTACTGAGAAGAGTCCAAGAGACTTAAGGAGACGTGTCAAACTCCAGTGAGAAACCATCAGCTAAAACCGGTGTGAAAAACTCAAGAGTAAAATAATAATAATTAAAAAAGAAAAGAACTTATTGTATAGTGGACTTTGGTGTTCCAGCGAACTACAGAATAAAAAACAAAGAAAACCAGAAAAGAAATAAGTACTTAGACCTTGCCTGAGAACTGAGAAAGCTGTGGTGATGGGTGACAGTGATGCCATTTGTGATTGGTAGTCCCCAAAGGCTTGAAAAGGGGACAGGAAGTGTTGGAGGTCAGAAGATGAATCAAGACTATTCAGACTACAGCATTGTCTAGAATTCTGAATCCTGGAGACCTGAGGAGACTTGCTGTCACTTAGCCTCCAGTGAAATACCACCAGCTAATGCTGGTGTGAAGAACTCGCAAGGAATGAAATAATAAGAGTTGAAGTTGTGGAATTATTTACTAAGCTTAGTCTAGCACAATTTAATAGTAAGGTTTGCTTTGTTTAATGGCATATTAACCATCATGGGTTATTTAATGCCAAAGCCATCCTTGTAAAAGAACAGTTGTGGTATTATTTGACCCATAGCTAGCAGGGATAAACTTGCTTACAATAATTTCGCAGTCCAGCATGTTAGCTACAACATCACAGCGATTCTTTCGAACCCATAAAGATACCAATACATTCGGCTCCTTATTCCATTTTAAAAATCTATAGTTAGCAAAATATAAATGTTTTGCCTGAGTACCTCTAATATTGTCAAAAGGAGATAATTTGTATAATGATAAGGCCGACTTGATAATTTTCAATTGGTACAAAGTATGATAGAACTTGGATTGGGTATATCAAGGCTTATTTTAGTTTATACATTTTTAAGTTGATAGCATTGAGATCAGAGGTATAAAAGTAGAATTTCTTTTATATAAAATGAATACAAGAGAAGCAGACACAATTGTAAATTAGTTTTATAGTGCTTGGAGCTATGATTACTCAATATCAAATAATTTTGTTAAAAACAGATTAAAAAAAAACCTGATTAAATATAAAAAGTCTTAAATTACTAGAAATCCTTTAAAGGAACAAAAGAATAAGCTACATCATAATTCATTATTTTGGTTTGGTTTTATGGCATATCAACCATTGTAGGTGTGTGCACATGCATGTGTTTATACACATAAATGCATGCACAAGCTTGATGATAATTTTATATATAGATGAATGATGCTTTTTGTAAAATATTCCAATGCCATTCACAATTTTTTTTGTAGATAAATTTGGTTTTGGTAATATCTAAATTTTTTTTTTATATTAAACAACTAAAAAACTAATATATAGTCTTAATATCTACTGCTTTTCTAAAAGTGAGTTAGGAGTGTAAAAGATTTGAGAAAACTGTTGGATACCATAAAAAAATCAACTTCTGTGAGTGAGTTTGACATTCATAGCAAACAGACAGAAATATTATTTTATAGGTTTGCTGGGTTTTATATCATATCAACTCTTGTAGGTTATTTAATGCCAAATTTTGTTCATATATATACTGAATATATATGATTTGTAAACTAATAGTTTGTAGGTAACATTTTAAACAAGATAGAACTCATTTGTTTGCACACAGTTAAATGGTTTCAAGTATTGCTATCAAACACTAACAATTCAATTTAACATCAGTCATTTGTTTGCACACTATTAAATCGGTGAACAGTTCTATCAAACAGGTATTATCACTCCTATTTTATAGGTAATACGCATTTAAAAAAAACTCAGTTTTTAGGTCCAAGAGTATAGGTTAAGAAGGATTCAAACTTAAAGTAACTAAAGATAAGAGCACAATTAATAAAAACTGCAGATAAGATTTACATTGGGGTGATTTACTTTGATAGCTTTTTTTTTTTTGGTGGAGCCAAAACATTGAGACCGAGATGACTCAAATAATCAATGTATAGTAATGATTTCTCATCTTGGGAATTTGATTGGGGGGAAAAAAAAAATCTCATGCGTTCCAATATATTTGTTATACATGTGAATAAGATTGTAATGAACTGTTCTTTGGACTTAATAGCACTTATTTATCAACGAATGTACTTGTATCTGGATATTTTAAGTGAAACTGCTGGTTACTTAAACTCCTTCATCCATTCATGATTGATTTGACTCGCCAAATTAGGCTTTACTACTGACACTACTTAACAACCAATCTTGTCCTCAGCTAAATAAAAGTGGTAGGAGGTGACATCATAGCAATAGTGTGAATAGTTTTCATTCAACTATTCAACAATATTAGACTTTGAAAACAAAATCTGTTATTCAGTCAGAAACAAGGAATTTGAGTAGTTGAAATTTATTTCTGAAGTAATTTGAAATTTTTATATTGAACTTGTCTTATAAAATTGATGTTTCAATGCGAAAGTAAATTATTTAACAAAATATGGTATTCCTTTAATACAGCATTCTAAAATCTTTATAATAAAAAAAATTCTGCACTGCAAATCTCTTACCAATGATTTCTTATTAATTATTTATTTAGGAACTGCTTTATTTTTAACACCCAAAATACAATCTTGTCAGTAATATTTTTATTTTTTAAAAAGAAAAGGAAAATCTTTGCCATAATATAAAGGAACTATATAAATAACTACTCAGAAACAACATTTTTACAATCTCTTTTACAGCATAGCAAATTAGACAATACTTATTTTTCTTTCTGATAGACTTTCCTCAAACAAGACAACATAAAAGGGACCTAATTGTACACTAGTTGTCTCCCTTATATTATACTGCTCAGAGCCGCTTCTATCAAATTTAATCTTGGCCAGCACCCACCATAAATTTTTAATGGCTCTAATGATGATTGCCCACGGAATTCTTGCATAGGAAATCATGCATTATCTATTCTACCTCTTCCTAATATTTTCAGGTTTCTACTCACACAGCTACAGTAAATATTAAATTGTTCGACACTATGGTAAATTTGCATTAAAGAAAAAAAAAAAAAAAAAGAATAAAAAATAAAGAAAGTTATAGAAAAATTGTTTATTACAAAAAGAGTAGCATCTAAAATTAGAGAACAAAATTGAAAATTTACATCATTGATGTAGAAAATTAGTAAAGTTATGTCTTTAAATTAGTACGGAACATCTACAATCACATGACTTTGGTAATTTGTCACATTCTTTCTAGTTTCTGCCATAAATTAGTCATCACAAGTGTCAGTTTTCTTGCTCTAACATGATTGACAATGACCTAAAGATTTTCTATTGGATTGAAATCTCAACTTTGGGTAGGCTATAACATAACTGGCATTTTCAGCTTTGAAGAATTGTTTTACCAACAGGCATGTTTACAAAAGCTCGTCTAGCTTTTTTGTTTTGGCTAATAAGGAAAATGTGCATGAAACTCTGGCCTCACATAAAGGATGCAATACTCTGCTGAGAGACTTTCAAGCTAAAATTTGTGGTTACTTGATGTGAAAAATCCCCAGTTCTATCAAAACAGCCTACCATGGAGAGTCTTTGAATCACTTGATTGGGTATCTGTGCTGTCTTAGGTGGTTTATAGTAGACAGTATCTGAAATCACAACCACTCAAGATTTTGGAATGATAACCTGATTATCAAATTTGTAACAGTTCAGTTATATAAATTAAGAGAACAATGCTGCCATATTTTGCAGGGGACTATTACATTAAAGAAAAAAAAAAAAGAGAGATTCATAAATCTAAATGACAAAACTTGTTCTCTAATTTTAGATGCTACACTTTTGTAATAGATTTTGTTCAATAATAACTTTATCGTTGTTTATTTTCATAGTGGTGTAGACAAAGTTCAAGAACATTCAAATATGCATTTTAAACTTTCATTCTATTGGACATAATATCCAAATTTTATATAAGAATTTCTACATTTGAAAATCTTATCCAGTTTTCATTGTCTTTTAATTTAGTCACAGAAAAGTTAAATAAAATATCTGAACATTTTTTTGAGAGAGAGAGAGAGAAATATATATATATAAAATGTGAAAACTTAACTATTGTAGCAGTAAATTATAAAATTCAATATTTTGCAAATTTAACATGTGTACAGGTCTTAGCTATATATTTAGTTCCTAGTTTATAAAAAGGAGGGTGGTGAGAACCTTATAATATGAATTGATTGTATTTATATCAATTGGCTTAATTATTGTTTTAGTTGCCATAAGATTCTTTAAATTAGAAAATTAGCATCCAATTCCATTTTGGTTTGAATATTTGATATCAGTCTCATAGGATATTGAAAGGCTTTACCATGTTAGTTTTTTTTTTTTTTATTGTCAAATATGGTAAAAATTGGAAAATGGTCCTTAATAATAATAGAAATAGATCATAACAAATATGAATGAAGGTATACACAATAATTAAACCAACCAAAAATGTTGTTTCAGTTCATGATTATCTTGTCATAATCAGTAGATTTTACATAAAAAAAAAGAAAAAAGAAAAAAAAGAAATTACCATTTCAGAGTAAAACACTTGAAGTGAATTCTAAATAAATACAACTTGCATATTGTCAAGTTTTATATTGCCAGATGGTCTGTTTTCTGCAGAATATTGTTTTTAGTTAAGATTCAGTTTCTTTGTTTAATGGCAAATCCATCTTTGTAGAAGAACAGTAGTAATACTATTCAACCCATAGCTGGTAGGAAAGGGGATAAGGGAGTTCATACCTTTCTCACGAGTACTAGTCCAAAAGTAAACTCCTTATGATGTTGTAGTCCAGCAGGTTAGCCACTATACTATGGAAATTCCTCTTTTTAGTTAAGGATACCAGTTTCTACAACCTTTTAAAAAGTTGCATGACAGACAAGAGAATACAGAAGCTATCAAAACTTTATTTAAAAAAGGGGTATCAGGAAGACTGTCTTGATATGCTAAAAAGTAGAAAGATGCATTTTCTGAATGATGCTTAAAATATATATATATATATATATATATAAAGTAAGTAAAGTAGGCGACCATAGTCGAGGGTGACCCAAAGGCTCCCTTTTCGATAGCTTACTACACCAAGGTGTAGGGGAGGGCGCTACTCCTTTCCCTGGATTGCTCCACTTTACCCTTGATCCGTACCTTATAATGCTGAGTGTTAAGCAAGGAGGCATCAAGTACCATTTTTTGAGTCTTTGGTATGACTCGACCTGGGATTGAACCCAGGTCTCCTGGGCGATTGGCGAACACTCTAACCGCTAGGCTAATGTCCGGTAATATATATATATATATATATATATATGAAAATTTATTTTTCAGTTTTTAACTCATCCCTGGCTTTACCTTGATTCTAGTAAAAAATATCTAAGCATTCTAAGGAAGGACTGATTTTTCTTTTAAATATATAAGAGGAGAAGGAAATATGATTTTAACATGGGTAATTTTAAAGTAGATAGAAATTCCAAGAAACATGAAATATAATTTGTTACAATCATGAAACTTAATTAAAACTGTCTGGTTAGCCCATTGAAATAAAACAAATAAATATTGAATTGGTAGATCTTAACCCATCATTTTTTTTTGTCTTTCGATCATTCAGTTGAAGAAACAGTAATTTCTATTTCTTTATCAAAATTTAAATAGTTCAAATACTATATCACATTTATTTTCCATTATTTTGTCAGTGAAATGGCGTAGCATTAACAAAAATCTGCTGCTTTAGTAATAGACTATAAAATACATTTAAGACACTTATTCAAGTTGTAAAAATACAACTTACAGTTCAAAATAGTGATTTGGTAACTGATCTTCATGGAGTGACAGTTGAAAGTTAGGTTGATGCTAAATTTTAACTGCTGCAAATCATTTTTTTAACAGTGAGGTACAGAATGTACAGTTTGAGAATATAAACAACAGAGATTACTCCAGTAGAGTAAGAAAAATATGAAAAACAAAAAATGAGTATTGAAGTATACACATAGCACACTGCAGTTGTTGACTATGTATGCCAGAATGTAGGAGATAAGTCACACACAAAAATCTCAAAGTCAAATCAATCATTGTCTTTGTTTTTGAGAGACTAAAGAATGAGGTAATAAATCTTTATTGTATAAGATTTTAGATTTATTCTGTTAATCATATATACTAATACAGGCACTTTGTGTTTTAATTACTTGGGTTAAACCAAGTGTGGTACAAGGCTCCATTTATAGAATATTCAACTTAAAGGTACAATTCATTGTATAATTTAATATTTTCTTATGTTACTTTAAATTAGAACCTCTTTTCTGTTTTTTTAAATTAAACTCCAAAAGTAAAGTTGAATTTCAAAACAAAAACACCTTAAATCTTGCAATGAAAATTTTTCAAATTTTTTTAAAACTAAAATATTTTTGTTAAATTATTAAAGATATGAAAAAGACATGACAAAGTATATATCCCTTATCTTCAGATAAGAAATAGTAGTTTTTGTTTCTACAAAACAGACTTTAACAAATTCTTAAAATCTACTGCAAATGTGCTGTGCAAATCTTTAGCAATTGTTTGATTTATCAGGTTTGACAAAATTGTCTGCATGAGTAGATAGTTGTACCTTAGACGTGAAAGCTTTTTACTTTGATATACTCTTCACAAAATGGTTTAGATTAAAGAACCTTGACATTTTAAAATACTTTTAAAGTATTTTAAAAAGTTTCATTGTAGAAGATTTGTTTATTTTGACAATTACCTTATACTTCATAAGGCTTTTATAAAATGGTTTTAAATCTTTTGGCATTGCTATTGAAGATTACATTTGCATCAACACTGATTACAATTTTCCCATGCAAATAATCTTATTTATGAATTTATGACTAAAACAATATGAATTTCTCAAAACTCTATACCTAGAATAAATTTATCAACTATCAAGTCTATTTGGTTGGTTTATTTAATGGCATATCAACCTTTGTGAGTTATTTAATGCCAAAGCCATCCTTATAGAAAACTAGTAGTAGTACTATTTAACCCATAGTTGGTAGGGGTATAAGGGGATTCATACCTTTCCCAAGAATATTAGTTTGAAAGTGAACAAAGCAACATGACTGGAGTTAGAAATTGCATACTATGATGTCACAGTCCAGCACACTAGCCACTACATTACAGGGGACTCTCTCCTCTATCAAGTCCAGTTTGCTGTTTTAATAAATGTAATATTTTACTCATATTAGTAAACTAAAATAATTTAAGATTTGTGTTAGTAACATGAGAATATACAGGCTTGAAAGACTAACTTTGACCTGGCAATTTTTTTTTTTTGAAGTCATAAGAAATTTGGTCCTTTTCATTTAAAACCTAGCTCTCCACTCTAAAATAATGATAGAAAACTTCAAAATTACAAAAAGTGCATTGTTTTCTTGGAAAAAAAAAAAAAAAAAAAAAGAGATCAAGGTGTAAAAATACAAGATTTATTTGATTCCCTCCAAAATTTGTCAAAGTACACATAACCTTAAAACTAGTACTTCATAACTTTGAAAACCATTTACCTCAAATTTAAATTTGATAAAGTTGTTGCATTGGGTCGATAGAATTACAGCAAAAAATTTTAGTTCTTAAACTCAGATTACATAGGATTATTTCAGATAAAGCATTTTTTTTCTTTCTATTTAAATTTGGATGCTACATTCATATTAAGGCCTCCAAAAACGTAATACCTATATAAGCTGAAAACCACAACCTTAACCTTGAAAACACATATCAGCAGGGTTTGTAATAATGAAAAAGTTGAAAATCAAAAAAACTAAAAAGACTAATAACTTTAAGTCAACTCTCACTTTGATCAGTAGAAGCAGAGTTATTATAAAATAAATATCACATTAGATGCAATATAGAAGAAGGTAACAAAGCCTTAAAATAATTTCTGGCATTAACATTAAACCTGCTGTATTGTTTGTTGGGTATAAAATATGTCTCTAGGGTCAGTTAAACTTTTCAGCTTTATTGTTTATTCAGAAGTTTTATAATAAAACAAAAAAGAAAAAGTTAAAAAAAATCTTACAGAAAAACATTCATATTATTGATACAGGCACACAAAATGTAATCTGAGAAGTAGCAACATATATTTTCAACTTAATAATCTTTCAGACTCATTTCCTAATTTATTCCAAAAACAGAGTCATCTGGATTTGGTATGACAAATGTTGAACACTGATTTTTTTAACACTTCATTTCAGATGTAGTGTTTCAAAAATCTTACATAAAAAAAAACAACAAAAAAAACAAAAAACACCCAAATGAATTTGCATAAAGTGAAAAATTCAGAAAAAATAAGGGGTACAAATTGTATAATGAACCTTATTCATAGAAAGAGTATTTTAGATCATATGGCCAGATTGAGTTAGACCGATGGAAGAACTTAAAATTTTTTTTTTTTTTATTTAATATCAGAATTTGTTGTCTATTATGTTAATATTATAAGAAAAAAAAGAAGAAAGAAAAAAAAAAGAAAAAAAAAGAAAAAACTTACTTTTTATAACATGAAAAATTCATTGCTGAACTGGATAGTGTGTGTGTGTGTGCACATACTATTCTGTAATTAGACAGGATGAATTTATACTTTTTCAAAATTCATTGATGAAGATATTTAAACTATTGAGCAATATGGATGTTACAAGCTCACAAATGGACTGAACCAAATTGATCAAACATGAAAGACTTGTCAAGGTTAATTTTACTGTTACTGTACAATTAACCATATCTAATAAACATTTGGCACTTAAATTCTCATTTCAAACAAAACTAAAATCTTATCTCTTTAAGTAAGCAAAATAATCTTACAATAAGTACTAAAAGTGATTTCAGATAGTTGCTACTATGGTGTACTGGATTTTATCATAGTAAACTTGACATGAAATTTTTTTTATTCTAGCTGGAGCTAGTAATCTTAATGTGATCAAGTAATAGTTGTATGGAAAATAACATTAGTTATATAACTAGGTAAAGTTTATACACACATAATAGTGTGTGGAAAAGCTCATCACCTAAACCATTCATTTTTACTAATAACAGGTTAAAGAAACAATACTATTGAAAGATGAGTTAAGCAACAGGCATACAGTAACTTAGATTATAAAGAGTTGAAACCAAAAGAAAGGCTTGGGGTGGATAGAAGATTTATTAAATATATAATTCAACTATGGCATTTTGCTTAAAGCAAGCAAAATCTTATTGATATTCTTAATATTAAATAGTGCAAATTTTACAAAAAAATAAAAAGATTAAAAAAAAAAAAAGAAGAGCTGGAATGGTGCCTGTAACTGTGTGAAAAACCTATATAATGTTTAGATGTTTGTTTTGAGAATTAAATCAGAATCAGCTAGATCTGTGATACAGCTAGCTAAAGAACTAATGTCTTTAAGAGGAGACAACACGTGCCACTAAGTTAACTGTTATTTTCATTTTAAGAAAGTAATTATTTACTTGTGCATGCTTGTTAACAATCAAAAACGGGTTCTATATTTTAACAATATAAAAACAATCATTTAATAAATCACTTCAAAATTAGTATTTTTAATATATTTTTTTTTTTATCTTACTGTTTTGTCTTTTGGTAATATTTGAATATTACTATATTATACTAAAGAAAGAGAAAAAAAAATCAATAGTAGTTTTTCACGTTGTTGATAAAAATTCAACTATGGAAAAAAAAAAAAAAAAAAAAAAAAAAAAAAAAGAATTCCATCTCAGAGCTTTTACATACAGTATCACCCATAAATAAGTAGACCAGTAGCAATTCTTTTTATAAAAAGTTACTTTTCTAAATGATGTTAATTCTTGAGGAACATACAATCAAAATAGGTATTATCAAATATTATTTATCATCAAACTCTACAGCATTGAAACTATTCAAAAATAAAACTGCAATATCTCTCTAGCAAAATATATTACCTAAAAATATTAATTTCATTGTTGCATATTACACTATAATAAAATCCTGGTACCTTTGGTTTATAAGAAAATTAACATTTTAGAAAAAAATTGCTATGGGTGTACTTATTCATAGGCAATACTGTATGCAGTAAGCATTAAGGCAGATGACAAAGCAGTTGTCAACAAAAACAGTTGTGTGTGTGTGTGTGTGTGTGTGTGTGTGTGTGTGTAAGTCTAAAATTTAAGTTTTATTTCTAACTTGAGGTTTTAGTTGTATGCACACATTTGAGGCAAGAGTAAGGAGAAAAAGGGTCTTTTTATGATACAGTGAGAGTAAGAGACAAATCAACTTCTGTAATTTAAAAATGAAGAAATAAAATAAATACAAATCTCCTTGAATCTGATTAATTTAAAGTGCTCAATTAAACCTGGTCATAATACAAATTTCAGACATAAGTACAAAGTAAAATTTAAACTGTTAAACAATTTTTCTTAATGCTTATCCTCTAAATATCTATGTCAGTGGTTGGTTCAAAATTGTAAAAGAAGTTTTGATAATGATAAAAAAATAATATGTAGATGTGTGTGTGAGTGTATGTGTGCATAAAATATGCACACACATGCACACTACCATACGAATATTATCTTACAGAAGTGCACTCATTTATATATACATCTGCACATGTTCAGGAGGTGTGGATATTGCTCATTATTATGCACACACACACATACACACACACACGTTTATATCCAAAGTAATATAATATACTTGGATTTTGACATTCATGATCATACATATCTCACCATATATAATGTAGATGCCTCCAAATGCGGTCATTTATATAATGATGTGTGCATGTGTACAATAGGCACAAACTTAAAAAAAGCATTCATCCTGACAAGCTTAAAAGAATTGAGAAAGAAATAAAAAATAAAAATAAATGAGAGGAAAAATCCAAAAAACAAATTAAATTCAGATCTACAAAAAGGTCCTAGAAATTTTGAATGTCAGAGACGGCGATAATTCTGTCGATGTCCCCGACTATCCATTGGATTACTTTGGTTGGTAGCTCGACTTGTGGCAATGGCAGGTGACCGTGACCGCTTAGGAACTGATAAGGCTGTGCAGGAAGTGTCCATGGCCTCTGGGTCATCACGCATCCCACTGTGGAGAGAATTACTGCCATCCACTAATGGAGGCATATTTGTAGGGCTGGAAAAATTAGAAAGAAAAAAAAAAAAAGTATTCAGAATTATTTCAACATTTAGAATAAAAATTTAAATACAGGTTAAAAAAAAAAAAAAAGAAAAAAAAATTTCAAACATGATTTTGCAATACAAATGGAATAGTCAAACATTTTCTCTATTTTTAAAATGATAATTATCAACAAAAATTATTGAGCTACATTTTAGCAAATTTTTGATCATAGAAATCTTTTTGGATCATGTAGTATTACAAATTGCTCTTTACATTGACAAACATATAACATAAAAACAAGCTGATATAATCGGTGCTTGTATAAATTAGCGCATAAACTACAATGTGAAGGTTATATCATTATTGTAATAATTTCTTTTTAATAACAACAAAAATCAACTGACAGTTGCAAGCAATTAGTAATTCAGCAGCTGACTTAATATCTAAATTTGTTATTGAATATATATATATATATATATATATATATATATATATATATATATGTGTGTGTGTTATAAAAATGTGAGGCTAAATGAATAGTGCTCAATATCAATGAATAGTGTTAATCAAAACAATTTGATTATTATCAAAATAGTGCTTCTGAAAACCAAAAAGCTAAAGTTAATTTGACATCATATGATTAAGAAAGGTTGTTTTGGGAAAATTGATATGGTGACATATTTAATTTCTCAAAAAAAAAAAAAAAAAAAAAAAAAAAAAAAAAAGATTCAATTTGATAAGAACAATAATCTGATTAGAATTACAATTCACTAAAGACAGAGCTTATGAGTCTGGATATTCATGTCAAGATTGACTGGTGATCTGTAAATGTTGAAAACTGAGAATAATGGCTAAATAATTTGAAAAAATATTCAAAAATGAATAAACTATTGTTTTAAAGAGTTTACTGTACTAATAAAAAGGAAAACAAGATCCACAGAAATACATATTGGTCTGCAGTCAGTGATATAGTGCCAAGACAATGGTAAAAATACAGACACCAGTCAAATAACAATTTAGGTGAATGAGAAAGATGACCCCCTGAAATGATTGACAATTACATTTTCTTGATAAAGCAGAATACTAATTTTTGCACATCCATAGATGAATAAAGAGGTGTTTTGAAGATGAAAAGAAAAAAAAAAAAATGAGAATTTGATTGAAGATATTTCAAGAAAACCATTAAATGATGTCAGTTTGGTTTCTTTGATGACACATCAACCTTCATTTAATGCTAAAACAATACTTGTAGGAAATCAACAGTAGTACTACTTAACCCATATCTGGGTGATAAGGGGATTCATACTTTTCTCAAGGGTATTAGTCTAAAAGTGAATAGTGTAACCAGAGTTTGAACTCACTCACTCACTTTGAGGCTGAAGTTCAGGACTTCTAACCATTATGCCATGGGAACTCTCCCCACATCACATATGAGCTGCCATATAGTAACAGTGAGAGAATCAAACCAATAGAACATGAAAAGATCGAGCATTAATTGATCAAGGGAAACCCTTTGAGGAGAAAGCAAACTTCATAAAAACAGATATAGAGTGGCTAAAAACAGTTTGTTTGAAGTTGGTTTGAACTGCCATAAGATCTAACCAGTTGAAGTTGTGCCTGACATAATCAACAGACATTTTGATTTGTTGGTGTTTTATGGCTATCAACCTCTGGGGAGTATTTAATACCATATATATGATTTGTAGGTATCTATATTTAAATGAGTTGTTAGAGCTTATTTATTTACACACAGTTAAATGGTTTCAAGTATTCCTATCTAACACTAATAATTCAATTGCACACAATTAAATGGTTTTAAGTATTTCTATTTAACAACAGTAATTCTAGTTCTCATGTATTCTTATGTAATATAGATAATTTGCACACAGCTGTATGGTTTCAAATAACATAATAATCCTTAGTAATTGATTGAACAGTTCTATTAGACCCTTAGATGAGACACTAACAGGTACTACCAATCCCATTTTGTTTGGAGTCATTGTTAGAACTTGGACCAGTTGAAGTTGTGCTTGGCTAGGACCCCTATGAATTACCACTGCCAGACAACCCAATACAATTCTGTGGAAGAGACAACACAGCCTGTATTAACACTATCTTGATTGACTTCTGATAGCAGACTCAGACACCTCCCCAACTCCCAATGCTTCCTTATCTTATAGAACTGAAAGACATTATGAATTAGACAATCATAGTGTCTAAAGTCATTCATAGATGTGGAATGAGTTAAAGCTTGTAACCCCCACCCAACCAGAACAGATGCTTTTATTGTTATATTTATAGTAACCTAGTATTATTCTTCATTTTGTTGAATGGTCTAGTTATTTCATTAATGACCAGCAACCTTTGATTCAATAAGTAGTTGTAACAGCTCTGCCAAGAGCCATCTTTAAATCTTAAATGAACACTATGTGAGTGCAGGGGTAATTGACAGATCTTCACTGAGTTAACAGCTGACCAGGTTTCACCCCATCAGTTTGGTTACAGGTAAGGTAAACAAACAATTTCTTTTGAAGTTTTAAAAGAACAATGATTTTAACTGAAGAAAAAAAAAGGGGGGTTTAAAAAGTCATTTCTTTTAAAACCAGGACAGGGATGAGCTCTGCCAGGCTTCAATCATCATAGATATGAGGATTATAACTATTTTTTAATCCATACTGGACACTAATTCAGGTCACTAAGCTACTCAACAGAATGAATATAGAAAATACACCAAGTAAATAATTTAACAGAAACAATATCAGAATTGCCATTTGAAATGAGAAAACACTAAGAACAGCAGACAAATTAGAAGAATCAATATGAGATGAATGGTTTCTGGTTTCTTTGTTAATAGTATATCAACTTCTGTGGGTTATCTAAAGCCAAAGCTATCCTTGTAGAAGAACAACAGTGATACTATTTAACCCATAGCTAAGGGGGTTCATAACTTTACCCAGGGGTATTAGTCTAAAAGTGAACATAAGACGACTGGAGTTTAAATTTGCTTACTATGACATCACAGTCCAGCACTTTAGCCGATGAATGGATATCACTGAAGTATTCTCGGACTGAGAAGTATGATGGAAGAATATCAAAGAAACATCTACCTAGGATGTCTACAAGTTGTAGAAAGGACAAATAAATAAAAGCAGTGCTGTATTCTTAGTTTATTGGGACGCAAACAAAATGTCATGGGTTATCAGCCGATTTCCAGCAGGCTTAGCTCATTTGACAGCCACCCTTTCACTATCACAATCATACAGGTGGTATGCCCCAACATCAGATTACAATCATTATGTAGATGATTTTTTATGACCACCTTGATCCAAGTAATTCAGAAAGAAAGGCATTCTAGTAGTGCAAGGCAATTGCTGAAGTAGAAGAAACTTGCAAAAATTAGAAAGACACAAGTGGATTTTATGACAGAGCATAAGATAAGAATTTTCCACATATATTTAGCCCATACAAAGCATACAGAAGATAGACAACACAGCAATCAGATAAACTACACCATGGTGAAGAGGCACTTCTAGTCTACTGTGATCACCACCAAGACAAAGTTTTCTAGGAGACAACATTGAAGAAAGCAAAAGCCAAAAGCAACCATGAATTATTGATGAGGAAATTCCAACTCCATCTGAAGTTGGTTAACAAAATGGGCCAGATAAAAATTAAATTTGATCATGAAAAGCTGACAGACAGGTAGGAGAAGCTTTTCAAGCAATGATAGGAGAAAAATTTGCATGGTCAATATAGATGATACAGACAGACACACTGATCCATACCTTTAACACAACAATGAATGAAACAGCCAGTGGGACCCTAGTCAAAAAGACCGGGTTAGAGCAGGCATCCTTGATTTATTTGATATGATAAATAGAGTTGAAGTAGGAGAAAGAGGTGAAGCAGTATAGAGTAGTTAAAAAAAAAAAAAAAAAAAAAAAAAGGAAATTTGGATCAAGTTGGTTGGTTTTATAACATGTTGGGTTATTTAATGATGAATAGTCTTTTTTTTCCTTCCAAATCGCAAGCAATTATATGGTTTCAAGTAAATGATTATTTGTAAACAATTAAAGATTCAAGCAATTATTTTTTAACAAATAATTCAGTGTTATATGGTTTAAAGTATTCCTATATATAATGCTAATAATTTTCAAATTGACCTATTTGAACCATGGATAGGAACCTAACAAGTACTACCACTCATAGTGATCCTAAATTTAATAGCAATGAAAATGTGACTTCACAATCCTCAGACCTCCAGAATTGAAGCCTCAACACCAGATGCAGTTTAATGGAATATCCAAAAAAATCCTAGGGGAGTGATCTAACCTCTCTGTAAAGAAAGCAATTGGTGTATTTTAGGCCTTACTGACAAGATATTAGAGATATCCTTAAAAGTACTAATTGAGGAAGTGGAAAAAAAAAAATGTAGAGAAATTGAACATCCAACTACCCACCAGCATTCAGCTTCAGAACAAACTTTATTCAATTTCAGGAAAACTTGTACTGGGTCAATCTATACTAAATGATAGATTTTTTTTAAATAAACATCAAAAACATGTTTATTTCACCCATCAAAGTTTAATTATAAGTTGTTCCCCCTCCCCCAAGCATTTTACAAAAATATCTTCAAATTGTAATTTCTATTTTTCATGAAAATCGAACTCTTCTGTCAAGTATTTTTTTAAAAATGAAATATGTCAACACTTATTTGAGATACTGGAGTCTTAGTTCCATTGTCTCGTTAAAAATAAAGTTGATTTACTGTTTAAAAAAAAACTGTTTCACAGGTGACTTACTACGCCCAAAGTAATTTATTAGGTTATATTAAGATATTCTTTATTGCTTCTTTTTTCTTTAATGTGTTATATTTTGATATTTAATAATTGAAACAAAAGTTACAAGCATTACTTGAAACAAATGAACAGGGGAAGATAAAATTAATTGGGCTCAGATAAATTGACTTCATCTTTTATCTATTTTACCTTTTATCATAAAAAGAAATTATCATCTCTTTTACTAATAGCACCATCTTTCGCTGTAACCTTCAAAATATTAGTTCTTTTGGTAGAAAAATATTTGAGATGCGTTGTGACAAACATATCCAATATTTATTTCAAAGAATCTATCATTGTATAGATCCAGTTTGCCCAAGTCAAGTAAGATGAAAAGGAATTAATTAGATGCAATAATGGTTGATTGTAGTTATGATTCCTTGAAATTGAATTTTTGGCATAATATCAGTAGAGGAATTTCTTTTTTAAAAAGATGCAAATTTTATTATTTTGAAAGCTCAAGACCAAAAATACCCATAAAAATATCACTACAGATGATGAAAAACATGTCTTTTATGACAATGTCCAATGCAAAAAGTAGTGGATTGATAAATCCCAAAAGGCAGAGATTCATGAAACAAAAGTTATGCTGCATGTAGGGTGGGTATATACCATGGTATTATCCATTTTGAGTTTTTCAATCGCTATCAGACACTCAATGCAGACTTATACTCTCAACAGCAGCATAGGGTGCATGAAAAATCTTCTGAGAAAACATCCGGCACTCATCAATAGGAGAAACATTTAGCTTCTCCATAATGCAAGGTTACATTCATCAAGAATCATGCAGGAAATATTGGATTTAGGCTGGTCTGTTTCACTATATCCACCAGAACTTGCACCAAGTGATTTCCATCTTTTTCATTATCTACAAAATGCTCTGAATGATAAAATTTCCTCAAAAAGATCAGGTGAAAATTTAAAAAGAATTTAAGCTCAAAACCAGCTGAATTTTACTTGAGAAGAATAAACAAGCTATCTGGTAAATAGCAAAAAGTGATTCAAAATAATGGTGAATATACTATCAATTGAAATTAATTCATTGTTACTTTAACTATATGCCTTAATACATTTGGTGCCACAGGGTATCTTCAGTGATGTGTTTTGCTTGGAACATTGGGGAGTTTCAGGTCTTTCAACATCATACTCCCCACACCAAGCAGACCCTATCAGAGATGATCAGTCTCTGATACCCACTCCAGTTTACGCAAAATTGGAAAGAAAAAAAAAAAGGCTATTTATTCATTTGGTCGATTATAGACCACTCATTCTCACATCTGATTGGTTGTTACAAACAACCAGTCAAATGCACGGCACTGTCCATTTTAGTGATCTGCAAGGACATTAGCACTTTTTTTTTTTAAAACAATTATTTAACGTAATTATTCATTTGCACCACCCGTCTTCCAGTCCAGTACACCACTCTTGCTGGACCAGTGTGCCTGGTTTAGTGAGATTTTTAAAAAATTTTATTCATTTATTTTCCCCCTAAACAAAAAATTCCCCTCTATACAAATTCAACTTTTTCCGATTAACTCAAATTATATCAGGTATCGATCTAATTAACTTACTAGAATTATGATGGCAACTGGACATTTTCTCTATCTTATTCTTGAGCTCCTGAAAGAAATAAACTTGAAAACTACCATCGAAAACTAATTTAAATGTAAGACAAAGATTTGAAAAGTTATGTATTCCTTTTTCTATGATACCCAAAGAAATGTTACATACATAGATACACCCCAAAGCACCCTCAGACCCACCCTTATTTATATTTACATACCCCCCACACACACATGCATCCATTTATACAATTATATTCTAATTGTCTGATTAACTATTATAACTAGACAAAGAGGAAGTCAATAATTCAACGTGTAAAATATATCTATTGCTCATTTGTAGATAATTACAAAACTGATTTTATGAGTAAGTTTTGTAACTAATGATGAAATCTATAGATTATTGTGTAAAATATGTATACCATGTTTGTGAATATTTACAAAAAAATGTCATCATCATGTCGCTGCCAGTCTCTATTGTCCATCACTACTGGTAGGTCTTCAAGGCTACATTCTGTATTGGTACAGAGCTGTTGTATATAGGTTCTAGCTGGTCGTCCTGCCTTTGCTCGTCCACAGGAGTATGTCGCTTATGAGTTCGTCCCTACTTCTCCAGCAGTGTCCCGCATGTTTGGTTTGTCTAACTTGGATAGTTTTTGTGACGGGTGGTAGGTGGCCGTACAGCTGCTGCTTTGTGGGCTGTTACCGCTAGGAATTGTTCAATACTGCTCGCAGTATTCTTTTGTAGTTGCCGACAATCCTTTTCTCCAGACGTTTAGTTCGCATCCATGTAGCAGTATCGACATGACCGCGGCTCAACCCCCCCAAAAAATTGCGTTTTATTTTATTGGTCAGGTCTGACCGATAGCCTATCGATAGCAGTCTATACTCTTGTTAATTGTGCGTTGATGTCCATCTCGGTTGATGAGACACTGTTTCCTAAGTAGGTGAACTTGTCTACTAGTTTCAGAGAGCTACCATTTAGTGTTAAGATGTCACCTCTTTTATTAAAGCACATGTATTCAGTCTTGTCTGCATTGATATGGAGGCCTATACCAGCAGATGCTCATTCCAGATTATATAGCAGGGTTTTGGCTTGGGTGAGTGTATTTGCCAGAAGCACTATCTCATTGGCTTGTCCATGTCTGTAATAGTTTGTGCAGGGTAATTTCTGCTTCTTTCCTTTGTCAGCTTGAAACCGTTGCCTTTCATTTTATCTATAGATATTCTAAGCACAGTCTAGACAGATAATAAAGAGGTATGGGGCTAATGTGTCTCCTTGCAGCACACCAGGTATGATGTTGAAGTAGTCTGTGTCTCCATTGGGAGAGCGGACTTTTACTTTCGTATTTTTATATAGCAAAAAAGTAAATAAAAAACAAAAACAAATTATTATATATATATGTGTGTGTGTGTGTGTGTGTGTGTGAACTACTTCTTTTTAACCACTTCTCTGACGTCTTAATCGTTTCAATGGCCTTCTTTTTCCTGGTTCCTGCCAAACCAATGTCTGACAGGACCTTGCAACGAACCCCCTTCAGCCAACCTCTATTGGCATACAGTATGCATTCCATCCATTATTTTTTCATGTCTCTAGGAATTCATCATATTTGAATTTCTTCTGTTCATGGGCCTCTTCTACGTGTTCCTCCCATGGAACTGTCAATTCCCATATTATTTTTTTCTTTGTTTTATTTGAAAATATCAATATTTCTGGGTATAGTGATGTTTGAGCAATGTAGTCTGGGAATTTTAATCTTGTCCCTAAATCAGGCTTTAATTCCCATTCTGTTGCCAGTGACAGTGCATTTGGTGTGGGCTTTTCTCGTAATTTGGCATATTTGTACTGATGGTCAAACTGACTACCTCCACAATTTCTTTTAATATTTGATCATGACACCATTTGTAACAACCATCTGCTTGAGCTGTTTGGCAGCTACTCAAAATGTGTTTTAATGATCAAATACCCACACACAAGTGACACAAAAGGGATTTTGTTTTCTTCCATAAGTGGAAATTCACAGGACTGGAGAGGATGTTGTATCTGGACTGTATCAAGAATTTTATGTCTACATCATTACGCCATAATTTGGACCATTTGAATTTCTGATTGACCCTGGATTCCTTGTTGTCTCAACTCTACCATTTTTTCCATTCTGTTTTCCTCTTCACCTTTGTGTATTTCGCCTTGTAATAACTGATGTTTCTCTTTACCTGCAGCCTTGTCGATCCTGATGGTGGGGAAAAACCCCAGGCCTGCACTAACCAGTAGCTACTACCACAAGGATTGTTGTTTTCTCAAAGTCATTCCTTTGCAATTTTTAATTCCTTAGCAGTTTTCCATTTCTTTCCAGTATAGACTTCAATGCCCGCTCTAGAAATTTTAGGATCTTTAGAGAACCTAAACTGTATTGTTGTTCTCACTTTCACGACTTTATATTCCTCAATTAGTCTTTTAGAAGGTAGCTGTAACATGTTGGAATTGGCATATAGGGCTGTGTTGTTAAGGCATTTTGGCAAACCTAGCCAGTTTCACAATCATGAATTAATCCTTTTCTCTAATTGTTCTACATTATATGATTTGAATTTGTAAATGGCCATAAAATTTTTGGTAAAACAATGTGCTGGTAGATCCAGGTTTTAAAACAGCCAGGTAAACCGGACCTATCAATTTTGTTTAACCACCTCTCCACACTGTCTTGAGTTTCTTGGATTGCTACTGTGTCCTTCGAGGTGTGATTGAATTGTTTTCCTAGACTTTACTGATTCATGCTTTATTGTTGGGATATATTCTCCGGAAATCAATAGTTAAATCGATAGTCCGATAATTTGCCCTTTTTTTAACACGAGCGATCTCGATTTTGCAGTATTGAAGCTCATCCTGGTCCAATAACAGACGTAGATGTTATCATCATGTTGTCCATATATGCACATATCGGTGGGTGCCTTAGAGCAGATCTAGTTGTTGGGTCTCTGCATTCAACTTCTCACCAAAATCGTGCCAAACTTTTTTATCTGCTGCCGTCGGCCATTTGATCTTTTGTTCAAATGTTCTGGGTGTGCCAGGTTACTTCTGACTGGGTCCTGCACCTCTTGCTTCTGGCTTGATTCCACTTGACACTTCATATGGGCTATTGGCATATCGAAATAATAATCAGTGGATGCAAAGCTTGGTTCGTTTCTAATTGATCTGTCCAAATGGGGATCGCATTCTCTTCCCCTCTTGGGCTCCCCTGGAGGTGTTCACTTATATTTCTATCCATAGCGTTATTTTAATATCGACACATAGGGTTGTCGACTCAAACATACTCCTTTTTGTGGTCTCTCCTCACTGTCAATTGTCTTTCCAATTTGTCAACTGGTCTTTTCCTAAGTAGTCAACCGGTCTTTTCCCAGTCATCAATGTTTTGCAGATAAAAATACCCTAAGTATACGCCTTAATACATTTGGCACTGGAGGGTGTCTTCAGTGATGTGTTTAAATTATTCATAAATAAATGATATTTTACTAAAACAGATTATTTAAGACTTAATTCAATACAGAAAAAAAATGTCACTGTCAGAATGTGAAATAGAAAAGGAAAATAGAATGAGAAGAAAAAAAAAATATCAAGACACAAAAAAATTTAAAAAACCCTGACTGGAAGAAAAAAAAATCCTGTCCTACTTGGAATGTAGAGACAACTTCTTTGATGATTAATGAAAGAGGAATGAAGAAAAGAAATCCAAATAGGTGACAAGAATAACAGTGCTGGGAGGGTTGCATAGACTACTAATGGTACCTTCTGAGGTCTGAAGACAACTAGCAGCAACTAAAGCTTCTATATAAAACTAAATATGAACAAAGAAGTTGAGAAAAACTATCTTATATTATAAAATTAAAAAATAGGAAAAAAATAATGAACAAAAATAAAGTTAACATGTTCTCTTGAATTTTTAATTTTCTATAAGAAATAATTTCTAAACTCTAACAAGCACCTTAGAGCTGTTCAAAATTAACAGGTTTTTGATGTCTAGTTAATTATTAATGTTAACTTTCTTGTTTTACTTTTGGAGATGTTAGGGAAACATGATGAAAAAGACCTTTTTGCAATATATATAAATTGGAGAGAGTATAAAAAAACTTTAATTGCTTAAGCAAATAATAGTTCAGATATTAAAAAATACATATACTTACCATTTAACAAAGAACAATAAAAGGGGAATAAGAAACAAAGAAAAAGGGCAAAAAGAAAAAGCAATTTAGAAAAAATAAAAAGGAATATTTATGAGACCTGTTAGCAAAATGATTAACTTTACAGGCAACAGCTGATAAAGCCATTCCTTACTGCAATTAAGCACCATCATTTAAGGTAATTTACTAGGTTAAGCCAAGAGGACTGTAGTATTCATATTTCAGATGTTATTACTAATTAAATCATGTGATGACCTAAATTATAACTAATTGCAATTATAAGAATGTTTTTAGTAAGAAAATTGTTAGTGATAGCCAATAATTAGCTAATTAGTAACTATATCTAATACTGGGAATCAATTATTATTTCTTATTCATCTGAAAAAAAAAAAATGTATGTCTAAATAAAAAATGATTTCAGTTTTTACAAAAGTATTTAACTAAGGATAAAAATACTTTAGGGAAAAAATAATGGATATAAATAATTTTGATAATATTCAAAAGATTTATTCCACAATATTTTATCATATAAACTTCCACACAGATTATTTGCATTTCATAGAATATGAACACATACCCAAACCTTTTCTTCATCATAATTGCCATAGCACCCTATTATACAGTATTTTCTGATCATTTTGAGATAGATTATGCACTAGAATTAAAACAATACAGTTTGAAAAATTACTGTCCGATTCAAAGCTGTACAAACTTGAATACTCCTGGAAAGTTATAAAATCTTTGTAGAAACCTGGGAAGATACCAAATGGTTTTGATATGGTAATTTAAGGTTTTAATAATCTAAATTACATGTTAAGAAAAGTAAAAATGTGTTCTCATAATATGAGATTAACATCATGTGACAAATTCTTTTACAACTAGATATCTATTTACACAAATTAATTTGAGGATTTATTTTACTTATTTGATCCTTATTTTATCAAACTTTTTAGAATTGAGAAATAATTACCAAATGAAATTCATGTTATTCTTTTTTTTTTTTCAGTTTTATTTTGACATATTTTAGTGCTATGTTATAGGGGGAGGGGAACTAGCATTACATTTTTCTTATAGCACTCAAAAATCTTTTAAGCGGGGGGGGGGGGAAAGAGAAAGTAAAAATGTTTTTCAGTATAATTTCCAAGATTGTTAAAAAAAAAAAAAAAAAAAAATCCAACAAACAATTGGTTCAAAAATTTCTTTTTTTTCAATTTTAAAGTGTTTTTATTACATTTTGCTTTCTTTTTCATTGTTTTCAATATTTATTTTGTCTTTACACTGGCAACAATGACCTCTGAGTAGTATTAATTCAAATAAAACAATTATATTAATAGTTATGTGACCAAAATTCTTCATTGAGTTACCATTTATAAGTATTCTATACTTAAACATTTTCTGATAGATTTTTAAGCAATTTGGTTCAATATTAACACAATTTATTTTGTAAAAAATCATGTTAGAAAAAGCAAGACACCTAAAAACAGAAGTACAAATCTTGCATAAAGAAGAAAAAAAGTTTATCACCATCAAAATCTGTCATTATCAAGAACAATCATTTGGGGAAAATATAAGATTAACTGTATATGACAACATTCTTTACAACTGGATATTTTTCATAAACTTGTCAATGTAAAAGTTTCTTTTGCAAAAAAAATATAAAATGATATACATTGTAATAATGAAATAAACGAATATACTTACTTCAACATCTATAATAAATTTAAAACAATCCAATATAAATCCAAACTGGAAAACTATACTTTTTACTTTGAATAAAAATGTTAGGAATTAGAATTTTCAAAATAACCACTATGACTCAAATTCACCTCCAGTCAGAGATTGTAGCTGCATGATTTCCAAGCTTGTTAATGAGTCACCTTGAGTTAGTACAAAAATAATTTTAAAATTTTATGTATATTTTAGAAATACTTTTTTAACAATGTTCATATAATATACACTTTTAAAGTTTAAATTTTGCTTTACTAGTTTATGATAATAGTTTGGTTTTCACTGTTTATTCTTGGTTGTCAAAATAAAGATGCCGGATAAAAAAAGCAAATTCAAGAGATTTGATGATAGGAGTTCGAAATGGGATGTAAAGAAACCAAGTATTTGGCCAGGCAGAACTGCAAATATTCTGTGATTGATGACAACCAAGCATGGATTTTATTGAAATAGATTCATTTGACATTTTGATGATTCCATTCTTGCCTTCAGGTAGTATACAACACATTTGCACCAAATTAAAAACAAAGCTTGACAGATGGGTGCTGCACAAGGGGAATATGATTGATTGATTGTTTTGTTCTATGGCATATCAACCCTTTTTCAGGTTATTTAATGCCAATTTCTGTTAATTTGGTTGTCTAGTGTTTGCATCATGTACATAAATGAAATGTTAAAGGTTTAAATTCTTTTATATAAACCTATTGCTTTTAGAAATGGTACTATTTTTTCTATTTTAACATGTTCGAATAGTTCTTTTATATTGTTTACAGTGTAGAAATATTGTCTTTTTGGTGTTAGGTTGATGCAATCTATCAATAGGTGTTTTACTGAATATGAAGTGTGACATCCCACATACCATGGTGGTTGTTCTTGTTTGAGTAAATATGAGTGGGTGATGTCTCTGTGCCCAATACGTAGACGAGATAGGATAATCTCTTCCTAGCAGGATTTTCTGTATCCTTCCTGCCATTCTCCTATTTCAGCTTTTATAGTCTGGGGTTTGTTGTGTGGGGTGTTGTTCCATCTTAATTGCCATTTGTTTTGGGTAAAGTTCTTTATTTCTATTTTTAAGTCAGTATATGGAATCTTAAAGCTTTTGTCTATGGGCATCTTCCAGGCTGTCTTGGCTGCTGAGTCAGCTTGGTCATTCCCTTTGATTCCAATGTGGCTTGGGATCCAGCATAGTTCTATCTCTTTAGTTTTTTATAGGAATTCTAGTCTATTCAAAATTTGCATGGTTAGGGGATTATCCAGGTTTGGGTTTTTTAGAGACGTTAGGACTGATAAAGAGTCAGAAAAAATGATGAATTTGGATGATTCTGTTTGAGTTATAAATATTGAGTGCCTGATCTAAGGCTTTAGCTTCTGTACTGTAGAGGGAAGTGCTGTTGGGAAGTCATTTTGTTATCTTGGTGTTATGTTGGATGGCAGCACATGATACTTTGTTTCCATTTTTGGAACCGTCAGTATAAATATGGATATTGTTTAGTTTGGTTTTATGGCATATCAACCATTGTAGGTTATATAATGCCAAATCCATTCTTATACATATAAACAGTTCTATTTCAAACAATACAGATTAGCCTATGTACACAGTTTAAATGTCAAAACAGTTCTATTTCAAACAATTCAGTTTAGTACAAGCACACAGTTTAGTTCTATTTAACCCATAGATAGGACCTTATCAGGGGCTACCATTCTGGGCCAGAGTGGACCTGGGAGCGATGGCAATGAAGGGGTACTCCACATTCCCCAAAGCTCCAGCATTTCTGGAAACTCACCATCAGATTGTTTAGTATCAAGACACCCGTTGGGGCAGTCTTACCCCTCTGCAGAGATGCAGTTGGTGTATTCTGCAGCCTCAGCTGACTGGGCCAGATATAGTTGGAGCGGTTATTGGTGAAGGAATTCTTCATGGAAGATAGTAAGGTGTGTGTTTTATCTATATTTTGTTAGATTTAGCAGTATTATTGGTTGTTACAATAACCAGGGTGGGATTTTTGAGGTGGTGGATTTAAGTCTTTGTGTTTTATCTATTTGTATTTTGGCGACATGATTTTCTACTTGGAGACTAAAAGGTTTGATGGGGGTTTGTTTTTGTTTCAAATAAAGTTTTGTGTTGTCAGTGGTGGAGGATATGAGGCTAGTTTGATATAGTATTGTAAGGCTAGTTTTTGTCTTCTGATTGATAGTGGAAGTTCATTCACCTTGGTGTACAAGCTTTCTATAGGAGAGGTTTCGTAGGCTCCTAGTGCCAGTCTCAGTCCTTGATGGTGTATAGCATTTGTTTTAAATAGGATTTTCTGGCTGATACATAGATGAATGTCAAGTTTAGATTGTATTAATGTTCAGTAGAGTTTTAGAGTTGTTTTTATCCGCACCCCAGTCTGTGTGTGCTATTACTCTAAGGAGTTGGATTGTTTTATCAGACTTTGATCTTAAGTATTTGATGTAAGGTTTTAATGTTAATTTTTTGTCAAAGATAATTCTGAGGAATTTTTGTTCTTCAACAATAGAGATTTCAGTTGAATCTAGTTTAAGTACAGGGTTGTTATACATTTTACAGAGGTTACAGAAATGTGCATATTGTGTTTTGCTTTTGGAAAATTTTAAACCATTTTTAAAGGTTCAGTTGTTTATCTTATTTAGACATTGTTGGAGTTGATGTTCTATTGTTCTATGTGTTAATTTGCAACAGATTAGGAAGTCATCTACATATAGTGAGCCTTCGACTCCTAAGTTTAAGCATTTCACAATGCTATTTATTTTTATATTAAATAAGGTCACAGATAGGATGCTACCTTGTGGTACTCCTATTTCTTATTCTTGCAGTTCCGAGAGTGTTGTGTTAAACTGTACTTGGAATTTTCAATTGTTTCAGAAGTATTTTTTATATTCAATCCCATATTTTTCAAGTCTTTGATTATGCCATGTTTCCATGTGGTGTCGTAGGCTTTTTCTATATCAGGAATATGGCTTTCATGTGTTCTTTTTTAGCAAAAGTATCTGTTATGACGATTTCCAAGCAGATAAGGTGATCATTTGTACTTCTTGTTTTCCTAAAGCCTGTCTGAAGGTTGGTGATTAACTCATTTTTCTTGAGAAACAATATTAGTCTGTTGTTAATCATTCGTTCAAGTGTTTTGCAGATACAGCTAGTTAAAGCTATTAGTTGGTAATTTGTTGGATTTGTAGTATCTTTTGCAGATCTTGGTATTGGTATTATAGTAGCTTGTTTTCAAGAATTAAGGATATTCCTGCTGAGCCAAATGTTGTTGAAGATTTGGAGAAAATATAGGAGTGAAATTTTAGGTAGTTGTTTTAAGAATTCATATAGAATCTCATCTGATCAAATAGTTGTATTATGGGATTTTCTTAAAGAGGTTTTTAGTTCTGTCATGGTAAATGGTTGGTTGTAACTTTCTGTATTATTTGAGTGAAAGCTTATTTTTCTTCTTTCAATTTGTTACTTTGGAATTTTTGATTGAGGTTTCTGGACGAAGAATTTTGGGATAAGGTTTCTGCTAGGAGGTTTACTATGTCTTTTTTGTTTGTTGCTTTTGTTTGGTCTTTTTTATAAGATGTTTCAGGAAGGTGCTGTTATTTTTACCCGCTATCTTTTTTAATCATATTCCATACTGTTTTGGTCTTCGAGCTGGTGTTTATTTTTGATGTGAAGTTTTTCCAAGTTTCCTGTTTTGATTCTTTAATTGTTCTTCATGCTCTGGCTTAGCAATTTTTAAAGAATTCAAGATTCTCTTTTGTTGGGTTTGTCTTGAATTTTCTGAGTGTGGCACAGTGTGCTCTTACAACTTTTTTGCACTCATTATTGTACCAAGGTTTATTGAATTTCAGTTGAGTGGATGATTTTGGCATACATTCCTCTGCAATAGTTAGGAGTGTTTTTGTGAAATAGGTGTTGTGGTTTTCTTGGTTTATATTGGCTTTTAGTGCTAAATTGACATGGCAAAGTTTTTTCAAAATGTTTCCATTTGGCCTTCTGTAGGTTTCAGCATGGTAGTTTTTCTTATAGTTCAGGTTTAAGTCTTTCTAGCATGATCAGATAGTGGTCACTCCCGCAGTTATCCTCGTTGGTTTTCCAGTTATCATCATCATAATCAGGTTGTGCTGCTAAGCATGGATCTCCCTGACTCTCTCTCTCTCACCACCTGTCTCTATCGTCCATCGGTCTGAGAGATCTTCCACGCTACATCCTGTATTGGCACAGAGATGTTGTATATAGGCTCTAGCTGGTTGTCCTACCTTTGCTCATCCACGTGAAGGGGTCCACAGGAGTATATCGGTTATCAGATCTATTATGTTAATGGTTATTGTCGTAGGAAATGGACACGGCGACACGAGTTCAAATCCTGGGCAAGACTGATAGCATTTCACATAGCACTAATACCCTTGGGAAAGGTATGAATCCAATTATTCTCCCTCCAGCTATGGGTAAAATAGTAGGACAGACTGGGTTCTTCAGCCTTGGTGAGGCAACTAGTCTAGGAGAAGGAAAACTCTGAATTCAAACCTGTTAAACTCCGCTTCAAAAAAACAAAAAAAAAACAAAAAAAAAACGACCTTGTGTCATATCCTGCCCGAGCGGAGGGGTTGGTAAATATGATTACTGAGTGTGTACCTGTTGCAGGATGAAGGTAGGAGGGGGATTTATTATTTAGAAGGCATAAATTGTTTTTGTTCATGAAGTTTTCTATTGTATGGCTTCTTTCATTTGTATCTCTACTGCTCCATATTTGGTTATGGGTATTAAAGTTTCCCATAAGTATGAAAGGTTTTAGGAGTTGTATTAAATCTTCAAGTTTTAATTCAATTATGTTGCTATTAGCGGGTATGTATAGTGAGCATCTGCTGATTGTTTTGTGTAGAGTTACTGATACTGCCATTGCCTGTTTAAGTTTATTTGGCTTTGCAGTTGTTTATGATAATTGATGTACCTCCTGATGCTTTTGTTGTGTGTTTATTTATTTCATTATATATAGTACGTTGCCTTATGTTTAATTTGTCATTATCTTTTTAAAAAGTTTCTTGGAGGCATATAACACTTGGGTGTAAGTTTTTAATTATAAGTGTTAGTTCGTCAAGGTTGGCTTTTGTGCCTCTGATGTTCCACTGTGTGATCTTATTTGTTTTGTAAGGTTGTTTTGGTCCCATTGTAATTCATGTATGGGAGATGTTTTGTGAGTCACATTTGGTTTGTAGATTGGTTATGAGTATAGTGTCTTGGGTCCCCATCCTGTATAAGGGTGAGAGGGTACTTTCAGTTATATTCTTGTAATTTTCAGAGCGTTTCATTTTTTCTGGGGAAGATTTTATTTTGCTTTTGGTTCTGTTTTTGGAGGTAGATTGTTGGCTTGATTTGCTCCTTTTTTGGTTTGAATTTTCTATATGGTATGTTTGATTTAAAGGTTTGGTTATGTTTTGTTTTTCATTAGATTTTGTTGTTTTGGTGAGGGTGTGGTTCTGTTCTGTGTATTTGGACTACTTAAAGTTAATTCTTTACTTGAGTTTATGGGGTTTGGTTGTTTTTTTTATGTGGAGAGATGGTTCTTATTTCTTCTCTTGAAGGTTGCTTCAAGGGATTTGTTTCAATGTATTGTGATGTTTTTTCCAGGTTATGTTCAGACATTGGTTTAGGGTTTGTACTGTTGGTGGAGAGTTTAAATAGTATGGGCTTTATTTTTTGTATGAATTTTGGCCAGTCTTGAGGTTTTATTTGGAGTAGTTTGGAGATTAGTTTTTGGTAGTTTTCTTCTTTTTTACTCTCTGATTTTTGGGAAATTTGGGAAAAGGTTTTGTTTTTTATGAAGCCTTCAACTATTTTTCAGACTTCTGGATAGGGAATGTTTCTGGTATGTTTTACAGTTAAGAGTTCGATTGGGGATGTTCTGGTATAGGATGGGTGGTCTTCACCACATTTGGCACATTGGTTTTTATTTCTTTGGGAATTGTAGGCGAGTTGATGGCTAGTATATAAGTGTTTGTTTGTATTGTCTGATTTTCTTTTTTGATAGTAATTCTTTTTAAGTCAGTTACGCCTTGGTTTTTTAGTTCAGCTGAAATTTCTTCTATTGAAGGCTGGGAGAGTTCTTTGTTTCGTATAACTCCTTTAGAGGAGTTTAGGGTTTTTTGGCATATGTTTTTATTTTTAAATTGTGGAAAGTTTTCATATTTAGTAAAAAGTTTGTGTTTTTTTAATTTTCTGTTCTAATCATTATTGTGCCATTTCTTAAATTTTTTACTGTTTTGGGGCTGTTATTTGTAGATATGATCTTCTGTATAAGAAATGGGGATAGTTTTGTTAATGGGGTATCTTCAATCAATTCTAATATAAATTTTGGGAAAGGTGCTTCATGCTATGTTTTTTTTTGTCAGAGTTGTCCGACTATGTGAGGTCGCTTGAGATTTTTTTGGTTTTTGCTTGGGTTATATTTTTGAGAGACATTAAGAAAGTTTATGAGTTTCATTGGCCATGCTCCCCACCCACCACGGAGGTCCACACAGAGATGTGGCTGAGGGAAACCCATTCGCCTAGTACCATCAGGGCTACATAGCCAGTATACTCATGCTGATGGTAGACAGTTTAATTTTGTCACTGGATTTTCATTTCCAAGATAATTACTCACCTAGGGACAGGAAAGAGTAGAGGTCTTTCCTCAGCATGATTTACCCTATAGCCATCGCCCTTTAATTAAGATTTTTCTAAAAATCTGAAAGAGGGCTGACATGACCAGTTGATTGATTGGATCAGGCATCTCCGACTGCCCGTTTAGCCCAGTAAAACCCATAGAGGAGTGTTGCAGGTCATGTGACCTCTTCATTTGCCAGGTCACAGACTGCTCAGCCACCGGGATCCCGCCCTCAAGCATTACAGGTTGCCACCCATGGCTAACAGGTAGCCTTGTTGGGGGGAGGGGTTTACCCCTCTGCAGGGATGCAGTTGGCGTATTCTAAAGCCCTAGTTGACAGGGCGAACAAGGGGAATAAAAAATAAAAAAATATTGTGATAAAGTTTGTTCTTGAATCTATTTCTTATTGGTATTGTGATATGATGAAAAATGGATTGTATATGACAATTGATGGTAATTCATGCAGTAGCTGGACTAAAGTAATATTACCAAAACATTTCCCTCAGATGAAAGCAGCATCAAAAATGAGGTTATGATGACTGTCTGGTGGTTGGCAAATGGAATTATCAAATACAACTTCTTCAATCCAAGTGAAACCATTACAGCATAGAAATATTGCCAAGAAACCAATAAAATCCATCTAGAATGGCAATGCTTACAACCAACATGGATCAATTGAAAAGGACCCATTTTTCACCATGACAACTGCAGACTTACAAGTCTTGCAATGGCTGTAGAAAATGAACAAATGAAACTATGAAAAAAAATCTCACTCAGGTAATTCATTAAGGATCTTTACAACTTTTTGCAAACCAAGCAGCAGCTCAAAATGCAAATGAAGAATCCATGGATTCCAAGACTTCAGCCTTCTGCACTACAGAAATAAACAGAGGTCCATTTTTCGCAACAATGCATAGATTTTAACAGTTCTTATTTTGATGAATAAACTTTATTCCAAACTGAGATATATTGCTTTAAATTTGAAATTCAAAAAATTATTTTTGCACCAATCTTATAAATCATTACAAGTTTCATTGAGAATTCACCAGTTAGGTGATAGAAATATTTTAAGAAAGTGGTGGAGATGAAATAAGATTAAATATTAAGTGCTTCAATTGAGAAGACTCTTTTCTTTTTAACTTTGTGAATTCATTTACTAAGTGATGTCCAACCTTCATTGCAAAAAATTCTTACAAGTAAATCTTTAACATTTTCAATCTAACATCAAGAAACAGTTGTGGAGCAACATAATTGGTTAATTGGCTTCATGATGATTCACAAATTATCCAAAATGGTTCTTTGAAATTCCTTATAGCTTATGCAAATCATGAGCATGAATTCACCTTGATTCAAAAACAGTTTTGTGCTGTTACTCACCTGTTGTCCAGAAATTAAAAAAAATTTTTTTAATTAAATAGTGTAAGTAAAAAAAAACAAAAAAAAACAAAAAAAAAAACAATGATACAAGAGAATGTGAAAAGTAAGATCAAACTGTATTGATCAAAAGAAAAACAAATTGATACCAAGCCATATTTAAAGCACAAATCAGAAATGAGAAGCAACAAACACAATGGTATACAAAGATGCAAAGAGGAGAGAGAGGGAAGACAAAAAATAGAAACAAAAAAATAAGATAGGTAAAAAAAAAAAAAAAAAAAATAAAGAGAGAGAAAGAGAGAGAGAGAGAGAGAGAAAAAAAAAAAAAAAAAAAAGAATGGAAAATAAAGAGAACAAGCATCTATTTCTAAAATAGAAGCCCTAAAGTTGTGATCATACTCACAGTAAGAAATTATCCACCTCAAGGTAGGCCAAGGAACTTTTCAAAAAAGATAAAATTTCAATTTTGTTTTGCCCCTTTAAAAAGCCATTAGTAGAAAGCACAAACATGATACATAACACAAAAAAATAAAGATGGTTTACGAAAGTTTGCAGGAAGCAATCAAGAATTGGTTAAAGGGATATTAGAAGGCATGTTAAAGGCACAACTTTTGAAGTCAGTCTATGATAAATTGAAAACAAACACAAGCTCAATGGCAATTCATTCTAAGGCATATATTGAAACCATGGGAGGAAGTATCAGCATTAGTAATAAGAAGTTAGATATACTTTTATCTATTGATATTTACTGAGCAAATTAAAATCTTTTAGAATATTATGCACCAAGTTTTCAATTGATCTGCTTATTCAAAAGCCAAGTAAATGCCTCTGTGTGTGTGTGTGTGTGTGTGTGTGTGCACATGCGCAACTTAATGAGTCAGAAGTGATATCGATACATATTTATATACACCATTGTAAGTCAGGTTTGATTTACTATTTACTATTACTTTGACATAGAAAGCCACATAATTAGACACCATGCGATTATTGAATCGAAAAGAAATACAATTTAGAAGCTGTATATTGTATGAAACTATTAATAGTAAGGAAATCTATAGGGAATAAAGTTTACTTGAGTAACCCAAGAGAAATAGCAAATGGTTAATTACTATTTTGTTACTAAATTGTATGCTTTGAAAAAGGTGATTAAAATCAATTTTTGCATCCTGTTTTGTTTATCAATTAAACTACATATATCAGTAGACTCATAAATATTTGAGTTTATAAAAATTTTTTTACATAATGTGTTTATTTTCATTGATTGAAAGATTTCAGTATTAATTAAAAATTCTATAGAAGCCTCAAAATAAAACTTTTCCGCTTTTTTTGTTAGAGTTTGAACAAAACATACATTCACACACAGATTAATCAACATTACAAAACAATTAGCTTTTTGACTAGATTTATTATATTCTTTCTTGAAAAAAAAAAGAAAAAAGAAAAAAGTCCATATCATTAATGTAAAAAAAGTTAATCTTTTTTTACATTAATGATATGGACTTTTTTTTTCCTTTTTCATGAGCTAAATACAAATTACAAAACTTAACTTAAAAGATCAAAAGATTATTTGAAAACTAAAGCATAAAAAAGATTCCACTAAACCATAATGTTTAACACACACACACACACAAAAAAAAAAAAAAAAAAAAAAAAATCAAGCACTGAAATGATTAAATTCTAAAAGAAACAGCTCAGTTGGCTAGGAATATAGAATATACTGACTGCATCTCTGCAGAGGAGTAAAACCTCCCACCCCAGAAGTGTCCTGGATATGGCACTAAACCATTTGATGGTGGAGCACCAGTCCTGGAGTTTTGGGAAATGTGTAGTACCCCTTCATTACAATTACTTTTAGATCCACTCTGATCTGGAGTGGTAGTAATTGTTAGGGTAAAATAGAATATTTATACACTATTTTTTATTGCCATGCATCTTTTCTAATAAGTAAATTTATTTTTATATACACATACTGAATACATAGACATGTAATTCTAAAAAACTAAATTTAAAGTCAAAGCAATCAAATACAATTTATAAGTTTAAAAACAATAACCTGGATTCACATCTAAAAATTTAAGAATGCAGTCAAACTAAATGGTATATGCTTTTTTTTAATTCTAAAAATAAATATTTTATTCAGTTATTTAGATTGGGCAACCCAGGTTTTTATGATCTTGTGTGCAACTATCACTTATCACCACTTATGACCAATGATGGATCATTCCATTAAAAAGAATAGGCTAAATGTGAAAGAAAGGAAATCAAACAAGAGAATGTTAACTACATCATGAATGATTACTCCATGAAAGAGGAATAGAAATATTGAAATCAAAAATTTATCTCAAAATGTTATTTATGTGAGAGAAAAGAGAGAAGGAAGAGATGGTTTGGTTTCTTTGATTAATGGCATATCAAACTTTGTAGGTCATTTAATGCCAAAGCCATTCTCCTAGAACAGTAGTGGTACTATTTAACCCATAGCTGGGAGGATAAGGGGGTTCGAATGTAATAGCATGACTGGAGTTTGAACTTGTTTACAACAATTCCACAGTCCATTGCTTTAACCATTACACCACGAGGACACACCCAGAAGGAAGAGAAATATTAGAAGTGAAAGAGAAAATGCAAAGAGAGATAGAAAAGGTTTGTGTAGTCTATGAAGAATGTGCTAACCCAGGAAAAATTTGCAACAGAAATTAAACAAAATGTGTTTGGTAGGCCAACATATACTGTACAACATATAAAAAGTTTACCAAAAAATATTGAGTGGAAATAGGTTCAAATAGTTTGTGGAAACTTCATAGTCATTTTGGCAATTTGTTTACTGTTAGTAAAGCATTTAATGATATAAATGATAAAAACCATTGTTTTTTTTTAAAAATTAAGTTTTGTTTTTTGAATAATAATCATACATAAAACATATATAAACTTGTAAGCTAGTCATGGTCACAATGTAAACTGCTTACTCAAACCATCAATATCTCAGTCACGGAAACCAATTATAACCCTGTAGCGACACCAAATATAATCTTGTACTGCCAATCCTGGTCAACACAGTACCAATTGTAACATATTGGGTACAATATGTTGTCCACTAGTTGAGTTTTCATATAACTGTTGTATTTTTCCCCTAAAAAGAATATCAATTTCCCTAAAAGAGCCATGTTTTTTTCTTTCTTCATCTTTGCCCCAGTCCAAAATTCAATAGACATTGCCTAAAGAGAGAACTGACTCTGCTAGTAACAATTACAAAGGTTTATTCCCCAAACTACAAAAGAAAACTATTTCCTTTCAATAAATGATGATTAAAAAGTAACAATCCTCCTTTCTTTTAGTCTAATTCTAGTTACTTGCAGAAGGAAAATTCTTACTCTCCTTCCTTTGAAGTTATACATTAGTTGGCTGGTAGCTTTACTTGTTCCTTGTGTGCATTGGCAAATAGTGGCTTTTGGTTTATTTTCTCTCCAAACAGATCTAATTCAAACAATTCAGTTTAGCATAAGTACACAGTTTAGAGGTCAAAACAGTTCTATTTTGAGCAAATCAGTTTAGCAAAAGTACACAGTTTTAAAGTCAAAACAGAAAACTCAAGCCACTGTTTAGTTCTATTTAACCCACAGATAGGACACTTATCAGGTGCTACCACTCCGGGCCAGAGTGGACCTGGGAGTGATGGCAATGAAGGGGTACTCCACATTCCCCAAAGCTCCAGTATTACTGGAACCTCACCATCAGATTGTTTAGTGTCATATCCAGGACACTCGTGGGGAGGTGTCTTACCCATCTGCAGAGAAGTATTTAGCATATTCTACAGCTCCAGCTGACTGGGCATCCTGCACTAGGGCCAGCACCCTATTATATATAAATAATAAAATCAGGCCAAATTAGTTGCAACATTTTACAATTGGTAGCGCCTGCATGGTTATTTGGCTGTCATAATCAGGCTCAAAGTCTGTCTCATCTGGTAAATGTTAGCATAAACACCTTTAGTCTGAGCAACCTAGAGAATGAACCAAATATATGCTTCCTGTAAGAATACCACTTGGTATTGCAACCAAATCAGCAGGTGCATTGAAGAACTTCCAAATATTTCTGAGGGAGCATTCTAAAGATATGTCCTGATGAGTAAAAACTACAGAAGTTCAATAGTCTATTTGAACCTGTTCCACTGAAAGATTTTTGATAAACTTTAGCAGTTTAATTTTTGTTGCAATTTGCTCTAGTTTTATATATATATATATATATATATATATATATATATATATATATATATATAGCCATAGTATGCAGTAACTTTGTTGCTAATCCTATCAATATGACAAGTCAAAATTATTATTATTATTATTATTAAATAATAAATTTCACTTTTTATTTTTCTTATTTTGATAGATAAAATTAGCAAATATTGTTTATGCTAAAGATTCTTATGATAATGAGCTCAATAACAGATGGAGGTTATCAAAAAATTCAAGTTTAGATAGCTTATATAATTATTAAAAATACAATAAATATTAAACATACATTAAACTTTTTTAATAAACTACAAAAAAGTCATTTCTTTTACTTTTATAAGAACCTAATTAAAGGAGGAATAATATACATAGAAATACTTTGCTCCCTTTATAGATTATGTATTACTTTGGTTATTATGAATTTGTAATTGTATGAAATAATTTTAAACATATACCTACAATTTCTTTTGTAATAAAGGTACTGAAGAAATGTTCATGGTGAAAGAAGAATAAATAAATAAAAAAATTATAAATTTGACCTTTAAGCATAGAGTTGTGCTGATTTAAAGTGTATATTAATGTTTTATTTTCTTAAATTGATTTTACATATTGTCTCAAAAATATTTATTCTTTATGCAAAAATTTGTCTTGCTCCAAAGTCTGATTTATTCATTCATATTTCTGATTTTGTTTATCAACATAAAAA
Organism: Sepioteuthis lessoniana; assembly: GCA_963585895.1. Classification (NCBI taxonomy): domain Eukaryota; kingdom Metazoa; phylum Mollusca; class Cephalopoda; order Myopsida; family Loliginidae; genus Sepioteuthis; species Sepioteuthis lessoniana. Next base: position 32,866,055 of record OY757929.1, read on the forward strand.
AATTTAATTATCCTAGTCTTAATTTTTGTGTAACTCATTACTTGCAAATAAACATTATTACTTCCTTGAAGTCTGTTCATCTCAGTCAGTACATGTGGAAATTACATTTTTTATAAACTTACATTTATTTATTTTGATATATGAATTTACAAATATGATTTCATAATGTTGATGATTTTTATGATAATTGAGTTTGGTTGGGTTTCTTGGTTTAATGACATATCAACCCTTGTAGGTGATTTAATGCCAATGATACCCTGGTAGAAGAACAATATTGGTACTATTTAACCCAAAGCTGGGAGGATAAAAGAGTTAATTTTTCACAAGGGCATTAGTCTGAAAGTGAATGTAATAGCACATCTGGAGTTTGAACTCACTATAATTTCACAGTCCAGCATGTTAGCCACAATACCATAGGGTCTTAACTAATAAGCTTAACAACAGATAAAGGTTATAAGAAAAAAAAAAGATTTAGAGGACTTATATTATCATCAAAAATACATCTCTTTGAGATGTAAATTTAAACAAAAATATTTGAAAACCACTTCAGAACAAATCAGAAAATTCAGGTGTTTATATTCATATCCACCATTTTATCTCTCTAGACATTTATTCATTTCTTTTACAGTAACTTGAAAATTTTTTCTAGTTCTTGCACATAAAAAATCCAGCAAACAATAAATAAAATAAATAAATAAAAAAAATTTTTAAACAATCTGATTAAATTGGGATATAATACGCCCATTCACCCCAAATGCACTCTAAATTACACATGCTTGCATCAATTTTTTTGTAAATTATTTAATAGATAATTACTTGCTCCTTTAAAAAATAAAAAATTAAATTAAACCAATCTGGATTTAATGATCAGTTTATTCTTTTATCTGCTAGTGAATAGATACTAAATATTCTATTAAAATTGAATATGTTGACTTTAGGAAATTATCACTTTTTTTGTTTAAACAAACTTTCAAAATAATCTGTATTTATTTCTATCTCTTCTATTTTGTTAATTTTGTTTTTGTTTTTCCTTTCTTTCCTTGAAGCAGATGAAGTATCTGATGTATAGCGTTATCACTTCTGTTCTCCATGTCCTTATATATTATATTTGTTTTTGTCTGACATGTAGTATATATATCTTTTTAATTGTTTTTCTTTCCTCACAATCAAAACAGAAGAATTTATTATTTATCTGAGATGAGGATCAGATGTAACATTTAAAGACATGCAGTCATGTCTTAGATGGTGGTGATGATAAGTGTTGAAAAATAAAATCTTCAATCTCTCCCCACAACAGTTAAAAAAAAAAAATAAATAAAAATTCAATGTATGTTGATTGAGAATACAAATTAAATTTTAATTTCATTACCTGCTCCCACTCAAATTAAACCACTCTTTTACTATATGAAATGTTCATTTCAGATAAAGAAAGAACAGTATTTTGACATAATAAAAGTTGAATGACAGAGAGGAAGTAGTGGGATTTATATAAGAGTAATGTTTATTGTCAATCATAAAATTATAAGCCGTAAAATATTCTTCTCGGGAGTCTTTATTCATGTGTGTGTGCACACACACACACATAATATATATATATATATATATATATATATATATATATATATATATATATATATATATATTATCTGGGTATATATTTAACTCATGAATAAATCATTAAAAATGTCATTGATCTTTAATCCTAGGTGATTGTTTCTGATTAAACTACCATGGAATTTCCATAGGTTCAACTACTCATGAGAACAAATCGAGAGACTTTCTTCAAGTATCTAATCAATATTTACATAAGGAATTAAAAAAAAATACTGCTTAACCAACTTAAAATAAGGTACAACCATGCAATCAAAAAAGTTTTAAATAGACTACAATAGATAAATTTCTTTTGCTAACCAACCAATTTTTAAGAAAAAGTTTCTAATTTCAAAAAACAAACTTGGCCTTGACTAGATCTTCAACTCATTACAAGTTACAATTAACAGATTGCTCATTTTTAAATGGACAAAATAAAATTTTGAATAAACTTTTACTTTTTAAAAATACTTGTTCAAAATTCTTGAAAAGATTTCAGTTCAATGTAAATATATATATGAATGTGCTTTTTTTAGTTTTTAAAATTTCACAATCATCCAACAAACATTAAAGGCTTGCACTGTACACATTTATATTTCAGATAAGACATAAAATATTGTTTATTTCATACATAAAAAAACAATAAAAACATGATAGTAGCACATAATATCCATCAACATTTAAAAAGTTTCTCTGGTTGTGATTGTCTTTAAATGTACACTTTAGAAATAAACAAATTACAAAGAACTTTAAATGTTGAATGGCTGACCTTGGGCATTTTCAGCTATTAACTATATATAAAAAAACCAAAAAAAAACCAACCCTCTCTCTTGTGTGTGTGTGTGTGTGTATATATATATATATATATATATGAATGATATAGATATATATATGCAAATTTCAGCACTCATACTCTGGATTCAGCTAAGCATAGTTCCAGCATATATAAAAATCAGAGTAGCTTGAGATACACAAACAAAAAAGCACACATTTCTGTAAAGACTGTAATAAACATAAATTAAGCAGCAACTGAGCACATATAAGGTTAAATGTGTAGAGATAATGTTACATCTAAATTAGGCATGTTGATAAAAGATTAGAAGAAGGTTTATGAACTACCGAAAAGACAGGGCCATCTGAAATAGTCATATCTACATTCCCAAATGAAACTGATAGATATTCAGCCAGATATGGATACCATGAGATAACATTTCTAATAATACTAAATTTTTTATGTAAAAATATTGAATAAATGATCTATTATATTATGGCCTGAAGAGCTCTTGTTGCAGCCCGGAGAGCTTTCAAAATAGAAACTTTGTGCTCTATAAATAAATAAATAAATCAACTGAATTAAGTCAACTTTTATTGGATCCAATTAACTCCCTTTAACTCTTCAAGAAAAAAAAGTTGTTTTTTTTTGAGACCAGACATACTAAATAATAGTTTCTTTGAAATATAAGAGAGATGAGATAGATCATGATTTATATCTATAAATTAGATCAAATAACTACACATATACCCAACAAAAATACATGAAATACACCCTTTAAAAAAATAAATAAATAAATAAAATTAAAAAAAAATAATTAAAAAAAAAAAAAAATTGAAGATTTGATTCTGTGAAGTAGCTCACTTTTGTAGGTAAACATATCTTATTTTTGAGAAAAATTTAGATTGTTTGATTTACATGTTAATTGCTAGCTCACAATAAGGTTATGGTTTATAAGACTATTGTAGCTGAAAATAATTACTAAAGCAATCAACGAAACAATGATTAGAAGAAAAACACACCAGCCATGAATAAAAGAATTGTATTAAACACAAACTATTAAATTGCACATTATAATGATCACAATTTAGTTGAAATTTTACTTGCTTGTGCTTAATACAATTTAATAATATCTCTAATAGCAGGAGGTGCTTCAAAGAATGCTGGTCAAGACCATTATTGTAGAGAATTGTGTGTGGTGTGAGAGTATAAAACTGATATTTTATTGTTTTTGTTTATATATTACAAAGTAATAGAGTGTTTTATATTTTAAAGTAAAATAGATTTTAAACATTAATTTTATACATGAATTTATACAATCAAATAAACTGATTCAATGTTATCTCATCAGATATTTAGAATAATTGTTCAATGCTTGAAATTCAAATCTTAGAATTGATTACTTGTAATTCTTAAGCTTATAATTAAACTAATACATAATCTAATATATTAACATGTATATTCATTATATTATTTTTTATTGAATAGTATTGGTATTATTTTCTAGTCATATTGAGAAGTTTTTCTGGTTGTTTATAGTGGATAATTTTCTTTTAAACAATGTACACATTTTGGAGATATATGTACATATTCTTGAAATGACAAGATATCTCCCTTCCTATATATATATATAATTGTATATAATACAGCAGGGTATGGTTTTCACTATATCACCTGGTGGGTTTGTAGCAGACCAAATGCAGTATATTTTGGAGTGCTCAATATCTGTAATAAAACTATTATATAATATGATATAATAATAAATATAATTAGTTTTTATATATATTTAAATAGCATGGATGCTTATCTGTGACACTAGTTTCATGCTATCTTTCATCATCAGGCAGTGAAAGAAAGATTTTGGAAAAAAAAAAAGAAAAAAAAAAAGGGGTTTTGTTTTATCCTCACCCATCACAAAACACCTAGCTTAACAAAAAATCAGAAATATCCAAATACCGAACATGAGAACAAACATCAACTTCACATTTCAACCCAAACTATCTATCCCAAACACCATCTCCATCACTAAAAACTGTCACACTCCTTCAGAATAACCCCACAACACATCCAATGCACCCTAAGTATCATTTTCCTCCACTGAACCTTTATATCCATAACCAAACACCCTCATCACCACCTGTTGATATAATGTTAGCTATAATTTCATGATTGTTAGAAGTACATCTTAATACAGTATATTTACCATATTCCTTACATACATACCATCATAGATTACAATAACATATGCATAATATAACATTAACACAACAGAGGGAACTAATACAAATTATTATTGGAATTTAACACAGAACATATTCCAACATACAAATACTAGTACTGCATAATACTCCATAGTATATTACAATATACCATGTCTCTTAACACCATGATATTCCCACCTCATCTATCATTCTTATGCTTTAGATCCAGCATCCATTTTCTTCTATTATACTTACATGTCAAATCAAAAAATTCCTTTTCTTTATAATGCAATGGTGATAAAATTGGCCAAATCTCCAAATGTCTTGTGACTTCTGCTACACATATATTTAACAACCTCAAATCTGCCATGCGGCACATGTGTCATCACACACACAAATACATACTAACAATCACATAGATGACCACACACAACAATGCTCAAATATAATCTACACACACACAAAAAGAGTTATACGAAATTCTAATGTAAACATTCTTTTGACTATTTCTCCACTGACTGATGATTGTCGTATAAAAACAGCATGAAACCAGCAGTCACAGATAAGCATCTATGCTATCAAATATGAGAGAGAGAGAGAGAGAGTGTGTGCGTGTGTGTACAGTTGATTTTTTTTATATTCATAGATATCTTTTTCTTAAATAGTAGGTTAAAACATTTTTTCTTTTGTTTTGATTATTTTTTATCAATTTTGGGTGTGTATTTTATTCCTGTTGAAAATCCACAATGTTTAAAGGCTGCGTTATATTGTTAAACATTGGTATATTTGATGAATTATGTGTATGTGTGTATATAATTAAAAGAATATATAAAATAAACAAAAAACACTAAGTTGGTGACAGATTCAATGATCTGCCATAAGGCATCTAGTGAAAAAAAAGAAAAAGAAAAAAAAAGAGAGGTTAAAATTGTTTCAGAAAAAGTAGGCAAGCATGAAAGGTGCAATGCATAACATTAGAAAATACATGACTAGGTTGTATAGTATGATCACCTGAACATAAACAGAATTAATTGGTGGTGGTATTGGGGTTAGAAAAGGGAATCCAGAGTACACTCCAATATATCACAAGCAGAACAGCCTATCTCCACAGTATAAATAAAAGCTTTTACATTCTAAAGTGCATCATTTTTGGTTATCAGTGTTCTAGAGGAGATGATATCCATCTATATAGAAGAGACCATTCTTTTTGAATGAGCATTGACAGTGTTTAGCTGGACAGCTGGCTTTCCCTGGTGAGACTAGCTAGCAATATACCTCTGTTAACATGTCCTTGCATATCTTGTAAAATAAACTCTTTTCATTGTAAGTTATGATTTAAGTTATTATTCCAATAACCCACCCCAGTAACATTACAATACATAGTAAGAGAAACCAGAAAGAAAATGAAGCAGGTAGCGCCAAAAAGAGACATTACTAAAAAGACACTTGGCTAAAGCAAGAGCAATCACAGATAGCTGGGATTGCATGACCACTAATAACTGTGTCAATACAACCTTAACGCAACAGGTGCTGTACCAAGTTAATGCCATGTTAGTGTAGTGCAGTTTGATGGAGTTGGACTACAAACAATGATATAAACAACTAGAACACATTTGAGAGAATATAAGAGGACATTAAAATAATGTAATCAGTTAGATAGTTACCTTGTTGGTCCACGAAACCCTGCCATCAGTTGTCGCCGTGGTGATTTTGATTTCAGCAATTCAGTGAACACTGATGGGGCTACATAGGTAAATCCCTAGATAAAAAGATAACAGGCATTACTTACAGGAAAGAAAAAGAAAAAAAAAAAAAAATCAGAAGAAATAAAAACTCATAAGTTGTCTTTTGTTGAACGGCTTTCATTCTCTTCCCTAAGCTCCTTAATTTTTGGTTCTACAACTTCTGTACTACATTTTCTTCAAAATACCTTTGCCCCAATGGACACTTCTTCCTCTGACAATTACACGGCCTTTTCTCCCTTCTTTCATCATGTTCTCTGATCAGTTTGCCTTATGACTGTTTATAAGCTTCTTGCATGTTTTTAATACAAGAATAACTCATTTTCAAATGATTTTTATTAAATCACTCCACTTTTATTTACAAGAACAGTCACTGTAATTCAGTTTACTGATAAAGGAAGAAGTGAAAAGTCATGATCATCAAAGTCCTAAAAGAACAGAGCACTTTCCATTTTGTTTATTCATCGTTTGATCATGCTGAGAGCATGGATTCCTTTGACTTTTTCACCATACATCCCTATTGGTCATCACTCAGGTGCACTGATATGTCAAAGTTGACAGGATAATGTCCTTCATGAGTTCATTTGTTTCTCCAGCAGTGCCCAGCATGTTTTCTTCGTTTTGCTTGGACAGTGTGATATAGAAAGTGGTTGTACAGATGCTGTTTAGGATTTGTTCAAAATATCACACAGAATCCTTGAGTAATTCCCATCTAGCTTTTTCTCCAAGTGCTTCATTAAAGTGCAGGTGGTGCAGCGATACATTAATACTAACAAAGCTACAGCCTGGAAGAATTCTCGTTTTATTCTGTTAGATTGGATTTCTTCCTCGTTAAAAAACTGTCAATAGAAAATCATGCCTTTCCTAATATTGAGATAGATTAAGTACATGGATATTTTCTAAAGATCTTGTGGTAGAAAGAATCCATAATTTGTCTATAATTAATAGATAGACAGTTTTAGGAGCATTTTTGGGGTATTTTTTAAAATCTTGTAATATTCAGCAAAAATTTAAATATTACCTCACAAAATCTACTGCATATTGCTGATGGATATATATATATAAAGAAAAGAAAAAGGCTACCGTAGTAGCAAGTATGTAAAGAAATGCTGAAAACTCACTAAAAAAAGTTCGTTTGCACTATCACTGAGCACAGTATCATCAGGAGAGTCAACTGGAGTTTGTCGAGTGAACTTGGTATCAAAGTGGCTCACATCTTCATCTCCAGTCTAAAAAAAAAATGGAATAAAAAATATTACTCAACATATTTGTCAAATCACATATGTTTATATATATGAAAAACAAAGTATTTAGGAGATTAATTCATTTATACTTGAATATTATGCCAATGTTAAACACATTTTGGTTTCTTATTAAACTAACATTTGGGCAATGTTAATATGTGATGATGTATCTTCTGAATTATAT